>JACYFF010002017.1:17674538-17778498 GCA_017589665.1 Selenicereus undatus
CTTTACTTCTTTTGGGTGGATTTGAAGAAGAAGAACCCCTTTCTGACTTTTTTTGGGAGGGAGGATGCTACAGAGGCTTCATCCATTCTCTTTTTGTCCAAGGATGAAATGTTATCTTAGATGGAATTGGTGAATCTAGCTCTTTGTGCTCCAAATTGCTTTTTTAAAGCTTGATTTGTGTTAAAAATGGGACCAAGTGACAAACCTTTTTTCTCTATTACCTTCAACTTCAACAATAGAGGTTAGGGTTTTAGAGAGAGAAAGTGGGTGAATGGGGTGGAAGAAAGAGATGAATTTGGATGGAATTTTTTTTATGGAAAATGGGGTTTTGTGAGTGGAATTGAAGAATTTGTGAGAAAGTTAGAAGAATTGTGAGGATCTAAGTGTAGGTCGAGAGTAGAAATGCGGAGGGCTTCAAATAGAAAGAGAAACAAAAAAGGAGGATGGAGGAAATGAAGAAGGAATGAGGAATTATTGGGTTTTGAGGTTGGCTGCCGGTGGCTCAAGCGTGCCGCTTGGTACGAGGTATCTGAGCCAATTCACTAGTAAGCAAACTGCAAGTTCAGATGAAGCATGGTTGTGCCACCCTTGCCAAATCTTTGTGAGACCTTTTTTTTCTTTGGTTCCTATGGCACGAGAGTGCCACTCATGCGCTCCTACTGCCATTTTTCTACCCAAAATTTTTCATCCTCTCAATCCTCTTTCTTATTTTTCTCCTCTCTTTTCCCCCCCTTTTTGTTGTTTCGACTCCACTCTCCACTTACCCTCCTTGTCTTCTCTTTCTTATTATCTACGCGCATTGGGAAGACTTGAAGAGTAAGAGACATTCTACGTCCTCGCTAGACATTTTCAGGAATTCTTTCAACCTATGGCCATTGACCTTGAATATGTAGTCATTGGTGGGGTCCTTGATCTTAGTTGCACAGTGGGGAAACACTTTCACAACTATAATAGGTAAAGCCTAGAGTATATAAAAGAATTTTTTGCCCTGAGGAGAACTCTTTTCTATTGATGCGTTTGTCATGAAAGATTTTTGGCCCTTTCTTCACTCTATCTCGTGTTCTCATAAGCTTCCCTCATAATCTCTTCAAGTTCATTTAAGCTTAACTTCCTCTCTTCATCGGCAATAGTCGAGTTATAATAGAGGGTCTTAATTGCCCATCAAGCTCAATGCTCGAGCCTAATGGGTAAATGACAAGGATGACCGTAGACTATCCAGGTGAGATACCTAAGGGCGTCCTAAAATCCATCCAATGGGTCACAAAACATGCTCCTATTTTTTTTCACAACCTTCTTTAAGATTTTCTTGATTCGACAATTAGATACTACCACTTGACTGTTGGTTTGAGGATGGTATGGGCTAGCCATTCAGTGAATGATAGAATACCTTTTCAACAATGCATCAAAAGACTTATTGTCAAAATGGGTACCTTGATCACTTATAATAGTACGAGCATCTCATAATAGGCGAAAGCGTTCTCTCGTATGAGCCTAATGACCACTATAGTCTCCTTTGTCCTCATAGGGATAACCTCAACCCACTTAGACACATAATTGACACACAACATAATATATTCATTCCCCAATGACTTCGGAACTGGCCCCAATATATCAATCACAATAATGGGGGTGAGCGGCATCATATCCCTCCTCCAAGTTTGCCTAATTGTTGGCAATGCATGCAACTTTTGCAATATTCATGGGTAACCTTGATTAGGGTTTGTCATTAGAAACCACATTGAAGCATTTGGGATGAGTTCGATGGGTGATGATCTTGGTGTTTAATGATGGTAGAGATGGCGATTGAGATGGCAGAGTCAAAGATGGTCCTGAAGAAGCAAGGGAGGAGAGAGAAAGAATAAGAGGGGATTAGGGAACTCAACTCACATGAGGAGGGGATGGAGGGGGTTGGTGCTTTTTTTTTTATTTTTCCTTTTTTTTCTTTTTTTATTAGCTTGATAAAGGGAAATAGGCCAAGGGAAGTAGGAGCTGGGCCCAACTCTCAATTTAGCATTTTCATCATATTTTTCTCCATTTTTTCTGATTTATTGGTACACCTACAAAACAAATAAAATCAACAAAAATCCTAGTTTCATAATTTTTCCTAGCATAAATTATGTATGAATGTATCGTTAAAAGATCATAATTCTTAGGTGAACAAATACCCCTAGACCTAGATTTTGCTAGTCCTCGAGTAAAACAAACTAAATCAGATAAAAAGAAATGAAAAATAAGAAAAGAAACTTCTAACTCACTTTCGTAGGAATCATGGTTACATTTAACGTATGCAACATCCTCGTTAAACCCCCTCGGTTTCCCAAATGGGCAAGTGAGGACTCGTAAGGGTTTTCAAGTGAAATACCCACAAAAATCTTTTCAAAAACAAAGGAATTTTTTTTTTGGTTTTACAAACATTAACATATATACAAGTAATGGGGAAATTATGTACACAATCTGGCAATTGTATCACCCTAGTAACTAAGTCACCAAATTATATACAAATAAAGTGTACAATCGGAAGACAATCTAGTCACAAGATGCATTTCGACCTTGGTGCATGTGTAAATGTGTATCAATTCTTATGAATCAAGTTGCTAACATTAACATGATTCCCATTTCGTTGCCTAATCACTTTCTTTGCCTGGTTTCCCCCCCCTTTCTTTTAAGAATAATAACGCACACTTGCTAACCCCACTAGCAAGTGTTCAGACCTCCCGTAAAAGGCGTTTTATTAGAATGTGCAAAGCACTTATTTGTTGCGCAAATGGATGTGTAATCAATTAAAGTAGAACATATATGCAAGCCAGTTTAAGACTGAAATAAAGATATTGACTTTGAACGTTGATGTTCAGCTTTTTATTCACTTTTTAAGGCTTTTTAAATTATTTTTTCTCTGTTTT
Source organism: Selenicereus undatus (assembly GCA_017589665.1). Classification (NCBI taxonomy): domain Eukaryota; kingdom Viridiplantae; phylum Streptophyta; class Magnoliopsida; order Caryophyllales; family Cactaceae; genus Selenicereus; species Selenicereus undatus. Next base: position 17,677,439 of record JACYFF010002017.1, read on the forward strand.
AATTTGTTTTTCTAGAGCTTAGAAGACAAATTCGACAAACAAAAAGTTTACATGCCAATGTAGCAACCAGACCCAAGGAATTGATGGTAAAGCAAGCAAGGCAGCCACTGAATCACACGTATGAGATGGGGTTATTATCAAAAATCAAATCTACATCATCAACTAGACATCTCATCATGCAAAGTCTATCTATATATAACTCAATAACCTAGCAACATGGGATCACAATTGCCAAAGACAGAACACAAATCCCCAAAGAAAAATAAAAATCTTTTTATATTTTCAAAATTTTTCAAAAAATATATACAAATGGGTTGCTCACCCCCACACCAAAACACTCCACAATGTCCTCATTGTGGGAACTAAGGTGCCAAAAAACAATCACATAAGCTATATAACCGTAAAACTGGCACAAGCTCACAAGTATGTACAAACTAACGCCACCAAAACACAAAAGAAAACCAAAAACAAAAACAAACTATAAAACAAAAACAAAAAAAATCAGAATCACCAGAATAAAAATAAGACAAAACCAAGGAACTACTAAATACAAAACAAAAAACAAGAAGGAAAGCTTAAACAAAAATGACACAAAACGAAAGAAAAACAAAATACAAAACCAACAAAACAAAAAGGAAAGCACTAACACATATTTATAAAAACATACCACTAATAAATGAAAACACACAAAACCCAAACTAAAGAAGAGCCTACTAACTAAAAACATAACAAAACTAAGGGCAAATTAACACATATTCACAAGCCAAATACATCACTAGCTAATAACAAAACACATAAAACAAACAAGGGTTATCGTAGCCAACTCGGTTCAACAAATCCCCAAATTCTCCTCAAAATTGATCACCAACATAATCACAATCCTAAATATCTACAACTGTGTACAAAAGTAGAGAAACAAAAGAGAAGAAAAACGAGAGTAAGGAAGGGGTGGAACAATCATGCCAAATTGGGTATTGATGATATCTAAACTAATGCCTCACTCAGATGGTGTTGACGAGGTCCATGGAGCATAAGCCGCCCCATCTTAGCTCATAAGCTGTAACTCATATCAAAACCCACCAATGATTGTAACAGCTCGTCAAACCATCGGGAACAATCCTCACAGAAATGAAAGTAGTAAGAAACAGGAGGTGTAGCCAAAATAAAGTGCCTAAATGGAATGTAAATCAAGGCTCTCTTAAGCTTATCCAAACTGTCAACCTAATCAAAAGAGATATGTGTATATGCAAAATCAGACGCATAAGTTAATAATCTAATAATGATGTGACTATATGAATGCATAGACCATCTAGAGTGGTCTAAATGTCTGAAACAAAGTACAACATCTCTAGGAGGGAATGGAAGAGGACCTCGGCAAAGCCAATAAAATGGCGTATGAAAATCAATGCTCATAGGATTGCCTAAAGTCAAGTCCTTCACCTTAAAGTGATCCTCGAGTCTCTCTATGTCAATATCATCAAGAGCTTGTTCTAAACAAGGACTACCAAGCACAAAAGTCTCAAACTCTACAAAAGTAGACTCAAGAAGGATTGAAGATGGGTGAAAATTAGGAAAGGACGAAGAAAGGGATGAAATGGGAGGGGTGGGACCTAATTCAAGGAAAGACTCCATATGAATGGGATCAATAAGCTCCTCAGGAGGTGTAACTTCACTGAACGCCACAACAGAAGACTCATAAAATAACTACTCCTCAGTAAATGTATCTACTGACTCAACAAATATGCCATACTGATCATCAGAACTAGTATCAGGGTCAAATCCATGTCTGTTATAAAGATCTCCTAAGGTAGTTAAAGGAAGAGACGAAACATGAAAGGTCATACTACCCTCAGGGGGTGTCACTAACTGTGCTAAACTCTAGGGAGGGTGCAACTACTAAAGGAGATTAGGGACCACTTAGTGCCTCACTCCTAACTTCAAAGTCCTCACAATATTTGACCTCAGGTGTAGGAGAGCCTAAACCAGGATCGGTCTTAAGCAAATTATGCAAGTAAAGCTCCCAATTAAAGACAGCCAATGCCTCTGATCTATGTGGTATACGAAGTAGCCGACAAGAATCAATATCATGATCAAAGGAATCACATTAATCACACGAAATAGGGCCACATGGAGTATGAGTTTGCTCATAAGATATACCCCCAAACTGTCTCTCATCTAAAGGTGTAACATACGTAACACAAGGGTCAAGACGGGGTGACTAAAGCTCTCTCTAGCATTTTCATACTCCTAAGTATCAAGAGTTATATTTTGAAAGAAATCCCAAATTTCATCTGGAGCCTTAGTAAACAAACATTCCAAAGCCCCAAGGTACATCATCTCAACATTACCTCGATATTCATCATTCAATCCCCAAAAAATCACTTGGTAAATTCCTATTTCTCAAATTATCGATCATTATATTAAACACGAAATTCACTCAATCTACTCAAGCAATGCCAAAATACTTCATGCTCAAATTGAGGAAAAGAGAAAATTGTCATTTTGTTTTAGAACTTTTTTTTTCAAGTTTTTCAATTTTTAGGGGCTTTCACACTTTTCCAATTTTTTTTTCAAATGTTGACTTTTCTAATATTTTTGGATTTTTTTAAGAAATAAACTGAACTAAGTCAATACTAATAACGAAATAAACAAAGCAAAACAAAATGTACGCAACCAGTAAGAAAGTAGCAAAGAAAATGAAAATGAGACCTAATCTCATGCCACCCACCCGGACAATGGTGTTAAATACTTGTATGAGATTTTTGAAAGTAAAATTATATGCCACAGGTGTACAACTTTTGCTGTAGTACTTAAGGGTCGTGTCCTTAGGAACGGGGAGTGAAATTAGGCCAGTAGCTAAGAAAATAAGCTAATCTAGCATCATTATAAAGGAACTAAAATAATAAACAGCTAAAACTATTAATTCTAAATGGATTTAATTCTGAATAATCACTAACTATTCACATGATTTCATAGGACTTAAATAAATCCTAATTATGATACCATACCAAACTCAAATATAACTAAACACTGAACACATCACATAATAAGCAAACTCAACTAATTCAGACTAAAAACGGATGAAAAGGCAGCCAAACTTGCACGATGACAAACGCCTAAACTTAATAATAAAGTGAATAAATTCAAGTCAATCCACTATTGTAGAATGAACATGTACAGCTTGCCATATTACCACATCTCTATACCCCCTGTAGTTTTAACCTCAAGAACATAACAACACTACCATTCTCCTTCCATCATCCATCTCAAGGTCACCATTGAGGAGCTTTGATGATACTCAAAAGGAGGGCAGAAGCACAAACACAATATCAAAACAACGAGCTGAAACAAGGGAGTCAAGCCAGTAAAGAAATCAAAACTAGGGGCAAAGAAAAATTAAAATAGAGAAAGGGAAACAAAAGGATATGGGAAACAAAATCACAAAATTAGATCCAAAATTGCAAAATTTAGACAAGAATGATGATAAAGTCCTCCTGATGTAGATAATCATGAAACCTAGATTAACCAACACTAATGCTGGTGTAATGATGCACATACTACAAAAAAAGAGAAGAAATAGGAAGAAGGAACATAACTTAGATTAAACGAAATCAAGGCAAGCACAAATTCAACCAAGATCATCTCAAAGCAGAACAATTCAAGCACAAGAAGAAGTAGAACATAATAGAATGACAAAAAAAAGGTGAGGGAGAAAGGAGATCAAACTTATAGACAAGCACCCAAAACAACAAATAGCGTATAGATTCAATTAGTAATCAAAACTAAAATTATGAGAAGAAGGAGAGCATAACACCGACCTCCAGCAATGCCCTCTAACTGAGAACCAAAACATAGCAACCTAACTAGAAATAGCAATGGTAATAGAGATGAACCCCTTAAATTCAACCCAAATATTTCTAAAATTACAAACAATAATAACACCACCAAATTTAGAATTACCGCAATTGCAATTTAGTGTATGAATTCAAAGATTACAAAATCATATACAGAATTCCAAAAACAAAGAAATTAAAAATGCCTAAACAAAAAAAATTTTGCCTAAAATTGCTCTAGCTAAACTGAAATTTAAACCATAAAAAAACTTGCTTACCCTCCAAATTGCTCCACTCCTCCTTAAGTTTATAAGGTTTCAAGTCGGTGACCCCCGTCATGAATCGCCTCCATCATCTTAGAGTAGATGAATATGAACATTCACTTTCGTTGTAACAAGTCTTCCCTTCTCTTCTCTTAGCCGTTCAATCTGGGTTGTTGTGCATGGTGAGAATGGCAATGATGATAGAGGGGGAATGATCTAGTGGTGGGTGGTGTACGAATTTTTTATGTGCATGATGGTGTTTGGCATGGAGTTGGATGGGTGATGATGCTAGTGTTTGATGATGGCAAAGATGGTGATTGAGATGGTGGAGTCAAAGATGGTGTTGAAGAAGCCAGGGCGGAAAGAGAAAGAACAAGAGCGGATGACCGAACTTAGCTCATTTGAGGGGGGGATGAGGTGCTTGTGGCTTTTGGTTTTATTTTTCCTTTTTTTCTCTTTGTTGGCTAGATCAAGGGAAATGGGCCAAGGGAAGTGGGAGCTGAGCCCAACTCTTAATTCAGCAATTTCCATAATCTTTTTCTCCTTTTTTTTTTCTGATTTATTGCAACACTTACAAAACAAAATGAAATCAAATAAAAATCCTAATTTCATATTTATTCCGAACATAAATTAGGTATAAAGGTATTATAGAAAGGTCAAAACTTTGGTGTGAACGGTGGGGTTTCAAGACCTCACCTCAGCAATAGCCGCCGCTAAGTCCTTCTTTGAATTCAAACGGCTATCCTTACAGGTACAAGGCAAGAACACGTACGACGACAACGGTGGTGGGGGAGAAAAGGACACATCACCAAAGACAGACAAGCCACCTGGAGTCAAAGGTAACACAAAGGATGAGCCTTTAATGAGGAAGATCTCATGCTTCCTTTGTGATCATACTACTGCAAACGCACGGATAGTCGTAGTCTGGATAAAAGATATCGTTCCTCAGGGACTAATTATAACATATTGAGTCTTTGCCTATCAGAATGTGCTAAGTAAAATTTTGGGTCAAGTGGATTCGATTTAACAATAGCAAATAAATTTTTCTAAATCAATAAGGGAAGAACATCTAGAAATTCTCGTAGTTGTGAAAGGAAATTGGATAAAAAATAATGAACATGTGCTTTCTTCTAATTGGTTAAATTCGAGGAATTGTAATCTCTTCAAAAACTCATTCTATTCTTTCGAAATCAACTAAATTTGCCTAAACTAAGCAAAAGTCATTCTTTCAAACTAATTTGCCTTAATTCAAGTTCAATGTCTTTGATTACTTACTAGCCCTCCTAACATACAAATCTCTCTTTTGAGACGAAGTTACGTTAGGTCTTATCAAACAGTCCACCAATCAAATGTCACCTTTTAGTTTTTTATTCATTTGTTTCAAGTGTGCAAGCAAATTTTGGCGAAAAATCAACTCACAACAATCCAAACACTTGACAAAACGAATTCAAACCAATCATGAAAAATAAGCAGAATTGCATGGACTAAAACATGATCCAATAACACTTCCTCAAACTACTAACTCCCTGCACTAAAGAAAACTACTCAAACATGATAAAAAAATTAACAAACTAACCAACGATTGGCGAAATCTGAGCGAAAAAGGGGATTGACTAAGATGACCTTCAACCAAGGGCTTCAGAACCATCTTAAGAACAAATTCTCACATCAAGACTCACACCAATACAAAAACCAAACTAAAAACTACAAAATTTGAGAAAGAAACTAAAGCACTACTCTTTGCTACTCTACACTTTTGCTTTGCTTGGAATGATCTTGGGTGCTCTCTACTTGCAACAAAACATCGCTTTTTATAGATAGGCTCGGTCAATCTCAGCCACACAGCCGAGGGAAAATGAAGGGGCAGTAGTTACAGGCTCATCGCGATTCGTGGGGTGCAGCACGATCCCACCGTAGTCTGTGTTGGAGCTGGGTTTTTGCTCATTCTTTGCTCTACCGTCGTGGCATAACATGGATGACTGTGGGAGAGGTTGAAATATAGCTATTGAAGCGCAAATGCTGGGTAAAAAGACTAAAAATCCTATAAAACACATCAAATAACTATACCCAAGTATAAATTGAGAATATGAGAGTAAATAATAACAACAAGCACAATATTCTCCTAAAAATGACACAAAATAACCCTAAAATGATATACATACTGAGCACTTATCAAACTCCCCCATGCTTAAATTGGTGCTTATCCTTAAGCAATGCAAAGATTAAAAGTATACATAGCCTCCTTGGGATAGATTTAGGTAACATTCAAATGGCAAAGCTGATCCAAAGATAGCCTAAAAAGATACAAAAAATTATTAACAAATAGAATAGGGAATGAAATTTTGGAAGACCTTTTTATAGACCAAAATGTCAAAATTGAAAGCAATCTCCCCCAAATTGCCAAATACAATCATTTAACATATGGAACAAGCGAAACTAGTAAGGCCCGTAGAACCTCACTATAGTTATGTGGCCCTCAGCACTCCTGTGTTTGAAATGTATGTATTTATGAAGGTTCTCTCAAATCTCAACCTTAGACGCAAATCTACCATAAGCTTGACAAGATTCTCAAATTCGCCATCACTAAAAATGCAAACACATTAGACAATCATGGGGACTTTAATAGGGTTGTAACAGGGTTAAGGGTAACGGTGAGAGGGGAACAAATGTTTTCGGGAATGAGGAGCTAAAAGTCGAAGACTAAGAGCTGAACAATTCCGATGCATCAAACAACATCCTTTTTAAACCATATCAATTTAGAATAAATCCCCAAATGGAGAGAGAAAGAGTCGAAAATCACAAATAACTTGCATTCCCAACAAGGCTAACCGCTTTCTTATATTTTTATTTTGTTCTCTTTTCATTTTTTTTCTTTCGAAATTTTTTCTCTTGTGTTCTTTTTTTTTAAGCACTTATTATTTATTTTTTTCTCTTTTTTTTATGGAAGGGATAGCCAAGGGGGAAATCCATAATGAATTTTAAATTCCAACTCTTATCTAAATTTTCTACAATACAACAAGGGATTGATCAATATCTCACAACCCTGCACCAAACAACCAAATGACACCATAAGATATCATTCCATCTTACGAACGCCCTATCAAACTCGATGCAAAAGAATAGAACACTCCTCTAGCGTTGGCTTAAAGGTAAGACAAATATTTGGCCAAGGGTTATAATAGGAGGTTCAAATCAAGAAAAACAGATACAGGCTCAAAGGGGCTAACAAAGGATACAATACGTAACCAGGGTGGCTATTTGGCCGTGGGGTTTAAACAAATCAAAGAAAGAAAAATGGCTCACTCATATTGCCTAAATGCATATGCGAAATGTGATCTTAAATGAGAATCTAAGCAAGTTCTAGAGAAATGGCGTCAAGGAAGAGTCACACATGAAAGAAATATGAGACTGATAATGATAAATAGTCTCTAAAGGGTCAAAGTCTCACGAGACATATACTAAGGTCAAAACTAGCTCACTAGTAAATACATGCCAAAATCTTGTAAGGACTCATGGGGAAAATCAATTCGCATCCAACATGTGGTCAAAACATAGAATTCATCTCGAAAACTCATTCGCAAACATTTTATTCACAATTCGAGTGAATCAAAGGATCAAACTAAACCAAAGAAAGTTACCAAATCTATAGAGATCATCATTGGAGGATTTTTTTTGGTCTTTTTTTGTGTTCTTTTTTTTTCACTTTTCAGTTAATAAAAGAAAGAAACTAAAATGCAACCCAGAAGAAAACTAAATCCACTTCTAAAACAAAACTAAAACAATCAAAAACTACAAAAACTACCACCAAAAACATATAGAAAGCAAAAACACACCAAACAGAAACAGGCATTAAATGCCAAATATAATGACTAACTCCTCCATGCTTGAATCACACATTGCCCTCAATGTGGGGAAATAATGAGAAGGGAAGGGAAGTAGCATAAAACAAGATTAGAGTGGAGGAGGTGGAGGAGGATGGGGTGGTTGGCCATAGTAGATATGCCAATCTCGTCAAGTCTCTAGACATGCCCTATAGTCTTGGAAATATTGGGTCTGGGAAGTAAGCAACCCACAAAGCTCATCGTGGTGCTCTTGGACAAAGTCCCAAAGAGCGGCGCTCATGGATAAAGTCCCCGAAGAGCGGTGCTCTCAGAAGCAAGAAACTCTTGGAGTGAAACTTGCTCCTCTTGAATTGACCTAAGGGTGTCTTGGAGGTCAAAATAGTCAGGTGGGGTTAGTTGAGAGGAAGAACTAGGTCCGACTTAACTAGATCGAGGGGCTGGTTGATGGGGTGCAGGTCGAACAACCTCCTCATCACCAAGTACCCAATAAAGGTTACCTCGGTGAAGAAGGGTGGTGCGATCAACATTGGGAAGTGGAAAAAGCCGGTTCGCTGGGTAAATCCAATATAAACGGCCAGTCTCAACTTTACAAAAGTTCATAATCTCAAAAGCAGCTTAATCAAGCCGCTTAGACCCGAAAACTCTATCCTCAGGATTGCTCTCAACACCCAAGAATCTAGCAACAGAAGTTATTATCCCACCAATGACTATCCTACCTTTAGTGCTAATAGCAGCAATATGTAATTGCCTAGCTAAGAATGCACCTGGGTCATGTTGGTCTCCATCGAGCATACAGGATAGAAAGTACAACTCAAAGTCTCGGGACATTCAGACTATCATCTTGAGCAAACAAAGAACAAGCCAAAATACGCTGAGTTACTGTAATGCTGGGGTTTCTAATATGTGTACATTTTGACGAACTGGTACTGTATCTAACACTCCCCGAAAGTTCACCCCAAAATGCATTCGGGTTGAATTCGCAGGGGACTTGATGGTGCGATAAGTCCATGCTAGGGAGCAAACCAAAAATACTGTTGAAGGTACCTAAGTTCAGTTCATAAAATTATCCTTGCAAATAAAATGACATTTATCCAGCTTGACATTGAAGTCCTCTAGTGACCCCAAAAATACTGTTGAAGGTACCTAAGTTTAGTTCATAAAATTGTCCTTGCAAATAAAATGACATTTATCCGGCTTGACATTGAAGTCCTCTAGTGACCTCGACATGGAGTGTAGTAAGGAATTCCAGGGTCAGGTTCGTATGCTCTTTGATTTCTAAAAAGCGGCCCATACCACCTCTGGCAAACAACCAACGAATATCATCCAAAATTCCCAACCGGGCTAACAAATCCTCATCATAATATATAGTTTCTACAACCATAAGTTCATTCAAGCAATTATACCTAGCAACATAATCACGATGCGTCAAACCAAGGGGGTGAGTAATGTTACCTCTAGCACGTGCAATGATTGATGTTCGGGATGTTCTTTGAGGTCGGGGTGGTGCTTGACTTGAAGAACCAACCTCCTTTGTGCTTCTTGGCCTCTTGTGTTGGTGCCATTGGTGCAAACTTAAAACAAAAACAAAACTAAAACCAAAAATAGGAACTAAAACCTAGAAAATTGAAGAAATTAAACAAAAGTATGAAAAAAAGAGAGAGAAAAGGATGGGTATGGTGGATGAGTGAAGGTGAGATGAATTTAAAGTAAAAGAAGAAGAAAGAGATGGATTTTAAGGAAAAAAAAGGGAAGATTGAGCGAAAGGAAAGAACTTGGTGTGAAAATGATTAGAAATGGTGAAGAAGTGAGGGGAGATTAGAGAGATTTGGTTATGGAGTTTAGAAAGAGAAAATAGGGGTAGAGAGAGAGTATCTCGAGAGGTTGAAGAAGATAGGGGGTAACAAAAGAGGCAACGCAGTCAAAAACCTAGACCGCGACCTATAGCAGACCACCACGGGCTGTGCAACTCACCATGGACAGTCCGTGGTATCTGCTGGCATCCGATTTTTTTGATTTTTCTGAGTTGGTCCCACGACCGTATTTCTGGGGTACTGACTGTGGTGCCAACTTTTTATTCATATATTTTTTTCTCTTTTTTTAATTTATTTTTTCATATATACAACTACAAAAATTAATAAAAATCAAAATTATAAAAAGGGAAAAGGAAAGAAAAGTTGGGTTGCCTCCCAAGAAGCGCTCTTTTAAGGTCAACAACTTAACCCTTGTTCTAGGCTTGGATTGGATCAGATAGTGTATGGACATTGGCTTTGTCCCGGACCAGAAAATCAAACTTATTCAATTGAAGGTACCATCTTAAAAGTTCTAGCTACAGGTACTTCGCCTTCAGAACTTAGTGCCATCACACACTGTCTACATACAAAACAAATCGCTCTTGTAGGGCATCAGACATCAACTTGTTCAATCCCTACATCAAAATCTGCATCAAACCCTTCCACAGGGGGCATAGAGAGAACAGTTTGTGCAAACCTGCAATAATCACTCATTGAAGATTCATTAGAAATTGGGGCCTCAACCTCGGGCTTGTTAGGTGGCATAGGAGCAGCAAATTCCACCTTAACATACCCTTGGTCGGGGTCCTCATAAGAAATCCAGTCCGAATTAGGAGTATCTTCACAGTTCCAGACATCCTCCATATCAATCTCAGGGGAAAGGAATAATGCATCCTATATAGAAGAATGAGGAGAAACCATGTCTTCCTTCCTATGATTAAACACAGCAAATCACCCTTCCACCTCAAAAGATACCTGACCCTCTCTTACATCAATGTGGCAACCGGTTGTCGCCAAAATGGGCCGGCCTAGGATAATTTGGGCATCATTAGTTTTAGGAAGATTAATTATAATGAAGTCTTCCAACACCCAAATGTCTTCTATATTGACTAGCACATTGTCCAACTTGCCTATAGGTTGCCTCACAGAACCATCAGCCAACTGTAAGGAAAAGGATGCGGCCAGTAATGGTTCTAGGTGCAGTTTGTGAAACAAAGAATAGGACATTATACTGACACTTGCACCTAGATCACACAGACCTCTCTCAATTTCTATCTTTCCTACAATGTACAGGATAGAAAAACTACCTAGGTTAGGGAGCTTGGGGGGAAAAATGGTTAGGATCTCAATAGTGTAATTCTCTTTGAAAGTGGCGGTCTTGCTACCATTGTTGCTCTCTTTAGCAGCAACCATAGTTATCTCCTTAACTTCTTCCATTGGTACTTCCTTAGAGTCAGTTAAGCCCTCTTCTTCGTTCATGGTAACATAGCTACAGTGCTATCGAGGGTTAAGTTCAGGTTTGTTAAGAAGTCTATCTAGGGGCGTAGATGAAAAAGCAGCTTTTTGGGCAATTTGGGCTTTTAGCATCCTATTATGAGTCATAAGCACATTAACCTTTGAGGCTAACTGCTTAATGTACTCATCCTGTTTGTTTTTGTTGTGCCATAAGCATATTTTCCATTATTACTTCCATATTTGACTTTTGGGGCATCTGAGAAGGGAATGGGGGTCTTTGAAAACCAAGGGGTGCTCTAGCATTCATAGGGGGCATGTTCACAGTGTTTGGATTCGACCTATAAGAAAATTTTGGATGATTCTTCCAGCCCGGATTATAGGTATTAGAGTAAGGGTCATTGGTCGGTCTTAAGTTGAAATTTTGAATACAATTAACTTTATTGGGGTCCTAGGAAAAAGGAATCCCAACTTGACAATTTAGAGTTATATGCTCAATTAAACCACAAATTTCACAAGTGGAAAGGGCACTAGAGTTCACAGCATTGCCATTCATTTGGTCTAGTCTTTGAGTTATGGCATTTACTTTAGCAGAAAGTAAAGTAATTGCATCAACTTCATACTTACCTCTAACCCGCTTGGGTTGGGTTCGTTCAATGGACCATTGGAAGTTGTTAAGCTCCATCTCCTCGATCAGATTATAGGATTCATCCTCAATCTTGCTCATCAATGTTCCTCCTGCCGCCGCATCAATAGTGGACCTCACATATTGGGTCACATTGTTATAGAAGGCTTGGATTGTCATCCAACGCTGAAGACCATGACGGGGGCACAAACTCAGCAGATCTTTAAAATGCTACCAGGCTTCATAGAGTGTCTCGTCATCTCTTTGCAGAAAGTTGGTGATCTGATTTCTTAGGCTCGCTGTTTTGCTTGGAGGGAAGAACTTGGCATGGAATGCTCTTGTCAACTCATCTCAAGTGGTTATGCATCCAGACAGCAAAGAGTGTAACCAAGCCCTCGCTTTATCCCTCAATAAGAAAGGGAATAAGCGCAGTCAAATCGCATTACTAGAGACTCCATTTAATTCCAGCGTATCACACACCTCTAAAAAGACCGAGAGGTGCTGATTTGGGTCTTTTAAGGGAGTACCGCCGAACTGAGATTGTTGCACCATGGAAATGAGTGCCTGTTTGAGCTCGAAGTTGTTGGCATCGACAGTAGGGTGAGTGATGCTTGAGGCGATCCCCTGGACTCTTAAGGTAACAAAATCACGAAGGGTCCTTCGTTGGTCACCTCCTGCCATTTTCAAATTCTTTCTTGCCTCGCATCTTTGCTCTTCAATCCTTTGCTTTTTCCTCCTTAGGCAAAAAGTCCTTCTAATTTCTGGATCAAGTTCATACAAGATTGGACTTTGCATACACTAGGAAAAATTCCTGCAAACACTTTAACCAACACTACCAGCGCAATTTAACCTAGCAAAGAAAGAATGAAAACAAAAATAACAATAAAAAACAAATAAAATACTTAGTCACTTTCGCAAGCCTAACTCAATGGTTAAAATTTTAGTCCCCATCAACGGCGCCAAAAAAACTTTATCATACTACCGTAGGCGCACGAATAGTCATAGTATAGATAAAGGATATTGTTCCTAAGAGACTAATTGTAACTTACTGAGTCTTTCGCTATCAGAATGTGCTAAGTAAAATTATGGTTCAAGTAGATTCGATTTAACAATGGCAAATAAACTTTTCTAAATCAATAAGGGAAAAACGTGTAGGAATTCTCGTAGTTGTGAAAGGAAATTGGATAAAAAATAATGAATATGTGCTTTCTTCTAATTAGTTAAATTCGAGGAATTGTAATCTCTTCAAAAACTCAGTATATTCTTTCGAAATCAACTAAAATTTTCTAAACTAATCAAAAGTTGTTCTTTCAAACTAATTTACCTTAATTCAATTTCAATGTCTTCGATTACTTACTAGCCCTCCTAACAAACAAATCTCTCTTTCAAGACGAAGTTACATTAGGTCTTATCAAGCAGTCGAACAACCAAATGTCACCTTTCAGTTTTTCATTCGTTTGTTTCAAGTGTGCGAGCAAATTTTGGCCAAAAATAAACTCACAACAATCCAAACACTTGACAAAACGAAATCAAACCAATCGTGAAAAATTAGCACAATTGTATGGATTAAAACATGAACCAATAACACTTTCACAAACTGCTAAATCCCCAGACTAAAGAAAACTACTTGGACATTTTAAAAGATTAACAAACTAACCAATAATTGGCGAAATCTGAGTAAAAATTAACTGAGATGGCCTTCAACCAAGTGCTTCAGAATCGCCTCAAGAACAAACTCTCACACTTAAGACTCACACCAATACAAAAGCCAAACTAACAACTACAAAATTTGAGAAAGAAACTAAAGCACTAATCTACGCTACTCTACACTTTTGCTTTGCTTGGAATGATCTTGGACCCTCGACATGCTGCAGAACATCGCTTTTTATAGAGAGGCTCAGTCAATCTCAGCCACACAGTTGAGGGAAAACGAAGAGGCAGCAGTTACAGGCTCACCATGGTCTGTGGGGTGCACCACGGTCCGACCGTGGTCTGTGCGTGAACCGGGTTTTTGCTCATTCTTTGCTCTACGGTCGTGGCATAACATGGATGACCATAGGGGAGGTCAAAATACAGCTATTGAAGGGAAAATACTGGGTAAAAAGAGTAAAAATCCTATAAAACACATCGAACAACTATACCCAAACATAAATCGAGAATAGGAGAGTAAATAATAACAATAAGCACAATATTACCCTAAAAATGACACAAAATAGCCCTAAAATGATATACATATTTAGCACTTATCACTTTGCAACGTGCCCCATGTAGTGTCTAAGTGCCCGAAGTGTGGTAGACATGCTACTCTTCTGATGGAAGAAGAGAAGCGGGAAAAGGACAGGAGATTCGCCTTAATGATGCATGTACATAGCAATCAAAATCATGGGCCAGAAGTCAAAACTATGATGGACACTAGGGTAGACACTCTGTATAAGATGAATAATTTGATGATCAGATTGGCTTGTCGTACCAAAAGGAGAAAGGATATGTGAACAGAGTGAATGTGAACAACCTTCTAATCTATGGAGTGGCCCGGGGTGCTAACATCTGAATTGAGCCATGTGGAGGGAAGATCAATATTATTGACGCTCTCCTTGATGATCAAAAATTCTATCTAGGAATTAACTTCCTCGGTACAGTAAAGGCAGTCATAGTCCCTTATGTGAACACCTTGTTCATCATGGATAGTGGGTGAGCTCAAATGATACCCATGAGACGAGAGTATAAGAAGGAAAGGGTGTCTCCTATCTTTCAATTCTCAGGGAATAGGTAGTCAGTTACTTAGCCACCTTCAAGAGGGATAAGGAGGCTATATGGCGTTATTGATGCATCAAATATAGACGGGTCTAAGGTATTATACTAGCAACACCACCTACGAAAATGGGACCAAGCAGTCTAGCAAAAAGAAGGCACACAAGTGCCTAAAGAACCAATATGCTAAGCATGAGGACATGCCATGCTTAGGTTAGGTGGCATGCTAACCTGGCCAAGTGAAAGGGGACCTTCCTGAGAGTAAGGAAATCTAGGAATTAGGTATGCGACGATTCAAACACAACAAAGATAGTGGCTGATTGGGTGGGGCATAATGTTGTGGGCTAAATTTCTAAGACTTCCATAACATTTCAGGACCTTTCATAATGCTTGAGAACCTTCTGAAATGCACTAGAACCTTATAAAACATTCTTGAACCTTCTAGAACATTTTCAAACCTTCAGAGATGCTCATTGTACACTGTTAGATTAAATCAATCCCTACCGTATATTGATGAGGTAAAGGTCTATGTAGACTACTAACGTAGCTCATTTGTAAAGCAAGCAACTACTAAGTAAAAAATGTGTGTTCTCATAAACTCTAATGTGTGTTCTCCTATTCTCAATTTGCTTACTTATTCTCCTTGGGTTTAATTCAAGCTTCAGGAATGCTTACTGGCAAACTAAGTTGGGAGGTAAAGTTTGCTAGCTTCGCGTGGGATTATGTTGTGTAAAAGTCATCCTATGACACTTGACAAGCAACCAGTGGAACCATCAACAACATACCCCTAATAGTTTTAAGTTTAGAGAATTAATTTTATTAGGAAATAAAAACCAAAAACGAACACGTAGAATGTACAAGTTGTGAACTCTTAATAATTCATAATGTAAAACTATTTTTGCTTGCCAATGAGAAATTTTTCTAGTGCATAAACGGTTCCATTGAAGGGACTACTATTAGTACCAAGCACATAGTGACTATGTTAGATCTCTTCCAGGAATAACTTTGAGAATAAAAGAATTAATTGTAGAGCTTTAGCTGAACAATTGGTCATAGAAAGAAGGGAACAATAGATAGATAAAGAATTGAGTGAGAGAGACAGAGACAGAGACAGAGACAGAGACAGAGACAGAGACTTTTATTGATTGTCTAGAATGAATATAATTGTCTGTTTCCATACGTGCCATTTAAACAAAGTGGCACCATAACAAACTCTAACCAGCATTGGACCCGCACTCTAACAAGCATATTAACTTTTCTAATTCTCATGTGAGATACACGTGATAGAATAGGCTACTAATAGTCTTAGATAACACGAAGCTTCTCCCTCATGTACTTATGTACTTGTAAATTTTTTGACAATTTCTAAATTATAAAAGTTATCAACAGAGTCGAGAAGAAAGACGCATAAGGTCATGGCTTAATTATGGTGGTTCTTAGTATATAACATACACAAACCCTAACAAAGACAACTACTACACATGCAATTGAAGAAAATTTACTTGAATGAATTGAATTGGGCTTTGGGAGAAACAAAACGGGGATTATCAAGTAGAGTGCCTGGTTTATAGTCTCTTTTATTGTTACCTAATTGTTTTTTTCTTTGTTTTCTTGGAAACAAAACATAGCGAATTCATTGATGATTTGCCAACTGCTACTTACAATAAAATATCATGAATGAACAATTTTATATTTAAGTATAGACATAAATCTAACTTTCAAATAACTAATACAAATGTCAGTGACACTCAGCTAAGAAATTATGAGAAGGTTGTTATGAATTATCTTTCAAGGCTTTACATCTTCACTATTGGTGAATGACCTCATAATTCATGTTTTGGGGATCTGAAGATCAATTTTCATCATCTGCTCTCTTAGACCACACCAATTGAACACAACTCTTAGAAAAAGAGAGACTAAAACTCTAATAAAAGGGTGAAGTAAAATTCTTGCACATGAAGGGATAGACCTTATTCATAGAATAACTAATATATTGCCCAACTGCTAAACCTAGTTGTTAGTTGAAATTCTTTTATAAGTCACTTTTATTGAAATATTTTATTAAAAACTCATGTTAAAGACATACATATATATACATATACATACATACATACATACGTACATACATACATACATACATACACACACACACACACACACACACACACACACACACACATATATATATATATATATATATATATATAGACACACATATACATATTTTTATTATAAATTATAATTTTTTTATTCTTTAATTGATAAATTTGATTGTTCTTATTATGATAAATACATTAATATTTGATAAAATATAAACCCAAATACAACATCATACTTTGCAACCGTCATAGTGATTGGTTCGTTATTAATATCTATATATTATTATTGAAAATGTTGATGTCATGGGATTCAGAAGTAGGGTTGTATATATCTTTGAAATCATATATTGTTAGTGTCTTCATTAATGATTTTGGTACTGTCAGACATCACCAAATTTTAGGTAATATTAAATTTTGAGTTTTCTATTATGTACATTATTTCTTTTAAATTGAAAAGGAAAAAAATAATAAGGATTATTGACATTTTGGTAACTATTATTTACCCCCAACCTTTTCATGTTATTATTTAACATCGCTGATATTCTAGGCAAACAATTTTTAGTAGTCTTATCAGCTGAAGCAGTAATCCCAAATAGTAGAAGACAGTTTTGCCCTTACAATTAAGAACTTGTAGTCAATTTTTAATATTGGCAGTTGAATCTCATTTCGTTAACTCCCTTAACCCCCAATCATTCAGTCACAAACACTCCCCCAATCATCCGACAGGATTCATCCATCAAAAATTTTGAAATCCTAAAATCGAAGGTTCAATTTGTGAAGGAAATTGATAAGTTTTTAAATAAATGACCAAAGAATAAGCTAAAAATCATAGCTATAAATTCAAGAATTGCAAATTTGTTTAGATTATCCACATATGAGGACTTTAGATATGAAATATTAATTTTTTTTAGTAAGCATGTTGGGTTTTGGTTGGAAAATTGTTTGCCCTTTCTTATTGAGATGTGTAATTAGGGCTTGTCTTTGGTTATTTTCTATTGTTTGGTAATGGAGTGTTACAAAAAAGTGAGCTTTATGTTTTTGGGGAGCTAATACAACGGTTTTCATTGCATCTGCTGTATTTGTTTTGCGATGGGCATGGTTTTCATTGAAATGATAATGCCAGTGTCTTTTTTTAGGGGTTTTTTATGAACACGATTTGATGATGCACTTTGTTATGCATTTTTTGTCACTTATTTTGTAATTACATTATGAACTAATGCATGTTGATCTGTGACCTACTAAGTGCCTTTTGTTTATTCGTTGTGGTTTATTTTTGTAATTTATATTTCGAAAATGCCTTAAGTGTAGCTGCAAACTTATAATTTGGGTTGGTCATCAGGTATAAAGATTGGAGATATTTGATGAATGAGAGAGATGTGAACTTGTATTAGATTATAAACATTGTGAGTAATGTGCTTGCTATTTCTCTATATACTCACACCACCCAAATAGGCCTATACAAATGTGGCCTATCAATAATGACAAGGCTCTATTAGATTTGTGTAATAAGTGCTTAGAAGATGGGAAGAAGAAAATTTCATTTTATATAGAGGAGAAAGACAAGTACACTATGACTGGGGAGTTAGTTGAGAGACTAAATGAGGTAAAGAATGATAAGAATGATGTTAATCAACATCAAGGTCATAATGGTGCTCAAGAAAATAAGGTCGAGAATAGAGTTGAAGCAAATGAGATTGGGAATAGTTTAGAGGGGAATGGAGTAGGGAACAATGTTGCTTAGGAGGCTAACTGATATTAATGAAGCCACCAAGTCCAATCTACTCCTCCAAATCAAGGCTATAATTCAAGTGGGTGCAATGATGACCCTTGGAGATGGAGCTCAAGGACTCTATAGTTCTCGTTGACATGGGGTCCTTGAGGGAATCTAGGTAAATTCAAGTGGGTGATGATACAATTGGTAGCCTTAAATAAAGACCTTAGCTAAAGTCCTCTAAAAGCCATTTTTTCCCCCATATTCTGTGCATAAATTTTCTCCATCTTCTAGCTTAGATTTGAATGTAGGAAAGGACTCCAAATTCTACAAACGTCACATATGGATAGCATAGATGTCTATTTTCTAAAACATTATGGCTCACATTTAGATTCCAAGTATCGAGCAAGTTGGAAAGCTAAAACTGAGCAATTGTCATTGTAGGAATTGTTTTGGACATTTTTTATTATGAGTTTTTTTGGACAATAAAATAGGTAATTTAGGAATTACTCTTAGTGACTAGTTAGTGAATATTTCCCCATTGAATATAACCACCAAATTATTCCATTTGGGATGGTGGAGGATGCCACCAAGCAAGGGCATGTGTAAAAAAATTTCATCCCACCTAATCTAGTTAGTGCCCCCTCTTTCTTTATTTTGGCCATTTAACTTACTATAATTTTATTGGTTGTTTTTCCTTGTAATTCTATTGATTGTTTTTATGCTTATAGTGGAGGGCACCTCACTATATATTGGTTTGATCCCTTGCAGGATTTTCATATTTGGAATTTTAAATGAAATGAGCTTGTTGCTTATTATCTTTCTCAACAAAAATCTCATTTTCTTTATCTCTGTTTGAGAGCGATGAATATGATTAATTAGTTAATTTGAATTTATAGTGCTTAGGCTTTGTAGGGTTGATTGGTTGGTTGATTTTATCCAAGTTACTGTTATTTTACAAGTTTGTAGTTCATCTACAAGTTGAAAGCCATTTTTTGGGCAAAGGTCTTCCTTTATAGTTCACTAACTTAACTTAGGGACAACCAATTGTATTAAAAAAGTTGATGAATTTTGGGAATAGTCACAAGGAAGGTGATAATAGCGGGGAAGGCAATATTGTTGCTGGCGTTCAAGACGAGCAAAATAGTCAATCTAATTTTAGTGTTTCTACGATAAATAAAGATGAGATTTTTTTTATCACAATAGTGAGGAAGAGGTTGACATATATGAGAAATATACATGAACGATGGTAAAATTGAATTAAGACACTGGGATATATTGGAAGATAAGAAGCATTTACTCAAATTTTTAGGGATTATTTGGTTGAGATGAGCATATACATCCAATACATAAAGAATGAGCATGCTATGTTTACAGAGGTATATAAGGGAGAACATTGCTAATGGGGAATTCAGACATCCCCTTCGCCTAACGGTATTACATACCAGATTAAGGTGATTAAGGGCACTCATAACTATGCCACGATTTATTATATTAATATTCTTGCTGCAAGCTCTGCATGGATGGCAAGGAAATTATATGATGTGGCAAGCAATCCAAATATAGGTATCCACTCCTTGGCTGAGAAGTTGATTAGAAGATTTTGAGTTATAAGAGATCAGTAAGCAGTTAGGAGGGTAAAGAATAAAATCTTAAAACAGATTGTAGGGGACACATTAGGAAGGCTATACTAGTTGGTACATATCGAGTACACTAGACCTTGTGCCAAGCCATAAAGATGGTCTTATCTACCCCGAAAGTCACTTGTCATCAAATTCTGCACATAAGTTCACTTTGTCATGGTGTTTCATCTAGCAAATGGGCTTCAAAATTAGCGATCTATGACTTCTTGGAAAGGGAAAAGGGTCTACTATTGGGGTATGTAAATATTTTCAGTAGATGTTTGCATTTGAATTCCCTAAGGTAGTGAAAACTCAATTGCAGCAGTGCTGATTTTTACCCGATAAAATTGCTAAACTTGGGTCAAGTTTAAATCCTACCAAACAAAGGCCAAACGAGGCAAGTCAAAGTTTTAGATGTTGTCGATTTGCTAAGATTTGGCATTGGCTTCCAATATAAGGAGAAATGGCCCAAAAATGTGGAGTGTGCACAAAATTTTGGGTTTGGGCCAATATGGAATTTGGCCTTAATTGAGGAGGATACAACTGTTATCTTTGAGATTAATTAGCATGGCGTGATTCTACGCTCACCAAGGAAGACATTCAAGTGGCAATACCTCTATTAGTGGAGTGGAGCCTTCTAAAAGCTGTCTAGAAGATAGAGGATGAAGCATGGAAAATATAGTTCACCCTAGTTGTAATTATCTTAGTAATTTTATTTATTTTCTTAAGATAATTTATAATTCGCCTATCAGTGCACTTGCCCCACTATCGTAAAAGCTACCCCCTATTTTAGGTATTTATAGACACCAACATCTCTATGTAGACCAAGCTTGAGTTGAATGATGAATGGAAAGGCATATGGCCATTTTCTCTCACTAAAATCTCTACATCTTTATCTCTTTGATTAAGAGTGGTGAGTGGAGTCTTCCCTTTAAAATTCTTCTTTAGTGGCTAAGAGCTATTAGGAGAGAAATTTGGTGGGTTTAACCTTTAGCCTAGATATATCCCTTTGATTATTGTTGTTACTAGCTTTCTTAAAATCCATAAAGAAATCTCTCTTGCTTGATGGATGATCTTTGCTTCAGCTTATGACCTTATTGGATTATCATTGTTGTTTTGGGGGTTTGTGAGCATTTGGTTGATATTCTTCAAGTTTTTGGCTTTCTTCCTCAATCTTAGCTCAAAACTCACAATCTTATTTATTGTTTGAGATTACATCCAAAAGAAACATCCTTTGGTATCATGCAGTTGATATTAGAGAAAGTCATTCTACATTACATTAGTATTAGAGCTAGAGCTTCTGTTGGGTGGGTATTGAATTAAAACCTTCCTTAATTCAAACACCTAACTATGTTTTCCTTTTCATCCCAAAGTTCTACCCTTTAGCTCATCAAAATTTCCTTCATTTTCCTGCCTTTATC
The DNA here is from genome assembly GCA_017589665.1 of Selenicereus undatus. Classification (NCBI taxonomy): domain Eukaryota; kingdom Viridiplantae; phylum Streptophyta; class Magnoliopsida; order Caryophyllales; family Cactaceae; genus Selenicereus; species Selenicereus undatus. The sequence goes on from JACYFF010002017.1 coordinate 17,698,848, forward strand.
AACCCTCATGAGTTCATAAAGAACCCTGATTATAGCCCAGCAGACAACCCTAAACTTTATAACAAAAACCCAAAATCATCAAAAACACCAAAACAGAAATTTGGCACAACCATCCCGTGACACTTGGCACGCTCGTGCTGGAATCTTGCACTTTGGAATTTTGACCTAGAAATTTGGCATGACCACCCCCATCCTATAAAGCATAACCGTGCAACCCTTTTTTTTCACTATTTCTTATTTGTGTCCCCCAACACCCCAGTGCATCCTCTGTTTGCATCCTTTTCTCCTCTTTTCACCCAACCAACTACCACCATGGCGATGATGGAGATGCCTTTCATTGTAAGAACATTCCTTCTGAGCAATCCTGTGAAATAGGTTGGGTCCTTGTAGAGCTTTAAGAGCAAGTGAGGAAGCTCACTTAAGAGGTTAGGCAAGGGAATCCTCACAAGGAAACCCTTATCGACGAGGATATGGTATTCGCTCTATTAACATCCAATACTCCGCTTGTCATGAAGACTTTGATGAAGAGGAAGGAAGACCTATAAGAAGAAGCTATCCATGGGATCACCTTAAGGATCTCAAAGTTGAGGCTCTGAATTTGATGGCAACCTTAACCCAGAGAGCTAGCTTGGTTGGGTTCAAGCCCTTGAAAGAATCTTTGAACTAAAAGAGTATAATGATGAGAAGCCCTCAAATTGGTCATTCTTAAATTAAAGGGGTATGCTTCACTATGGTATCAGCACTTGAAGATGACTAAACTAGAGAAGCCAAATCCAAAATCAAAACTTGGTCGGACCCAAAAAGAATATGGATAAGAGATTCCTACCCCGTTCTTACAAACATGAACTCTACCTCAAGATCACTTGTCTCAACAAAGAGAATCTAAAGGTAGAAGAGTACACTAGGAAGTTTGAACAACTCTAAATATGGGTTGGTTTGGATGAAGAACTTGAACTTAAGATTGCTAGCTTCATTAAGGGATTATCTCCTAGCATTGCCAGCAAGGTAGATTTACAACCTTACTTATCCTTTGATGATGTGTGTCACCTAGCTATAAAAATTAAGAAGTAACTTAAGGGTATAAAGTACTTCTACACATCTCTTACTAAAAGCCCTTCCACTCACGTTGAAGTTGAAACCCCACCCCCACAAGTTAAAGCTCTTGACAAGGGTAAGAGAATGGCTAGTGAGCTACATAAAAGATTAGAAGGAAAGAAATGCTTTAAGTGTCACGGTTTTGGGCATTTTAAAGTCGATTTTCCTAATATAAAAGCCCTTACCATCAAAGAGGTAGAAAGATTCAAGCCATTGGAAGAATTAAGTGAAGAAAAGGTTGAAAAGATGGCTCTACATTAGTAACCCTCAATGTTGGAGAGTTGTTGTTGATCAAAAGGTCATTCCATGTCACAAGGGTTCCTTATGACGATAGCCAAAGGGAACAAATCTTCAACTTAAGGTGCACCATTGGAGGCAAGGTTTGTGGCTTAGTTATAGATTGTGGTAGTTGCACCAATGTGGCCTCCAAGACACTTATCGACGAGCTACAAATCCCTTACTAAAGAGCATCCTACTCCATACTCTCTTCAATGGTTAGGACTGAACGATAAGGTAACTATTTCGAGACAAGTTGTTATTTCATTCTCAATTGGCCCTTATTATGGTGAAGTATTATGTGATGTCCTTTCTATGGATGCATGTCACTTGTTACTTGGTAGACCTTGGTTGTATGATAATCATGTCATTTATGATAGGTATGCTTATACTTATTCACTCAAGCATAATGGCGAAAGCCTCACGTTGGATCCTTTACCTCCACTAGAACCTCACAATGCTAAGCCGAGGAAGGGAGTTAAGAATAGCTCCTACAAGAGTGAAACACGGGAAGAGTGTGCCAGCAGTAAGAGCAAACCTCGAATTGCCTTACTAATAGTGAAGCCAAACACAAGTGAGGGAGTGAAACCCTTATGCCTCATAGCCCACCAAGTGCTTGAGGGTGAAATCCCAAAATAACTCAACCCCAAGCACCCAGTGCCCATCAAAATGGTGTTAGGAGAAAGCCTTTATGCGAGTAAGCAAGCCACAAGTGAAACCTCCCTTGAGTATGATGATTTTGAGTTATCTTGTGATGGGTTTGTTAAGATCTTCAATGAGCTCATGAGGCCTAAGAGAGCTCTTCATTGTTGTGATGTTCTCCTAAAGATCTTCAACAACTTGCACACATTCAAGAGGAGAGGAGTCTTTAATACCTTGGCTGTTTTAAAACCCAAGCATGGTAAACGATGTGCAAGGTTGATATCACATAATGTCAACCCCAAGGACTTGGGGGCAAATCTATCACAAGTGTGGGGGGGTTGATATAAATCGAGTTCGTTGGACCTTGCACCGAGGCTTGAAGATGGTCTTACCTACCCTAAAAGTCACCTGCCACCAAATTCCAACATATAAGCCAACTTTGTCATGGTGTTTCATCCAGCAAATGTGCTCTAAAACTAATGATATATGACTAGTTGGAATGGCAATAGAGTTTACTACTGGTTTATGTAAATATTTTCAGTAGATGTTTACGTTAGAATTGACTAAATTGGTGAAAATTCTATTACAATAGTGCTGGTTTTACTCGGTAAGCTTGCTAAATTTTGGTCAAGTTTAAATCCTACCAAGCGAGACAACCCCAAGTTTTATGGATTCCTGATGTGCTAAAATTTGACATTGGTTTCCAATATTAGGAGAAATGGCCTAAAAATGTGGAGTGTGCACAAAATTTTAGTTTTATAGCAATCTAAAATTTGGCCTTAATTGGGGAGGGTATAGTTGTTATCTTTGAGATTAATAGCATGAGGCAATTCTACACTCACCAAGAAAGACACTCTAAGTGGAAGCACCTCCATTTATAGAGTAGAGCCTTCTAAAAGCTCTCAATAAGATGGAGGATGAATCCCGAAAAATACAACTCACCTTGGTTGTGATTATCTTAGTAATTTGATTTATTTTTCTAAGGTTGTTATCCCCGTATTGCTACACTTGCCTCACTATTGTAACAACTATTCCATCCCCCTCTAATTTAGGGTGTTTATAGACCCCAACACCTCCATGTAAACCAATCTTGAGTTGAATGATAAATGGAAAGACATATAGCCATCTTCTCTCACTAAAATCTCTACATCCTTGTCTCTTTCATTATAGTAGAGTTTTCCTTTTAGAATTCATCTTTTGTGGCTAAGCGCCTTTAAGAGAGAAATATGGTGGGTTGAACTTAATCTAGGTGGAGGTTTAACCTCTAGTCTAGATATATCTCTTTATTATTGTTGTTACTAGCTTGCTCAAACAAAATCCACAAAAAAATCTCTCTTGATTAATGTATGATCTTTGCTTCAGGTTGTGACCTAATTAGATTATCATTGTTGTTTTTGGGGGGATTTGTGAGCATTTGGTTGATATTCTTCAAGCTTTTGACTTTCTTCCACAATCTTGGGTCAAAACTCACAATCTTATTGATTGTTTGAGATTTAATCCAAAAGAAGCATCCTTTGGTGTGATTATTTTCCTTGTTATTTTTTATCTTGGGAGCTTGAGGATTCCATTCCTCATCAAGTTGGTATTAGAGCAAATGATTTAGCATCACTAGTTGCCTAAGTATGTTGAAATGTTTGAGGTAGCTAATCCAAGATCAATCATCTTTGGGATGAAAAAAAATAATAATAAAAGGTGTATTATATAAAAGTGATGTATGACACCTGGAGAAGAGAATTTGTTTTGTTTAAATATATTTCCACACAGATAAGAGAAAAATCATGTAATGATATTTGTTGTATTATTTACAATTACTTGGTGGGTAGGCTGGGCTAGGGTAGTTGAGTAAATGTTTGTGTTATACAACCTATCCTACTTAGCATGCCTATCAGAAACTTACATTGCCACAAAATCGAGTTTAGTAAGATTAAACTCTATGTTAATTTTAAGGATGTTCTCTAGACATACAATCAAAATTGTTCCTTCATTTCTACTGTACAATTAATTAATGATCTTCTTTGCATAGTAGTGTTCACTCACAAGGAATCAGAATACAAGACCTCACTTCTCGGAGCCTAATTGGAGGGGTTAACAAAGCTGGGTCAGGATAAACCATTAGTAGAAGAAGTTCAAGGCAACGTGGTCATGTCTCATAACATTGCAAATTTGGGCATCCTTCAAGCCACAAATTTGTCCTATTTTTCTAGGAAAGATATAAAAGAATTTTGTGAAAAAAAATAAGAATGATTATTTTGATTTGTGTTTAGGTGCTACATAAACCCGCAAGTTGTTTCCCGTTAATAAGACTAAAGCACTAAATTGTTCTAATCTTGTTCACTGTAACATATGTGGTGTATACCATCTTAATTTGTTTTCCTATTCCCATAATTTTTGACCATTGATGATAATGCAAGTAGAGTAGTTTAGGTGTATCTTATGGTAGAAAAAAGTGGAGCATCCTAATTAGTAAAGAATTTTTATATGATAACCAATACACGGTTTGGAGCCAATGCATGTAAAAGTCATTTTGAGTGATAATGATAGTGAATTTATGTATGAACCAATGAAGCGGTTTTATGGGGAGCAAGAGATTATACACCAAAATAATTATGTTGATACTCCACAACAAAATAGAGGGTTGACTAAAAGCATCATTAAGTATTAAATGTTATTAGGGCTTTACGTTTCTCGATGAGTCTTCCCCTAGATTTCTAAGGTGACTACGAATTAATGACAACTTATGTAATTTTGCTCAAAGCCAAACAATTATATAAATACCATGTAGATAATTATCAAAGACAAATATGGTAAATTTGGCCACTACACAAGTGAATGCCATAGTAAGATCTAGGTGCGTTTTTAAGTGTGGGAGCCAGTAGCACAAAGTTAGGGACTACACTCTCCCTACAGGAGGGAATAATCATAAGATCGCATGGGAGGAAACACAAGAGGGGGTAACGGTAGGGGCTAATTCTTGAAAACCGGAATTGAGCACCATACTCGGCCTTTCTAAGGAATCAGTCACCAGCTACCACCCTAACAAGGTATGTTTTCGTCATTAAGAAGGATGATGTTGATCAGCTACAATGTAGTGACAGGTAATTTCATCATGCATACCTTTCCTATCACTATTTTATTTGATACAAGTGGCACACATTCATTTGTATGCCCCACGATAGCTGAGAAACTAAAACTAGTGCCTACTAGTGTTTGTCAGTCATTGTCTATTGCCCAACCCACTAAGGAAAGTATTGGTCACAGGACCTTGTTCGAAAATTGCCCCATTGTAATAATGGGTAGTGAATTTCCAACAAACATGTTCGTGATTAACCTATCTAAGTTCGATGTAATAATGGAAATGGATTGGCTAAGTAAGTATCATGCAAGGGTATATTATTCTAAATAGAAAATTACCCTAACAGACTCAAAAGGGGTTAGGGTGACCTATAATGGAACACCCTATAAAGCTAGGTTACAAGTGGTATCAGCACTCAAAGTGCATAAGCTATTAACCAGAGGGTCCGATGCCTATATGTGCAATGTAATGGATACACATGTAGCAGGGAAACCTCTAACAAATACACAAATGGTGAGAGATTTCCCCTGTTCTTTGCCTAAGGATGTGCCCGGGTTGCCTCCACCCCGAGAGGTAGAGTTTAGCATAGACCTAGCCCCTGGTGTTAGCCTCATATCTAAGGCACTAGATCGCATGACCCTAGAGGAACTCTAAGAGTTAAAGGTGAAGTTAGAAGAGTTACAGGAAGAAGGATAATCCAACGAAATAGCTCACCATAGGGGGCTCCCATGTTATTTATCAAGAAGAAAGATGGTAGTTTGAGATTTTGTGTGGATTACTTGAGTTAAATAAAATCACCATTAAAAATTAATACCCTTTGCAATGAATTGATGATATCTTTGATCAACTAAGGGGAGCTGTAACCTTTTTGGAGATAGACTTGAGGTCAGGTTATCATCTGCTAAGGATAAAAGAGGGTGACATTCATAAGACAGTGTTTCGTACATAATATGGGCTCTACGAGTCTGTGTTGATGCCCTTTGTCATAACCAATGCCCTAACAGCTTTCATGGATTTTATGAACTGGGTATTTAAGCCCTACTTGGATTGATTTGTGGTGATGTTCATAGATGATATCCTAAGATACTCCAAAAACCCTGAAGAACATAAGGAATATTTAAGGTTAGCTCTAGAGACACTTAAGGGCAAACCCCTTGTATGCAAAATTGTCAAAGTGTGAGTTTTGGTAAGAAAATGTTTCCTTTTAGGGCCATTTAGTGTTAACAAATGGGATCAAGGTGGACCCTTGGAAAATAGAAGCCATCATGACTGGTCGTATCCTACAAACATGGCTGAGGTACAAAGGTTTTTGGATTGGTTGGATATTATCACGATTCATAAAGGATTTTCCCAAAGTCGCCACCGCCTTAATTGAACTCACCAAAAAGGTTGTGAAGTTTAGCTAGATCCCCAAGTATGAGGAGGCTTTCTAGGAGTTGAAAAGGGAATTAACCTCAGCCCCCATCCTTACCCTTCCATAAGGTAGCAAGGGGTTCATAGTTTTTAGTGAGGCTTCATGACAAGGGTTAGGGTTGATAATTATGCAAGGTGATGTTTTCACTTAAGATATGGAGAGATTACCTTTATGGTGCCACCTAGAGGGTTTTTACAAATCATTAAAGCCTCAAATACATATTGACCCATGAAGAGATAAACCTTCGGCAATGACGCTGGCTTAAACTCTTAAAGGATTACGACTTAGATATTCAATATCTCCTTAGTAAGACCAATGTAGTAGTAGATGCGCTATGTCATAAGCCCTGCCATGCATTCAATGCTATCTTACATCTACCTCATTAGTTAGGAGAAGAATTAAGACAGTTGGGAGTTAAGGTAATGATGACGAGAAGAACAGCAAAGTTGTTCGCTCTAGAGCTAAGGCCAACCTTGGTAGATGAGATCTATCATGTAAAACAATCTAATGTCCAACTAGAGAAAATAAAAGTGGATGTGATGGCTGGGAAGGCCTAAGGGTTTGTGATTCAGGAAGATGGCCTCCTAAGATTCCAAGGGAGGGTTTGTGTACCAAATCGTTTTGCTAGAATGGCAGGAAATGAGAGGTGGTAGAATACGAGAGTCGATATCTTACCTGTGAAAAGGTAAATATTGAGCAATAAAAGCAAGCCATACACTTGCAACCTCTAGAAATATCAAAATAAAAGTAGGAGTCCATTTCGATGGATTCCATTGTAGAGTTACTTGTCACCACATGACAGAAGAATTTAGTATAGGTTATCGTGGATAGATTGACAAAGACAACACATTTTACGCCCATTCATAACACTTGGACCCTAACACAACTGACACAGGCATGTGTTAAGGGATTAGTTCATCTACATGGAGTGCCGATCGACATCGTGTCTGATGGGGGCACCTGATTCCAAGCAAGTTTTTGGAAGAAACTATAGGAAGCCTTTGGATCCAAATTGAATTTTAGTTCATCCTTGCATCCTGCTAATGACTGGAAGGCACAAATACTAATATAGACCCTAAAAGATATGTTGTAGGCGTACGCCCTAGATTTCAAGGGTACCTGGGATGAGCTAATATCCCTTATTGATTTCTCGTACAATAACAGCTATTAGACGAGCATAGGAATGACGCTTTATATTACCCTGTATGGTAGGAGGTGTTGTACTGATAAATGCTTCATATGTACATCTTTTTAGGGCTATTTTGCCTCGTTTTTAGGAGAATTTTGTACTTAATGATGTTATTTACTCTCCTATTCTCGATTTATGCTTGGCTATAGTTGTTTCATGTGTTTAATTGGATTTTTAGTCTTTTTACCCAGCATTTTCCCTTCAATAGTTGTATTTTGACCTCCCACACGGTCATCCATGTTATGCCATGACAGTAGAGCAAAGAAAGAGCAAAAGTCCGGATCCAATGCAGACCATAGGCAGATCATGGTGAAGCCCACAGATCGGGTATGCTTGTAACTATTGCCTCATCGTTTTCGCTTGGCTGTGTGGCTGAGATAAATTGAAGTTTTCTATAAATAGGGACATTCTGCAGCGAAGAAAGAACCTATCCAAGGCAATCCAAAGCAAGCAAGTAGGATTAGAGAAGTTTAGTTTAGTTTAGTTTCTCTCGAATTTTGTTCTTTGTTTAGTTTTGGGTGAGTTTTGAGTGTGAGAGTTTTGATCCTGAGGCAGTTCTGAAGCCCTTAGTGAAGGCTATCTTAGTCGAGTCCCGTCCACTCAAGACTTCACCGATCGTTTTGGTTAGTTTATCTTTTGTCATGTCTGAGTAGTTTTCTTAGTCTAGGAATTTAGTAGTTTTTAGAATTGTTATCGGATCATGTTTTGATTTTTAAGGAATTGTGCTTATTTTCATGATTGGTTTGATTTTGTTATATCAAGTGTTTGATATGTTGTGGGTTGATTTTTGGCCAAAATTTACTTGCACACTTGAAACAATCGAGTGAACATTCGAAACAAGACATTTGGTTATTGGACTGCTTGAATAGACATAGTATAACTTCGTCTCGAAAGAGAGATTTATATGTTAGGAGGGCTAGTAAGTAATCGAATATATTAAACTTGGATTAAGTCAAATTAGTTTGAAAGAATAACGTTTGCTTAGTTTAGGCAGATTTGATTGTTTTTGAAAGAATAAATGAAGTTTATTGACAAGATTACAATTCCTCGGAATTAACCAATTGGAGAATAGCACATGTTTATTTATTCTGATCCAATTCTCTTCCATAATTGCGAAAATTCGTAGATGTTTTTCTGTTACTGATTTAGACAAGTTTATTTGCAGTAGTTAATCGAATCCACTTAAAATTGAGTTTTGCTTAACATATTCTGACGAGACTAGACTCGATAGATTACTTTAGTCCCTGAACTTTAGTCCCTGAGGAACGATATCTTTTATCTATACTACGAACACCCGTGTGCTTGCGGCAGTGTTGGTCAAGTTTGTGGTGCCGTTACTGGGGACTAACTTGCTAACTATTGAGTATTGTCTTACGAACGTGACTAAGGATTTTTATTATTTTGTTTTGTTTTGTTTTCTTGTTATTTCTTTTTCCTATTTAATTGCGCTGGTGGTATTGGTGAAAGTGCTTGGAGGTATTTTTCCTAGTTTATGCGAAGTTTGATTTTGTACAAGCCCGGTCCAGAGATTGAGAGGACTTTTTGCTAAAAGAGGAAAAAACCAAAGGATTGAAGAACAAAGGCGCAAGGCAAGAAGGAATTCAAATATGGCAGGTGAAGAAAGAAGGACCCTTCGAGATTTCGTTACTCCCGGAGTCCAAGGGATTGCCTCAAGCATAGCTCCGCCTGTTGTAGATGCCAATAGCTTTGAACTCAAGCTAGCACTTATTTCCATGGTGCAGCAATCTCTGTTATGCGAAACTCCTTTGGAAGACCTGAATCTACACCTCTCGGTCTTTTTAGAGGTGTGCGATATGCTAAAGTTAAACGGAGTCTCCAGTAATGCGATTCGCCAGCGCTTATTCCCTTTTTCATTGAGGGATAAAGCAAGGGCTTGGTTACACTCTTTGCCGCCTGGTTGCATAACTACTTGGGACGAGTTGACAAGAGTTTTCCTTGCTAAATTCTTCCCTCCAAGCAAGACAGCGAGCCTGAGAAATCAAATCACCATCTTTCTTCAAAAAGAGGATGAGACGCTCTATGAAGCCTGGGAGCATTCTAAAGATTCACTGCATTTGTGCCCCCATCATGGTCTTCAGCGATGGATGATTATCCAGGCCTTTTATAACAGTTTGACCCAAGTTGTGAGGTCCATTATTGATGCGGCGGCATGAGGAACTTTAATGAGCAGGACCGAGGATGAAGCCTATAACCTTATTGAGGATATGACGCTTAATAACTTTCAATTTCTGACTAAACGAGCCCAACCTAGGCGGGTTGGAGGTAAACTTGAAGTTGATGCTTTTACTTTACTTTCTGCTAAAGTAGATGCCATGACTAAAAGAGTGGACCAGCTGAATGTTAATGTTGTGCCCCTTCCCCTTGTGAGATTTGTGGTTCAATTGAGCATATATCTTTGAACTGTTAAGTTGGGAGTCCTTTTTTCTAGGACCCTAATGAAGTTAATTATATTCAAAATTTTAACCCGATGCAGACCAATGACCCTTACTCTAATACATATAATCCAGGTTGGAAGAATCACCTGAATCTCTCTTATAGGTCGAATATGAACACTCTGAGTATGCCCCTATGTATGCTAGAGTACCCCCTAGTTTTCAAAGACCCCCATTCCTTTCTCAGATGCCCCAAAAGTCAAATTTAAAGCTAATGATGGAAAACATGCTTATGGCACAACATAAACAAGATGAGTGCATTAAGCAATTAACCTCAAAGGTTGATGTGCTTACAACTCATAATAGGCTGTTAGAGGCCCAAATTACCCATAAAGCTACTTTTTCATCGACGCGCTCAGATAGGCTACCTAGTGAACCTAAGCTTAACCCAAGGGTGCAATGCAATTCAATGCTTCTATGAGGCAAGCAACTAGAGGGACCTAAGGAAATTACCAACGATGAATCTTTGCAAGATAAGAATAAGCATGTGGAGAATGTTGAGAAAGAGTTATCTTCACCTTCTAAGGAAATAATTGATGATGTCGCTCATAAGCCTGGCGAGGTTCCTAAGGACCCCAAGACCATTTCTCCAAAGCCCTGCACACTACCTTTACCATTTCCTCAAAGGATGGCTAGGGCAAAACTTGATATGCAATTTGGAAAGTTTTTAGACGTCATTAAGAAACTCTACATAAACATACCATTTACTGAAGCCCTGACCCAAATGCCTTCATATGCTAAATTCCTGAAAGAAATTCCGTCTAACAAAAGAAAGCTAGAAGAACATGAAAAGGTAGCTTTGGCTGAGTGGAGTGCAGCAATTCAAAATAAGCTTCCGGCTAAATTAAAGGATCCCAATAGTTTTCATTTCCCTGCCTAATAAGGAATGTGCCTATAAACCGTGCTTTGTGCGATCTAAGGTCAAGTGTAAGCTTGATGCCCCTTTCTCTATGTGAAAAACTGGAACTAGAAGAGTTAAGACCAACTACTATCTCCTTGCAATTAGCAGAACGTTCTGTAAAATACCCTATGGGTATTTTGGAGGATGTCCCAATAAAAGTAGAGGATTTATACGTACCAGTAGACTTTGTGATTCTAAAAATGGAACAGGATACGCAGACCCCAATCATTCTTGGGAGGCTATTTTTGGCCACTACAGGGTGCCACATCGATGTAAAAAATGATACACTAACTTTTGATGTGGTGATGTTCATGTGGAGTTTAATTTACTAAAAGCTGCTATGTTTCCTTCTATTTTTGATGAATGTCATAAGATTGATGTACTTGATAGTTTAATACTAGAAATCACATCTAATATTGATTCTAATGATCCACTTGAGCACTTAATGTTGAATAATAGTACTACTGAGGATGAAAATCCCGAAATAGCCGAATGTGCTCAATTGTTAGAAGCCTCTCCACCAATTCTACCTTCCTCTACTTAGGTGGAATTATTAAAAGGCGAAAGTAAGCCCTCGTCTGATTGGGCAAAAGCTCTTGAGGTAGAGTTAAAGCCTTTCCCCTCATCATTGAGGTATGAATTCCTTGGATCAAAATCTACATATCCTGTGATTGTGAATGCAAATTTGAATGCTACCTAGGTTGACTCTTTGCTTAGAGTGCTTAGGAAGCATCGTAAAGCCATAGGATACACCCTAGATGACCTAAAAGGGATTCATCCTTCCTTGTGTATGCATCGAATCTTGATGGAGGATGATCAAAAGCCATCAATTGAACACCAAATGTATTAAACCCTAGCATGCAAGAAGTAGTTAAAAAGGAAAATTTGAAATTGCTTAAAATCGGCATTATCTACCTTATCTCAGATAGTGCGTGGGTAAGCCTGCTCCATGTTGTACCTAAGAAAGGAGGGATGACTGTTGTAAAAAATGAGAATAATGAGCTAATCTCTACTAGGACTGTTACAAGGTGGCGTATGTGTGTTGATTATCGAAAACTGAATAAAGCCACCCGTGAAGACCATTTTTTCCTTCCCTTCGTTCACCAAATTCTTGAATGATTGGCAAAGAACTCATATTTTTGTTACGTAGATGGATATTCAAGATTCTTTCAAATCCCTATTCACCCAAATGACCAAGAAATAACTACCTTCACATGTCCATATAGCATGTATGCTTATGGACGAATGTCATTTGGGTTATGTAATGCCCCTGTCATATTTCAACGTTGCATGATGGCTATCTTTTCAAATTTTATTGAGGACATAATGGAAGTCTTTGTGGATGATTTTTCTGTGTATGGTACAATGTATGACCATTGGTTGAATAACTTATCTAAAGTTTTACAAAGACGTGAAGATGTGAATTTGGTCTTGAATTGGAAGAAATGTCATTTTATGGTGAAAGAGAGAGTTGTCCTTAGTCATGTTGTTTCTAACAGAGGCATTGAAGTTGACAAAGCAAATGTAAAGGTAATTGAGAAATTGCCCCCACCAACTTCTGTAAAAGGTGTGAGAAGTTTTCTTGGACATGTCGGTTTTTACCGATGGTGGTTCGTAAAAGATTTTTCAAAGATTGCAAAACCTCTCAACCAATTGCTTGTCAAGGATATACCTTTTGAGTTTAACGAAGCATGCTTGAGTGCTTTTTATAGATTAAAAGAGGCGTTAATCACCGCTGCTGTAATGCAAGCTCCAGAATGGGAGATGCCTTTAGGTCAGCGAAAAGACAATAAACCATATGCCGTATACTATGCAAACCGCACTCTTTACGAGGCTCAAGTCAATTATGTCACAGCCAAAAAAGAGTTCTTGGTAGTTGTCTTTGCCCTGTATTGGAATAAATTTGAGTGAAACAAAAGCCGCAAGCGTACAGCTTTCGCTGTAGTATTTAAAGGTCGTTCCCTCAGAGACGAGAATAAGATTAAGGTCACTAAAAGGTGGATTACCTAATTAACTACACTAAACCAAATGAAATCATTCAACGAAAACTAATATCCTAATTCAACAAAGCATTCAACCAAACATTCAACTAAATATAAGCATGCAACTTAAGTTAAATGAACTTAAACGAACTAAACCTAAGCATTCAAGTAAACGTAAGCATACTAAGGAGACTATGCATTCAACTCCATTCACCTAAAATTAAAACCAAGAATCTGTTTAACAACTAATCTGAAACAACTTAAAACCTAGAATCAACACCATTCACCATTCAACACCACCAAAATCAAGGCAATCAACCTTATTAATCTGAAACTACCAAATCTGAGACAACCAGTTGAAACAACCAAAATCTGAAACTACCACAATCAAATTACCAGAGCACGCAACATTCAATCAAAACCACATCACCAGGGGAAGGGGAATCAAAATCAACAGACCCACACTTTGTAGCTCATCAGAAATGACAGGACCACCATGTAAAATGGCCTTAACCAGACCAACAGCAGATATACGGGAGTGGGAGCTGCAGAACAGAACAGAGCAAAAGAAACAGGTCAGCAAAGGCAACATTCCAATCTGAGCAACAACAGGACCAAGTCGATCCATTCACCGTCAAAACATAAATTAAAACAAACATAACAAAACAAATGAACTAACAACCTCAGATTATGTGATAGAGGCGGAGCTGGAATCGAGCTCCATGGTGAAGCGCAGAGAACCGAAACCGGGGAGGGGAACAATTTGCAATTTATCCAAAGTGAAACCCAAGATTCCTTCAATATCAAGCTGAAGATGGTGATAAACTACCCAAATCGACAATTTAAGCTCCAAATACACGAATTTGCGAGCTAGAAGAAACGATTCTAATACTCAAAATCAAAATCGGAAAAACGAAAATCAAACCCTAAATTCCAAACAACTCGAATTAAAACCCAAAAAAGAACCTAAAATTAAACCTAAAAACTAAAACTAAACCTAATTGATACCTAATTGCTACCTAGATTGTACCTCTCTTCGCCGCTGCCCTTCGTTTTATACCCCAGGCCAGCTTCAATCTCGGCCCTTCAATCGTGTGTGCCATGGACTGTGGTGATGGATATGTGCTGGCAGGCTACGTGGAATTCGGATAGAGGTGGTGGTGAATGGTTGTGGTGCGTGGTTCAGAGAGAGAGACAGGAGATGAGATGAAGGTGAAGAAGATGGGAGGTGTTATCGGGCAGTTCTGGTGTCTCGGGGGTCTTAGGAGAGAGAAGATGAAGGACATAAGTGACGGGGGGAAGAGTTTAGGAGTCACGTGATGGGCGTGTGACTGGATAGGTTTTTAGGTTTTATTATATATTTTTTTTCTTTTTCTTTGGACAAAACAAACGGGCTTTTGGGATTGGGTCGGGTCAATTTGGCCCAGTTCTTCATTCGCAGCATTTTTCCAGCATTTTTCTTGCATTTTTACCATAATTATTCAAAACCTACAAAACAAAATAAAATCAAATAAAAACTTCGAAAAAACGATTATTACGAGCATAAATCGGGTATAAAAGTATCGTAAAAATAACACATTTTTTGCATGAACCAATACCCCAACACCAAGATTTTGCTCATTCTCGAGTAAAATAACTAAACTAACCAGAAGAAAATGAAAAATGAGAAAAAGAAAATCCTAACTCACTGTCGTATGAATCACGGTTGCATTTAGCGTATGCAACAAGCCCTTTAAACCCCTCGGTCTCCCAAGTGGATGAGTGAGGTCTCGTGACGGTTTTTGAGTGATCTACCTGCAAAAATTATTTCAAAAATAAAAGAAAATATTTTTGGTTTTTTTTTTTCTCAAAGCTAATATGTACAAAATTAGGGAAAGATATGCACACGGTCTAATCAACTAAATCACCCATGTAATCAAGTTATTGACCTGCATATACACAGAATGTACTTCAAAGCCTTCTACCTCATGGATGACATCGGAGCAATTATTTTCCACCCCATTGTACATAAAGATTCTGAATCCACCCCAATGCTCATGTGCAAGTGTATCATCACCCCAAGGCTTAGATTTATCAGAATTAGACTCAATCCCACTTGGATGTCATAATTACATTATTATCATACTAACTTTGAAAGTAAGCTTTCCCAATAATAATATTGCCTCAAAGGGTAACTCCCAGTAGCACATGCCCCAAAGGGTAACGTCCACTAGCGTATGCCTCAAAGGGATACTTGTCATTCCAAATTTTATTCCATCTCTTTTTTTTTCTCTTGTTTATTCAAAATATTCATTCATTATTTTCTTCAAAGTAATCGTGTCACAAACAAGTAGGAGAATCATTCATGGAAGCCTAAGACCTAAAGATAATGTTGAAGAAATAAACAAGGATTGGATTACATAATCTATAATGAACAACTGGAGTTAGAATTAGGGCTGAGAATGACACAGTGAGGTCGAAGACCTATCATGCACATCCTGCTTACATACAAGCTAATAACCAAAGCACATGGGATTTAAGCTAATCAGAAAGAGTACAACATCCCCCCAAAAACAAAAAATTTTCAAAATTTTTCAAAAATGGCACCTCACCCCCACACCAAAACTTCACAATGTCCTCTTTATGGGAACTAGGGCGTTGAAAAGCAAGCACATAAGTTATACAACCGCAAAACCAACACAAAACCACAAATATATACAAACTAGAACATGATGAAAAAAAAACAAAAAAACAAAAAACAAAAACGAAACTAAACCAAATACACACATAATTAATAAAGCGAAAAAAATCACAAAAGAAAAGCGAAAACAAAACCCTCTGAACAAGCGAAACCTCAAAATAAACAAGAACAAAGCCAAACCAAAGCAAAATAATACCCAAACACAAAAATCAAAAAGTAAAATAACTAAATAAAGAAAAATAAAAGCCAAAACCTATCAAAAGAAAACAAAACCAATCAAGACCAAAACAAACATAATCACCCTGAAGAAAAATAAAACCAAACCAAAGACCTACTAAACACCAACCTAAAACAAAACAAAATACAAAAGAAAGAAAACCAAAATGGAAAGCCAAAACAAAGTCTCTAAAACACCAAAAAGGCAACAAAAAGAAACTATTAAACAAAAACTAAACCAAAGGAAAACCAAAACTTGCTAAACTAACACAAAACCAAGGAAACAAAACACAAAATCAAGGAAACCAAACAAAGGGACTAAAACATACACAATAACAATCCTAAATATTCACAACTACTCACAATCCTAGATATCAACAACTACAAGTAATGACAAAATCAGAACACAACCAAGGGTGATCATACCCCACACGACTCAACAAATCCCAAATTGCTCTTTAAGATTGATCACCCGTACATTCACAATGCTGAATATCCACAACTAAATGCAAAAAAGAAAGAAAAGAAATGGAAAAGAGAGGAAGGGAGGGTGGAACGATCATACTAGGTTGGATACAGGTTGTACCCAAACTATGCCTCACGAAGATGATGCAACATGAGGCTTTATGGAGCATCAGCCACTCCATATTAAGCTGAAAGTACAACTTAAATAAAAACTCGTTAAAGAACATAGTAGCTTATCAAACAAAGAAGCCCAACTCTCAATAATATAGCAACAGTGAAAAACAGTGAGTTGGGGCCAGAAAGAGTACATCCATATAGCCAATAAAGTACAAGTAAGGGCCCACTTCAACTTATCAAACATAAGGACCCAATCAG
This sequence comes from Selenicereus undatus, assembly GCA_017589665.1. NCBI lineage: Eukaryota > Viridiplantae > Streptophyta > Magnoliopsida > Caryophyllales > Cactaceae > Selenicereus > Selenicereus undatus. The sequence goes on from JACYFF010002017.1 coordinate 17,715,609, forward strand.
AAAGGAAATAAACATACTCAGAATAAGCCAGTATTGAGGTCATTCGCCTAGAAACTATATCATCATGAACGAGTAGTCTAGGCAAAATAGGGGGTGTAAATTTCACAAGTCTTGTCATATCAAAAAGTACAAGAGTCTGGTCTAAAGCAAAATTCTTAATGGCAATGATAGTAGACTCAACAAATTCAGACTTGCAATATTCAAAAAGGAAGTTAGTTTGGATGGGGTCAAAAGAGAAGGACTCATAATTAGCACAAAAACCATTATTAGAACTTCTATGGGTATTAAACTCACAAAAAGATTCGTATTCCAAATATAGAATATTATCTTCTAATTTAAATAGAAGGTCAGGAATGATGGGATCAAAAGAGAATGATTCATATTCAACATGGAAACCCACATCAAGACCTATAGTAACATCAGACCCACATGAAAAAGATTCATATTTTGCATAAGAATATCATCATCAAAGTCCAAAATAGTGAGTTGAGTTATCTCATCATATAACTCCTGTGAAATATCTCCTTGTGACTCATCTAAATCACGAGGCTCAACTTTAGGTGTGATGCTTATATCTAACTCACTAACCGTATAGGATTGATCACCCACTTTAAAATCACAAAAGTCGTTCAGAGTGGCGGGTAGGTCGGTAGAAACTAGGACACCACCAGTGATGCCCTTAGGTGAGCTAGTGCAGGGTGCAAGGTCAGGTGATAGGGACGTAGGGAGGTCACTCTCTTGATCTAAAATACATGTCTTCATTCAAGTCAGGCCTAGCAGAATAAGAGGGTTCAAAATCATCATAGAGACTAATGTACGGTTTAGGAGATCCTAAACTAGAATCAGGCTCACTATAGGTCTTCTTATTTTGATTACAACATTGAGAATATGCAGCAATTCGCTTTCATTGTCTCTATCATTTGATAAGTCATTTCATTAATCTTCACTTCAAAACTTGCACCAGTAGCATCAACATGAGCACGAAAAGGAGCAGTGTGAGCATCATGATCAGAAGATTCACAATAATTGCCTAAAGTAGGAGGCATAAAATAGTCATATGAGTCATTTGACTTCATAAAGTGGCCTGAAGGGTAAGAATTAGCCTGAAAATGATACTTTCCATGAGTTGGGCACTTGAGGGTCTTGTTAACTTGTTCAAACACATAGGTTTCCCAAGCTAATGTTTCAAAGAAATCGTAGACCTCATTTTGAGTTTTAGACAACAATTCTATTAAACCTCCAGGATAAACCTCCAGGACAAACTAATTCAATATAGCACCTCAACTCAGCATTTAGACCCACAACAATGACCTCACGAATTTTTTATTTTTCAAAATTATGATTCAGTTGAGCACAGTAATCATTAAGCCGTAGAAGATAACGCTAGCAAGGTACATGCTCATATTGCAGCAAATAGAAAACTGGCATTTGAAGTTTTAAAAATTTTTTAAAGTTTTTTAATTTTTAGTGGTTTTCATATTTTTCTAATTTTTTTTTGGATTTTAACTTTTCTAATTTTTTTGGATTTTTGATCATTTTAAAGAAATGACTAAACTAAGTAAAACGATACCAAAATAGAGAAAGTAAAAATCGATACCAAGATAAAGTTACGAAATGACCAAGTATCAACTAAGCAAATCAAATCAACTAAACAAAATGACTAGGTAAGTGAAACGAAATGACTAAGTAAGAATCAATACAAAAATAAAGAAAGTAAAACGAGATCTATGTAACCTAATAATAAAGTCACGAAATGAACAAAACAAATCAACTAAACAAATCACAACTAATAAACCAAATCACAACTAATAGCGAAATAGACAAATCAAAGCAATAAATAAGAAAGGAGCTAAGAAAATGAAAATATGACCTAATCTCATGCCGTCGTCCCTAGCAACGTCATCAAAAACTAGTTGGGATAAATTTGAGTAAAATAAAAGCGGTAAGCGTACAACTTTCGCTGTAATACTTGAGGGTCGTTTCCTCAGGACGAAGATAAGACTAAGGTCACTAAAGGGCGGATTACCTAATTAACTACACTAAACCAAATGAAATCATTCAAAGAAAACTAATATCCTAATTCAACTAAGCATTCAACCAAACATTAAACTAAATATAAGCATGCAACTTAAGTTAAATGAACTTAAACGAACTAAACCAAAGCATTCAACTAAACGTAAGCATACTAAGGACTCTATGCATTGAACTCCATTCACCTAAAATAAAAACCTAGAATCTATTTAACAACTAATCTGAAACAACTTAAAACCTAGAATCAACACCATTCACCATTTAACACTACCAAAATCAAGGCAATCAACCTTATTAATCTGAAACTACCAAATCTGAGACAACCAGTTGAAACCACCAAAATCTAAAACTACCACAATCAAATTACCAAAGCAGGCAACATTCAATCGAAACCACATCACTAGGGGAAGGGGAATCAAAATCAACAGATCCATATTTCATAGCTCATCAGCAATGACAGAACCACCATGTAAAATGGCCTTAACCAGAACAACAACAGATATAGGGGAGTGGGAGCCGCAGAACATAACAGAGCAAAAGAAACAGGGCAGCAAAGGCAGCATTCCAATATGAGCAACAACTGGACCAAGTCAATCCATTCACCGTAAAAACATAAATTAAAACAAACATAACAAAACAAATGAACTAACTACCTTAGATTATGCGATGGAGGAAGAGCTGGAATCGAGCTCCATGGTGAAGGGCAGAGAACCGAAACATGGGAGGGGAAGAATTTGCAATTTATCCAAATTGAAACCCAAGATTTGTTCAATATCAAACTGAAGATGGTGATAAACTACCCAAATCGACAATTTAAGCTCCAAATACACGAATTTGCGAGCTAGAAGAAACGATTCTAACACTCAAAATCAAAATCGAAAAAACAAAAATCAAACCCTAAATTCCTAACAACTCGAATTAAAACAAAAAAAAAACCAAAAATTAAACTTGAAAACTAAAACTAAACCTAATTGATACCTAATTGCTACATAGATTGTACCTCTGTTCACCGATGCCTTTCATTTTATACCCCAACCCAGCTTCAATCTCGGCCCTTCAATCGTGTGTGTCGTGGGACGGTGGTGACGGATATGTGCTGGCAGGCTACGTGGAATTCGGATGGAGGTGATTGTGAATGGTTGTGGTTCATGGTTCAGAGAGAGAGAGGAGATGAGATAAAGGTGAAGAAGATGGTAGGGGTAATCAGGGAGTTCTGGTGTCTCGGGGGTCTGAGGAGAGAGAAGATGAAGAACATAAGTGACGGGGGGAAGAGTTTAGGAGTCACGTGATGGGCGCGTGACTAGGTAGGTTTTTAGGTTTTATTACATTTTTTTTCATTTTCGTTGGGTAAAACAAACGACCTTTTGGGATTGGGTCGGGTCAATTTGGCCCAGTTCTTCATTCCCAGCATTTTTCTTGCATTTTTCCTGCATTTTTTCCATAATTATTCAAAACCTACAAAACAAAATAAAATCAAATAAAAACTTCGAAATAACGATTATTACGAGCATAAAACGGGCATAAAAGTATCGTAAAAATAACACATTTTTGGCATGAACAAATACCCCCACACCAAGATTTTGCTCGTCCTCGAGTAAAATAATTAAACTAACCAGAAGAAAATGAAAAATGAGGAAAAGAAAATTCTAACTCACTGTCGTATGAATCACGGTCGCATTTAGCGTATGGAACAAGCCCTTTAAATCCATCGGTCTCCCAAGTGGATGAGTGGGGTCTCGTGAGGGTTTTCAAGTCATCTACCCGTAAAAATTGTTTCAAAAATAAAAGAAAATCATTTTGGTTTTTTTCTCAAAGCTAATATATACAAAATTAGGGAAAGATATGCACACGGTATAATCAACATAATCACCCATGTAACCAAGTTATTGACCTGCATATACACAGAATGTACTTCAAAGCCTTCTACCTCATGGATGAAATCGGAACACTTATTTTCCACCCATTGTACATCAAGATTCTGAATCCACCCCAGTGCTCATGTGCAAGTGTATCATTGTCCCAAGGCTTAGATTTACCAGAATTAGACTCAATCCCACTTGGATGACACAACTACATTATTATCATACTAACTTTGGAAGCAAGCTTTCCCAGTAGCAATATTGCCTCAAAGGGTAACTCCTAGTAGTACATGCCTCAAAGGATAACGCCCACTAGCGCATGCCTCAAAGGGATACTTGTCATTCTAAATTTTATTCCATCTCTTTTTTTTTTCTCTGCTTTATTCAAAATATTCATTCATTATTTTCTTCAAAGTAATCATGTCACAAGCAAATAGGAGAATCATTCATGGAAGCCTAAAACCTAAAGATAATGTTGAAGAAATAAACAAGGATTAGATTACATAATTTATAATGAACAATTGGGGTTAGAATTAGGGCTGAGAATGACACACTGAGGCCAGAGACCTATCATGCACATCCTGCTTACATACAAGCTAATAACCAAAGCGCAAGGGATTCAAGCTAATCAGAAAGAGTACAACGTCCCCCCAAAAAAAAAATCTTCAAAATTTTTCAAAAATGGGCACCTCACACCCACACCAAAACTTCACACCAAAATTTTTCAAAGCCAAACCAAAACAAAATAATACCCAAACACGAAAATCAAAAAGTAAAACAACTAAATAAAGAAAAACAAAACCAAAACCTATCAAAAGAAAACAAAACTAATCAAGACCAAAACAAACGTAATCTCCTAAAATAAAAACAAAACCAAACCAAAGACTTACTAAGCACCAACCTAAATCAAAAGAAACCTAAAACAAAACAAAATACAAAAGAAAGAAAAACAAAATGGAAAACCAAAACAAAGTCTCTAAAACACCAAAAAGGCAACAAAAAGAAACTATTAAACAAAAAATAAACCAAAGGAAAACCAAAACTCGCTAAACTAACACAAAACCAAGGAAACAAAACACAAAATCAAGGAAAGCAAACAAATTGACTAAAACATACACAAGAACAATCCTAAATATTCACAACTACTCACAATCCTATATATCAATAACTGCAAGTATTGACAAAATCAGAACACAACCAAGGGTGATCATACCCCACATGACTCAACAAATCCCAAATTGCTCCTCAAGATCACCTGTATATTCATAGTGCTAAATATCCACAGCTAAATACAAAAAATAAAGAAAAGAAATAGAAAATAGAGGAAGGGAGGGTGGAACGATCATACCAAGTTGGATACAGGTTGTACCCAAACTATGTCTCACGAAGATGATGCAACATAAGGCTTTATGGAGCGTCAACCACTCCATATTAAGCTGAAAAGTACAAATTAAATAAAAACTCGTTAAAGCACGTAGCAGCTTATCAAACAAAAAAGCCAACCTCTCAATAATATAGAAACAGTGAAAAGCAGTGAGTTAGAGCCAGAAAGAGTACATCCATCTAGCCAATAAAGCACAAGTAAGGGCCTGCTTCAACTTATCAAACATAAGGGCCTAATTAGAAAGGAAATAAACATACTCAGAATGCGCCAATATTGAGGTCATTGGCCTATAAACTATATCAACATGAACGAGTAGTGTAGGCAAAATAGGGGGTGCAAATTTCACAAGTCTTGTCATATCAAAAAGTACAAGAGTCTGGTCGAAAGCAAAATTCTTAGTGACAATGATCTCAGACTCAACAAATTCAAACTTGCAATATTCAAAAAGGAAGTCAGTTTGGATGGGGTTAAAAGAGAAGGACTCATAATCAGTAATAAAACCATCCTCAGAACTTCCATGGATATTAAACTCACAAAAAGATTCGTATTCCACATATAGAATATTATCATCTAATTTAAATAGAAGGTCAGGAATGACAGAATCAAAAGAGAATGATTCATATTCAACATAGAAACCCACATCAAGACCTTCAGTAACATCAAACTCATTGTTAGGCGATAATTTATCGCATGTTACATGTCTTTTTCGCTTAGCTCGGATAATAACATAATCTTTAGAGTTTTTCTTGTTTTATTCAGTATTCTTTGAGATTTTTACGTGTTTTGTTTATTCTTGTAGGTAATAAGTTGAACCAAATAAATACCGCAAAAAGGGGCGAAAAAGGATCAAAACAGGCAAAAAGACGGAAAACGGAGCCAGCCGGGTAAAACCGGCCAGCAATGTGGCACGGCCATCCCGTGCCACGTGCCCCTCCCCTGTTCGCGTGTGCTGTTTCGTTCTCACCGAGTCCTATTTAAACGCACTACCTTCGTGGTTTTCGAGGTTCTTCCTTCGACTTTTCTAGGTTAGTTTAGTTTAGGTTTTAGCCAATAAAAACCCGATTGAGGGGACTAGATTAGGATTTAGTTGTATTGATTTGAGATTGACGCTTGTGGATTTCCACTTCATTCATTCAATTCAAGCATAAGTCTTCTTCTCCCTCTCTTATTATTTCAATTTTGTTATTGTTTGTTCTTGCTTAATCTTATTAGTTTAGATTATTTAGTTTAATTGTTTAGTTTTTATTGTGAATCTATGTTTTATTAGGTGATAGATTTGTTTAGTTTCATGTCTCTTCTCTCTTGTTCATGTTCGCTTTCTTATTTGTTAGTTTAGGTTTGAATTTGGGTTTTTGTGTTTTGTTAATGTTTAGTTGTTAGTTTGTTTTGATTTGGATTGTGATTAGCCTCTTGATGGCTAATTAATCTTGTATTTGGCATAACCATACCCAATCTATGCCTAGAACTTAGAGTTTTCCTTTACACCCGCCAAATATTCGATGAAATGCTTGAGAGACCTTTCATCCATTTTTTTGGGCGATTGACTTATGCTGAGAGGTGAGGTCAATTAGCTAGTGTGGGAGAGGGAATAGCCGAGTTCGGGACATGAAAATCGTATCTGAATCGAGCTAGGTCCACGTTGCTATTTTCGTGGTCTAATTGGGCTAACCCCGTGAAAATAGGTGGTTAGGCTAATTAGACTAGCTCATGACCCTTGAGAGAGGGCCTGGGTGGACTTTGATGGTGCAACCGATCATCTCTAGTTCATGATGTAGTTTGGATAGGTTAGGACTGATCTCGATTAGTTGGTTCATTCATTGGTCAAATCACAACTCCAAGTCGCATTTTCTATGTTTGTTAGCGTAGTTTAGTTTATCCTCTTTTTCCTTCGATCTTGCCTAGCTCGAGACGCTTTAGTTAGCCTTGGTAGTTGGAAACACAACTCTCTCCGGACGACACCCCAAGTACTCAACGATACACCTTGCACTTGGGGTTTATAAATATTAAAACTCTGTTTATTTTTTTCCCTAACAAGTTTTTGGTGCCGTTGCCGGGGAGTTGGCGTTTTTCAATATTGGGGTTTATTTGAGCATTCGAGGCTAAGCCTTTTAGAAAATCCAAAAAAATAAAAATTCAAAAAATTCAAAAAAATTCAAGATGGCTATTTTCCATTTACCTCAGTTTGAGCACGAACCTTTTTGGCACTACTTGTCTAGGTTGAATGATTATGATGCTCAATATGTGCATTTCACATATGAAAATTGGGAAATATGTGATGTTGTGCTTGAGGGGATAACACCTGAGACTCGAGCCATCCTTGAGTCTGTGTGTTATGGTGGTTTGCATTCTTTAACTGATGATGACATGTGGGATTTGTTTGAGTCTCTAACTTGGCATCAATGGCAATCTAATGACACTAGGGACTCATATCATCACCATTCTTCTTAGCCTCATGTGTTGTGCTCTTTTTGCCAATCTCTTGACGATGATGTGAATTCTTGTCCCTATTATGATGTTTCAGATGAATGCTATGCTAGACTTGATGCCATGATAGGGGCAATGAATGAGCAACATGAACGCTTTGCTAGTAGGATGAAGGAGTGGAGTTCATTGCATGAGACCGACCCTAGTCTACCTTGCCCTAGACTCGAGGCTTGTCTCTACGATGATTGTGAGTCTTTCCTTCCCCTAGAGTCTAATGTTGTTGATGATGCACCTTTGGCCGACCTAGGAGAAGTGTTTGAACCTCCCTTGACTCCATTAACGTTTGTTGCTCCGTCCTTTTCTAGCATACCTATGGACACTAGTATTAGTGACTCGATCTTACTTGCTTCTCCCCTTCCTTTAACTCAGTGCACGAGGTTAGAGATGGGCAAGACTTCTCGAGGTGATGCTAGTTCTATAGAGGATGATTTACCTTCTTGGTCAGGAGGACTTATATTGGTTGAGCCATATCTTGAGGAGGCTCCTTTCGAGGAGTTGTGTAATGACGGTTTGGTGGTTGGTGTCACACCTAGTATTGACCATATCAGCCCAATTTGCACCAAGCGACTTGACTTGACCCTCATTTCATCCCCCTTACTTTCCGCCACCCCCTCCCACTTACATGCATTTCATGAGACCCTAGGCGACATTCGGGGGTATAATCCCTCGGACCCTTCTTGTGCATACCTAGAGGATGTGCCTAGGAAAATCATATGTAATGCTTTCTTTGATTCTTATTTCGATTTTCCTATGGCATTTGATAAGATTAAGACGGCACTAATTCTATTTGTTGCATCTTTACTAGTGTTCTCTTACTTACACCCATTTGAGATGCATGCGCATGCACACGATAAGCTTCTGCAAGCATTGACCGCATCCGAGTTGACGACTCCAGTCTTGAGCGATGATGAGGAGTGGGTGATGCTCCTCCGGCCTCCACAGCACCTTCCTAGGGAGGCGTAGTTCGGGTACATTCAGTACCCGATCTGGTATGAGCGTTCTCACTCTTCCCCCTTCTTTTTATTTTTCTTTTATTTATTTTCTCTCTTTTTGTTTTTTGTTTAGTTGTGGATATTAGGATTGTGTTTTGGTTGGTGATCAGTTGTTGAGCCATTGATGGCTATGATCACCACTTTTGTGTTTTTCTGGATATTTGTGTGTTGTGATTGGTGGTGTTGATGGGTTGGTTTATACATGTTTTTGGTGGTGTTAGTTTTGTATATATGTGTGATCTTGTTGTTGATTGGGTGTGATTGTGTTTATGGGAGAGGGTGTTAGCCTGTGTATATATGCGTCGGTTTAGTGTTCTTGTGTAATTTTGTCTTCTTCGTTTTGTGTGTTGTGTGGTTGGTGATGACTCTCAGCTTCCAATGAGGACATTGTGAGATTTAGGTGTGGGGGTAGGGTCATCTTCCCTTTTATTCTTATTTTTGTGAAAATTCTTATTTTTGTGAAAATTTTTATTTTTTTCATTTTTGTATAATTTTCCTTAATTTTTGGGATTTAGGGGAGTTTTGTACTATTTTGATTAGCCTTGATCTCTGGTACCTTGGTTATTAGCTCGTATATAAGTGTAATATGCGTGATAGCTATTCACCCCAAGTTATCATTTTAGGCCTTAGTTTTAACCCCAACAATCCATTGTAGCTTTGCAATCCAGTCCTAATTATTGTATTATCATTACCCTACATTCTTAGTCTTCCATGATCGGCTTCCCCACTTGTCTACTGCATAGTTACCTTTGTATGTGCTTACACCCCCTTTTCCAAAAACAAAAGCAAAAACAAACAAACTCATGTGCTACTGGGTGTATCCCTTTGAGGCGTTGCAAGAGTTTGGATTGAAAAAAAAAAGAAGAAGAAGGGAAAGAAAAGAAAAACAACAGGGGGGAAAGGAAAGAGTTTGGAATGACAAGTAAGTACCCCTTTGAGGCATGCGCTACTGGGTGCTACCCTTTGAGGCAATACTGCTACTGGGGAAGCTTGTTTTCCACGCCAGGAAAATCAATAAGGTAGCTTGTGTCAGTTAAGTGGGACTGAGTTTGATTTCAGTAAGCCAAAGTCTTAAGGTGATGATACACTTGCACACCAGGCACCAGGATGGATTCAATGTTGTCATGCGTCGTGGGGTGGAAAGCTGATGTCTGGATGCCATTCTTTGGGAAGATGTGTCCTGAAAAGCATATAATGCTTGTGTGCAGACTGATACTTGAGTTACTAGGGGGTTTTGGTTGATCCGAATATGTACAGTTTACTCCGATGTATATATTGTGTTTTGTCATTTTCATTTTTCGTTTTTGTTTCTTTTTTCTTTGTTTTTCCTTTTTGAGATTTTGTGGGTATATCTTCTGCAAACCCTCACGAGATCTTACTCGTCCACTTGGGGGAACCAAGGGGTTTAAAGGGCTTGTTGCATACGCTAAATGCAATCGTGATTCCTACAAAAGTGAGTTAGGTCCTTAGGTTAGTTTTTCTTGTGTTTTGCTCGAGGACGAGCAAAAGATAGGTGTGGGGGTATTTGTTAGGCGATAATTTGTCGCATTTTACATGCCTTTTGCGCTTAATTTTAGCTCGGATAATAACGTAGTCTTTAGAGTTTTTCTTGTTTTATTCAGTATTCTTTGAGATTTTTACATGTTTTGTTTATTCTTGTAGATAACAAGTTGAACCAAGCAAATACCGCAAAAAGGGGCGAAAAAGGATCAAAACAGGCAAAAAGACGGAAAACGGAGCCAGCCGGGCAAAACCGGCCAGCAATGTGTCACGACCACCCCGTGCCACGTGCCCCTCCCCTGCTCGCATGCGCTGTTTCGTTCTCGCCGAGTCCTATTTAAACGCACTTCCTTCGTGGTTTTTGGGGTTCTTCCTTCGACTTTTCTAGGTTAGTTTAGTTTAGGTTTTAACCAATAAAAACCCCATTGAGGGGACTAGATTAGGATTTAGTTGTATTTATTTGAGATTGATGCTTGCGGATTTCCACTTTATTCATTCAATTCAAGCATAAGTCTTCTTCTCCCTCTCTTATTTTTTCAATTTTGTTATTGTTTGTTCTTGCTTAATCTTATTAGTTTAGATTATATTTAGTTTAATTGTTTAGTTTTCATTGTGAATCTATGTTTTATTAGGTGATAGATTTGTTTAGTTTCATGTCTCTTCTCTCTTGTTCATGTTCGCTTTCTTATTTGTTAGTTTAGGTTTGAATTTGGGTTTTTGTGTTTTGTTAATGTTTAGTTGTTAGTTTGTGTTGATTTGGATTGTGATTAGCCTCTTGATGGCTAATTAATCTTGTATTTGGCATAACCATACCCAATCTATGCCTAGAACTTAGAGTTTTCCTTCACGCCCGCCAAGTGTTCGATGAAATGCTTGAGAGAGCTTTCATCCATTTTTTTTGGGCGATTGACTTATGCTGAGAGGTGAGGTTAATTAGCTAGTGTGGGATAGGGAATAGCCGAGTTCGGGACATGAAAATAGTATCCAAATCGAGCTAGGTTCGGGTTGCTATTTTTGTGGTCTAATTAGGCTAACCCCGTGAAAATAGGTGGTTAGGCTAATTAGACTAGCTCATAACCCTTGAGAGAGGGCTTGGGTCGTCTTTGATGGTGCAACCGATCATCTCTAGTTCATGATGTAGTTTGGATAGGTTAGGACTCGTCTCGATTAGTTGGTTCATTCATTGGTCATATCACAACTCCAAGTCGCATTTTCTATGTTTGTTAGCGTAGTTTAATTTACCCTCTTTTTCCTTCGATCTTGCCTAGCTCGAGACGCTTTAGTTAGCCCTGGTAGTTGGAAACACAACTCTCTGCGGACGACACCCCAAGTACTCAATGATACACCTTGCAATTGGGGTTTATAAATATTAAAACTCTGTTTATTTTTTCCCTAACACTCACATGAAAAAGATTCATATTATGCATAAAGAATATCATCATCAAAGTCCAAAATAGTGGGTTGAGTTATCTCATCATATAACTCCGGTAAAATATCTCCTTGTGACTAATCTAAATCACGAGGCTCAACTTTAGGTGTGATGCTTATATCTAACTCACTAACCGTATAAGATTGATCACCCACTTTAAAATCACAAAAGTTGTTCAGAGTGGCGGGTAGGTCGGTAGAAACTAGGACACCACCAGTGATGCCCTTAGGTGAGCTAGTGCAGGGTGCAAGGTCAGGTGATAGGGACGTAGGGAGGTCACTCTCTTGATCTAAAATACATGTCTTCATTCAAGTCAGGCCTAGCAGAATAAGAGGGTTCAAAATCATCATAGAGACTAATGTGCGGTTTAGGAGATCCTAAACTAGAATCAGGCTCACTATAGGTCTTCTTATTTTGATTACAACATTGAGAATATGCAGCAATTCGCTTTCATTGTCTCTATCATTTGATAAGTCATTTCATTAATCTTCACTTCAAAACTTGCACCAGTAGCATCAACATGAGCACGAAAAGGAGCAGTGTGAGCATCATGATCAGAAGATTCATAATAATCGCATAAAATAGGAGGCATAAAATAGTCATATGAGTCATTTGACTTCATAAAGTTGCCTGAAGGGTAAGAATTAGCCTGAAAATGATACTCTCCATGAGTTGGGTACTTAAGGATCTCGTTAGCTTGTTCAAACACATAGTTTTTCCAAGCTAATGTTTCAAAGAAATCGTAAACCTCATTTTGAGTTTTAGATAATAATTCTATTAAACCTCCAGGACAAACCGATTCAACATAGCACGTCGACTCAACATTTAGACCCACAGCAATGACCTCACAAATTTTTCATTTTTGAAAATTATGATTCAATTGAGCACGGTAATCATTAAGCCTTGAAAGATAACAACAGCAAGGTTCATGCTCATATTGTAGCAAGTAAAAAACTAGCATATGAAGCTTTTTAAAATTTTTGAAGTTTTTTAATTTTTAGTGGTTTTCAAATTTTTTTTTGGATGTTAACTTTTCTAATTTTTTTTGGATTTTTGATCATTTTAAAGAAATGACTAAACTAAGTAAAACGATACCAAAATAGAGAAAGTAAAAATCGATACCAAGATAAAGTTACGAAATGACTAAGTATCAACTAAGCAAATCAAATCAACTAAACAAAATGACTAAGTAAGTGAAACGAAATGACTAAGTAAGAATCAATACAAAAATAAAGAAAGTAAAACGAGATCTACGTAACCTAATAATAAAGTCACGAAATGAACAAAACAAATCAACAAAACAAATCACAACTAATAAACCAAATCACAACTAATAACGAAATAGACAAATCAAAGCAACGAATAAGAAAGGAGCTAAGAAAATGAAAATATGACCTAATCTCATGTCGTCGTCCCCAGCAACGTCATCAAAAGCTTGTGGGAATAAATTTGAGTGAAATAAAAGCGGCAAGCGTACAAATTTCGCTGTAGTACTTGAGGGTCGTTTCCTCAGGATGAGGATAAGATTAAGGTCACTAAAGGGTGGATTACCTAATTAACTACAATAAACCAAATGAAATCATTCAAAGAAAACTAATATCCTAATTCAACTAAGCATTCAACCAAACATTTAACTAAATATAAGCGTGCAACTTAAGTTAAATGAACTTAAATGAACTAAACCTAAACATTCAACTAAACGTAAGCATACTAAGGAGACTATGCATTCAACTCCATTCACCTAAAATTAAAACCTAGGATCTGTTTAACAACTAATCTGAAAAAACTTAAAACCTAGAATCAACACCATTCACCATTCAATGCTACCAAAATCAAGGCAATCAACCTTACTAATATGAAACTACCAAATCTGAGAAGACTAGTTGAAACCACCAAAATCTGAAACTACCACAACCATATTACCAGAGCAGGCAACATTCAATCGAAACCACATCACTAGGGCAAGGGGAATCAAAATCAACAGAGCCATACTTCATAGCTCATCAACAATGAAAGAACCACCATGTAAAATGGCCTTAACCAGAACAACAGCAGATACAGGGGAGTGGGAGCTGCAGAACAAAACAGAACAAAAGAAACAGGGCAGCAAAGGCAGCATTCCAATATGAGCTACGGGAGGACCAATTCGATCCATTCACCGTCAAAACATAAGTTAAAACAAACATAACAAAACAAATGAACTGACTAAGATTATACAATGGAGGAAGAGCTGGAATCGAGCTCCATGGTGAAGGGCAGAGAACCGAAATAGGGGAGAGGAGGAATTTGCAATTTATCCAAAGTGAAACCCAAGATTCCTTCAATATCAAGATGAAGATGGTGATAAACTACCCAAATCGACAATTTAAGCTCCAAATATATGAAATTGAGTGCTGTAAGAAACAATTCTAACACTCAAAATCAAAATCGAAAAAACGAAAATCAAACCCTAAATTCCTAACAACTCGAATTAAAACGCAAAAAAAAAACCTAAAATTAAACCTGAAAACTAAAACTAAACCTAATTGATACCTAATTGCTACCTAGATTGTACCTCTCTTCGCCGCTGCCCTTCGTTTTACACCCCAACCTAGCTTCAATCTCAGCCCTTCAATCGTGTGTGCTGTGGACGGTGGTGATGGATATGTGCTAGCAGGCTACGTGGAATTCGGATGGAGGTGGTGGTGAATGGTTGTGGTGCATGGTTCAGAGAGAGAGAGGAGATGAGATGAAGGTGAAGAAGATGAGAGGGGTTATCGAGGAGTTCTGGTGCCTTGGAGGTCTGAGGAGAGAGAAGATGAAGGAGATAAGTGACGGGGGGAAGAGGTTAGGAGTCACGTGATGGGCGCGTGACTGGGTAGGTTTTAGGTTTTATTATATTTTTTTTCCTTTTCTTTGGGCAAAACAAACAGGCTTTTGGGATTCGGTCGAGTTAATTTGGCCTAGTTCTTCATTCCTGATATTTTTCCAGCATTTTTCTTGAATTTTTACCGTAATTATTCAAAACCTACAAAACAAAATAAAATCAAATAAAAACCTAGAAATATCGATTATTGTGAGCATAAATCGGGTATAAAAGTATTGTAAAAATAACACATTTTTGGCACGAGCACCTTGGAAAAATTTCGGTCCTATTTGATCAATTCTGAGGTCATCGTTTTCACAGATCATGCCGCTTTGAGACATTTAATGAAGAAATCTGATTCCAAACCTCAACTCGTCCGATGGGTACTCCTCCTTTAAGAGTTTGACTTGGAAATCAAAGACAAGGCAGGATTGGCAACTATGGTTGCCGATCATCTATCTCATTTAAGCCTAGAGTCCACTCCTAGTGAAGAGCTTCCCATTGATGATTCTTTCCCTAATGAGCAGTTATTAGCTATATCCCAACAAGCTGCTCCATGGTATGTTGATATGGTGAACTTCAAAGTGTGCGGCGTGTTACCTCCAGGATTGTCCTACCAATAAAGAAAGAAGTTCTTTACAGACGGCAAATACTACGTGTGGGAAGGCCCTTTCCTTTATAAGTTATGCGGAGATGGGATTTATAGAAGATGTTTGCCTGAAGAAGAGGTCTGTAGTGTCTTACACCACTGCTGTGCTTCAACCTAGGGTGGTCATTTTGGACCAGATAAAACCATTGCGAAAGCACTCCAAGCAGGTTTCTATTGGCCCACTCTCTTTAAGGACACAAGGAAATTTGTCATGACATGTGATAGATGTCAGCGAATAGGGAACATTTCCAAGGGGCATGAAATGCCTCAAAGTGGCATACTCGAAGTAGAGTTGTTTAATGTATGGGCCATCGACTTCATGGGTCATTTTCCTCCTTCCCATAACAACCTTTATATCCTTGTGGCGATTGACTATGTTTCTAAGTGGGTGGAAGTCATTGCATCCCCGACAAATGATTCCAAAGTTGTTCTTAAATTTCTGAAGAAAAATATTTTCACACGATTTGGCACACCGAGAGCTCCTCTAAGTGACACCACACATTTTTGCAACAAGCCTCTTGTGTCCCTCTTTAAAAAATATGGGATATTTCATAACGTCGCTATGCCTTATCATCCCCAAACAAGTGGCAGGTGGAACTCTCGAATATAGAATTGAAAAGCATTTTAGAAAAGACGGTGGATCGGTCCCGTAAGGATTGGTCCTTGAAGCTAGATGATGCTCTTTGGGCATACCGAACCGCTTGTAAGACTCATTTAGGCACCATGCCATATCGATTAGTGTTTGGAAAACATTGTCACTTGTCAGTGGAAATGGAACATAAGGCCTATTGGGCTATAAAGGACACTCAATTTTTACTTAAAAGCAGTGGGAGAACAAAGATTCCTGCAACTAAATGAGCTCGACGAACTAAGGTTGGAGGCCTATGAAAATTCAAGTCTTTACAAGGAGCGAACTAAGAAATGGCATGACAAACACATTGTGACGAAGCATTTTAAAAAAAGGTGATATGGTCCTCCTATTTAACTCAAGGTTGAGATTGTTTCTGGGTAAACTGAAATCCAGATGGTCGGGACCATTTACCATTAACAAAGTTCAACCCAGTGGAGCAGTGGAGATATGGAGTGAGTCTACTGGAGCTTTCACAGTCAATGGATAGCGTTTGAAGCCATATCTAGTGGGACTACCAATTAACAACGTTACTGTTCATATGCTAACTGATCCAGTTCAACCATAGAAGAAAGGTTCATGTGCAGCAAAGTTTTTGAGTAATTTCTAACCCCGTCCTCCTCCTCCTCCTTCTCTCTGATTTTGATTTCTACTACTCCCATGCCCTTTTTATTATGATGTGTCCACATTGAGGGCAATGTGTGACTGAAGCATGGAGGAGTTAGTTATTATCTGTTTTTGTTTGGTGTGTTTGTTTTTGCTTTGTATATATTTTTAGTGGTAGTTTTTGTTTTAGTTTTTGTTTTAGCCGTGCATTTAATTTTCCTCCAGGTTGCATTTTAGTTTCTTTCTTTTGTTAGCTTCTTTTGCATTTTAGCTTGCATTGTTTTTAGGAGCACAAAAAACTAAAAAAAAAAACATCTAATGATGATTTTTATAGATTTGGTAAGTTTTCTTTCATTAGTTTGACCCTTAGATTTGCCCAGATTGTGCATAAAAGTTTGCGAATGAATTTTCGTACTGAATTCTATGTTTTGACCACATGTTGAATGCAAATTGATTTTTCCCCATGAGTCTTTACATGAAATTTTGGCATGTGTGCTAGTGAGCTAGTTTTGATTGTGGTAGATGTCCCGTGAGACTTTAAGCCTTTAGAGATTGCTTATCATAATTAATCTTATATTTTCTTTCATGTGTGGCTCTTCCTTGACATCATTTCTCTAGAACTTGCCATTGATTCTCATTCAAGATCACATTTCACATATGCATTTAGGCAATATAATTGAGGCACTTTCCTTTCTTTGATTTATTTGAAACCCACAGCCAAACAGCCACCCTTGTTGTGTATTGTATCCCTTGTTAGCCCCTTTGAACCTTTAACTGTTTTTCTTGATCTGAACCTCCTACTTTTATCCTATGGTCAAATACTTGTCTTACCTTTAAGCTAAGGCTAGAGGAGTGTTACATTCTTTTGCATCAAGTTTGATAAGGCATTAGCAAGGTAGATTTTTATTCTCTTTAGTGAATTTTGGCTGTTTGGTGCAGGGATGCAAGCATTTGATTAATCCCTTGTTTTATTATGTAAAGTTTAGAGAAGAGTTCGATTTTAAAGTTCGTTATGGAATTCCCTTGGCTATTCCTCTTTGAAAAAAAAGAAATGAAAAAAAAATTGAGAAATAAAAAAAAAGAATTAAAGAAACAAAAAGAAAAAAATTCAAAGAAAGTGATTAGCCTTGGTGGGAATGTAAGATATTTGTGATTTTTGACTCTATCTTTTTTCATTTGGGATTTATTTTGTCGATGAGTCAATAAGGTTCGAGAAGGATGTAGTATGATGCATTGGAATTGTTTAAACTCTTAGTCTATGGCTTTTAGCTCCTCATTTCCAAAAATATTTGTTCCCCTCTCACCTTTACCCTAAGCCCCGTTACATACCTACGAAAGTCCTCATGATTGTTTAGTGTATTTACATTTTAGTGGTGGTGAATTTGAGAACCTTGTCAAGCTTATGGTAGATTTGTGTCCAAGGAATGAGAATTGAGAGAACCTTCATATATTTACATTGTCAAACACATGAGTGCTGAGTGCCCCATAACTATAGTGAGGCTCTACTAGCCTGGCTACTAGAATGATTGTATTTGACAATTTGGAAGATGATTGGTTCAAATTTTGCATCATGGTCTATTAAAAGTTTTTGAAATTTCATTCCCAATTCTATTTGTTAATGATATTTTTGCATCTTTTTGGATTACCTTTGGATCATCCTTGCCATTTTGTTATCTATATCTATCATGAGGAGGCATGTGTATATCTTTAATCCTTGCATTGCTTGAGGACAAGCAACAGTTTAAGCATGGGGAAGTTTGATAAGTGCTTCATATGTACATCTTTTTATGACTATTTTGCCTCGTTTTTAGGAGAAGTTTGTGCTTAATGATGTTATTTACTCTCCTATTCTCGATTTATGCTTGGGTGTAGTTATTTTATGTGTTTGACAGGATTTTTAGTCTTTTTACCCAACATTTTCCCTTCAATGGTTGTATTTTGAGCTCCCCTGCGGTCATCCATCTTATGCCACGACCGTGGAGCAAAGAAAGAGCAAAAATCCGAATCCAGCGTAGACCATGGTCAGACCGTTGTGAACCCCACAGACCGTGTTATGCCTGTAACTGTTGCCTCTTCATTTTCCCTCGATTGTGTGGCTGAGTTCAATCGAAGTTTTCTATAAATAGGGACATTCTATAGTGAAGCAAGAGCATCTCCAAGGCAATCTAAAGCAAGCAAGAAGGATTAGAGAAGTTTAGTTTAGTTTAGTTTAGTTTAGGTTCTCTCAAATTTTGTTCTTTGTTTAGTTTTGAGTGAGTTTTGAGTGAGAGAGTTTTGATCATGAGGCAGTTCTGAAGCCATTGGTGAAGGCCATCTCAGTCGAGTCCCTTCCGCTTAAGATTTCGCCAGTCTTTTTGGCTAGTTTGTCTTTTTTCGTGTCTGGGTAGTTTTCTTAGTCTAGGAATTTAGTAGTTTTTGGAATTGTTATTGGATCATGTTTTGATTTTTAAGGAATTGTGCATATTTTAAGATCCATTTGATTCCATTCTATCAAATGTTTGATATGTTGTGGGTTGATTTTTTGCCAAAATTTACTTGCCCACTTTAAACAATCGAGTGAACATTCAAAAGACGACATTTGGTTGTTGGACTGCTTGAATAGACATAGCATAACTTTGTCTCGAAAGAGAGATTTATATGTTAGGAGGGCTAGTAAGTAATTGAATATATTGAACTTGGATTAAGTTAAATTCGTTTGAAAGAATGATGTTTGCTTAGTTTAGGCAAATTTGATTGATTTCGAAAGAATAGATCAAGTTTCTTGACAAGATTACAAATTCCTCGGAATTAACCAATTAGAGAATAGCATGTGTTTTCATTCCGATCCAATTCTCTTCCATAACTGCGAAAATTTCTACATGTTTTTCTCTTACTGATTTAGACAACTTTATTTGCAATAGTTAATCGAATCCACTTGAAATTGAGTTTTGCTTAGCATATTATGACAAGACTAGGCTCAATAAATTACTTTAGTCCCCGAGGAATGATATCTTTTATTTATACTACCAACACCCATGTACTTGTAGCAGTGTTGGTCACGTACCCCATTATATTGGAGTGATATGGGTAATGCTCATATGGTAGGGGTAAACATGCTACAAGACATGTTCCAAAAGGTTAGGATAATCAAAGCTCGGATGAAGGCAGCTCAATGTCAACAGAAAAATTATCTTGACCAAAGGTGTTACCGGTTCAAATTTGTGGTAGATGATCAGGTGTTTCCGACATTTTTACTTGCAAAAGGAGTGATGCGCTTCGACCAGAGGGAAAATTAACCATAAGATATGTTGGTCCCTACTAGTTGATGGAATGCATTGGGGCCAGTTGCTTATAAATTGGAACTCCAATATAACTTATTAAGAGTTCGTAATGTGTTCCACGTATCATAGTTACGTAAGTACATCCTTGACCGATCACATGTGATCAAAGTAGATCCTCTTCAACTATGGGAAGATCTTACCTACGAGGAGCAACCGATACCAATTTTGGATCGAAGAAAATAGGCCCTGCGTAGGGATACTGTACCACTGGTTAAGGCGCTTTGGGTTGACCACACTATAGCTGAGGCTACATGGGAACTTGAGGGGGGTCCCCATTTTTTCATTATAAGTATGTTCGAGTTTGGAGGATGAAACTCCTTTCAAGGGGGGGGGGGGGGTTGAATGTAATACCCTTGGTAGAATTACTTAGAAAATTCTTAGAATTATGAAAGGATATGAAATTACTATTTTGAACAACTAGTTTGTGCCCGTGTATTTGCACGGGTGTTTAAATTGAAAAAAAAAAATTCAAGTATCTTAGTGCTAAAATAGAAGAAAAAAATTTTAATAGTATAGAGGAATAGTCATATCCCAAAGTAGAAAAGAAATAGTGGTACACAATATGTACAACATATTAATAAAATATGCAATCAATGATTAATTACAAAGCAAATCAACCATCCAAAAATAGAAACCAAAGTAGTATAGAATAGTAATGAAAAATTGATGAAAGGCAATATTAAATATTAACTTGTTAAGTAAAATCATAAGAAATGAAACTAAAACTGAACAAACACAATAATACAATAATACTTTTCTTGGGTATTTAATGGGCAATCCTCTCCCATTAGAGCAATGGATGTTATAATGTAACTCACAGTGTGTATCCTCATATGTGGTGAGGGACTAAATTTGCATAAGATCCAAGCACTTATAGACTATAATTAGTCTTAAATTTCTTAGCAGTAACTTTTACAGAATTTATCGACTCTAATTGTTATTCATTTACTATTCATGTGTGAGTAAAATACTAATTAAGTTTTAACATGATAACAATGAACTCTAAAGATGGAAATCATAATTAACTCATTTCCTTGGGTCACGGTTGGTTGTCCCTGCAAAAATATGCAGCTGATAGATTCCGTCTTGGACTCCGCCTGACCAAATAGAAAGGACAAGTCCCATGGACAATTCTGGTGTTCCATGCCTTCGATTTTCATTAATCTATTCCTTCCACTGAGTTAAGCCCCACTTGACCCTTCATCTGTTAATGCCTTCGCTAGCTATCTTGGCGGAAACATTTCAATCAATCCCCCAAAAGGAAGCCTAATCATTTTGTTCCTCTACCATTTTCTCTTTTCCTTTAAATTTTGAACTAAAACCTGCATGATACGGGGTGACTTCGCGGTTCCAGAAATGATACAATTAGAGTCAGTGTCGGACTTTAAAAGGAGATGAAGATAGGAAATCATTAGCTGAAGGACACAGCTATTGCAAACTATTCCTCTAATAATAGAAACTTTTCCCAAGGAAAAAATGCAGAACTGAAGAGATCAAATGAGACTGGGAAAAATATTGGAGAAAACACCATTAGAAAATCTCAGTTAGAACTGAAAAATTAATGAGTAAAAAAAAACCCAAATCATCAGATTTTCGAGGATTATCATGTATGGAAACCTTAGTTATGGATCACCTATCAATTGAGATGTTATCTTGGAATAGGAAAGCTAATTTATCACTTATAATCGCTTAAAATGAATCCATTAAATTGAGCTTTTCGGAAAAGTCTAGTACAAAGAATTAAAATTAATTACATTAAATTAAACCCCAAAAAGACAAAAGAGTAATAAACCAAAATTACTAAACACAGGCACCGCCCCCAAAGAAAAAAAGGGTGAAATGAACAGTTGAAATTGTAAGAGAGATTTCACAGCGGATATGTAGAAGATCTATGAAGTACCTATTATGGTACCATCCCTGGGTTGGTCAACAAATAGTGCAGGACCTGTAACCAATAAACACAGCACAATGACTGATTAAGCATCAAGAATTCAAGATTATCCAAACTAACACCATTTTCAGAAAAACCCAAATCCTGACTATGCAAAAAAATGTAGTGATTGTAGAAAAGTCATTACCTTTTGACAAAAATAAAACATTATAAATTACGAACCCCCACAAATCTGTCTCTTCTGTAAACCAACCACACTTCTTCACTAATCACCAAACCTCCCCCTTCCCTTCTTGAGCGCAGGATATCAGTATCTATTGCATACACCATATCAGATATTAATTGCAATTCCAAATTTGCAATTTAAAATAGCCTCTACAAGCAATCTTTTACTATATTCTACATATTTAAAAGAAACTGAAAGCAGCACAGTGATAACTCATATCTTCAGGAACCGAAAAATGGCCTTTTCAATATGTGATCATCAGCGAAGTTGCTCAGGACTAATTATAACCTATGAAAAGCAAAAGATGGATAAATCGCCTGACAGAACTACCAGGAGAAGTGATGAAGAGTCGAATATCCTTGGTATGATTATGAGAACAACAGTTGACAGCTTCAACGCCCCTAGTTTTCCTCGCTAGCGCCTACAGTGCGGAAGCCTTCTAAACTGTACTTGGCCCTGACCCAATTTCATGGACGAATTTTTCACCATTTGGAGAGATTGAAGGGAGTTGCGAGGACCAGCCAAGGAGGAAGAGCGAAGCATGGGGTTAGAAAATATGAAGATTGGATTTAAAAAGGGAATTAATTGAGGGATAACAAACAGAAGAATGAGGGTAACATATTTTTCGGAGAGGCTGGAAAAGCCTAAAGTGGATCGTAGATAGAGAGGGAGAGTGGTGTATAACTGGATAAGGGGGCAATTGGTTACGTTTTGAAATTAAAATTCAAAAGCTTTCTCCTCTAGGCGGGGACATATGAGATGTTAACGATGGGGTTTTCTTGGCCTCTCAGCCCCTCAACATCTTTACACTTATAATATGGTGTATTTTTTTGTGCATTGTTTTAGAACGGCAAAAAAAAGAAGAGATTTCTTGAAGTCAATGAGATGTGAATGTCAAGAAAACATTAGAAATGTATCCCTGATTCTATAAAAA
The DNA here is from genome assembly GCA_017589665.1 of Selenicereus undatus. NCBI lineage: Eukaryota > Viridiplantae > Streptophyta > Magnoliopsida > Caryophyllales > Cactaceae > Selenicereus > Selenicereus undatus. The sequence continues at coordinate 17,738,387 of JACYFF010002017.1, forward strand.
CATCTAACTTTCTTAGCCTACAAATACTAATATAATACTTTCTAAAGCACATTAGTGAATTTAATTCCCACATAGGCCACCTTTACTAATGTTCAATAAGTAACTTGTGTAACTTGGAAATATAGAGAAAAGATACGCAAGCGAGCAAAAAGATGTAAATCGACACTTTGGATACTGAAACAATCATTGTGAACAACGTACGATGATGAGAAATTAGAGATACAACAATCAACCTATGATGACTATACATAAGTTTAGATGTCAAGATGAAGGAGGATCATAGACTTATGCAAACCCAATTCAAATGGATGTCACACCAAGGAAAAGCAGCATATGTAAGAGAATTTTTCTTAGCAGAAATAGACAAACATACTGGAAATAGCATGACGTTTAACTTATCTCACCCCTCAACTTCCAATCAATTTGTCAATGAGTGTACATGAATTTTTATGAGCTCTAAGTTGATACATAATCAATATGTAATCAATATGGTTGATCTTAAAAAAAGAAACTTCTAAAGATTATTCAAGTGACACCAAGGTGAGAACATAAAATAAGGCATATATATTTGAACTATGACTTTTTTTTGTTGATTGTGCCTTGCTCCATAGAGAACCCAAATAAAATATTCATATTCAAGTTCAAAATTAAATAGCCAAGATAAGCTTAAGCCATAGCACATATACAAACTGCATCTTCGGGTGTCGGATAATTTCCATAAAATTAATCGAAAAAAGCCAATTATGTCCATTTCAAGCTCTTTGTAATTGTAAAACTCACTCCCAGACAAAGAAAGACACTTGCTGCAATATACCTCTTAAATACACTCCCGTATTTTGCTATTCAGCATTTCAAATAGCCTACTTTGTCATCTTCCATTATCAACATCCTACAAATGCTAAAACTTTAACATATATGAATAAAAGCAATTAAGAAACAATAGTTATTTTGCAAGGCCATTGTCCTATTTTATACCTTGCATGAAAGTCATAAATCCAGAAGGAAATGTCAAGTATAGTTGGGGCATTGCATGGTTATGAGGACTCCTCTACATATCACTAAATTGAGTAGATGCTAGAATAAAGTAAAAAATTCAAAAGTTTACTAAAAGTAATGCTCTATTGTATCTTGCTCTGCATGGAAAACAATAACTATATCTTGTTGCTAAAAAGGCCAATCGTGTCCCTATAATATAGCCATTCCTCGTATAGTAGCAATTCCATACAAAAAAAAATAAAAAAAATGGATATCTACTATGCTAAGACCTATCTCAATATTGTAGAAAGTATAAGGCTCTCAAAATAAGATACCACAATTTGAAAATTAAAAGCTATCAATCATGACTTTACCCCATACCTAAACAATCCTACTGGCTGTTGCTAGGCAGGGTGTGGGAGGGTCCTGGATTGCAAAATCATAGAAAAATTGGTTCAGTTGGACCTTAGAATTAATGTACTCATAAAACCAACATCGTAAACTCTAGTAACCCAAAAGAGGGAAACAAACTATTTGTTTGGAGTATGTTGAAAGGATTGATGATTTTTATCACAGAGGAGGGGGGATGAAATGAATATAGGGAAGGAGTGAAGATAAATAATATATTAATTGGATCACATGAAGTAACACAAGATTGTAAAAATACTCTCATTAATAATTTCATGAAGAAGCACAGGAACAAAACATCGAAGACACACCTTATGCATAAACAATTTTTCAAGACCAGTTGCAAAAAGTTGAATACTTAGAGAAGAAAAGCATTGCAAAAATTTGTAGATGAATTAGATGTATCTTACCTTCAAGGTTTTTTGGAGCAACAAACAATAATAATGGACCTAGACCACAAAGGCACAGAGGGTGTCATGCAGTTCTAGAAATCAAATAGATAGAGATAACATGGGAAAGTACTGGCGATTGGGATTAATTTGGGTGAATATGTATATTACCTTTAAACAAAAAGGATGCCATTCAAGACAATTGCAGCAATGTTAATAAATATGGCAATAGCCCCAATAATCAAAACAACCTCAGTCCTGCACAATCACGCCAAAGAATAAAGTTTTAAATTATGAGCTTTTTCAGTTCCAAAAAAGTGAAATGGAGACTGAAAAGTAAATATCAAGTAGGCAAATTAAAAAAGACATGCAATTAAAGCTTTAATTTGAAGCCAAAATGCAATTAGAACTACTTCCTCGGTGGAGGTTTCAGCGGTATGGAGAGGTAGTCGGAGGAGAAACCGGTGGAGGAAGTCCTTGTCGGAAAGTATGGCAATAGCAGGGTTGGAGACGGAGATGGAGGTGATGGAGGAATTTAGGGTTACGAAATAGAGATTAGAGATTAGTTTGTGAGATGGGATTCTGAATTCCTTGCCCTCCATTTCTTCTTTAACATCATCAAAGCAGAGGCTTTGACCAACCAAAGTTATAATTTCCATCGGTACAGATTTTAAAGAAAAAGAGATAGATAGAGAAGATTGTGAGAGAAAGTGGTACTGGGAGAATCGACGCCATGGTCTTCTGGTCATGGAGGAGGTAGTTAATAGGGGGAGTTCACACAAGCAGGTAATGAGAGAGAAGATTGAGCGAGGAGTACGTGAAAGGGGCGGGGGAGAACGTGTAAAGTGACATGAGAACGTGGAGGAGCGAAAAAGGTGTAGATGTCCAATATGATTCAGTTTTTAAGGGGAGGTAGTTACTGATGTTTTGTTCTCAACGGTCATGATGGTTGCAAAAGGTATATCAACGGCTTGAAATTCCTAGCCCTCCGCAAATCACTGTCGTAGAGATAAATTTGTTTTGTCTTTATTATAGATAGATAGATTATGATACATAGATTTCAAAAAGAGGTAGAAGAGGTAGGATTAAGATTTTAGGCGGGAATGAATATAATTGTGAGGATTGGGGTTTGGAGGCCTCTCAAACACCCACCCATTTTTACATTTATAGTATAAAGATTCCTTCTATTTTCCATGATGTGATACTATGCATTGTTCATGCCATACTCAAGCTCAATAGTAAGACTAGGTGGTTAATGGCAAGAGTAAAAAGGGAGTGTAGGTTGAGTCATACCCCATCGTGAGAATATATATATATATATATACCCTATCGGTCAAGTCATATAAGTTCAAGCATAAGCGGTTTAGGGTTTGGTACTCTTCACCTTATTAAGCAAGCACGAGAAAAAAATAATAAAAATTTTGGAGAAAACTCTCCCTATGGAGCCGCTTATAAAGGAAAAACGTCTCCCCTCTTAATAAATCGCATTACGTAATTATTCCCCTCTCCTAAAACCCTAGTCAAGGAAAAAAAAAAAGAGATTCTCCCATGTCCTCCTTTTACATCATATGGTGACCCTCCTTGTCCCTTATACAAGGAATAAACTCTTCTTCTTCTTTCACTTAAAGAATAAAACAATCACTACAGAAAACTAAGGAAGCAAGAATTAGGAGGATGGAAAAAGCCTCTTGGTTTGACAAGGTAGCTGGATTGGTGAAAGTGTTTTTTTTTTCAAAAAAACATATAGATTATTGAGGAAGTGTAAGAATTTTCGCTATAAGATCCTTCATCTATGAATTAGAACTCAAAAATAAAAATTTTGTGGTTAGAATAATAGGATTGATCCTTTAAATCAATTGCAAACTAAGGCTGCATTGTGCTGGATTTGATCTTGAAAATTTATCCAAATTACGTGAATTACTGCGAATAGTTTGAAGGGTATCTGATTATGAATTTTGGATATTTTTAACATGAGGATGTCTAGTTCCACTAGAATTTTAAGTCGATAAATTTGGATTTATGCAGAGGAATATAAAATGTTAATTCTAAAATTGCATAATTTTAACCTTGAAGCAATGTTTGTAATTTTTTTTCTAATTGTGGCGGAGCTATGCTAGGAATTTAACTGGGATCACAAAAATAACAATTTTAGAGGAGACCTTGAGGAGACTAAATTGGTGTCTTCCAACCTAATTAGGTGTGTGTATGGTTTTTATGGAATTTTAAAGTCAGTAATGTATTCTAGCGTGCAACCTAAATAGAATGGTCAAATAGTCATGTAAGTTTTAGGCTTACGCAAGCAAGCACAGAGTAAAATTGGATTTAAGAATGTGGGTAACCCTAGCGAGGGCCTATGGAGTTCACCTTCTTATTCCTATTTTAGGCTAAGTTTGGGACATAAAGGAGCAAATTGAAAGGGTAATGTACTTCCCAAATATCATTGGGGCTAATGTTACTTTGTTTAGAAACCCTCAATGGGGGTAGTTTTTCTACCTCTATCACTAGTTGCTTTACTACTTCTTTTGTGTTACTGAGCTAAGTTGTTTTCCTGCAAGGTTTTGTATGTGGCAAACATTCATAGTACTTTTATTGCTTCGAAATAAAGACATTGTGATACTTTTTCAAAACATTGTTTTGAAAAATGGGGCTACAAGGGCAGTTTTTTAGAAATGGCTTGTTTTAAGAATGCACTATGTGTGCTGAGTGGCATATTTGTTTACAATTTGAGTCAGGCGGTAGCCCTACATCCAATTTAGGTTTCTTGCCTTCCTGTATGAGTCGTGCGATCACTCTTATATACGGCTAATCACTGCAAAGCACCGTTGTAAAGATGATCCACTATCTATTCTTGCGGGCAAGCAATCACCTAAATTCTTCAACCATCTAATGTCTTCCATTCAAAATCTCTTTTTGTTTGGACAAATTGAGTACTTTTCTTGTAATTGTATTAGTTTGGAGTTCAAGGAAATTTTGGTTTTGTACAACTTTTCACCAAAACTGTAAGTTTGATTTGTGTTTAGTGTTGGTTTTGTTCTTGTTTCTTTTATTAATTCCTTAGACTGCCAACTTTTTAAGGGTATTGTTACTGTAGTGCTATTTCCTTTAAATTTTCGTGCTATTGTGTAATTATTGTGGGAACAACAAACTCACTATGAAACTCAATTGCATTCAAGTGAGAAGTTAGAAGCAAAATGGAAAGCGATGTACTGGTGATCTTTACTTATGAGCAACATTAGTGGCATATTCAACAATTAAATAATTATTTCTACCCTTAAATTTTTTTTTGCATTTTTCTTTGGATTGTGAGTTACTAGAGTTCTTTTACGGCTGTTTAGGCCAACATACGACAATGTTTGACTAAGAGATTATGTTATGCATCCTTTTTTTTTAAAAAAAATTACCATTCTTAGGTTTGACCAGAAAATCTAGAACCTATCTGAACCCTTATGTCCTTTGGTGAGACACAACAGTAACATCACCAGCCTTTGAAGTTTTCAATGTTTTCCTTAAAAGGCTTCACTCTTTTCTTTTAGGTTATTAAGAATTTTTGGGTGTTATAGTTTTGATACTAGACCTAGATTTATCCTAAAGCATATATTAAGCAGTAGGATTAACATTTTTTTGTTGTGAAAAAAATTTATTAAAAAAATCTTTGTTTTCATGTAAGGTAGTGACACGCATGAGAGTGAGTGCAGGACACAAGAAGAAGGGGATCATCTAAACAAACTTTCTTTGTGTTTACTTTTGCGCTAAATTTACAAGTAAACATTTAATGTGCATGTTGGTCGTGTAGATGGATTACTATTATCCTACAAAGGCCGATCTCATTGCCCTGTTTCACCTTATGATGGGACGCCATGCCACCCTTGCTGATCATGCCCGACAATTGTAGTTGGCTATTAGAAATTATTGGAGGAAGTAAGCATTCAATTGCTAGCATGTTCCTAGTGTTCGAACCTTCTATCTAGTGTGGACTTTTGATGTTAAATGGGCACATATCCAACGATCCCTCTTAGTCGATAGAGGCCAACACTGGACTATGTACTCCCATCCCATATGCTTTTCTTACGACTCTATTCATTGGGCAGTGGATTTCCTTTCGGTGGTTGAGTATCTAATGAGCAGCGTGTGGAAGCTAGAGAACTAAGTGCGGATATTCTGCTCGACTTACCGAATGATAAAGACTCTAACATCAAAGACTAAAGGGGCGAAGTAGATGCTGAGGTGGCAGAAGCTATGGGGGAGCTTGTGGGAGTAGGGGTAGAAGATGACTTGAGAGGGATGGAGGTCGTAGAACCAAGGGCAATCATTTTAAGTCACTCAAATGAAGAGTTCATAATTCATATTTCATATGTAATTTTACTCTTCAACTTACACACTTTTTAGCCTTTAAGATATGTTTTTATGAGAGAATAATGCATATTTATGTGATTTTTAGGTGGAAAGAGAATAATGCATATTTATGTGATTTTTAGGTGGAAATAAGATAAAATCTAGACACAAAATGGGTCAATTTGACTTGGTTTTGCACAAAGTCACACATCTGGCCCAACAAGAAACAACCCATTGAGCAACCCGACAGATATGCCCTTCATGTTCCTTCTTTCTTCATGTTTACTTCCCCGGTATAGGCCAGACCTGGCTTCGAGTACAGCATCATGCAACTTTCTCTGTTTTCTCTGTTCTCCTCCCCTTGGCGCAGGCTGTATCAACGACAAGCAGTAGGCGGCCAAGTGGCCTAGGATGCCTCCCATTCTAGTGTTTACTCACAATCCTTCATATGGACTTATGAAGCAACAACCCAGCATTTCAGCTCCTTGTCCCTCTCTTACTCTCCTTTCATGAGCTTGTCTACCCAGAAGCACCCACAGCATATGACGCGGCCCAACCTGCGTGCAACCAGCTCCATGCCATCCCAAATCTCTCTGAGTCTCTCCTTTCTCTCAAACAGTGGGCCTGTTTCCTTGTAAACATGGCCCATAAGCCAAATCAGGCCAATGCCCCTCCTTTTTCCTTCTTACTCCCACAACCCAAAATGGGCTTGTTGCTTGGACAACAATCGAATCAGCCCAATCCTTCCCTTAACAGCTAAGTTTTCACTTTTGAAGTGCATCCTCAAATTAACCTAGTCAAAGTTCATTAATTTGATTAATTTTTAGCTTAAGACTAGCCTTTTCTCATGCCATGTAGAAGTTAAGAATCAATTAAAACTAATTTTCCATTAATTTTTTTGCACCAAATAGGGTTGGATTTCAGCTATAAAAAGGGATCAAAGGTTGAAGCAATTCATTCATTCATAAACTCCCCAAGCATCCAAGCATTTTCACTGTCTCTTATCTTCCATCTTTCAATTTTATTAGAGAGAGTCTTTATAAGATAACCATTTGGGCTGCGGAGTTTAGGAGAAAATATGCGTTGTTAGCTATTTTTCTATTCTCTTGTTATCTCATTTGTGAGTCAAATTTGAGAGCTTACACTTAATTCCATAGTTTTGTGAAATTCTATACTAAAGTTTGGGTATAGGAAGTGAAATATACCAACTTCAACAGTATTTTTGTGAACTATGGTTGACCAAAATACTCATCTAGGATTAAGATGGATCCTTGATTAATAATACTGATTTACTAATTTCTTTTAGGCTCATTTTTGTCTCTTTGACTGCAAAATTTTGAGTTTAGACTTGATATAAACCTATTTGTGCATCTTAATACTATTTTTTATTCATGTTGATTGCAATAGCTTAATTTGCCATCTTAAATCAATATCAGACCTTATAGGCTAATATGATGTGATGCAATTGGGCTTAAAATTATAATTGTTGGAAGTAAATAATTTATAGTAGAAAATAGATGAGTTATGTCTAAAAAGAATGATTCATGCTAAACCATTAGATAAATAAAATCATTTGATAATTATAATCATCTTTTAATTTATGATTCTTTATAATTGGAAAACTTAAAGTTGAAAATCACTGTTGTTCCTGGTGGGGTCGACACCTTACACTCACTAGTTTACAATTAACCTTGTGCACTTGCAAGTAAAAAAGGTTTTTAAATCTAAACATAAAATCCACATCAAGTTTTTTGCACCATTGCCTGGGCGCTAATAGTTATTATTGAATTTTCTTTTCCTTTTGTTCTTTTTATTTTTTTCCCCACTATTCCCTGCTAATCTAAATATTTTATTTCTTTTTTTATTCTCAACTCCCATCACCTTTATTTTATTCATTGTATTTTGTTCTCCTTTTCCTCCTAATCTAATCACTTTATTTTTGTTCTTCTCATTCCGCTCTAACCTAACTATTTGTCCCCTCCCTTCTAGTCTAATCTAATCTAATTTAACTCTTTTATTTATATTATTTGTTTATTTTATCTATTACACCAATCCCCCTTCCTTTTATTTCATTTATTCTCTTCTTATTTTTATTTTATTTTTTATTTTTTATTTTTTCCCCTTCCCTTGGATCTGTCTTTTATGTATTTTATTTTTTCTCTCTCTTCTCTTTTCTTCTTATTTCATTTGCTGGTGATTGTTGTGGTTTGGTATTCTTGTCTTGATTTCTTGTGGGTATATGTATGGTAGACGTTCTTCATTTTTTTCTCTCTCTTCCCTTGAATCCGTCTTGCTTGTGAGCGCTGTTAATGTATGGGTGCATTGTCCTGTCGTGATATGATGTTCCTTTTCTCTATTTTGATTGTTGAGATATTTGATGTGTGAGGCATTGATTTTTTGTTCTCTTTCCCCTATCTTTTGGCTTTGTTTACATATTGGTTGTTGTTGATTATGTGTCAAAGTGGGTGGAAGCTCAGGCTACTAGGACCAATGACCACAAGATTGTGGTCAAGTTCGTGAAAGAGTGCATATTTTGTCGATATGGGACCCCTCAAGCTCTTATTAGTGATGGAGGTTATCTTTGTTATCATTGGTGTTTTGAGGCTTTGCTTAGAAAGTATTTTGTAACTTACAAAGTAGCTACACCATATCTCCCTCAGACTAGTGGTTTGAGTCCCATAGGAAAGACTAATCTTTGTGATTACATGATGCTCTATGGACCTATCGTACTGCTTATAAGACCCCCATAAGGATGTCTCCTTACCTGCTTCTTTTCAGTAGGGCTTGTCACTTGGTCGTTGAATTAGAGCACCATGTTTTTGGGCTATGAAATCTTTTAACTTTCACATAAAGTAAGTAGGTTCTAACCATAGGTTTCAATTAAATGAGTTGGATGAAATGTGTAATGAAACCTATAAGAATGCTACGATGTATAAAGCCGAAACCAAAGCTTTTCATGATACAATGATTTCTCATAGAGTTTTTGAACCTAATTAGAAGGTTTGGCTTTTTAACTTTAAACTCAAGTTGTTTCCTGGCAAGTTAAGATCTAGATGGGATGGCCCTTTTGTTGTCCAACAAGTGTTCCCCTCTGGGGTGATTCAAATTTTAGAACCCAAGATGGTCAAGTTCTTATTATCAATGGCCAACATTTGGAACTTGATGTAACTCATGATATTGGTCCTAGTTTGATTGAATCCATCAATCTAATAGAACCTACCTACTATGATGAGTGGATGGGACCTTTTCTGCTGAGAATATAAAACTTAGCACTTGTTAGGAGACAACCCAATCTTTTTGGGTGATTTTGTTTTTCTTTTTCTTTTTGATCAAGGTGCGTTTGTGCCTTAGAGTGTGATTCTTCACTTGGTTTTTGGGTTTTGTGGTTGGTGCTAGCTATGAAGGTACTTTTGCATTTGGATGTTGGGCTTATATGGAGATGATTTCCTCGTGCTGTTAGGTTTTGTCGCTCTTTTCTCCATTTCTCTATTTATTGTTGCTTTCTACATAGAGGACAATGTGAGGTTTAGGTGGGGGGGGGGGGGGGGGAGAAAAATGATTTTTTTTTAGGAAAACTAACTTGAAAATCTTTGGGTGAATTTGATTTTGGGAAGAGCCATGTTCCACTTTTATGATGTAGATTTGCTTCATGTGACTTAAGCTAATTAAAGATTATTTCTAGCTTTGACTGGTTGATGGCCAAAACTTGTTACTATGCTAAAGTCACTATGTAACTGATTTTGAGTTTGAGATGTAACCCCATTTTCAATGTCATTATGAGTATTTAAAAATATTGAGTTTCCATTGCTTTTCAATCAATAAGTTAAATAAATTTAATTAATGAAGTTCTAATTCCAGTACCAATGTTGAGGTTCTATCTCTATTCACATCTTTAATTGCTTGAATATATATGTTCTAAGTGCTTCTCTGAGTTTTATCTTTATTCATATCTTTTTCCACCCAAGAGAGTGCATGGGGTCAAGTAACTAGTGAAAAAGTTAAAAAAAAAATCAAAAGAAAAAAGTCAATAAATTAATTTGGCATTAGGAACTTGATTTTAAAGATGCTTTCGTGATTTTTGTTAAGTGGAGTGAAATCTTGTACTTACTATTTGCTACATATATCAAGGAACTTGTCTTGGCCTGTTTACTTGTTGATATTAGAAATGTTTAATGAGGGGTCGTGGTTTTGCAGTGAATTAATCCATCAAATTTTGAGTGGATAGATGTAACTGAATATTTGATTTCTTCCTTAATGTTATTCTACTTGATGAGTTGAATGAGGATATGCATTGTTCTTATTCTTTGCTTGAGGATTTGCAAAGTTTTGATGTGAGGAGTTAATAATTCATATATTATGCAATTTTACTCTTATTTTTACATACTTTTAGTTTTTGAGATATATTTTGATGAGAGAATAATGCATGCTTTATGTGATTTTCAGGTGGAAATAAAATGAATAAACTTGGATAGAAAATGAGTCACTTGACTCAGTTTTGTGCAAAGTCACACATCTAGATCAGCAAGAAATAGTACGTTGAGCCCAACAGACCCACCCATTGCAACACCTCATCTATATGGGCCCGACCTAGCTTCGAGTGCAACGGCATGCAGCTTTCTCTCTCGCTTTGTGTTGTTCTCTCCTCGGCGTGGGTTGGATCATCGAGAAGCACCAGGTGGCCCAGCGGCCCAAGACGTCTCCCATTACAACGCTTGCTCCCAGTCATTCATATGGTCTTGTGAAGCAGCGGCTCAGCATTCCATCTCCTTTTCCCTCTCTTTCACTCCTTGTGTGGGCGTGTCTGCCTAGAAGCACCCATGGCTCGCGATGCGGCCCAACCTGCATGCACCCAACTCCATGCCATCCCAGCTGTCTCTCAGTCTCTCTTCTTTCTCACACGGTGGGCCTGTTTCCTTGCATACACAGACCATCAACCAGATTAGCCCAATGTCACTCCTCTTTCCCTCTTGCTCCCACAACCTGAACTGGGCCTGTCGCCTGCACAATAGCCGGATCAACCCAATCCTTGCCTCAACAACTAACTTTTCACTTTTGCGAGCAACCTCAAATTAACTTAGTCAAAGCTAATTAATTTTGATTAATTTTTAGCTTAAAACTAACCTTTTCTCAGGTAATGTTACAACCAATAATTAATTGAAATTATTTTTTTGCTAACAAATGAGGTTGGATTTCCACTCTAAAAAGGGGACATAGGTTGAAGCAATTCATTCATTGATCCACTCATCCAAGCATTCAAGCATTCTCCCATTCTCACATCTTCCATCTTTCAATTTTATTGGAGAGACTCTTTGCCAGACAACAATTGGGTTTGAGAAGTTTAAAAGAAAATAAGCTTTGTTATCAATTTTTTCTACTCTTCTCATCTCATTTGTAAGTCAAATTTAAGAGGTTGCACTTAATTCTACAATTTTGTGTAAATGAGTACTAAAGCTTTGGCCTAGGAGTGAAATATACAAACTTTAATGGTGTTTGTGCTAACTATGGCCGACTAAAATGGTTATCCTGCATTAAGATGGATGCCTAACTAACAACAATGATTTACTAATTTCTTTTGGGGTTATTTTTGGCATTTTAATTGAATAATTTTGAGTTTAGACTTGATCTTAACCTATTTATGGATCCTAGTACTACTGTTTATTCGTGTTGAATAGTTTGATTTGCTATCTCAAATGAGTATTAGACCTTGTAGCCTGATATGGTGTTATGCCATTAGGCTTAAAATTAAAATTATTGGAAGTGAATAATGTATAATGGAAATTAGAAGAGTTATGTATGAAAAGAATGATTCATGCTAAACCACTAAGTAAATAATATCACTTGATAGTTATTATCATCTTTTTAATTTATGACCTAATGCTTCTAGCTTATGTTGAACAAGAGACAAATTAAACCTTCATTTGACTTAGTAACTCAACATTCTTGTCATTGGTACAATCCGAAGTCCGAGATCTTTCTATTATTTGATTTCTCTCTACTTTCTTGACTCACTTACTTTTCTTTTGTTTCTTAGATTCAAATTGATACTTGAACTCATCCCATGAATTGTTCTTCATAATTACAAAAGTTAAAATTGAAAATCACTATTTTTCTCATGAGGCCGACATCCTTCACTCGCTATTTTATAATTAAACTTGTGAACTTGCAAGTAAAAAGGGGTTTTAAAACTAAACACAAAATCCACATCAATTTTTTCGATGGAAAAATTAAAATTATTTTTGAGGAAAATTAAACTTGAAAATCTTTGAGTTAATTTGATTTTAGAAAGAGCTTGAGTGTTTTGACTATGCATGCTTTGCTCTTGTTTTGTTGTACTAATGTCACTATGCAACCGATTTTGAGTTTGAGATGTAGCCCCATTTTCAATGTCATTATGAGTATCTAAAAAGTATTGAGCTTCGCATTGCTTTTCTATCAATAAATTAAAACCAGCTGAATTATATAAGTTCTGATTCCGGTACTAAGATTCAGGATTTATCTCTATTCACATCTTTAACTGCATGAATATGTACTAACTGCTTCTCTGAGTATTATCTTTATTCATATCTTTATCCACTCAAGAGAGCGCATAGGATCAAGTACCTTGTGAAGAACTTAAAAAAATGAAGAGAAAAAAGTCAATAAATTGATTTGGCATTATAAACTTTATTTTGAAGATGCTCTTGTGATTTTTGTTAAGTCGGGTGAAATTTTGCACTTACGATTTGCTACTTGGTTTCATTGTGTGCTTACTTTACTTAAGTCTTGGCCTATTGACTTTGTTGATATTACAAATGTTTAATGAGGGGTTGTTGGTTGGTAGTAAGTTAATCCATCTGATTTTGTGTGGATAGAGGTAATTGGATATTTGATTGCTTCCTTAATCTTATTATGCTTGATAAGTTGGATGAGTATATATATTATTATTATTCTTTGCTCGAGGATTCACAAAGTTTTGGTTGTGGAGGAGTTGATAATTCGTATTTTATTTGTAATTTTACTCTCCATTTTACATAATTTTTAGTCTTTGAGATATATATTGTTTCAAGAGAATAATGCATATTTTATGTGATTTTCTGTTGAAAATAAAATGAATAAATTTGGGCCAGCAAGCAATAGCTCATTAAGCCCAATAAACCCACCCTTCCTGTTCGTTCACTCTCTTTGTTTGTTGCCTCTATATAGGCATGGCCTGGCTTCGAGCGCAGTAGCATGCAGCTTTCTCACTCTCTGTGTTCTTCTCCCCTCTGCGTGGGACGAATTAGTGAGAAGCACAAGGCAGCCAGCAGCCTAACATTCCTCTCATTGCAGCGCCTGCTTCTAATCCTTTGTATGGGCTTATGAAGCATCAGTTCAGCATTCAAGCTTCTTTCCCTCTCTTTCTCTCCTTGCATGGGCTTGTCTCGCCAAAAGATCCCATGGCCTGCTACGCGGCCTAATCGGCGCGCACCCAGCTCTATGCCATCCCAGTTCTTTCTCGGTCTCTCCTCTCTCTCACATGGTGGGTCTGCTTCCTCGCAAATGCAACCCATCATCCAGATCAGGCAAGCGTCCCTCCTCGTTCCCAGTTGCTGCCATGGCCCGATATGGGCCCGTAACTTGCAACATAGCCAGATTAGCCCAATCCTTGCCTGAGCATCTAAGTTTTCACTTTTATGAGCAACCTCAAATTAACCTAGACAAAACTAATTAATTTTGATTAGTTTTTAGCTTAAGACTAACCTTTTCTCATGCAATGTAACAATGAAGAATTAATTGAAAATAATTTTTCATTAATTTTTTACCACCAAATGGGTTGGATTTTCACTATAAAAAGGGATCATTGGTTGAAGCAATTCATTCATTCATCCACTCGTCCAAGCATCAAAGCATTCTCGCATGTTGTCATCTTCCATCTTTTAATTTTATTAAAGAGAGTCTTTTAAGACAACCATTTGGGTTGAGGAGTTTAGAATAAATAAGCTTTATTATCTACTTTTCTCTTCCCTTGTCTTCTCATTCATGAGTCAAATTTGAGAGCTTACACTCAACTCTATAGTTGTGTGTAATTGAGTACTGGGGTTTGGGCATAGGAAGTAAAATATATCAACTTCAATGGTGTTTTTCCATACTATGGCCTGCTAAAATACTCATCTGGCATTAAAGTGGAACCTTGGCTAAAAATAATGATTTGCGAAATTTTTTTGGGCTTATTTTTGGCTCTTTACTTACATAACTTGAGTTTGGACTTGATCTTAATCCATTTATGCATCTTAATACTATTGTTTATTCATGTTGATTACTGTAGTTTAATTTGATATCTCAAATGGATATTAGACCTTGTAGGCTAATATGATGTTATGTAACTCAGCTATTAGTTGGAATTGAATAATTTATACTAGAAATTAGATGAGTTATTTCTAAAAAGAATAATTCATGCTAAACCACTAGAGAAATAATATCATTTGATAATTATGATCATCTGTTTAATTTGTGACCTAATGCTTGTAGCTTAAGTTGAACAAGTGACAAATCAAACCCCCATTTGAGTTAGTGATTCAACATTCTTATCATTGGTATAATCCAAAGTCCTAGACCATTCTATTATATCATTTCTCTCTACTTTCTTAGCTCACTTACTTTTCTTTTGTTTTTGTGATTCGAATGGATACTTGAACTCATCCTATGAATTATTCTTTATAATTGGAAAAAGTTAAAATTGAAAATCACTATTGCTCATCATGGGATCTACCCTCAGTACTCAATATTTCACAACTAACTTTGTGAACTTGCAAGTAAAAAGAGTTTTTAAAACTAAATGTGAAATCTACATCAATTTTTTTAAGCCAAAATGATTTTTTTTTTGAGGAAAATTAAACTTGAAAATTTTTGGGTGAATTTGATTTTGGAAAGAGCTTGGGTGTTCCAATTATGCCTGTTCTACTCTTATTAAGTAGATTTGATTCTTGAGACCCAGGCTCATTAAAGATTATTTCTAGCTTTGACTAGTTCAGGCCAAAAGTTTTTGCTGTGTTAATGTCAATGTGTAATCAATTTTGAGTTTCAGATGTAACCCCATTTTCAATGTCATTTTGAGTACCTAAAAAGTATTAAGTTTCCCATTGCTTTTCAATCAAGAAATTAAATCAACTAAATTAATTAAGTTCTGATTCTGGTACTAATGTTCATGTTCTATCTCTATTCACATCTTTAATTGCCTAAATATGTACTAAGTGATTCTCTGAGTGTTAGCTTTATTCACATCTCTATCCACTCAAGAGAGCACACGCGATAAATTAACTTGTGAAAAAAAGTTCAAAAATCAAAAGAAAAAATGTCACTAAATTGATTTTGCATTGGGAACTTGATTTAAAAGATGCTCTTGTGATTTTTGTTTGGGTGAAACTTTTTACATACAGTTCACTACTTGGTTTTACTGTGCGCCTAATTTACTAAAGTCTTGGCCTACTAATTTTGTTGATAATGGAAATGTTTAATGAGGGGTTGTGGGTTGGTAGTGAATTAATCTATCTGATTTTGAGTGGACAGATGTAATTAGATATTTGATTTCTTCCCTCATCTTATTCTGGTTGATGAGTTGGATGAGTATATGTGTTATTGTTATTCTTTGCTCGAGGACTCGCAAAGTTTTGGTGTAGGGGAGTTGATAATTCATTTTAGTTGTAATTTTACTCTTCATTTTACTTACTTTTTAGTATTTGAGATATATTTTTATGAGAGAGTTATGGATATTCTATGAGTTTCTTGGGTGGAAATAAAATGAATAAATCTGGACACAAAATGGGTGAATTCACTTGGTTTTGTCTAAAGTCATACATCTGGGCCAGCAAGAAATAGCTCGTTGAGCCCAACAAACCCACCGTTCTTGTTCCTTCTCTCTCCGCATTTGCTTCCTCTATATGGGCTTTGCCTGGCTTCGAGTGCGTGCAGTATGCAGCTTTCTCTCTTTGTGTTCTTCTCCCCTTTGCATGGGCTAGATCAGTAAGAAGCACCTGCCAACCCAATATGCGTCCCATTGTAGCACCTGCTCCCAATCCTTCATATGGGCTTGTGAAGTAGCGGCCCAACATTCTAGCTTCATCTCCCTCTCTTTCTCTCCTCTCTTGGGCTTGTCTGCCAGGAAGCACCGACAGCCTGCTTCACGGCCTAACCCGTACGCAACCAGCTCCATGCAATCCTAGTTCTCTTTTAGTCTCTCCTTTCTCTTACACGGTGGGCCTGTTTCCTCATAGACGAAACCCATTAGCCATATTGGCCCAGTGTCCCTCCTCTTTCCCTATTACTCCCACAGCTCAAAATGGGCTTATTGCTTGTATAATAGTCGGTCGAGCCCAATCCTTACCTCAGTAGCTAAGTTTTTACTTTTGTGGGCAACCTCAAATTAACCTGGTCAAAGCAAATTAATTTTGATTAATTTTTAGCTTAAGACAAACCTTTACCGACGCAATGTAACAGTTAACAATTAATTGAAATTAATTTTTTGCCACCAAATGTAGGAGGACTTCCACTATGAAAAGTGTTCATAGTTTGAAACAATTCATTCATTGATCCACTCATCCAAGCTTGCTTTCATCTTCCATATTTCAATTTCATTAGAGAGGGTCTTTGTAAGACAACAAGCTAGGCTGAGGAGTCTTTTAGAAGAAAATAAGCTTCGTTATCAATTTTTATGTTCTTTTCTCGTCTCACTTGCAATCAAATTTTAGTGCTTACACGTAATTCTATAGTTTTGTTTAATTGAGTATTAAGGTTTGGGTAAAGAAAGTGAAACATACCAACTTCAATGGTGTTTTTGCTAACTATGGCCAGTTAAAATACACACCTGGCCTTAATTAACATGGATCCTTAACTAATACTAATGATTTACTAAT
Source organism: Selenicereus undatus (assembly GCA_017589665.1). NCBI lineage: Eukaryota > Viridiplantae > Streptophyta > Magnoliopsida > Caryophyllales > Cactaceae > Selenicereus > Selenicereus undatus. Next base: position 17,755,359 of record JACYFF010002017.1, read on the forward strand.
TTCTTTTGGGGTTATTTTTGTCTCTTTAATTTTATAATTTTGAGTTTAGACTTGATTTTAACCTACTTATGCATCTTAATACTATTTTTTGTCATGTTGATTACAATAGTTTAATTTGCTATCTCAATTGAATATTAGACCTTGTGTGCTAACATGATGTTATGCAACTGGGCTTTAAATTATAATTGTTGCAAGTGAATAATTTATACTAGAAATCATATGAGTTATGTCTAAAAAGAATGATTTATGCTAATCAGTAGCTAAATAACTTCATTTGATAATTATAATCATCTGTTTAATTTCTGACCTAATGCTTGTAGCTAAAGTTGAACAAGAGATAAATCAAACCCCCATTTGAGTTAGTAATTCAACAATCTTGTCCTTGGTACAATCCAAATTCCTAGATCTTTCCATTGTTTGATTTCTCTCTATTTTATGGACTCAATTACGTTTCTTTTGTTTCTTCGATTCAAATTGATACTTGAACTCATCCTATGAATTATTCTTTATAGTTGGACAAGCTAAAATTAAAAATCGCTTTTGTTTCTGATGGGATCGACACCCTACACACCCGCTATTCTACAACCTTATGAGCTTTCAAATGAAAATTATTTTTAAAACTAAACATAAAATCCACATTAATTTTTTTGAATGCAAAATGATTTTTTTTTTTGAGGAAAATTAAACTTTCAAATTTTTGGGTGAGTTTGATTTTGGGAAGGGCTTGAGTGTTCCAGTTATGCATCTTCCACTCTTAGCATGTATATTTGATTCATGCAACCAATGTTCATTAAAAATTATTGTAAGCTTCAACTAGTCGATGGCAAAAACATTTTGCTATGCTAATGTCACTATGTAACCAAATTTGAGTTTGAGATGTAACCCAATTTTCAATGTCATTATGAGCATTTAAAAAGTATTGAGTTTCCCATTGTCTTTCCATCAATAAATTAAATAAATTGAATTAGTTACGTTCTGATTTAGGTGCCAATATTCAGGTTCTATCTCTATTCACATCGTTAATTACCTGAATGTGTACTAAGTGCTTCTTTGAGTGTTATCTTTATTTATATCCTTATCCACTCAAGAGAGTGCATGGGATCAAGTAACTTGTGAACAAGCTAAAAAAATCATAAGAAAAAAAAGCCAATAAACGGATTGGGCATTGGGAACTTAATTTTAAAGATGCTTTTGTGATTTTTGTTAAGTGGGCGAAACTTTATACTTATGGTTTGCTACTCCGCTTCATTGCGTGCTTAATTTAATTAAGCCTTGGCCTGTTGACTTTGTTGGTATTAGAAATGTTTAACGAGGGGTTGTGGGTTGGTAGTGAATTAATCCATTTGATTTTGATTGGACAGATGTAATTGGATATTTGATTCCTTCCCTAATCTTATTATGCTTGATGAGTTGGATGAGTATATGCATTATGGTTATTCTTTGCTCAAGGATTCATAAAGTTTTCGTGTATTGGAGTTAATCATTTAAATTTTAATTATAATTTTACTCTTCATTTTACATAATTTAGTCTTCGAGATCTATTTTTATGAGAGAATAATGAATATTTTATGGGATTTTGAGGTGGAAATAGAATCAATAAATGTGTACAACGAATAAATGTGTACACAAAATGGGTCGATTGACTTGGTTTTGTCCAAAATCACACATCTGGGCTAGCAAGAAATAGCCCGCTGAGCCGAACATAACCACCCTTACCGTTCCTTCTCTCTCTGCATTTTGCTTCCTTTGTATGCGCCTAGCTTGGTTTCGAGTGCAGTAGCATGTCGGTTTCTCCCTCTCTGTGTTCTTCTCCTTATCGCGTTGGCTTGATTAGGGAGAAGCACCAGGTGGCCCAGCTACCCAACATGCCTCCCATTGCAGCTGCTTCTCCCAACCTTTCGTGTGGGCTTGTGAAGTAGTGACATAGCATTCCAGCTCCTTCTCCCTTTCTTTCTCTTCTCGCATGGATTGAGATGGGCCTATCGCTTGCATAATAGCCAGATCAACCTAATCCTTGCCTTAGCAACTAAGTTTTCACTTTTGTGAGTAACCTCAAGTTAACCTAGTCAAAGCTAATTAATTTTAATTAATATTTAGCTTAATACTAACCTTTTCTCATACAATGTAATAGCCAATAATTAATTGAAATTAATTTTCCATTAATTTTTTACCACCAAATGGGGTAGGATTTCCACTATAAAAAGGGGTTGTAGCTAGGTTAAAGCAATTAATTCATTCATCCACTCATGCAAGCATCTAGGCATTCTATCATCTTCCATTTTCAATTTTAATGGAGAGAGTCATTGTAAGACAACCATTTAGGTTAAGAAGTTTAGAAGAAAATAAACTTTGTTATCTATTTTTCTCTTCTCTTCTCATCTCATTTGTAATAGCTCAGCCCTAAATCATGTTTATTTATTTAATTAAGCCATGCTATTAATTTTTCATATTTATTTATCTTATTTAATTGTTCTGGTTGGGAGAATTCATTTTGAGCCCCACTTTGCAATTCGAGTTTCATTTATTGTAACAATTTCAAGTAAATCGATAGGACGACTGATTAGGTAATAAATTATTTTTCATAATGCTATGAAAATTTAAACTTTAACCATGCAAAAACTTGGGCCCAAATTCATTAAGTTTGGCCCAATTTATTTGGGCTCGAATTGGAGCCCGATTCATTTTGGGCTCAAATTGTGGCCTGAAAATTTTGGTGCAATGAAATTAAGTTGAGTACCATCATTATGCCAAATTATCATTAGCAAAAAGTCACTTTTTGAGTGGATAAAATCAGCAAAACCTATCAACAAAAGTCAAGCTAGTAATGACGAAAAGTTTATGCACTTGATTTGGCAAATTGTCATTATGAATATCAAATTGAAATTACCATAAAGCCCCTTTTTATGTATAAATGTCATCCAAGCATTAGGATGGCATCCAAATCATTTTCCACCAAGATAAGTATTAGTTTTCCTCTTACTCTCCTCCACACAATTCCCCCCCAATCTTCAACCACTTTTATCTCTCTCCTTCAACCTTGTAAGTGAGGTAAGAACCTTAACCCAACTATGTTTAATTCTTGGTGTTATGCTGGATTTGATTATGGATCATGTTATATTGATATAAACAAGTGTTATTTTGATGTTTTAATTGTTGGTTAAACTTGAAAGCATGCAAGGGTTGAGGTTGCTCATGATTATGCAAGCTGAAGTTTGAACTGGTGGATTTGGATTGTTTTATATTTGCTTTTGTGATCTTTGGCATTAGTAATGGATATCATGATGTTTACGTTGAGTTTGGATGAGTTTAAATGCAAGAATAAGTTGGTCATAAGTTGGGGTTTTGGTGATCAAGTATGGGTTGATATATTTCTCGCATTAAGTATATTATTTATGTATAATTCGATAAAGAAATGAATCTTGGATGTGTTGTTTAACTTGGAAAATCACCTGAGATGATTTTATATAAAGGTTTGGATTATTGAAATTTCCCCAATTGATTATAAAAGGTCATTTTGCTCATTTATGCAAATAAGCAAGCTTATGGATGTGTTTTGAGGGATTTTGAAAAAGAGAAGAATTGAAACTTTGATGTAGATGATTATGGAGTAAATTTGAGTAATATGGCTTTATATGTTGATGTTAAAGAACAAGGATTTGTTAAATGATTTTAAGGAGTGATTTTAGATGAGGAATTATGTGAAAAGAAGGGGGAAACAGGAACAGTAGGGCTGTGAACAGACCTGAAACAGGGGTTACTTTGCAATTAAGCTGGTACTGTTTGGCCTATCAAAAAATTATGATTTTTGGTGAGTAGATCCATGAGTTATCTTTCAAATTCCTTTTGAATCAGTTTATTTCGAGTTGTGTGGAAAAAGTTATGGCCATTTTTCTAAGACTGCACAGGACATATCTGAGCTGTGCACGGTTATCTTTCAGCTCAATTTTAGGAGCCATGTTGTGGTAATTGGGTTTTTTACTATGAATAAAAGTGTTGCAGGACTTCCTAAGCTTTTCAGATTGGGGTTTTATAGCTCAATTGCAGTTTAGGGGTGAAAGATATGGATTTTATGAAATAGACCTTCAAATGTTAATATAAGGGAAGAAAGAAATCATGGCATTTGGAAATATTATCAGGAGTCTCTACATAATTATGGATACTACAAAGAAATTACAAAGTTTAGTGAGTTCAATAGCTTTCATTTTGTACAGAAGCTTACTTGGGTTGGAAAACCGAGTTAAAAGGGCATGGAAACGAAAATGGAGAAGTGAAGAGGTTGATGACACAAGCTAAAGTTATATGAGCATTTTTGAACCTCACAACACCCCTTTTGGCATTAAACCTTGTATTATTCATTTCAGAAATATCAAAAACCCATATTTCATTTATATCCATTAGTGTCTTTAAACTAGCACCTCAGTTATTTCATTTTGTTCCATTTTGCTCCAACTTGTTTCACTTCGAGTTTAACAACCATAACTTATTTGGTTTTCAAACCATTTATGTGTAACTTATCTTATATTGAATTGTTTGAATCATGGATGCCCTCTTTATCAATCAATTTTCATAAAGTTATAAATTATGGGAGTGAAAGTTGTTTACTAACTGCATTTACCTACAACTACATTTCTTAAGTAGAAACATGCCCTAGTCCATCGTTTTCGATTGTGCATAAGTATTATCAAGTGACATTCATCTTAAAGGCTTCAAGTATGTTCATTGCCTGTATCTTTAGAAATCAGCATGTGTTTATCAAAATTATAATATTGTGATAAGTACATCAATGAATTAGTTTAATCAATGATTTAGCACATAATTAGTTACCTCCATCAGTTATCAGTTCTAGGGCATTGCCCTCTAGTTACCCGCGCGGCTTCAAGTGAGGTCCTTCGATCGGCTTGGCAGTTATACACCTATCCATAGATCGTAACAACATCAAGGGGGTTCACTATCAGATACTAACTAGCAATTAAAGTTTACATTCATCTCATTCACTATTTTAACTTAAAATGAATTGCAACGCGGGCGCCCAACCAATTTCTGCAAAGATCATTTAACAATACAGGAATGCATGTACTGAGCTTTGGCTCACATTTCGAAATGTTCTCCATGTTTTGTTTTAGAGAAATGCTCAGTGAATCGCCCTCATGCTAGCAAATGAGCTGAATAGAATAAGTTGAGCAAGGGAATCTAGAGGGATCAATCAATGATATAGTACATGCATATTTTGGAGCTGTGTTTTGAAATCTTTAGTGGATGAGGTGAATTATTTGCCTATTGTGTGTAAAACGTATTTGGGATTAACAATTGATTCTATATAGTTTGATAATGTGTGAGTGTGTGTGGTTGAAGCTGTGCCTAACTATGTTATTTCTGGTATGCATACTTCAAGCCTTGTCCTTTTGGACGACGCCAATGCTCCTATCATTGAGTTTATTAGTCCTAATTCAGGGATTTATTAAGGAGAATGTATACAGTGAAACGTGTTTAATGGGGGCGTTATAGATTTAGTATCAGAGCTAGGTTGATTTTTTTTAATGGGATATGGAGCATGGAGAGTAGAGATTGGAGGGTGAGAAAGTTGGTTAATGAGGGTTATTGTGATATTGTTGGAGTTTTATAACATTAGAGACTTATGATAGCAGAAATGCCTGTTTATCTCTCCCATGTTCTTCACTTATGTTCCTCCTTGTTGGATGGATCTATATGCAGTGCAAATGACGTCAGGTACTTCTGTGGCCGTTCACATCTCTTTACTATATGCTAGTGTGCTAGTGCACATGGAAACCCCATTTCTGAGTTTGATATATGGTCCATACACGTAGGCTATTGCGGACCTTATCTACAGTTGGCCCTTGGGTTGAGTTTAGGACCCGATATCATGACTTTATGATGGCTTGAGCCTTGGGATGGGATGAACCTACATTTCAGTTTCACGAGGGTTAGGCTAACATTATCACCGAGTTGTTATTAAGGGAGGAGTTTGAGCCGAGAGGGAATAACATGGACATTCTATAGTATATATTTTCGTTACACTTTATATCTTCCCCACTATCGCCACCTCCACCGAGCAATCCTTAGCCACCTGACAACCCAAAGCCATCGGAACCGAGAGAGGGGATCCCTGTGTCTGATGGATCAAATGAGGTTCACATTATGATATATCTCCCTAATACATCACAGTTTAGCTCTGATGGTGACCTCGTGGAAGACTCAGAGAAGGACCCAGAAATGGAAGGACCATTAGCTTGATCATGATGATGAGAATGCTGAGATTGGTGCTTCGGACAACAGTTTTGAGTCGGGCAGACAACCTAGGGATGAGTTTAACCTAGACTATAATCCATCTAGGGATTAGATTGATTTATGTTATATGTTGACATCTCAGATAGATTACTTTTTGAGCCCACATGTATATGGTATAGCTAGTTGGATAGATAAATTTTGTGCAGGTTATGACATTTCATATAGTTAGATAGGTTTTTTCGATTGTGTTAACTAGTCCCACTTACTTTTGGGTATGTGGCGAACTTAGTCTAATGGGTGGGGCTAAGTAGTATTTTAGTTAGGAGGTAGCTGTAAAGGTTGACCTTGGGTGATCATTGGATGTGAAATTCTTTATGGAACCATTTATATGTATATATGTGAGCAATTATGACAATGATATAATGAAGCTTTGTCTTATGTTTTAATAATACTTGGGCCATGCTAACTATATCTGTTGAGTATGTGTATCTTATATGTTGGTTGTAGTATGTTGACTGAATTACTCAACTGAATGAATAGTCACAATGTTAGAATATGCGTCAAACAACGCAGAAGCCCACATAGAAGAAAATTCAGATCATGGTCAGGGGTTAAGCGACCAAGTTTTGTGTAATGTGCCAATAACCCTTAGTGGAATGCCCTCAATTTCCCTCGAGTTGGTTAGCAACGTGGGAAATCCAACTATTAATAGACCTTAGTGTCTGAGCTTATGAAATGAATAGCCCAACACCTTTCAAAATCCCTCATAAAGTCAGTAAATTAGTAGATAGGATGGCTGATGCAACCCTAAAGTATATGATGGAAAGTATGACCCAATGGTGCTAGAAGTATGGATTAGAGGGATAGAAAAGATTTTCAGAACAGTGGAGGTTCCAGAGGATAAAAAGGTTAACATTGGAATATTTTACCTGACTGAGGAAGTAGACTTTTGGTGGAACACTATTAAGGGTAGGCTCTTAGGGCCTGACTTCACTTGGAGTAGATTTCTGGAAGAGCTGAAGATGAGTGGTATATGACTGTAATGCAGTATGCTAGCAAATTTACATAATTATCCAGGTTTGTTCTGGAGTTTGTGTCACCTGAATGACTGAATATGGGGAGATTTGAAGAGGGATTAGCTTTTGTATATTCGCAACCAGCTAGTTGGTCAAATAATCTTTATCTATCAAGAGTTATATGAGCTAGCAACTGAAGTGGAACGAGTAAAGACTGAGTTGAGGATCTTGAACCCAATTAATCAGACGAGTAAGTGGACTGAGCAGGGAGCTCCGAGTGAGATTATAAACTAGAAGAAGTCTGCTCCTGCTCCTGCTCCTCACAAGAGTCATCCAGCAGGCTTAGCAGAGTCCTATGGGAAATGTGGAAGAACTAACTACACCACTACTGAGTACCGAGTGGGAACTAGCACCTCATTGTTGCCTACTTGCGAAGATTGAAGGCTGTAGACAAGGGCTCTCACCTTTAAGGCACGCAACTGTAGGAAGGGTTTATGCGTTGAGCAAGAAGGAAGCTGTCACCTTTAGTACGGTAGTTACTAGGACTCTCTTTTTAATTTCAAAGCCATTGTGTTTATTAGTTGATTTAGTTACCACTCATTCATTTACATCCACTCGATATGCCATGCAACTGAACATTGAAAATAAGGAGACAAAAACCAACTATAGAATCAAGTTGCCCAGTGACTTTAGAGTTTACTATTCTATCTCTTATAAACTTGTTCCAATTACTATTGGTGGGATAGTATTCCCTAGAGTTCTTATTCAATTTGACTACTTAGACTTTGACATCATTATGGAAATGAGCTGGTTGTGTACTTATGGGGTCAAGATCGATTGTGACGCCTTTTAAGGTTATTTTAAGGGATGAACGAGGGAGAGAAATAAAAAACCTTATCCTTTAAATTCTATTGTAGAAACGAGTGAGCGCTTATGCCAAGGATCTATTGGGTATTGGTGTCATGCTATTGACAGTCAACCAAAGGAAGAAAAAGCAGAAGATAGCCCTGTAGTTTGTGAATTTGGAGATGTTTTCTTGAAGAGTTATCAGGACTGCCCCGTAAAGAGAAGTTGATTTTGAGATTGAATTAATCCTTGGTGCCCCACCTATCTCTTAAGCCCCATATTTTATAGCCCCAACAGAGCTTAGAAAACTAAGGATTCAGCTATATGAGCTATTACAGAAGGGTTGTACTAGACCAAGTGTGTCACCAAGGGGTGCCCCAGTTCCATTTGTAAAGAAGAAGGACGGAACCTCGAGGTTATGTGCCGATTATAGAAAGTTGAACAAGATCACCATCAAGGACAAATACTCATTGCCTCGAATAGATGGTTTATTTGGTTGACTGTAAGGTGTAGGAGTCTTTTACAAGATTTATTTGAGATCTGGATGCCGTCAACTTAAGATTTTACCTGAAGACATTCCTAAACTGCATTTAGGACTAAGTTTGGTGAATGCACTGTGATACATTTTGGCTTGACTAATGCCCCTATAGCATTTATGGATATTATGACTAGAGTTTCAGATCTTATTGAGACAAGTTTGTGGTGGCGTTATGAAAGATATCTTGATATACTCCAAGGACGGAGATGAGCATGCTATTCATTTGAGGACAACGTTACAGACCTTAAGGGAACATCAATTACATAGCAAATACAAGAAGCAAGAGTTCTGGTTAGAAGGAGTGGTATTTTTACGACATTTAGTTTCAAAGGAAGGGATTAAGGTTGATTTGCAGAAGGTAAAAGCAGTTACAAAGTGCCAAAGGCTCACCAATGTTACCGAGATTAGAAGCTTTTTTCGGTTTAGCAGGCTATTATCGAAGGTTTGTTAAGCATTTTTCGAAAATAGCTTCGCCCCTTACCAATTTACTAAAGAAAGCGAATAAATTTGAGTGGACAGAGAAATATAAGAGAGCTTTTTAAGAGCTAAGGCAGTGATTAACTATCGAGCCAATCCTAATTCTACCAATAGAAGGTAAGGAGTATACCATTTACAATGATGCGTTGAAGAATGGTTTGGGGTGTGTTCTGATGCAGGAAGACAAAGTAATAGCTTATGCCTCCCGACAACTCAAACCCTATGAGAAAAATTATCCTACTCATGATTTGGCATTAGCAGTTGTGGTCTTTGCACTGAAATTTTGAAAACATTATTTGCATTGAGTACCTTGCGAGATCTATATTGATCATCAACGCTTGAAGTACATTTTCACTCAAAAGAAGCTCAATTTGAGACAAAGGCGTTGATTAGAATTGCTTAAAGATTATTACTTGCAGATCCAATATCAAAAATGAAAAGCAAATGTTGTAAAAGATGCCCTAACAAGGAAGGCACAACATATCTTAACACTATAGGGACAACTCAGTTAAACCTCTTAAGAGGGTTTGAGAATTTAGCTGTTCAATTACTGACACATGGGCAAGCATTTAAAAATATCAATGGATCCAACTGTTTTAAGTTTGACCATGTAGTACTTCGTGACCTAGGACCAGCATTTGCATTTGAAGAAAGCACGGAACTCCCAATAGTCGATGCTGTGAAAACACTAGCAAAGAAAGTTACATGAAAGATAAGGGTAAAATGACGTAGACATTGACAACAAAATCATGTTTTGGGTCATGAAGATTTTCTTGAACATTCAATGAGGTGACATACATCAGAAGACTCTTGAAAACAGACTATTGGAACCAACAGAAAACATATGCTGATAAAAGAAGGAGATCCCTGGAGTCTCAGGTAGATGATAAGGTTCTTTAGAAAGTTTCGCCAACGAAAGTAGAAGGAGGTTGAACTGCGAGCTAAATTGAGGCCAAGATCTATTGGACCATACAAGTTTATTGAAAGATTGAATCTCATAACTTGTCGACTAGATCTGCCTATATAAATCAAACACGTACATAATGTGTTTCACATCTCAGAGCTGAGGAAATACATTCCAGATGCTGACCATGCTATAGTATCTGAAACCATCGAAGCTACTGGAGATCCAGTGGATGAAGAGCACTCAGTCCAGATACTTGATCGCAAAATTAAGCAGCTAGGTATCAAGCAGATACCCTTAGTCAAAGTATATTGGGTAAATCATACCTGTCCAGAAGCCACTTGGAGAAACCGAGGATGAGATGCCAGCCAAGTACCCACATCTATTTGAGATGAACTTGCATGTTTTGTCAAAGCTCATAAGTTTCGAGGACAAAACTCTTTAAGGGGGGAAGGCTGTAATAGCATGACCCTAAATCATGTTTATTTATTTAATTAAGCCATGCTATTAATTTTTCATATTTATTTATCTCATTTAATTATCCCAGTTGAGATAATTCATTCTGGGCCTCACTTTGCAATTCGAGTTTCATTTACTGTGACAATTTCGGGTAAATCGATATTAGGCCCTGGTAAATATGATTAGGTGATAAATTATTTTTCATAATGTTACAAAATTTTAATTTTTAACTATGTAAAAATTTGGGCCAAAATTCATTAAGTTTGCCCAATTTATTTGGGCTCGAATTGTGGCCCGATTCATTTTGGGCATAAATTGTGGCCCAAAAATTTTAGTGCAATTAAATTAAATTGATTACCATCATTATACCTAATTTTCATTAGCAAAAAGCCACTTTTTGAGTGGATAAAATCAGCCAAACTTATCAACAAAAGTCTAGCTAGTAATGACCAAAAGTTTATGCACTTGATTTAGTAAATTGGCATTATGAATATCTAATTGAAATTACCATAAAGCCATTTTTTTATGCATAAATATCATCCAAGCATTAGGATAGCATCAAAATCATTTTCTACAAGGATAAGTATTAGCTTTCCTCTTACTCTCCTCCACACATTTCTCCCCCCTTCCTCAACCACGTTCATCTCTCCTTCAAGCTTGTAATTGAGGTAAAAACCTTAACCCAACTATGTTTAATTCTTGGTTCTATGCTGGATTTGATTATGGATCATGTTATCTTGATATAAACAAGTGTTAATTTGATGTTTTAATTGTTGGTTAAACTTGGAAGTATGCAAGGGTTGAGGTTGCTCATGATTACACTTAAGTTTAAAGTGATGGATTTGGATTATTTTGTATTTGATTTTGTGATTTTTGGCATTAGTAATGGATATCATGATGTTTATGTTGAGTTTGGATGAGTTTAAATGCAAGAATAAGTTGGTCATAAGTTAGGGTTTCGGTGATCAAGCATGGGTTGATTTATTCCTAGCATCAAGTGTATTATTTATGTATAATTAGATAAAGAAATGAATCTTGAATGTGTTGTTTAACATGGAAAATCACATGAGATGATTTTGTATAAAGGGTTGGATTATTGAAATTTCTCCGATTGATTATAAAAGGTCATTTTGCTCATTTATGCAAATAAGCAAGCTTATGGATGTGTTTTGAGTGATTTTGAAAAAGAGAAAAATTGAAAATTTCATGTTGAGAATTATGGAGTGAATTGTAGTAATATGGCTTTGTACAGTGATGATAAGGAACAAGGCTTTGTTAAATGATTTTAAGCAGTGATTTTAGATGGGCAATTATGTGAAAAGAAGGGGGGAAAAAGAACAGTAGGGTTGTGGACAAACTTGAAACAGTGGTCACTTTGTGATTAAACTGGTACTGCTTAGCCCATCAAAAAATTATTATTTTTAGTGGGTAGATAAATCCGTGAGTTATATTTCAAATGCCTTTTGAATCACTTCATTCTGATTTGTGTGGAAAAAGTTATGGACATTTTTCTAAGACTACATAGGATGGATCCGAGCTAAGCACAATTGTGTTTCAGCTCAATTTTAGGGGCAGTGTATTGGTAATTGGGTTTTACACTCTGAATGAAAGTGTTGCAGTACTTCCTAAGCTTTTCATATTGGGATGTTATAGCTCAATTGGAGTTCGGGGGTGAAAATATGGATTTTCTAAAGTTGACCTTCAAATGGTAATTTGAGGGAAGAAAGAAACCATGGCATTTGAAAATATTATCAGGAGTCTCTACATAATTATAGATATTACAAAGAAACTATAAAGTTTAGTGAGTTCAACAACTTTCATTTTGTATAGAAGCTTACTTGGGTTGGAAAACCGAGTGAAATGGGCATGGAAATGAAGTTGGAGAAGTCAAGAGGTTGATGACATAAGCTAAAGTTATATGAGCTTTCGTGAACCTCACAACACCTGCTTTAGCATTAAACTTTCTATTATTCATTTCAAAAATATCAAAAAGCCATATTTTATTTATATCCATTAAAGTCTTTTCATTAGCACCTCAATTATTTCATCTGTTCCATTTTGCTCTAAGTTGTTTGACTTCGAGTTCAATGACCATAACTTATTTTGTTTTCAAATCATTTTAGTGTAACTTGTCTTATATTGAATTGTTTGAATCATGGCTGCCCTTTTTATTAATCAATTTCCATAAAGTTATAAATTATGCGAGTGAAAGTTGTTTACTATCTGCAAATTTACCTATAACTACATTTCTTAAATAGAAATGGGGCCTAGTCTATCGTTTCCCATTGCGCATAAGTATTACCAAGTGACATTGCATTTTAAAGACTTCAGATACATTCATTGCCTATATCTTTAGAAATAAGCACGTATTTATCAAAATTATAATGTATTGGTAAATACATCAATGACTTAGTTTAATCAGTGATTTGTCACATAATTAGTGACCCCGTCAGTTATCAGTTACAGGGTATTGCCCTTTAGTTTCCTGTTCGGTTTCAGGCCAGGTCCCCCGATCAGCTTAGCAGGTGTTCACCTATTGATAGATCGTAACAACATCAAGGGGTTCACTATAAGATAATAACTATCAATTGCAGTTTACATTCATCTCATTCACTGTTTCAACTTAAAATGAATTGCAAAGCGGGCACCCAACCAATTTATGCAGAGATCATTTAACAATACAAGAATGCATGTACTGAGCTTCAGCTCACATTTCAAAATATTTGCTATGTTTTGTTTTAGGGAAATGCTCAGTGAATAGCCCTCATGTTAGCAAACCGGCCAGCTGAAGAGAATAAGTTGAGCAAGAGAATCTAGGGGGATCAATCAATGATATAGTACATTCATATTTGGGAGCCGTATTTTGAAATCTTTAGTGGATGAGGTGAATTACTTGCCTATCGTGTATAAACCATATTTGGGATTAATAATTAATTGTGTACGGTTTGATAATGTGTGAAAGTGTGTGGTGGAAGGTATGCCTAACTATGTTATTTATAGTATACGTACTTCAAGCCTTGTCCTTTTGGACGGTGGTAATGCCCCTATCATTGCGTTTATTAGTCCTAATTCAGGGATTTATTAACAAGAATACATACAGTGGAACATGTTTAATTGGGGGCGTTAAATCATTTATGATTTAAACTTCAGAACTTATAGTTAATTCTATAGTTTTGTGTAACTGAGTACTAAACTTTGGGCATAGAAAGTCAAACATACCAACTTTAATGGTGTTTTTACTAGCTATGGCCAACTAAAATACCAACTAGGATTAAGGTGGATCCTTAAGTAATAATAATGATTTACTAATTTTTTTTGAGGTTATTTTTGTCTCCATAATTTTATAATTTTTAGTTTGGACTTGATCTTAACCTATTTATGCATCTTAATACTATTGTTTTCATGTTGATTACAATAGTTTAATTTGTTATCGCAAATGAATATTAGACCTTGTAGGCTAACATGATGTTATGCAACTAGGCTTAAAATTATAATTGTTGGAAGTGAATAATTTGTACTAAAAATTAGATTAGTTATGTCTAAAAAGAATGATTTATGCTAATCACTAGCTAAATAGCTTCATTTGATAATTATAATAATATGTTTAACTTATGACCCAATGCTTGTAGCTAAGGTTGAATAAGAAACACATCAAACCCCCATTTGTGTTAGTAATTCAACGTTCTTATCATTAGTACAATCCAGAGTCCTAGATCATTCTATTATTTGATTTCTCTCTACTTTCCTAGCTCACTTACTTTTCTTTTGTTTCTTTGATTGAAAGAAATACTTGAACTCATCCCATGGATTATTCTTTATAATTGGAAAAGTTAAAATTGAAACCACTGTTGTTTCTCATGGGACCGACACTCTGCACTTGCTCTTTTATAATTAAGCTTGTAAACTTGCAAGTAAAAAGGGTTTAAAAAACTGGACATAAAAGCCACATCAATTTTTTTGAAGCCACAATGAAATTTTTTTTGGAGGTAAATTAAAGTTGAGAATTTTTGGGGAATTTGATTTTGGGAAAAGCTTGAGTGTTCTAAGGATGCATGTTCTACTCTTATTATGTAGATTTGGTTCATGCGACCCATGCTCATTAAAGACGATTTCAAGCTTCAACTAATCGATGGCCAAAACGTTTTATTGTGCTAATGTCATTATGTAACTGATTTTGAGTTTGAGATGTAGCCCAATTTTCAACATCATTATGAGTACTTAAAAAGTATTGAGTTTCCCAATTCCTTTCAATTAAGAAATTTAATAAATTGAATTAATTATGTTCTAATTCCGGAACAAATGTTCAAGTTATATGGCTATTCACATCCTTAATTACCCGAATATGTGCTAAGTGCTTCTCTGAGTGTTATCTTTATTCATATCCTTATCCACTCAAGAGAGTGCATGGGATCAAGTAACTTGTGAAAAAGTTTAAAACAATCAAAAGAAAAACAGTAAATAAATTAATTTGGCATTGGGAACTTTATTCTAAAGATGCTCTTGTGATTTTTGTTAAGTAGGGTGAAACTTTGTACTTACGGTTTACTACTTGGTTTCATTGTGTGCTTAATTCACTTAAGTCTTGGCCTATTGACTTTGTTGATATTGGAAATGTTTATGAGGGGTTGTGGGTTGGTAGTGAATTAATTCGTCTAATTTTGAGTGGACAGATATAACTGGATATTTGATTTATTCCCTAGTCTTATTTTGCTTGATGAGTAGGATGAGTACATCCGTTATTGTTATTCTTTGCTCGAGGACTCGCAAAGTTTTAGTGTGGGGGAGTTAATAATTCACATTTCATTTGTAATTTTACTCTTCGTTTAACATAATTTTTAGTCTTTGAGATATATTTCTATGGGAGAATAATACATATTTTTATGTGATTTTGAGGTGGAAATTAAATGAATAAATTTGGACACAAAAGGGGTCAATTGACTTGGTTTTATCCGAAGTCGCACATCTGGGCCAGCAAGAAATAGCTCATTGAGCCAAACAGACCCACCCTTCCTATTCCTTCTCTCTCTGCATTTCCTTTCTCTATATGGGCCTGGACTGGCGTCAAGTGCAGTAGCATGTAGCTTTCTCTCTCTGTGTCTTCTTCTCCCCTCTACATAGGCTGGATTAACGAGAAGCACCAGTCGGCCCAACGGCCCAACATGCCTCCCATTGCAGTGTCTGCTCCCAATCCTTCGTATGGGATTTTGAAGCAGTAGCTTAGCATTCCAGCTCCTTCTCCCTCTCTTTCTCTCCTCGCATGGGCTTGTCTGCCCAAAAGCACCCGAGGCCTGCTGCGGGGCCCAACCCCCATACACCCAGCTTTATGTCGTCCCAGCTCTCTCTGTGTCTCACCTTTATCTGACATGGTGGGACTATTTCTTTGCAAAGTGGACCATCAGCCTGATCAGCCCACTATCCCTCCTCTTCCCATCTTGCTCCCACAGCCCGAAATGGGCTTGTTACTTGCAAAATAGCTGGATTAGCCCAATCCTTGCCTCAGTAGCAAAGTTTTCGCTTTTGTGAGCAACCTCAAATTAACCTAGTTAAAGCTAATTCAATTTGATTAATTTTTAGCTTAAGACTAACCTTTTCTCATGCAATGTAACAGCGCTGAATTAATTTAAATGAATTGAAATTAATCTTTTGGCATCAAATGGGGTTGGATTTCTACTATAAAAAGTGTTCATAGGTTGAAACAATTCATTCATTCATCCACTGATCTGAGCATCCAAGCATTCTCCCATTCTCGCATCTTCCATCTTTAAATTTTAATAGAGAGAGCCTTTGTAAGACAACCATTTTTGCTGCGGAGTTTAGAAGGAAAAAGACTTTGTTATCTATTTTTCTTTTCTCTTCTCATTTCATTTGTGAGTCAAATTTGTGAGCTTACACTTAATTCTATAGTTTTCGGCAATTGAGTACTAAAGTTTGGACATAAGAAGTAACATATACTAGCTTCAATGGGTTTTTTGCTACTATGGCTGGGTAAAATACTCATCTAGGATTAGGATGGATGCTTGATTAATAAAAGTTATTTAATAATTTTTTTAAGGCTTATTTTGTCTCTTTAATTGCGTAATTTTTAGTTTAGACTTGATCCTAACCTATTTTGAATCTTAATACTATCGTTTATTCATATTGATTGCAATTGTTTAATTTGCTATCTCAAATTAATATTAGACCTTACGGGCTAATATGATGTTAGGTAATTGGGCTTCCTCTACCTTTTGGTGTTTTCAAACTATAGTGAGACACACTTTTTTAGTTTAAGGATGTCAATTTTAAAGGCTTTACCTTGGGAGTATTCTTTGATCTCAAAGAATCTCTTCAAAGGTTGAACCCATCGTAAAACTCCAGGTTCAAATTTCCTTCAAATTTAGGAGTGTCAAGTTTCATGTCCCCCAAGTCATCCATGCATTGCCTAGGAGGTCTCCTTCTCCTCTTTAAATTCTCATCCTCCTAGGAAGAAGATAATTCAATCGATGGTAAATTAGCCCTTTGAGAACCTTGGTCTCCTCTCTTCCCTCCTACCAAGTCAGGCCTTAAACTAGCTAGAACCTTTTCTAGCCTAGTGGAAATGGTGGCAACTTCTGTGGACATTGTTTGAATATTTTTTTTTTGTAGTTGATCTATGGCATTTCACGTACCCAAGTCACGGGCTTGCTCTAAGCTAAGTCCTCTAGGCACTCTAGGTTTGGGTGTATTACTTTCCTCCTCCTTGGACATGCGTTGTGATTTAGTAAAGGTTGTTTGTGATGTTCAAGGTTCTTTTGTGGTGTTTTCCCTGTGTTGGATGCTTTGTAGTTTCGGAAGACGTGGTGTCAAAATAAGGGAAGATTGCAAATCAATAAAACACTAAGCAAAACTCACCAGGTTTAGCTCTGATGCCACTTTGATGCATGGGCTTCGAGTAACCTCAAGTAATGTTTTTGGTTTCTAATCTAGTTCAAGCTTGATTATGAAAGAACAATGGAGTTTAAATAAGAACAAGGGATATGAATGGAATAAAGGTTGGGCCATCACCTAAAATAAGTAAGGATCCACCCTTCAAATTATAGAGGCTAAGCCACCAAATCTACATTGAAGGAAACCACCCTAATTAGTAACCAATTTGATTGATAAGGAGAGATTTTTGAGAGAGTTTGTGTTTAACATGAAGCTGAAGCACTCCATTCATGGATTCTGCCTTTGAACAAGTAGCCAAGCAATTATATATATATACATTCCTAAGTTAGCAAGCAAGTAGGCCAATTGTTGATATAGAGCAAGGCCTCCAAGAGCGTTCCCTAAATCCAAAACAAGATTATGGTGATAGTCAGGCCAAGGAAGATCAAGGAAAGACAACATCAACACTATTGATCTATTCCTTGTTCTCCTAGTCCAATCTAAAACTAAGTGTAGTTTTGGATGGCATGCTTCTTGGAGTTTCCAAGGCATCCTATGGGAAACTCCTACTTTGCCGAACTCCTTATGATGTCTAGTTTCAGTAAGGAAACTTAGTTTTAACTTAAGTCATAGGCATTTTGCAACATTGGTTCAAAACAATAAAGGTATACTGTGAAGATTCTAGTCTATCATATTGAAAGATTAGGTGGGATCAACATATAAAACATAGTTGAAGACCAAAAGTTTTGCTTAGGATGATAGCCAGCATCCTAAGGTATCAAGCCATGAAGAGAAATCCAAATCATGACAAATTCTTCATGGAGTTTTAGCTGCATTTTACCAACCGTTGTAATTTGAAGCCATTCCAAACCCAATTTGAGTTTCTGGTTGGTTCTCTCATCTAAACCAGATTTAGGGTTGATTTTTCAATTTGGGATGCTTATTAACATCTTAAGGAACCCAGCTAGGCAATAAAATTAGTTCTAATTCAAGTATAGGTTAGGGAACCAACTTGATTAGTCCCATGCTAACCCGGGTTTACCAAGCTTAAACATGTCGTTTTCACTTTTTACTGCATTTCCTTAATGAGGAGGGTTTAGTGACCTACTTTCTTGCTCCATTGGTTGTTTGAAGATCCAAGAACATCATTATGGCTAACTTTGCAGCGTTTGAAGCCCACTTGGCCAATTGGGTTCAAGTTTGACATCTACTTACTTTCAGATTAGATGGTCGTAAAGTAACCACCTACATCATACGATTTCTCTCTCTACCATTTGCAAGTGGCTTGTTTAAGGTTAATTAATCATGTTTTGGCTTTAGATTTTCTCTAAACAGATTATGTTAGCTAGGCTCACATTTGTAATTAGCTTAGGCTAAACCTATTTTGAATTTTAGTTTAGTTAAGCTTGATTAGAGCAACTGAGGAGCTAGCCTACTTGCTTGCTAGCTTAGGAATGTGTATACATAGTTTCTTGCCTACTTGTTCAAAGTAGAATCCATGAATGGAAAGCTTCATCTTTGTGTTAAACACAAATACTCTCAAAAATCTCTCTTTATTAATCAGATTAGTTACTAATTGGAGTGGTTTCCTTTAATCTAGATTTGGTGGCTTCGCCTTTATAATTCAGAGGGTGAAATTGTTACTTAGTTTAGGTGGTGAATTAGCCTTTATCCCATTCATATCTCCCGTTCTTGTTTAAACTCCATTGCTATTTTATAGTTTAGCTTAAACTAGATTGCAAACTAAATCCATTGCTTAAGTTTATTCTAAGCCCACGCATCAGAAAATCAAGTGATCATCAAGTGATATAGAATCATCACAGTTGAGGTTCACTTGGGAAGTAATTTTAGGGCTTCTTGGATACAGAAACACCACTAAGAACAACTAAAATGACCTAGTGCATCATCACTTGAGCTTTCAACTAAAGATACATCCACTGGGAATTTGAGAGATGAACTGAGTATAAACTTAGGTTTTAATTTGAAATGATGATGATATAAGTATAATAAAAGAGGAGAGAGGTTTTATATGACCTTCTCTCTTATAAAGCCAATGGCTAAGATGCAAAATCAGGACTCCAAATGCTAATCACATCAACCTAGGGAGGTACAAATAGATTTGAATATAAACCATTGAACTAATGACAGTTATTTTAGTCAGTCAAATAATCAAGAGAGGTGTCGCTCAACTTAGCATAAATAGCTTGGTTCAAACTCTCAAAAAGTCCTTGAAGTAGGCTACAATGCAACTTGAAACCTGATTAGATAAGTTAATCATCATCCTAGGCAATAAGTACAGTAGCTGGTCCATAAGGGGTTTTCTTCCGTTTTAAGCTAGGTAAAGACAAACCATGAGGAAGCTAACTTCCATCATTTATTTTCTCATTTGATAAATATTTTAGCTTAATTTTAAGGCCTAAAAGCATATGCAAAATGCAAGTTAAAGAGCCTTTAAATTTCCCCCCAAAACTGGGCTACAGTGGATTGTAGCCCAGAATGCACTGCATGGAAATTAAGCTTAATTGACTGATCTCCTCTGCTCTACAAGTGCTACAACTTACTTTATCTAATCAGGAATAACTTAAACTAAAGGTAAAAGGGATTATAGGTCTTCCCCATGCCATGACCAATGTTGATCATGGTCACAAAGTCCGGCCAAAAACTGACTGAACTGGGAATGGAATAATTTTATTGATGGAACATCTCCATGACCTCCTTGATCTCCTTTGGACTGGGAACACCTTAACTATCTCCTTAGGCTCAGTGGTGTCCTTTGTGACTTGGTCCCCATTGGCCCCCCTTCTTGAAAAGAGTTTTTGCCCTCAAATTGGGTAATTCTTCATATTCAACACAATATGGCCTAAGATTAGCCTCATTGAGATGGCAGAGACCTCATACTTCCCAGGCTGGTCTACCTTGTCTACAATGGTCCAATCCTCTCTAAGAATTCAAAGGGACCATTTAATCTTCGCATAGCTTAGATTTCCTTTTGGTACAAAATCTTTCCTTCCTTAGATGAACCTAGACTAAATCTACAAGTTAAAAATGAGCATCCTTCCTATGCTTGTTGGTCCTATGCTTGTTGGCTTGATCCTTGGCTAGCTGAAAACTCCTTTTAAATATGGCCCTCACCTTAATGTGGAGATCATTGATCTCCTTAGCTCTTTTGCTTACTTCCCAACTAAACCTAGTTACTGTAGGTAAAGGAACCAAGTCTAGGGGTGTGAGTGGATTCTAGCTATACACAATTTGGAAAGGAGATAATTTGTTGGCCTTACTCAGAGCTCTGTTGTAGGCATACTCAGCGTGAGGGAGCCACCCATCCCACTCCTTGGCATTCTTCTTCACCAGTACCCTAAGCAAGGTACCTAAGTCCTATTGCTCACATCAGTTTGCCCATGTATCTGAGGGTGACAAGGAGCACTGAACTTGAATAGAGGTTCCCTTTTCATCCATAGGGTAAGCCAAAAATGACTTAGAAATTTAGTGTCTCTATTTGAATCATGCTCTTAGGAATGCTATGCCTCCTTATAATTTCTCTGAAGTACAGATCTGATACTTTTGAAGCATCAAATATTGTATGGCATGGGATGAAATGGGCCATTGTGTAGAACCTGTCAACCACCAGCATGATGGAATCTTTGCTACCCTTAAAAAGAAAGCCTTGATCATTGTGAAAAACTCCCTGAAGGCAATCAGAGCATTTCTCAAACAGCTCCTAGAAATTTTAATCATTTCTGTATTGCTCTTTGATTAGCTCAAACCTAAGAATTTTGGAGTCTAGATTAGATAGAAGCAAGTATCCCTTGGAGAGTGCATCTGTACCCTTATTGAGCTTCCTTAACTTGTGATGGATCATAATATGCAATGACTGCAGGTATTCAACCCATTTAGCATGCTTGAGGTTGAGTTGGTGCTGGCCTTTAATGAACTCTAGTGACTTATGATATGAATGCAGGATGAATTCTCCAATCATTAAGTAATGCCTCCAATGTTCTAATGCTCTGGCTATATCATAGAACTCTTTGTCATAAGTAGAGAACTTCTTTTTAGCTTCACTCAGTTTCTCACTGAAGTAAGTAATCGGTCTTTTTTCTTATAGCAGTGCAACAGTAATTGTCACCACATAAGCATCCCACTTTACCTCAAATACTTTAGCAAATTTTGGTAGAGGTGAGATGGGGGCACTAGTGAGCTTTCCGTTGGTAATCTCAAAGGCTTTTGAGCATGATCATTCTACTCAAACCTCTTACTCTTGAGCACCTCAGTAACTAGATCCATTATAGAGTTGAAATTCATCACAAATCTTCAAAATGAGGCAAAGCCATGAAAGTTCCTGACCTGCTAGATAAAAAAAGGTATTGGCTAGTCTCTAATGGCTTAAACTTTACTTTCATCCACCTGAATTTCCTGTGAAGAAACAACATAACCAAGAAACATGACCTGTGAAGTAAAGAAGTGTCACTTCTCTAAGTTATCATACAGCTTCCCTTGGCAGAGAATCTAGAGCACTTGATGTAGATTAAGAGTGTGCTCCTCTTTAGTCTAGCTATAGACTAGCATGTCATCCAAATAGATGACCACATATTTTCCTATTAAGGGTTTTAGCACTTGGTTCATCAACCTCGTGAATGTACTGGGTGCATTAGTCAAGCCAAAAGGCATACTAACCATTCATACAACCCTCGCTTAATCTTGAAGGTTGTTTTCCATTTGTGATGCAAAGCAAGGCATCCAAGAGGGTTCCCTAAATAAAAAACAAGCTCTTAGTGCCAGTCAAGCTAAGGAAGATCAAGGAAAGAAAATGATAGAGCAATTGATGCACTCCTTGTTCTCCTTGTCCAATATTGAACTGACTGTAGCCTTTGATGGGATGATTATTGGAGTTTCCAAGACATCCTATAGGCAAGTCCTACTTCATTGGACTCCGTAAGATGTCTAGTTTCACCGAGGAAACTCAATTTTGGCTTAAGTCAACGAATTTTTCCACATTGGTCCAAAGTACGGAAGGTATATGGTGGGGATTCCAGTATGGCTAGATTGAAAGATTAGGTGGGACAACCACCTAAAACCTAATTTAGACAAGAATTTTTGTTTGGGAGGATAGCCGACATCCTAAAGTATCAATCCAAGAAGAGAAATCTAAATCATGACGAGTTCTTCATGACAATTCAGTTGCATTTTGCCAACCAGCAAGTTTCTCAGGAAACTCTTTAACAATGTCTTTACCTTTATGTTTGCTCTTGTCTTCTTACAGAACCACTCTGGCCTCAAATTGAACACAGGGCTTATTTTATGTGTTCATCTGTGATGTTGACCCAATGAGGAACCATAGCGATTTTCAACTTTAACCTTTCCAATTATAAAGAATAAATCATGGGATGAGTTCAAGCATAATTTGAATGAAAAACACCAAACAAAAGTGAGTTAAGAAAGCAGAAAGAAATCAAACAATAGAAAAAATATAGGACTTCGGATTTCATCAATGACAAGAATGTTGAATTACTATCGCAAATAGGGGTTTAATTTGTCTCTTGTCAATCCAAAGCTACAAGCAATAGGGCATAAATTAAAAAGATGGTTATCACTATTAGACGATAATATTTATCTACTGGCTCATCACGAAAAATTATTTTTAGACATAAATCATCTAATTTCTAGCATAAATTATCCACTTACAACAATCATAAACACACACACACAAACACAAACAAACACCGCCTAACACATAAATGTCTGTGCGTCGGTATATATATATATATACATATA
>JACYFF010002017.1:17793498-17808947 GCA_017589665.1 Selenicereus undatus
ATATACATACATATATATATATACATACATATATATATACATACATACATATATATATATATATGTATGTATGTATATACAGCCACACAGACACACAAAGATATATATATGATTGGGGAAAAATCGAACTTCTCCGATAGTCGACCCACCCAGGTCCAAACTTATAGGTTAAGCCCATTCCTGAAATGATGGGCCGGAAAGCTTCTCTTTAGGGGCTCCATAGGGCCCATAGATGGGCTCATGGACCCCAGGACGCGACCCTAGAGGCCCCTTTTTTGGGCCCTTCCACTCTGTGACCGGCGGCCCAAGCGGGCACTCTAGGTAAGATTACTGTTCTACTCTTTTATCCAAGAGGACTATAAATAACTACGGATCTTCCTTTGAAAAGGGGTTGGCAGATTGATCCACTGAACTCTCCCTCTCTCTCTCTCTCTCTCTCTCTCTCTCTCTCTCTCTCTCTTTTGACCTTGAACTGGACCCCGGACTGACTTGACTATTGGAGAGGCTTTCCCCGGTCTGCAACCCAGGGCACCCTTTTTATAGGTTGGGCCGCTCTAAGAGGTGGACGCCAGGTGTTACGCGCCAGCTGTCAGATAAACCCGCTGCTTAGACCCACGTCATCTCCAACCGCATTCCAGAGATTTCGCTCGGAATCAGATTGGCAAAATCTGTGGGGAAGGAGCGGTAGTGATGGTAGTGAGCAAGGCAACCCATGTTCGGATTCGCAAAGATAAGGCCCCCGTGGGTAATACCTCTGCACCCCCTGAGGTGCAAGGATGGAGAGCTCGCGGGCGAATCCTCAAGAGGTTTCCCCGCCTTCTCCTACACGGGAGGCGTACGTCATGGTGGATGCTCTAAAAAACTTCATGTCCACTATGACGGACATCATCACCCACCAAGTTATAGAACATGTCAGAAGAGCAATGGAGGCGGCTAACTCAGCCAGGCCACTACCCCACTTTGACTACGTACCAGCTCATGGTGGCGACCACCCCTCCGACCCGCCGGTTCGAATATCATCCCCCCATCATTCAAAGCAGGGGCAAGAAGTGTCTCGATCAGACCAGAATGGTCGGCCTTATGAAGAGCCATTAGGTTGACACGCAATGTTGGGACCAACTGGCCGCCCTGTGTGGGGGGTTACGGCCAAATTAACAACCGCTTCCATGCCTTATGCAATCCACTCTCGATGGACCGCTTGGTATGAGGAACAAGGGCATACCTCCAGGCCTCGGGTAGGCACTGGTCCAACTAGAAACGCCCCATACGAAGGGAGCGCACTCGAAGTTCGCCCCCGAAGGAGGGGTGCGGTTAGGAGCTGCGTCGCACGGACCAATCACCCCCTAGATCTTCCAAGCATGGGCAAGGGAGGGGGACTCCTGTCATTGAGGTCGAGCATCACCCTGACACCCCTATCAAGGTGTCGGGCACGGCCGTTCGGCCGAGCACTCTCCCCTTCTCTACCCCGTTCAGCGTGGAAATAATTAACGCTTCGCGATATGGGAATGTCAAAATGCCCATAATTGACCCCTATGATGGGACAACGGACCCTGAAGAGCATCTGGAGGTCTACAAAACATAGATGTATGTGCAGGATGTGGACGATGCCGCGTACTACCGCTATTTCCTAGCCACCTTGAAGGGGGTGGCGCAGTCTAGGTTTAACGGTTCGCCACCAGGGAGTGTCGCCTGCTTTCAGGACCTGGCTAACAAATTTGTTAGCCAATTCATCATCAGCCAAAAGGAAAAGAGGACTAGCATCCACCTCTCAAAGATCAAGCAGGGGCCGTAAGAGTCCCTCGCCGAGTTTGTCAAGTGCTTCCACTAGGAGGCGGTACTAATCCCCGATCTGGAGGACGAGGTGGGCTACACCTCGTTCTTGAACGGTCTCAAAAGCGGCCACTTCAAGTTTTCATTGGCTGAACAAAAGGAAACGACGCTGGCTGATGATCTGAGAAAGGTCGCAGACTTCATCCGGGGCACAGAAATTTGCACGGACAACTATGGCGCCCCGAAGAAGTCCAAGGCCTCGGGGGATAAAAACTTCAATCACGGCGACAGGAATCCCAGCCCTCGGAAGAGGAGGCCACAGCTCGAGGCAGTTGACCCCCGGTTTACCACTGACGCTAGGAGCATTCTCATGGAGGTTAGGGGACATCCTATGCTACGGAGACCGCCTCCTATGACTGCACCCCCCAAGCCGTTGAATGCCCGAAAGTATTGTGAGTTCCACGAATAGAGTGGACACACCACGACTGAGTGTCGAGAGCTAAAGAAAGCCCTCCACGAACTAGCAGACAAGGGATAAATCGACAGATTCCTAAAAAGAGGGCCAAGGCTCCTCCGACGAGAACAAGAATTCGCTTCACCCCTGCCGCGGGATGAGGAGTGCTCAACAAAAGTCGTGGCCACAATAGCCGGGACCTTGCTTGATGGCGCTCATAATGGTGTTTCGGGGAAGGGAAGCCCCGCGGTTCACCTCTCCCCATAATGACCCCCTGGTCGTTGAGATGAAGATAGCGAGTGCAATCGTGTAGCGAATCTTAGTTGACACGGGTAGCTCTGTGGACATCATAACTTGGGATTGCTTGAAGAAACTTACACACCCCAGATGCGACGTTTTCCCTTTGGTGCACCCTATCCTGGGCTTCGGTGGGTAGGAAGTGAACCCCATGCGATTTTCTGGTTGTAGATGTGCCCACGGCCTACAACGTGATTTTAGGACAGCCAACCCTCCACAAGGTGAAGGTCGTCATCGCTCTGTACCTCCTCCAACTTCAATTCGAAGCGGATAACGGTAGTGTTGGCGAAATACGGGGGGATCAGCGGACGGCTCAGGAGTGCTACTTGGTAAGCATAAGACCCCTCGTAGAGCGGACTCGGGGGTGCGGACCTTCTGAATCGCCCCCGATGAAGAAGCACGCAAAGGTTGGACTAGCCGCTCCGGCCCTAGAGGCTTTGGTCATCCACACCCTCACTTCCTCAGAGCCTCCGTGACCTCGACCCAAGGTCACAAACGAAATGGAGCACGTTCCGCTCAAAGCGGAGTGGCCCAAACGCACTGTGCAATTAGGACTCGCCATCACGACCTTCGATCGGCAAGCACTGTTTCCCTCTTACGGGACTACAAGGATGTTTTTGCGTTCGGACACAAAGAAATGCCCAGCATCGATCCAAATGTGATAGAGCATCGGTTGAACGTGGACCCTCATCACAAGCCGGTTATCCAAAAGAAGCGCCATATGGGTCCGGAGACAGCGACTGCGACCAATGCTGAAGTCCAAAAGTTGTTAGAGGCTGGTTTCATTTGAGAATGCCAGTACCTCGAATGGATCTCGAATGTGGTGTTAGTAAAGAAACCCAACAGGACCTAGCGAATGTGTGTGGACCTCACGGATTTAAATAAGGCTTGCCCAAAAGATAGTTACCCATTGTCAAAGATTGACAAGCTGGTGGACGCCACGACAGGAGATGCCCTACTGAGTTTCATGGACGCCTTCTCCGGGTATCACTAGATACCCCTCTATCTAGAAGACCAAGAGAAGACAAAGTTCATCACAGACCGCGGCCTTCACTGTTATAAAATGATGCCCTTTGGGCTAAAGAACGAAGGGGCCACCTACCAACGCCTGGTCAACATATTGTTCGAGCCCCTCATTGCTCAGACCATGGAAGTCTATGTCGATGACATGATTGTGAAGAGTAAGACCAAGGGGGACCATAGTGGTGATTTGCAAAAGACATTTGACATACTTTGAGCGTTCAACATGAAGCTCAACCTAAAGAAATGCGTCTTTGGGGTTCGGTCGGGGAAGTTCCTTGGTTTCATGATCAGTAGCCGAGACATCGAAGCTAAGCCAGACAAAATTCAGGACGTCCTCGATATGAAACCGCCCCGGAGTATTCGAGAGGTGCAGTGCCTAACCGGTTACATAGTCGCCCTTGGACGGTTTATGTCCCGATCTGCAGACAAATGCCAGCCATTCTTCCGCATCCTGCGCCAGTGGACCAACTTCAATTGGGATCAGCAGGCGGACGAGGCCTTCCAGGCGTTGAAAGCCTACCTGGCCCTGCTACCCAAAATTGCCAGTCCCATGGAAGGGGAGGTCTTGGTATTGTACTTGGCCGTCTCAGTGCACGCGGTCAGTGTTGTTCTTGTCGTCGAACGGGTAAAGGAGCATATCCCCGTTTACTACGTGAGCCACGCATTGGCAGGGGCGGAGGCTAACTATCCCCTCATTGAAAAATCCGCGTTTGCCTTAGTTATGGTCAGTCGAAAGCTGAGGCCCTACTTCGAGTCTCACAAGATTTTAGTCCTAACGGATCCGCCTCTGAGGAATGTCCTTCAGAAGCTGGACGCCTTGGGATGGCTCCTGAAATGGGCAGTCGAACTCTCCCGCTACGATCTGGCCTTCGAGCCACAACGAGCCATCAAGGCCCAGGCGTTGGCTGACTTCTTAGCTAAGAGCACAACGCCCGCAGAAGAAGGGGATTCACCCCAGAGGCCTTTAAACTTGTACGTAGATGGCTCGTCCACTGAGGACGAAAATGGTGTCGGCCTCATCATTCAAAGTCCCACGGGGACGCGGTACGAGCATGCCCTCAAGTTTATGTTTAAGGCATCTAATAATGAGGTTGAATACGAAGCCCTCATTGTGGGGATAGAGCTATGTTACACTGCAACAGCTGATTCCGTCCAAGCCTTCTCTGACTCCTAATTAGTCGTAAGCCAGCTAAACGGCGCATACAAGGCGAAGGACGACACAATGGCTTCCTATGTTCGACGAGTACGAGAAGAAACCAAGTTGCTGAAATATTTTGCAATCACACATATACCTCGATCAGAGAACCACCAGGCTGACGCCTTGTCTAAGTTAGCAAGTTCGTCCAACGACGGGAACCCCTAAAATATTCAGTGGGAAACCCTCATGGAGAGGAGCATTGATCCGCATGAGGTACTCTTGTTAGACAGCAGCTCAACTTGGATGGAACCCATCCCCGCGTACCTCGAGGACAGTACCCTCCCTCTGGATCCCAAAGAGGTGGACAAGGTAAAGAAGAGGTCGAACTGGTTTATTCTGTATAAGGGGATCCTATACAAAAGATCTTTCGCCAGTCCCCTCTTACGTTGTATAACCCCGTATGAAGGAAAAAGGCTGCTGGAGGAATTGCATGAAGGCATGTACAGTACGCATGCCGAGGGTCGTGCTTTAGCTGTCACGGCGATACGGGTTGGCTACTATTGGCCTAGCCTAAGGGAGGATGCCATGACGTTAGTACAAATTTGTGACAAATGTCAGAGGTTTGCCCCCATCTAGCGGGTGCCCACCATGCCCATAACACCGATTGTCAGCCCCCTACCATTTGCCACTTGGAGAATGGACATCCTCGGTCCTTTTCCTAAAGCAACAGGACAACATAAGTATCTCTTCGTGGCCATCAATTACTTCACCAAATGGATAAAAGCTGAAGTCGTCGCCTCCATAACAACTGCTGAAGCAAGAAGGTTCATTTGGAGAAACATCATCACCCGTTTCGGCATCCCCAGGCCCTTATCTTTGATAACAGCCGACAATTTGATATCAGCAGACTCACGGACTATTTGACCACTCTGAGCTATCAAGCAAGGTTCACGGTTGTGGCCCACCCTCAAAAAAACGACCAGGCCGAGGAGGCCAATAAGTCTATCCTCCACGACCTCCAGAAGAAACTTGATGCAAAGGGCAAGTGGGCCGACGAATTACATGGCGTCCTATGGTCTCTCCGCACCACTGAGAAAACTGCTACTGGCGAAACCCCTTTTATGCTAGCGTACGGTTCTGAAGCCGTTTTACCGGTGGAGGTCGATCTCCACACTCACCGGCTAACTACGTTCCAAGAGGAGTTGAACAATGCAGGGCTCCGAGAAGCTCTCGACCTTCTCACCTCAATCTGAAGCGACGCTCTCCTTCGAGAAGCTCTCTAAAAACTTTGAATTATGCGGTTGCATAACCGTGCAGCTCGCCTACAGCCTATTCAGGTGGGCGATCTCATCCTTCGACGCATGGAGGCTGCCGCATGGGCCGGCGAACACGGAAAGCTAACGACCAACTAGGAAGGCCCCTAAAAAGTTGTTTCTCAAATATGCCCTGGCACATATCTCCTCGAGACCCTCGCCGGCTCTACCGTACTACGGACCTGGCATTTCAGTAACCTAAGGAAGCACTTGATCCTATGCTTCTCTTTATCTTCATCCCTGATATACACCTTTGAGTACAAGCAATAAAATGAGTAGTTCATGATGGCGGCCTTTGCACTAATAGAGAGTAATTTTTCTCCCAAAGCACGGCCTCACGGTCGGTTGCGACACACTTAGCCCTAATGGGGGCTAAGGGCCCCAGAGCACGGCCTCACGGCCAGTCGCTACACTCTTAGCCCCACTGGGGGCTAAGGGCCCCAGAGCACGGCCTCACTACCGGTCACTACACTTTTAGCCCCAATGGGGGCTAAGGGCCCCAAAGCACGGTCTCGCGACCGGTCGGTACACTCTTAGCCCCAGTGGGGGCTAAGGGCCCGAGAGCACGGCCTCACGGCTGGTCGCTACACCCTTAGTCCCAATGGGGTCTAAGGGCCCCAGACAGCCTCGTTGTCGGTCGCTACACCCTTAGCCCCACTAGAGGCTAAGGACCCTAGAGCACGGTCTCACAGCCGGTCGCGACACTCTTAGCCCCACTAAGGGCTAAGGGCCCCAGAGCACGACCTCACGACCGATCGCTACACTCTTAGCCCTACTGGGGACTAAGGGCCCTGAGGCACGTCCTCACGGCCGGTCGCTACAGTCTTAGCCCCACTGGGGGCTAAGGATCCCAAAGCAAGGGTCCCTAAGTATGGCCTCACGGCTGGTCGCTACACTTCTGGCCAGCTAACACCTATACTTGTCCTTTCGCCTGGGGGCTACTACTGGCCCACGGCACACGAAGTCATTAAGAACAAGTACAGATTAAAGCAAAAGAACAAGTAGAGGTTAAGGCGAAACAACAAACACAACGCAAAGGAGCAGATGATGAAAAAAGCTAACAGGCAAACGTGAATGTTCTTCATTAAACCATTTGCGAATACAACCTCCAATTCAGCCCTAACAAAAAGGGAAAAAAAAAGAAGAGAAAAAAGGGGGAGAAAACACTAAGGGGACGCAGGGACTTACACGTTAGGGGCCTCACCGTCCTCGTGCTTGTCCTCTTCCTCTGAACCCCTGGCCTTGGCATCCATGGGGTTAGTGGCCTCGTGCCCAGCATCCTTGCCCTCGGTGGAAGGAGGGATGAACTCCACCTCCTCAGGGTCACGACCCTCATCGGCAGCCCGTTGGCATTCATCCACATACTGGAGGTAAACTTCATTAAGCCCCTTCTTCTCGATCTCATGGGCGTCTAGATCAGGCCGTAGCTTTTCACAGCGCCGCCGATATCGCGCGACTAACCCCTCCAGCCTCCGGCTTTCTACTTCAGTCCTCACCCCCCGAGCAAAGACCTCGACCATGTGTGAGACCTGGAGTTTTGTCGTATTCGTTTAATGAATTTTATGCCTGTTGGGTTGGAATAGTTTACTTGAATACCCGTCAGCCTTAGAAATAGTTCGATGTTATTAAATCCAACCTGGTTAAATTTGGGAATGAATAGTCGATGAAGGAGTATATTATCGATTTGGGTTTGGAATTCGGTTACGAATTAGACTAGCAGTGTTAAGTTTGGACTGTCGAATAAATGAAAGGGAGAAGGGAGGGGCAAACTGGTAATTTCGCGTGCTCCTTATTTCTTCCCCATTGCCGCGATGGCCCCCCCCCCCACGACACTCTCTCTCTTCCTCCATTCTTCTTCTGCTTCTGCTTCTTCTTCCTGGGCCCTGTCCGTCCTCTCCTTCGCGTCACCGCCACGCACGCCGGAGTCGGCCACCACCCCTAGCCCCAGGCGACGCCCACCTAGCTGCCGGCGACCCACCCCACGCGTGGCTGGGCCAGAATCGCTACGGGCAGGACGAAAATCCGGCGAAGAACCGGTCGAACGCCGGTGAACTTGGGGCATGCAAGGTGAATTCGAACCCCTCATTCATTCATAAGTGTATTCTTGACCTAGATTCTCCCTAATTGTGGTTGATTTCTCCAGAAATTGCAAGTTAGGGTTTCGGTTTGGAGGAACCCGAACCCCCACGCGAAAGCAAACAGATTTCTTGGGTGTGTGGAGTCCGAATTCAGCTTCAACCTAGCCATTGCACGCAAATTGTTTGAGTTCAAGTGGGTAATCCTTTAATCCCACTTATTTTAAGAATTTCGTATGATTATCAAGTTTATGGATTTGCTAGTTATAAGTATTTATGCCTAAAGAGTATGAATTATGCTAAGAATATGTACTTGAAGTGAGTTATAAGCGTTTGGTTTCGATTCGAATCAACTTGAGCGAATTAAGCGTAAGAGGTTATTTGGAAGTGAATTATGTATGCTTAGTTTCGAATTGAATCCATTTGGGTGAATTAGGCTTAAAATGTTAATTCAAAGTGAATTATATACGTTTAGCTTCAATTCGAATCA
Source organism: Selenicereus undatus (assembly GCA_017589665.1). Lineage (NCBI taxonomy): Eukaryota > Viridiplantae > Streptophyta > Magnoliopsida > Caryophyllales > Cactaceae > Selenicereus > Selenicereus undatus. The sequence goes on from JACYFF010002017.1 coordinate 17,802,059, forward strand.
ATTTGGGTGAATTATGCGTAATATGTTAATTCGAAGTGAATTATTTATGTTTAGCGTCGAATCGAATCAATTTGGGCTAATTCGAAGTGAATTATTTATGTTTAGCGTTGAATCGAATCAAATTGGGTGAATTCAAAGTGAGTTATGTATGTTTAGTTTCAATTCGAATCGATTTGGGTGAATTCAAAGTGAGTTATATATGTTTAGTTCAATTCGAAGCAATTTGGGTGACTTATGATAACGAGGTTAATTCAAAGTGAATTATACATTTGTTTAGCTTTGATTCGACTCGAATTAAGGAACTATGCTTGAGGTATTAATTCGATATGAGTTATATACGTTTAGCTTCGATGCGATTCAATTTGGGGAAATTACGCTCGAGATGCAAATTCGAAGTTGTATGAATTCGATTGTATGCGTGGATGAGCAAAGGGATTAAGCTTACTATGTTTATAAGCAACCTGATTATGTTTGTAAGCAAACGAAGACGGTTTTATGAATTAGCAAACCTTGCAAGTTAAAAGCAAAGTCGTTCATGGTTAGGCAACCTCGTTATGTGTATAAAGAGCCTGTTAGTTAAGAATGGAGTCGTTTTACGATTAGTGAAGAAGTTACCTTTATAAGAAGTTTTTAAGGCTAAAGTAAGGTCGTTTCACAAGTTAATAAACGCATTGTGTGTTTAAAAGGGCTTTTAAGTTAAAAATGAAGTTGTTTTACAAACTAGCAAATGTTTTACATCTATGAGAAGTTTCTTAGGCTAAAACTGAAGTTATTTTGCGAGTTAGTACCCGTACTACGTTTATATAAACCTTTAAATTGAAAATGGAGTCACTTTACGACGTAAAATGCTTATTATGTTTTAAAGAAGTTTTGAAGTTTTAAATGAAGTCGATTTATGGAATAACAAACTTATAACTTATATAAGAAGCTTTTAAGCTTATAACTTTTATAAGAAGCTTTTAAGTTTCGAACTTAGTTCGACTTGAGTTTAAATTAAGCATTAACTAAACCCGTTATGTTTCAAACGAGTATTGTTTTACGATTTAGCAAACTAATTACATTTTTACGAAACTTTTAAGTTAGAAACAAGTATCGCCTTACGATTTAGTAAACCTATTACGTTTTTACGAAGTTTTCAAGTTAGAAGCGAGTATCGCTTTACGACTTAACAAACGAATTACGTTTTTACGACGCTTTTAAGTCAGAAACAAACTTCTTTTACGATTTAGCAAACTAAGTATGTCTTTATTAAACTTATAAGTTAGAAATGAACTTGTAAACGTATTTCATAAAGTAGTTCACATGTTATTGCAATTGTTCGATTATGGAAAGTTTTTAAACCTTTCGCAAAATCGATTTATGAATAGTAACTAAAGCTTTCACTAGTTTTTAAACACGTTATCCCTTGCGGATATTATGATTTAAACTTACATAACTTGCATAAACAAATCGGTTTTGCATCAATTTCATTCTTTTGCGTTTAAAAGAGTTGAAACGGTCTTAAAAGGGCAACTGGAGTTGCGTATTGAGAATCATACCTTTGAAATGCATGATTGTAACTACCCAGGTTTTGAATCGTGAGTTAGTATACTCACCGTGCTTTTAAGAAGCGTTTCTCGTTGTTTGCCTAAAGCTAAAGGTATAAGAAAATTATGTTTTCAGGTTTTACGTCCATAAAACCTATGTACGGAAAAGTATAAGCATGTTTGTCTTCTAAGTATGTATGTTTATGTAAGTATTTACATGTATGAATGTTATACGTTCTTAAGATATATATATATATATATGATTAAGTATAAGTATGTATCCTTACGAATACTTATGTTATGTCTAAGTATAAGTACGTATGTTTACGAATGCCTATGTTTATGTTTAAGTTATGTTTAAGTATAACTACGTATGTTTACGAATGCCTATGTTTATGTTTAAGTTTATGTTTTAAGTATAAGTATGTATGTTTACGAATACGTATGTTTATGTCTAAGTATGTTTATGTCTTCCTAAGACATATATATGAAAAAGTACGTATGTATATGAATGTTTATGTTTATGTGTATGTATACGTGGAGGAGCTACTCTAGAAACTTTAAGCTTAAGTCTGAGATCCAGGGATGGTGGCTTAGTTCCCGCCTGGTATCACGTATGTTATGTTATGGTAGATTCAGGGATGGTGGTTTGATTCCCGCCTGAAGTCTATGTATGAAAATTATGTCTCAGCATAGTATGATGTCTGTCCGGATAGGCGTATGTTGCCGCTCGAGTTTGGCCGACTCGGGATGGCAGTAACAAAGTACCTCTAAGAGTCTAGTCTCCTCATTTACGTGAATAAGATACTACGTATGTTTTCAGTAAGTTTATGTTTGTTATGTTTATGGATTTACGCAACGGTTTATGCTTTACGATTTCACGCAACGGTTTATGCTTTATGATTTCATTGAAGTTAACTTTTTAGTATGTCTATAATTTCTTTGGTTTATGGAATGAATATGATGTGTGATGTGTAAGTCTTCAACTAAAATGAATTACGAAAGGCTTTTGGTAAGTTATATGTATTTTAAGTATGTTTTGGGAGAGAGGGTTTACTCACTGAGCGGTGGTTGCTCACTCCCATTACTTTCCCCTTTTCCCAGGTTCAGGTAACTGCTGCGTGGAGCGCCCAGGGTAGATTTACTTGGTCTTGGTTGCCACAATTATGATTTTGTCGTGTATTGTCAATTGTGGTTGGAAAGGTTGCAAAGTTATGTAAATAACCTGTTTCTTGTAAGTTTATGAATGATAACAAACTCTGTGTACTCCGGGCGTGTGGCCCGTAGAGTTTGGACTCCGGCGTGTAGCCGTTGAGCTGTTGTGGTTGTTGATTTGCATTGCAGGGTTGAAATGTAGGGCTTTAAGCCTGGGAAACGGTCAGTTTTCAGGGGAAACTCTGTCCGTTTCGTCCCAGAAAATTTAGAACAAAAAAATTGCATCTGTAACCCGAGGGTCAAAATTGAGACTCAATTATGTTATAGTGACTTAAGTGTTGAGTTCCTTTTATGTTAGGTTATGAATAAGTCTTAATATGTTGCCTTAACAGTCCTTCTCGGGGAAGGACTGTGGCGTGTAACACGACTCGACGAGGTCGGGGTGTTACACCATGGCTATCTCTTTCTTGATCACGTTGGGGGGATCCAAAGCCCCAGGGGTGACCAAGTCCCAAGACTTAACTAAGTATAGGATAAGAGAAAGCTTGGCAGCAGGGTCCGCCTTGATGAAGTTGGTGGACGACCGCTGGACAAATGGAGAAGAATCGCCAGCTGCCTGCGAAGTGGGACCAGCCGCCCTAGAAGGTGGCGTGCGCTCTTGAACGGCGGGGGTGCGGTCTCCGGACGACTGGCTCCCTGATCAGGGAGGGGCCGACCGCTAGTCTCTCGTATCCCCCACTTGCGATGGGGCAGCTGCCGCGACCTCATCTTGCTGACCCTCAATCTGCTGCCGTTTCCAAACAGGCAAGTTTAGAGCAGGCTTATTCCCTCGAGGGATGAGAGTGGGTGCCTGGAAAAAACAGACACTTTCATCCAAAACTTGCAAAAAAGAGGTGGGGATGAACGAAGTCGTACACTATACCTTTTTGGCCTGCTGGGTAACAAGGCGTTGCCTCTCCTCTTCTTGCCAGCGCTCAGTGTCGACCGCCACTTGTTCTGGGGTCGCATCCCCGGTCTTAAAGACTGTCAATCTCGACCTCGCTTGATCTGCATGAGAAAAAAAGGATGTCAGGTCAGCACCAAACATGAAGTTAAATAGCATTGGGACGACTAAGTATCCTCGGTGTAATTCTTAAGAATTAGGAGTCCGGTCGCGGCAAGGAAGAAATCATTTGTAAAAAACTTTAACTTAGGGAGCCAATTTAAAGGCTCCCAGTCACTAGACTTGGTTCTCCTCTTCTCAGGGCCCTTTATTGACTGAATGGCTTGGGCCATGAACTTAGGGATTAGTCGAGGCCTATCGTCCTCACATACGTAGAACTAGAAGTAGCAGGCGGTCCTCCTCTCCTCGGCCGTGGCCTCCCCGAAAGGGTTCCTCACTAGTTTTCCCTCATTCTAGTCAGAAACATCCCCACAACCTGAGTCCCGGCGTAAGAAGAGGGAATCGTACTTCCAATGCTTCACTTTTGATTTCTTTTCAATGGCCGTCATGAAGCCCGACCTGTTGTTAAAGCAGTACCAACCCAGGTCCCCGGTCTCCTTGTGAGCTTTCTGAATGGTATAAACGAGACTGAACACCTGAGCCGAGCATGTAAGGCTGTGCAACTCGCAAGTTGCTATAAAGGAACAAATGTTGTGCCAAGAGGTGGGCACCACTTGCGCAGGCACCAATTCGTACTTATTCATAATCTCCATAATAACAGGATGAAGGGGGAAATGAAGACCATAGTTTAGGGCCGCACAGTAGACCGCTATGCACTTAGCGGGTGGCTCATTCACGGTGGCGTCAGCCTCAGGAATTAAGAAAGTATAACCGGCAAGCAGAAGATATTGCTTCTCGAGGGCTGACCTTTTTAACTTTGAAACGACCTTTGGATCGGGGAAGTGGCTGCCCAGACCGTCCTCACGCTCCGAGCGGGTTGGGGCCCCAGGGAACTCCGACCCTTCGGCCACAATCTCCACCACCACTGGCGCACGGCCCTTTCGTTTGAGTACCGATTGGCGCAGTCCCAACGGCACTTCAGAAGAAGAGGAGCTCGAGGGCGCCCCCTCCGAGGACGCACTCCTCGACGAAGTTTCAAAGGAAGGACCGGACGAGCTTGACCCTGATGAAGCACTAGAACTAGCAGAGGCCACTTCAGCCTCCGGATTGGACGGGACTGGAGCTGAATAGGGATTACCTTGTGTGTCCTCAGCCAGCAACTCGTCAGGGGATCTGATGCCAGCGGTACACTTGGTCCTTACCATTCTGCGAACCTGAAAATCAGGCACATAATTAGCTACGGTTATCTCCCACAGATATGTCACCTCTACCTCGGGGCTAAGTACACTGGGGCTGGAGGAGTACTCGTAGCTGGACCATGAGGAGGTGCCCGATTCAAAGAGGGGCATCGCATAGGGAATCTTTTTGGGTTCCCTCGGCTTATTCTTTCAAGGGATGTCGACCACCACCTGGCCATTAATAAAGGTTGGGAGGTTGGGAAATTATAGGTGTCGACCCTCCACTAGAGGGTCGGTCAACCCCTCATGGACGTCCCCACTGGGTGAGCAAGACGACGACATAATATACAACAAACAGTGCTTCGAGAGGGTACGAAGGTGCACCTGTAGGAGATGAAGATTCAAAGGAGTTGGTTGAAGATGAGGATGAACGTTCAAGCAGGCCCTTGAAGATGCAAAGAGGCAGCTTGAGGCGCTACAATAAATTTGAAGGCACAGTGGGAAAGGGAGATAGAGATTCTCTCTCTAAAAATCATTTCTCTCTCTAAGGGAGGGGGAAGGTGTGGAGAACAAATGACACCCCCTGATGAAACTCAACAATCGCACCCCTTCCTAACCAAAGCCACGCGGTGATCTACCACCTCCATGTCATTGGCAAAAGTTGAGGATCTCGTAAGGGGATGGGTCTCATGGCATGACTAAGGAGTTAGGAAGCCTTAGGTACGGCCTCATGGCCGACTACCTCGTTCTTAGCACCCGATGGGGGCTAAGGGTCCTAGAGCACAGTCTTACGTCTGGTCGCCACACTCTTAGCCCCAGTTGGGGCTTAGGGTCCCAGAGGACGGCCTCAGGGCCGGTCGTTACACTCTTAGCTCCAACGGGGCCTAAGGGTCCTCAAGAACGGCCTGATGACCGGTCGCTACACTCTTAGCCCCAATGGGGGCTAAAGGTCCCAGAGCATGGTCTCAGAGCCGGTCGCTACACTCTTAGCCCCACTAGGGGCTAAGGGTCCCAGAGCACGGCCTCATGGTTGATCGTCACACTCTTAGCCCCAATGGGGGCTAAGGGTCACAGAGCACAGCCCCGGGGCCGATCACTACACTCTTAGCCCCAACAGGGGCTAAGGGTCCCAGAGCACGGCCTCACAGCTAGTCGCTACACTCTTAGTATTATATTAGAAAGATTCGAGCATTATAGTTTCTAAGAAAATGAGTCACACAAATAATTAATTAGATAATAAAGATTCTACGATTATTTTTTTCCAAGTAATGCATTTTTTAAACTAGTCCAAGTAATGTATTATGTTATAATAAAATATATGCACCAATTTTAACCTATTGTTTAAATAAATATAAATATAAATATGGAATATTAGCGATCTTCGATACAATATAATCATAATTATAAATCTTTTATATATAATATAAAACCACTAATAGATTACCACAAAGTACTAGATTGTGTTCAATTTTCGAAACATAAAAGCCCAAACGGTATTAACAACTAATGGTAGTAAGATGACCTTCCCTTTACTACATGTTTCTATTGTGATATGTCAAGTTTAGCAAATTGCGTTTAATTTTCAAAATACAAGAATCCAAGTCAGTACTAATGATTTTTGGATGGTAAGATTACCTTCCCTTTTCTTATTCTCATTGTGATATGCGAAAGTTTTTTGGACCTGTAAAAGTGTATATCATGTCCTATTATAAAATTACAAATTCTAACAACATATAAGGAACCGTGCATCAAATTCATTAATATATGACATGTGTATGCATATTCAACTAAGTTAATTGTTGTCTATTTTCATGCATAGGAAATCTCAATTTAATGGTTTCCTATAATTTGTACTACCTGATTCCTTACGAAATCTCTGGTGTGCGGTTGGAGATGACGTGGGAAAGGAGCGGGTTTATCTGACAGTTGGCGCGTAATACCTAACGTTCACCTCTTAGAGCGGCCCCACCTGCATAAAAGGCGACCCC
>JACYFF010002017.1:17828947-17840827 GCA_017589665.1 Selenicereus undatus
TGTGTGTGTGTGTGTGTGTGTGTGTGTGTGTGTGTGTGTGTACGTTGTAATACCTGTGTATTTTTACTTTTTATTAAGCCGCTTGTAAGACTCTTTTCACGTTATAAAAATGGTGTTTTATTGACGGTATTGCTTTAATTATTTTCTATGTGCCCTTTTGGGCGTTAATTTTGTTAAAAAGAATATTGTTGCTATTAAGATTATTATTATTTTTGTTATTAGTTTGAAAATTTATTCAATGGTTTTTAATAAGTGTTGTTAGCAGTTGTTAACGAGTACTCATTCAGGTAGGGGCACGAATACGATTAGGTTGTCAACCTTAGAAGTAGTTCATTGTTTATTAAATCAAATCTGGATATTTTTGGAAGCGAGTAATCAATGAAAGGTCGTGTTATCGATTCGGGTTTGGAATTCGGGTTACAAATTAGACTAGCAGTATCAAATATGAAACAGTTTCAAACAAAAAAAATAATAAACAGAGGGAGGGGCATTTTAGTCAATTTACTTGACCCTCCTTTTCTCCTTACCTCTGTCGCGTCCCCCCTCCTCCCGGACATCCCTCTTTCTCCCTCTCCTCTGGTCTGCTTCATCTTCTTCCTCCTCATCTCCACCACATATGCGGCTTCCATGCTCAGAACCTAGAGAAATTTCGCCACTCCAACCTACAAAACTCCCCCATTCGACCACCCCCACAAGCTGACAAGCGCTTGGTGCGAATTTGGACTAGAATCAGAACGCATGCATCATGTTTATGGAGGATTTTGGGCGACAAATTGGGGCACGAACACTTACCTGTGTATAGCCATGCAATTTAGCTCCTAGTTATTTCAATCTCCTATAAATTGGAGTGAAAATTCGCAAATACAAACAACCAATTCAATCTCAAGTTAGTAAGTGAAATTGGGTTCGTTTTAGGGTTCGATTTTTGGGTGTTTGGGCGTGAAATAGGCACGAGTGGGGTCTATTCGTGCATGGGTGAGCAAGACCCGAAGAATTTGGAGTCGTTCGAGCCCGAAAGTCAAGCCAATCAGCCTTTGATCGAACACCTAGCTCGGAATCGAGGTGGAGATTTCTTTACTCCTAAATTACTCTTAATTTCAACAATTTTAACTAAATTAGTTAGAGCATGTTGATTTTGAGGTTACAAATCAATTTGGGTGAACTGAGAATCAAAATTGAGAAATTGTGAACACGATGTTAATTTGGAGTTGATTTTATGTTGAAAATGAAGCTGAATTTTAATGACCAGGCAGTTTCGTGGTTACTGAATATTCAAACTAATGCCTTAGAGTTGTTACTTTGTTGGTTTATTAGCCTTGAATCGTGCTCTGAAGGTTAAAAATGCTGAATGGGCGAATTAAGGCATTAGTAAAGCATGCTGATTTTTGTTAAGGAGTTGTTTCTAAATCAATACGATCATGTTTAAATTCTGTTTAAGGTCATTGATGAGCATGCTACGCTTTTATATGATGGTTTTGTGAATTATTGGTTTGTTTATGACAATATTAAACCGAGTTGGTAGTTGGATGGCTCGATGTGGAACTATTGAGGAATTTGAGGTTCTTGTGGTCGGTGTTGTGTGAGGAGGGAGCTTGCATTGTGATTACCGCAATCCTGTGGATTGCGAGGCCATGTGTGGCTTATTGGGCACATTCTGCTGAGTTATGTTATGGAGTGTTATGGATGTGCTATCTGTGAACCCTTTTCCCCCTCGATGTGCTATGTGACACTATGTGAATGATTCTTGAATTTTTAGACGTCTCTTAAAAGAAGGGTCATTTAGAAAGCTTGTTTTCATGATTTTGAATGCTTTTAAGTATTTACCAATTGCTTCACAGCTTATGAAGTTGTTTATAGCCTAAAGGAAATCCTAAATCGTCAAATTACTCAGTGAGTGACTCGACTAAATAGTCAATAGGTTTAGGAAGTTTAAAAGTGAGTTTGAAAATGTTTTAAGGCATTGGTTTGTTTACAACTTCTCCTTGTGTTTAAAAGAATTTAAACAACCTAAAAAAGAGCATCTTAAGGTGCTAATTATGAAGTTTAGTTGATTTGTATACTAGTTGCTTACTTAAGCCTCGATTGAGTTTTGAGTTACGAGCTAGTAAAACCATTTTGTTTCAAGAAACGTTTGCGTTGAAAATTTACGAAGAAACCTTGTTCGCCTTATAAACGAGCCAAGTACTTTAAGCTTTTGAATAGTAGCAAGTTTGGAACGTTTTAAGCCTTCAGTTTATCTATACACCCTCCTTTGAGTTTTAAAAGGGATTGAAACGAGTTATAAAATGACAACTGAGGATTTTATTACAAACCTAGTTTGAGATAAACGCTAACTAAGTCCTTTAAGTTCCAAATGGGTTTCATTTTACAAATCAGCAAACATATTACGTTTGTAAGGAGCTTTTAAGTTAAAAATGAAGTCATTTTACGAATTAGCAAACGTATTACATTTATAAGAAGCTTTTAAGTTAAAAACGAAGTCGTTTTATGATTTAACAAACTTATTACATTTGTAAGAAGCTTTTAAATTAAAAACAAAATCGTTTTATGGACTACCAAACTTGTTACATTTACAAGAAGCTTTTAAAGTTAAAAGTGACGTCGACTTACGAGTTGCTAAACATATTATGTTTATAAGAAGTTTTTAAGTTAAACAACAAAATGAACTGTAAGCATTTAGAAAGACTATTGTTTTGTTAAAAAGTAAGTTTTCAGCAAAGTAAGCAACTGAAGAAGAGAAATAAAATACGATTTTAAAAGCTAAGAAAGTGCTAGGCAATTGGCATGCGTTGTATCCCCCAAAGGTAATGTTGGGAGCTGGACGCAACGATGGCATAAGCTGTTTCCCCCAAAGGTAATGTTGGGAGCTGGACGCAAAGATGACGTGAGCTGTTCCCAGGAGCTAGACTCGAGATATGATTATCTTGGTGTGAGCTGTTCCTTGATGTGTGATGCGTAAGAAAACCTTGAGGGGGACTGGACTCAAGATATGATTATCTTGGTGTGAGCTGCTGCCCTATAGAGGCTAATATCGAAGTTAGAGTTGCTCTACTGACGCGCATTTTGGTGAAAAAGTTAAGTACATATACCCCGAGCATAACTTGTGTTGTGAGTGACGATCCTAGCCAGCACAATAAGATGTTTTTATGTTATAAGCAGTTCCTAATAAATAGGAAATTGGCATTTTGCCATTTTAAGTGTTTCAAGCAAGAAAGATTTTCCAAGGGCCATTCTGAGGCCATAATGAATAAGATTTGAAAAGCTCGTAGTTCATCGAAGGACCAGAATGGAAGAGTTTTTCCTTTTAAAGAATGTGAGCCTCAAAAGGCTAAGTATAGTATTTTTCAGAAAAGAAACAAAGTTTATTTGCATGTTTTAGGAATGCGATTCCAAGTATGGTTTAAAAGAACTTTTTTTAAGGGAATATGACTATATTCTAGTAAAGCCTAGACCCTTTTCAGTTTCAAAAATATATGCCCTGCGAGAAAAAGCTCTTGTTAAGTCTTCCTTACCAGTATAAGTAGTTCAGAAACTTTTAAAAAGAATTATGAGTCTTAAAGAAGCTAATGTGATTTATAAATCATTCTTAGAACATTTCATGCGCCACTTCTTTATCTAAAGTGAGTTTGAAAACGTTTTACTTTTAGAAAGAATTATAAGCTTTAAAGAATTTGGCGTGAATTATGAACTATTCTAGGAAAATGTTTTTCCTTACCAGTAAAAGCTCTTGTCAAGTCTTCCTTACCAGTATAAGTAGTTCAGAAACTTTTAAAAAGAATTATGAGTCTTGAAGAAGCTAACGTGATTTATAAATCATTCTTAGAACATTTCATGCGCCACTTCTTTGTCTAAAGTGAGTTTGAAAACGTTTTACTTTTAGAAAGAATTATAAGCTTTAAAGAATTTGGCGTGAATTATGAACTATTCTTGGAATATAAGGAGAGTCACTGTGTTTTCAAAAGTATGTTGAAAGTTTCATACTCACTCTTTGTGCTTACTTGTTGCATGCTTGAATGCTTATTGGAAAGCAAGATTGGTCATTAAGGGCCTAGGGATGAATTGAAGGACTAGTGTGAAGTATAAATGTGGTAATCTCTCCTTCGCAGCTATGATTGCCTAATATGATAGTAAAGTATAAATACATGATATGTGACTACTATTGGTATTATCACCTGCAAATGGTTTTGGTTTTAAGGAGTAGGGGAATTCTCACTGAGCTTGTGGTTGCGCATCCCTTTACTTATTCCCTTTTCCAGGTACAGTTTGAGCAGGTATAAGAATGTTTTGAAGGTGTTTTGTTGCCGACCCATCAAAAGTCTTCTGCCAGCTTTACAAGTGTTCGATGCCTACCACGTTGTAAATATTTGAGTTCATTGTTGTATGTGAAAGCATGTAGTCGGCTCTGTACCTGTATATGTATTACTTTAACCCTTGTGTTAGTTGTTTAATTGTGCGTAATCCCAGGCGAGTGGCCCAAAGTGGTGAATTTGGGTTATGTTAGCATGTCATACCTTATTACCAGTTTACAAGTATCCTTAGCTGAGTTAAGACCCTAAACTGTTGCGAAAATAGGGGAAACTCTTGTAGTTTTGTTTTAGAATGACTATCTAAATGCTAATTCAAACTCTCGATCTTCAAGAGCATTAGGGATTTCCTTCCAGGGAGTCTTGGCGGTGTGACCCCTCTCGGTTTGCGGGCGCTACATTAGGTGGTATCAGAGCCATAGGTTTACAATATGCATTTAGATAGCATAATAGGCATGTGTTATGTGAAATACATGACTTATGTGCTTATATGATCTGTCTTGCTTGGTATTACTTGTGTTAACAAGTGTATAACTTATAATATGTATGTATATGCCGGTGCTTCCCTTACTATTACAGTGGTAATGTAGGATGGTTTTCCACATCATCGATCATGTTTATTTACCTTTGTGGTTGGCCGCATGGAATACGGTTATATTCTGGCATGCAATGGAGGTGCACTGCCGAATAGTGCCCAACAGGATTAGCCAAAGTACTTGCGCGGCAAGTTTTATAAGGAAGATGCCTTTAGACGAAAGATGGAAGGAAGTAACCCTCACCTTACGGCATTTGTCCTCATGCAGGGAGGAATGTGCCCCTAATTCCTATCGAGGTTTAGTCGAATTCCTACTATGAGCATAGTGCTATGTAGGCCACTTAGGATTCACTTCACGCCAAAGAAACGTTGCTGTCGTCCAGCTTATCCAAACTGAGCTCATCCAACCTGCGGTGAGCCAACGCCTCCCCACCACTGTGGCTAAGAGAAGCCAACTGGAGTTTCACCAAATGAGGCGTCTCTTTGCTGAAAGGCCTCAAGCAGCGCACTATAAGCAAGTTGCTGCAATGTGGGTACGCTGGATGGATGCCTATGGGATGTACTACCCCCGAGGATGGCAAGCTACCATGCTCAGGATGAAAGAACTAGTAGATGAGACGCCCAACATAGAGTATACTCCCACTCCAGTATTATAAGAGCTCTTAGCCCCTAATCATAACCAATATGAGGGTCCAAGGGAACCCATAGCCGATAACTTCTCCAGAAATGACGCTTCAGATGACGAATAGAGTAGAGTAGCGTGAACCAAGTTCACGAATGCTAAGTTATATGTTAATAAGTTGAATGTAAGCCTTTAGTTTGTTTTCCTTTAATTCTGAAGCACTAGGATAGCAAGATTTCCCATGACTTCTAACTCACATTATCAATGTTCAATGAAATAAATGCAGTTGGTGCTTGCCAAGTGTTATGAATTCACTAGTTTATTTAAGCATATATGTGCATTTCCTTGAGTAAAATGCGATGTGCGTGTATAATATAATTATGCGAAGGTTGAGCTGAGACTAAACTAGTAGCTATACATAACATCTTTCTTGCAAATCATTTCATTAACGAAGGAAGCCTACCCCTATTGGTCCTAGAGCAATTGTGTGTTAACCCCTAGTTAAAGATGAAACTAAGTGATCCTTTGTATGAATGTGTGACAGATGCCTCGTCGACGCGAACTAACACCAGAACCAACTACCGTGGAGATGATATGCCAGTTTAATAGACTTAAACCTCCCAAGTTCGAAGGCGGAACTGATCCTATGGTATAAGAAGAGTGGCTTCGAAGAATGAAAAATTTATTTGAAGTAATGGAGTGCCCTGAGAGGTTCAAGGTGCATCTGGCCACCTAGCAATTTGAAAAAGAAGTTGAGTTCTAGTAGGGTGACAGTGAAACCTAGGGTAGGTGAACCCGCGTTGACCTAGAATCAACTGAAAACTTTATTAGACGCTCAATATTACCCATAGACATAAGGAGAGCTAAGGAACAGGAGTTCTTACACTTGAAAAAAGGAGAAATGAGCGTAATAGAATATGAGGCAAAGTTCAATGAGCTAAGTCGATTTGCACCAAATCAAGTGGCCACCGAAGAAATGAGGATGGACCACTTCGAACAAGGATTAAGAGGGGAAATAAAGCAGATAATAGCAGGGTATACTTATGACAATTTTCAAGAAATGTACCAGAAGGCCGTGAGATAGCCCACATCATGAATGAAACTGAAACTGAGAATAGAGAAAAGGAGCAAGTAAAGAGGAAATTTGGCCCTGTGGGATCCAATTCTCAGGGAAACAAAGACTTTAGGAGGTTTAAACCTGGTATGAAACAGGACAAAGGAAAGGAAACCGCCCAATGGAAACCAAGGAAAACATGTGACTAGTGTGGACGTCAACACCCTGGCCCATACATAAACTTTTATGGGACCGTGTTTTGGATGTGGTGATATGGGTCACAAAGTCGCCAATTGTAGAAAGGCTATATGGAATAGTCAAAGTAATATTCAGAGATCCGGAATGGGAATCAACCCAACAGCACAACAAGGTCGCCCAAGTGCTGGTGCTCCCTCAGGGGACAATAGAAGCAACCAGAGGCCACTAACGAGCAGTCGAATGCTTAGCTAGAAGGAAAAGAGACTGGGGAACCTGCTAACACCATGTCAGGTATTCGTCTTGTCGCTAACCCACTTCATGCCCCCATCCTGTTTGATTCTGGTATTACTCACCCTTTTGTTATCCTTAATTTGCGAAAAAAACATGTTAGTAAGCCTCACGAGATGCATATACAAGTTTATATGACCTCTTCCTTAAGAGCTATCTATCATGCCGATCTTACCTTTAGGGATTGTGTTGTTATTGTACAAGGGAAAACCATCCTTGTTGACTTGGTACGACTAGAAATCCAAGGATGGGATGTTATTGTGGAGACGAATTAGAAAGCTAAGCGTAAAGTGACTTGGATTGTGAAAAGAATGCGGGAGAGGTACCCACATTACTTCCTCCAACTTAGTAAATTTTGAGGACGAAATTCTTTTAAGGGGGGAAGAGTGTAGTACCCGTGTATTTTTACTTTTCGTTAAGCTGCCTGAAACGATCTTTTTACGTTATAAAAATCATATTTTATTAACGATATGAGTTAAATTATTTTCTATGTGCCCCCGTGAGCGTTAATTTTATTAAAAAGAATATTGTCACTATTAAAATTATTACTATTATTGTTATTTGTTTGAAAATTTATTCAATAGTTTTTAATAAGCATTATTAACAGTTATTAATGAGTACTAATTCAGGTAGGAACCCGAATACGACTAGGTTGTGAACCTTAGAAGTAGTTCGATGTTTACCAAATCAAACCTAGATATTTTTGGAAACTAGTAATCGATGAAAGGTCGTGTTATCGATTCCGGTTTAGAATTTGGGTTACAAATTAGACTAGTGGTATCAAATATGAAACAACTTGGAACAAAAAAAAAATAAAGAGAGGGAGGGGCATTTTAGTCAATTCGCGTTACCTCCCTTTTCTCCTCACCCCTGTTGCAACCCCCCCGCCTCCCCAACATCCCTCTTTCTCTCTCTCCTCCGCTCTGCTTCATCTTCTTCCTCCTCCTCTCCACCACACACCCGACTTCCATGCTCAGAACCCAGAGAAATTTCACCACTCTGACCTGCAAAACTCCCCCATTCAACCACCCCCACAAGCTGACAAGCGTTTGGTGTGAATTTGGACTGGAACCGAAACGCATGCACCATATTTATGGAGGATTTTGGGTGATGAATTGGGGCACCAACACTTGCCCAAGTATGGCCATGCAATTTAGCTCCTAGTTATTTCAATCTTCTATAAATTGGAGTGAAAATTTACAACTACAAACACCCAATCCAATCTCAAGTTAGTAAGTGAAATTGTTTTTAGGGTTCGAATTTTGGGAGTTCGGCTGTGAATTAGGCATGATTGGGGTCTGTTCATGCGTGGATGAGCAAGAGCAGAAGAATTTAGAGTCGTTCGAGCCCTTCAGTCCAGCCAGTTAGCCTTCGATCGAACACCTAGCTGGAATCGAGGTGGGGATTTCTTTTCTCCTAAATTACTATTAATTCCAACGATTTTAACTAAATTAGTTAGTGCATGTTGATTTCGAGGTTAAAATTCAATTTAGGAAAATTAATAATTGAAATTGAGGAATTATGAACACGATGTTAATTTTGAGTTCATTTCATGTTGAAAACGAACCTGAATTTTAATCAGTAACCTTAGAGTTGTTACTTCGTCCGTTTGTTAGCCCTGAATCGTGCTCTGAAGGTTAAAAATGCTAAATGGGTGAATTAAGGCATTAGTAAAGCATGCTGATTTCTGTTTAGGAGTAGTCACTAAATCAATACGATCATGTTTAAATTCTATTTAAGGTTACTGATGAGCATGCTACGCTTTTATATGATGGTTTTGTGAATTATTGGTTTGTTTATGACAATATTAAACCGAGTTGGTAGTTGGATGGCTCGAGATGTAACAATTGAGGAATTTGATGTTCTTGTGGTCGGTGTTGTGTGAGGAGGGAGCCTGGGCTATGATTACCGCAATCGTGTGGATTGCGAGGCCATGTGTGGCTTATTGGGCAGATTCTGCCGAGTTATGTTATGGAGTGTTATGGATGTGCTGTCTGTGAACGCCTTTCCCCCTCAATGTGCTATGTGACTGATTCTTGAATTTTTAGACGTCTTTAAAAAGAACGGTCATTTAGAAAGCTCGTTTTCATGATTTCAAATGCTTTTAAGTATTTACCAATTGCTTGATAGTTTACGAAGATGTTTATAGCCTAAAGGAAATCCTAAATCGTCGAACTATTCAGTGAGTGACTTGACGGAATAGTCGATAGGTTTAGAAAGTTTAAAAGTGAGTTTTAAAATGTTTAAGGTGTTGGTTTGTTTATAACTTCTCATTGTGTTTAAAAGAATTTAAGCAACCTGAAAAAGTGCATCTTAAGGTGCTAATTATGAAGTTTAGTTGATTTGTATACCAGTTGCATGCTTAAGTCTCGATTGAGTTTCGAGTTACGAGCTAGTAAAACCATTATATTTCAAGAAGCATTTGTGTTGAAAATTTACGAAGAAACCTTGTTTGTGTTATAAACGGGCCAATTATTTTAAGTTTTTGAATAGTAGTAAGTTTGGAATATTTTAAGCCTTCAGTTTATCTATACACCCTCCTTTGAGTTTTAAAAGGGATTGAAACGAGTTATAAAATGACAACTAAGGATTTTATTACGAACCTAGTTTGAGATAAACGCTAACTAAGTACTTTAAGTTCCAAATGGGTTTCATTTTACGAATCAGCCAACGTATTACGTTTATAAGAAGCTTTTAAGTTAAAAACAAAGTCATTTTACGAATCAGCAAACGTATTACGTTTATAAGAAGCTTTTAAGTTAAAAACAAAGTCGTTTTACGATTTAACAATTTATTACGTTTATAAGAAGCTTTTAAGTCAAAAACGAAGTTGCTTTACTATTTAACAAACTTATTACGTTTGTAAAAAGCTTTTAAGTTAAAAACGAAATCGTTTTACGTCTTAGCAAACTTATTACATTTACAAGAAGCTTTTAAAGTTAAAAGTGAAGTCGACTTACGAGTTAGTAAACATTTACATTTATAAGAAGTTTTTAAGTTAAAAAACGAAGTGAATGATAAGCATTTAGAAAGATTATGGTTGTTTAGTTAAAAAGTAAGTTTTCAGCGAAGTGAGCAACTGAAAAAGAGAAATGAAATACGATTTTAAAAGCTAAGAAAGTGCTAGGCAATTGGCCAGACGTTGAGGGTGGGAACTAGATGCAAAGATGGCGTTAGTTGTTTCCTCCAAAGGTACTATTGGGAGATGGATGCAAGGATGGCGTGAGCTATTCCCGGGAGCTGGACTCAAGATATGATTATCTTGGTGTGAGTTGTTCCCTGATGTGTGATGCGTAAGAAAACCTTGAGGGGAACTGGACTCAAGAGACGATTAACTTGGTGTGAGCTGTTGCCCCAAAGAGGATAATATCGAAGTTAGAGTTGCTCTGCTGAGACGTGTCTTAGCCAAAAATTTAAGTACGTATAATCAAGGGATAACGTGAGTTGTGAGTGACGATCCTAACCAGCACAATAAGATGTTTTTATGTTATGAGGAGTTCCTAATAAATAGGAAATTAGCATTTTGCCATTTTAAGTGTTTAAGGAAAGAAAGATTTTTCAAGGGCCATTCTGAGGCCATAATGAATAAGATTTGAAAAGCTCGTAAGGGTCATTAAAGGACCAGAATGGAACAGATTTTCCTTTTAAAGAATGTGAGCCTCAAGAAGCTAAGCAGAGTATTTTCCAAAAAAGAAAGAAAGTTTATTTGCATGTTTTACGAATGTGATTCCAAGTATGGTTTAAAAGAATTTATTTTAAGGGAATATGACTATATTCTAGTAAAGCCTAGACCCTCTTCAGTTTCAAAAGTATATGTCCTGCGAGAAAAAGCTCTTGTCAAGTCTTCCTTACCAATATAAGTAGTTCAGAAACTTTTAGAAAGAATTATGAGTCTTGAAGAAGCTAACGTGATTTATAAACCATCCTCAAAGCATTTCATGAGCCACTTCGTTGTCTAAAGTGAGTTTGAAAATATTTTACTTTCAGAAAGAACTATAAGCTTTAAAGAAGTTCGCGTGAATTATGAATTATTCTTGGAATATAACGAGAGTCGCTGTGTTTTCAAAAGTATGTTGAAAGTTTCATACTCACTCTTTGTGCTTACTTGTTACATGCTTGAATGCTTATTAGAAAGTAAGATTGCTCATTAAGGGCCTACGGATAAATTGAAGGACTAGTGTGAAGTATAAAGGTGGTATCTCTCCTTGGGGGCTACGATTGCCTAATATGATAGTGAAGTATAAATACATGATGTGTGACTACTATTGGTATTATCACCTGCAAATGGTTTTGGTTTTAAAGAGTAGGGGAATTCCCACTGGGCATGTGGTTGCTCATCCCTTTACTTATTCCCTTTTCCAGGTTCAATTTGAACAGGTATAGGAGATGTTTTGAAGTTGTGTTGATGCCGACCCAACAGAAGTCTTTTGCCAGCTTTACAAGTGTTCGTAAATATTTGAGTTCATTGTTGTATATGAAAGCATGCAGTCGGCTATGTACCTGTATATGTATTACTTCAATCGTTGTGTTAGTTGTTTAATTGTTAGTAATCCCGGGCGAGTGGCCCGAAGAGGTGAATTTGGCTTATTTTAGCACATGTCATACCCTATTACCAGTTTACAGGTACCCTTAGCGGAGCCAAGACCCGAAAATGTTGCTAAAACGGGGGAAACTTGTGCAACTTTGATTTAGAATTACAATCTAAATGCTAATCCAAACCTTCGATCTTCAAGAGCCATAGGGATTTCCTTCTAGGGAGTCCTCGTGGTGTACACAAATATATGCATATATACATATATACATATATATATATATATATATATATATATATATATATATATATATATATATATGTATGTTTGTGTGTGTGTGTGTGTGT
>JACYFF010002017.1:17883560-17926388 GCA_017589665.1 Selenicereus undatus
TCAATTTGGCACTTATGCAATTTAAAAAGTTAAGTTTAGTCACTTTGGTTCCCATAAATATTTGCCCAAACTTGGATAGACTTGGAAATATTTTCCCAAAATTACCGGGTCAAAAACATATCAGCCCAAACCTGAATGGATCCAAGAGTAATTTTTCCGTACAAAATAGGATCAACTAATGGAATCATTAATGCTGAAAAAGGTAATCTCGATACTTACATTCAAGCAACTAGTAAACAAGGTAAAAAAAAAGCCATAAAATTTCCATCAATTTGGCACTTAGGCGAACTCAAACCGATGACCATTTCATTTTCACCCCACACTCCATCCACTGTGCTACCTAGTTCTTCAAATTAAAGTTCTTAGGGTTTTATTTATACTTAGACCTGGCAAAAATTGATCCAACCCGAAAACCCGACCCGAACCCTCCTGAAAGTTTTGGGTTTTCAACGTGATTTTCTCGACTCGAATCCGAAATAAACCGAACCCAAAAAACCCCCAATTTTTTTGGTCAAATCCGACCCGAACCTGCCCGCTCGACCCGAATATTATATACTTACTTTTTATTTTCTTTAATTTTTCCTCTTAACAATAATAGTTTTTCATTATAACGAATCGCTTAGAAAGACATTACACAATTACCACATCCCTTCGCAAATTAGACAATGGATCCTATTTTTTCCCATGAAGCAACGTCATATACAACTTATAAATGGTACAATTTTTGAAAATGGCCATGAAACAACTCTAATATTAAGAAAAATAGTTTAGAATTATATAAGTATTGAAAATGTGCGAGTCATACATTATATTCTTCGTAAAATGAATACGTCTCATCGCATTTTAAATAAGATTATTCTATAATAATTTAAAATTTTGATTTTATAATTAATAGATAATTATAATATCTTACACGTATATAATATTCTTTCGTTTGGATTCCTTCGAATTGATCTCAAATCTAATGCAATGTTGGGCAATGGACCAACTTATTTTCGTGTTAGGATTAACGTACTAATAAAGCATGCCTGATTAGGTAATGCTAGGTTAATTAAAAAAACATCAAATTATTAAATGGACTATTAACGGGTCAAACTACTCCGACTCATTAACATGCTTTAGATGGACCGACCCACGAATGACCCGACCAATTATTAATATTTTAATATACGGGTCAACCCATCCAAACGTGACTCACTGTCCATCTGCACATAAATTTCATATATCATGTTGAAAAGTTTGGATATTTTTTATATTCTTTGAAAGCATTACAATTACAATGCTTGTTCATTAAATACAGACAATTTTAAGTAATAAATATGCCGAATTTTTGATTTTGACAAAAAAAGAAATAATTCATTAAAAAGGAGCTTCAAACCCGTTGGGTTGATTTGAAACCCTTAAAATCGAAATACGCGCGCCCGTATTTTACCCGAACCCAAAATACATCTGACCCGTATTTTACCTGAACCCGTATACACCCGACCCGTATTTGACTTGTCCGCCTGAATTGACAGGTCTATTTATACTCAAGTTGTGAGAGAAAGATAACAGTAAAATACTGAAATTTAAAATTTTATATGAAAAAGGAGAAAGGGACGCATATTGTATGTAAATGTCTTATTTACGTCTTTGTTTTTTTAGGTGTGACTTACATGGTGCAATTTATTGAGACTTTTCAGTGCAATTTACAAGGAAGTGATTTTCTTAGGTTTTTTGGTGGGGGTGGGGGGCGGTGGGATAGGGGAACAAACAAATGGGGTGGGGAGGGATTGACGACCCAAATATAGGACGGTCATGTAGGAAGTGATTTTGATTATATTAACTTTTGCTATAAGACACTCTTATCGTAACTCAAATGAATATATTTTATGATTTAAAAGCACCAATTTTTTTTTAATTACAACTTGTTATGAGTTATAATCTTTAATATTCATTAATTACGCCAACAACTACAAACTGACACCCTAGCCGGATCAACTTTATCCGCAAGGCATATCACATGTGTAATTTTGTAAATGTGAAAGATTATGTACAAAAGGATGATTTTACACAATTTATAAGTTTTGACAACCTTTGACTATTCAATCATATTATTTTTTTCAATTTAATATGTGATAAGATATATTTTAAGCGAAAAAAGACACTTAAAAAGTGTCTTACTGCAAGACATGCACTTATCATTTTGCATATTAAGTATAGTTTTAATAATGAGTAGTGATGCACGTCTTGCTACAAGACACTTTTAAATGTCTTGCCTTATCATAAATTAACATATTTTATTATTTAAAATCACAAATTTTTCAATGATTATACTTAATTATGAATTGCTAACCTTAAATGTTTATCGGCTACGTCGACAAAGTATTAAATGATATTCTAATTGCATTAACCCTATCTGTGAGTACATATGATACCCGTATTTTAAAAATATGATAAATTATGTATAAAAGATGATTTTATACAATTTATAAGTTATAATATACTTCCACGATTCGATCCTACCATTTTTTTCAATTTAAAAATATAATAGTATGATTTTTTAGTCAAAACAAGATACTTATGAAGTGTCTTACAGCAAAACACTTATCATTTTGCTTTAATAATAAGTTATTCGGCAGAAATTAACTTAAAACGACGACAACCTGAGTACAGCACTGCCACGTGCCATGCATCTCACATATTGCAAGGCTATCACAATTTAACGTCTAATTATTAGGTAGGATTCTGCTTAATTTTCCCTGACAAACATTTGCTTAATTTGGGCTTAATTTGGGCTTCTTAATTTTCATGGTTGATGAGACCACCTCCTTGGCCTCCATAGCTGCTGCCAACGCCTCCTCATATGCCACCTTTATGACCTCCCCATACACCACCATTAATGCCGCCTCCAAAGCCACCAACAGCAGCACCCCCTCCACTTCCAGCTTTATGGCCACCACCAATGCCTCCTCCTCTACCACTTCCATAACCTCCTCCTGAACTGCCGCCAACACCACCTACATGACCTTCTCCAATGCCACCTCCATAACCACCTCCAGCACCACCGCCTATCCCACTACCAATACCACCTCCAACAACACCACCTACACCTCCCCCATGACCACCTCCTACACCACCACCACTAACACCTCCGTGGCCACCTCCATAGCCAACCCCAGCTCCGCCACCAGGCCCCCCACTTTCATGGCCACCCCCAATGCCTCCTTCAACACCCCCTCCATGACCTCCCCCTGCACTGCCACCCATGCCTCCTCCTGCACCACCTCCAGAACCACCACCGATTCCTCCTCCCACACCACCACCAGGACCTTCTGCGCCACTACCAATGCCTCCTCCATGACCTCCTCCTACACCGCTGCCAACACCGCCCCCATGGGTCCCTCCAGCACCACCACCGATTCCTCCTCCCACACTGCCTCCAAGGCCTCCTCCCACAACACCACCAACACCGCCTCTGTAGCCACCACCTACATCCCCACCTTCATGACCACCACCAACGCCTCCTCCAACACCACCCCCATGACCTCCTCCTATATCACCACCGATGCCTCCTCCTTTGCTGCCTCCATGGCCTCCTCCTACACCACCTCCTGCACCCCCACCTTCATGAACACCACCAACACCTACTCCTACTCCACCTCCATGACCTCCCCTTACATCGCCACCAATGCCACCTCCTGTGCCATCCCCATGGCCTCCTCCTGCACCACCACCAATGCCGCCTCCATAGCCACCTCCAGTGCCTCCACCTGCACCACCCCCTTTATGGCCACCACCAATACCCCCACCTTTGCCTCCTCCAAATCCACCACCGGAACCGTCGCCATGGCCACCCCCATAGCCACCTCCGTAGCCACCGCCAAGTCCTAAGCCGGTCGTGGATTTTTCGTCCAATCGCCTCCCGTGGGCTATCCCTGCAAGTACCACAGCTAGGGATAACACTAAAAAGAACACTCCTAAGCCTCTCCAAGACCTTGCCATGAGTATGACTGGATTATTTTTTGGGTTGAGTTGTTGCATAAAAGTTTCTGAGGGTATGGCTATTTATAAGGAAATTAAAAGGACAAATCGAGAGTAGGTGGTGTAGGCAGGGCAGATATCTCGATTTTTCCATACATAATTGTCATATCATGTCACTGCTTGAAATATACACGTGGATTTGTGCGCGGCAAACAGACCGTGATGGAATTTTCAACGTTGCTTGACATTGTTTTAATCAAAAGTCTTTATAATTCATTGCCGGTCCTTATTTTATTCACTTCAAATCTGATTTAACATATCTTACCTTTTCCACTTTTCTGCCTACCAAGTGAAGGTAATTACTTCTTTGTGGCTGCATATTAATGCATAGAACTGAAATTCGATATGATCTAGTAGAGTACGTCTATTCCACTTATAATGTTCACTGCCAATAAATAAAAAACTTACAATGTTACAGACTGTTTTAAACAAAAAAAAAAAGGCATTACTATAAGTAAAAACTTTTCTTTTTTAAGTTTGCATGAAGGGAACTGTGAATATTGACTGCGAGACTAAGGAGAAACTTGAGAAAGAAACTTGTCCTAACATTTTTTATATGCTTTTTTAATTGAGCTTTATTGGGGAAAAATCCGATTTTTCCCCAAAGGGGCTTTTACACCTCCATCTTACAGACCAGGCCCATACGGGAATTAATGGGCCAAAGAGGTATCATCTCTGGGTCACCCTCAGGCCCATGCTTACTTAGGGGCCCAGAACGCAACCCTAGGGCTTCCTCTGGGCCCAATTGGTCCGAGATCGGCGGCCATGCGGGCACTTCAGATAAAATTACTATTCTACCCTTCCCCGAGAGGACTATAAATAATGACCTGTTTTCCTCGGGAAAGGGGGTTAGCAACTGCAGATACTGACTTGCTATTGCATTCTTCCCCTTTGACCTTCGACTTGGACCTTGAACTAACTTGACTGTCAGAGAGGCGTTCCCCGGTTGACAACCCGGGGGTTGCCCTTTTTGCAGGTTGGGTCACGCAGAGCCGAGGACGACGAAGTATTGACCGCCAGCTATCAGATAAACTCGTCCCGTCATCCCACGACATCAGCAACCGTACACAAAAGGATTTCCTCCAAAATTAGATTAGCGCCATCTGTGAAGAAGGAACGGTAGCGATGGTAGTAAGCGAAGCGACATGGGCGCGGACTCGCAGGGACAAGGCCCCGGCCGCGGACACCTCTGCACCTCCCATGGTAGAGGATGCTTACGAGAGCTCCCGGGCGAGCCCTCGGGCAGCTAGGACGTCACCACAAGAGCGTGAGGCTTATGTTACAGTGGACGCGCCGAAGAGCCTCATGTCCACTATGGTCGACGCCATCACGCGTCAGGTCTCTGACCAAGTCAAGAGAGCCATTGAGGTGGCAAGCACAGCCAAGCCTTTTCTCCCCCTTGAATACCCGTTGGTCCATGAAGGGAGGCCCTCCCACCGGCCGGAAGGGATGCCTTCCCTTCGCCCCATGGAGTGTAGCCGTGACGTCGCGCGATCAGATAGGAGCGATTGGCTTCCTACCGAGCAGCAAGGGGGCGTGCGGCAGTGGAACTCGTCGGCCGATCCGCACGAAGGACAACTGCAGTCTCGGCAATCGCCTCTACCCCCTACGTGATACACTCCCGGTGGATCGCTTGGCTCGAGGAGCAGGAGCAGACTTCTCGGCTGCGAGGAGAGAACTCAAGCAGGCGTCATCCCATTCCAGAGCATCGCACCCACCACGATTGTACCCGAAGCTCGCCTCCAAGAGGGACACTCAGTCAGGAGCTGCGCCGGAGGGACCGCTTTCCCCACAGGGTACTGCGGCATGGCCGGGAGAGAAGGAGTCCCTCATTGGTTGAGGTCGAACGCCACCTGGACACCCCCATCAAGGTGTCTGGGACAACCGCTCGGCCAACCGTACTTCCCTTCTCGACCTTATTTAGCGCTGAGATCATCAATGCTCCGCGCTACGGGAAGGTCAAAAAGCCAACGATAGACCTATATGACGGGACCACGGACCCGGAGGAGCACCTGGGAGTTTACACAGCCCATATGTATGTGCAAGATGTGGATGATGCATCCTACTGCCGCTATTTCCCAGTCACCTTGAAGGGAGTGGCGCAGTCTTAGTTCAACGGTCTATCCCCCGGGAATATAACCTGTTTCCAAGACCTGGCCGATAGATTTGTAAGCCAGTTCATTGCTAGTCGCAAGGAGATGCGAACTAGCATCCACTTGTCGAAGATCAAGTAGAGGCCGCAGGAGTCCCTCGTTGAATTTGTCAAACGCTTCCATCAAGAATTTGTCAAACGTAGCATACACCTCTTTCTTGAATGGACTTAAGAGTGGGTGCTTCAAGTTATCTTTGGTAGAGCAGAAGGAGACGACGCTGGTGGAGGCCTTGAGGAAGGTCGCGAACTTCATCCGGGCCTGTAATGCCCCAAAAATAAAACAAATACCTAATACATTACTTGCATTCACTTGCTTAAGTTCACCAATTTACAATGCTAATCCAATGAACGGGGCGTTACCGCCGTCCGAAAAGGACAAGGCTTCCCTTGAATATGAAAATTTAGCCATAAAATCAAAGTTTATCCTCAAAGGGCAATCACATCCATTCAAACTATTTAGTGATATACATAAACGATTCTAACATCCCAATCATGTCAAGGATACACCAAAATACATAATTCAGTGCAAATATACAGTTACAACTCCAAAATACATCACATTATGGAATGATAGCGTCTCAGCACCACCACGCCGCCAGTCACATGAACAGTCCTGGCTCACTTTTCACCTTCTGCCGCCCTACCCTCCTGAGGGCGGTTCACTGAACACTTTCCTAAAACAAAACATAAAAACATTTCGAACTGTGAGTCAAAGCTTAGTACATGCATTCCTGTAATGTTAAAGATTCACTGAAAAGTTATTTGGGCCCGCTTTGTAATTCATTTTAATTTTAAAACGGGAGATGAGATGCATAAAAAACTGAATTGCCCATTATTATCTGTTAGTGTACCCCTGAGTAACTGTTACGATATGTGAATAGGTGTACACCTGCCAAGCCGACCGGGGGACCTGGCCTGAAGCCGCGCGAGTAACTGGAGGGCAATGTCCTGTAACTGATAACTGATGGGGTCACTAATTATGTGATAAAACACTGATTAAATTGATTCATTGATGTACTTACCAAAACATTACGATTTCGATAAATATGTACTAATTTCTAAAGATACAGGCAATGAACGTACCTGGAGGTTTTAAAAGCGAGGTCACAGAGTAAATAGATGCACTAAAATGGATAGAATGAGAGCTTAGGCCTTGATTCTATTCATAAGATCATTATAGGAACATGAGATCAGAAATGAACTTGTCCTTATAATGAGTACCTTTAAAGAAAACTAGCACAATGGATACCTTTAAATAAAAAAAACTTATAAAGAATTTGTACAAACCATTTTGTTGATTAAACAAAAATGCTGAAGCTAAATAAATTATAGAAATGCTAATTTAAGGCATGGTAGCTAGTGCAGCGGGTAAGGGTTTACAACGAGGGTATGGAAAGAATAGAGCAGAACTTAACCTCCTGACCTCGAAAGGAGACGTAAATCCCCAATATGTAAATCTTAAGAGGTCCTCTAAAACTTTCCTGAAGGACACATAACTTGATTCCCACGATAGGATTCCTAAAATGGTAGAACACCAACATGTCAGTTTTGAGTTCATCCTACACAGGTTTAGTAAAATGACCATAACGTTTTCCACAGACATCGAATTAATGCAATTCAAGCCCCATTTTAAAGGTAACACACTGACCTATCTACCCACCAAAAATCATAATTTTTGGCTTGGCCAATCATTACCAGTTTTGTCTCAAAGGTTGTCCTATTTTCTTGAAAATTCCAGCAGCACTATTTGAGTTTGTTCCCTCACTTTTCACACCAATCCTCAACTTAAACTCTTTCTTAAGAGCATGGAAACACACTTTGGTACATCCCAACATCATAAAAAAACACCACACATGATTCCACTTCACATTCATATCAAATCAAGCTCCTTTTCTAGTCACATATATACGCACATCTCAAATTTAACACTAGTTGGTCCAAATCTTGCACTTTGGACAAAACCCTAACTTTGGGTCACTTTGAACTCATTCCCAACTTTTCAAAACACCATAAAAAACATAACAAACTTCAATATATTCAGAGATAAGCAAGAACAAGGGCAAAACAAGTAATAAACATCACTTGAACAAAAAGCTTGCATGACCAAGATGAAACCCTAACCCTAGCCTCAACTCCACCATAATCCATCAACAAGATGATTCTTAATACCATAAAAACAACATAATCCATCACTAAAACAACCAAAATAAGGAAAAAAAACCAACAAGATCAAGAATCAAAAACAAAATCAGCATAGGAGGTGAAAAGAACACTCACTTTGTGCTTGGAAAAGAGGTAAGAATGATCCTTGATGCTTGTGGGAATGAGAGGGGTGGTTGGGGGTGGTAAGTGGTGGATGTTTTGTGGTTGAAAGGTGGTTGAAAGGTGGCTGGGAAGGGGATTTGCTGCTGGTTCTGCCGTGTAGAGAGAAGGAGGAGAGGGAAGAGAGAGAAAGTGTCTTGAATGCTTGGTGATAAATGAAGTTAAATGAAAATTTTTGCAATTTATATTAGGCTTTTACTTGGATGAAAATGAAAGTGGAAAATTCAATAATCTTAAGCTTAATTAAGGCTTAATTAGGAGAGTTTAGCTAAATAAATAAAGGTCAAGTCTTATTGCGTCGCAATCGGCCCTAAACAGGCTCGGGTTTAGAGAAAGAATTGAAACCGAGTGCGTTTGCGAAATTATTTTACTTTTTTTTTCAAAGTTTGAGATTAAATGATTGTAGTGTCATGAAAAAGAATTAAATTGTTAAATTCATAAAATATCAAGGCCTAAATCGATTTTCAAAATTTGACTAGAATAAAACCCCGAATTGCAAAGTAGGGTCTATTTAGAAATGTCCAATTGGAATAATAAAAAGAAATGATGTAAATGAAATGAAATTAACCACATGGATTAATGAAATGAAATTAATAAACAGAATTTAGGGTCGGACTATTAAAAAAAATTTAGGGTAGAACTATTACAGTCTTCCCCCCTTAAAAAGTTTCGTCCTCGAAACTGACGAGCTTCACCATATGATCCCGATTTACCTCAAATAAATGTGGGTATTTGGTTTTCATTGCCTCCTTGGTCTCCCAAGTAGCTTCTTGGGAGGTATGGTTCATCTAGAGTACTTTGACCAATGGTATTTGCATGTTGCACAGCTGTTTGATCATGCGATCTAGTATTTGAACAGGACGCTCCTCATATACTAGATCTTCAGCGATATCGATAGGTTCAGATACAATGGTATGGTATGGATCTGGAATGTATTTTCGGAGCTGAGAGATATAAAACACGTTATGCACGTGCTCAAGTTCGACAGGCAACTCTAGACGATAAGCGACAGGATTCAACCTTTCAATGATTTCATAAGGTCCAATATACCTTAGACTCAATTTTCCCCGTACTCCAAACCTCTTGACACCTCTAGTTGGTGAAACTTTCAGGAAAACTTTATTACCTACTTGAAATTCTAGAGGCCTTCTTCTTTTGTTTGCATAACTTTTCTATTTACTTTGGGCAACCCTGATATGCTCCTAAATCTTTTTTATTGTCTCAGTGTTCTCTTGAATCATTTCAGGACCTATAATCAGTGCTTCATCCAAATCACTCCAGCACAACGGGGTTCTACATTTTCTCCCGTACAGAGCCTCAAATGGGGCCATTTTGATGGTGGATTGATAGTTGTTGCTATAAAAGAATTCCACCAAAGGTAAATCATCTTCCCATTTCCCTTGGAACTCCAATACACAAGCTCTCAGCATGTCCTTCAAAATTTGATTCACCCTTTCAGTTTGTCCATCTGTTTTTGGGTGATAGGAGCTACCGAAGTTTAGTTTGGTTCCAAAGGCCTTTTGAAGCTCTTGCTAGAAGCATGCTTGAAACCTTTGATCCCTATCCGAGACTATGTCAAAAGGGATCCCATGTAGACGGACTATCTCCTTAACATACAGTTGGGCTAGCCTTTCAACTCCCCAAGCATCCTTAATTGACATGAAATGAGCCGACTTCGTGAGTCGATCAACTATGACCTAGATAGCATTCTTTTTCGAGGTAGAGAGGGGTAAACCCATAACAAAGTCCATTGAGATTGAATCCCACTTCCAAGTGGGAATTTCTAAGGGTCGTAGTTCACCCACAGGGCGCTGATGCTCTGCTTTAACTTTCTGGCAGATTAAACACTTGTTCACATATTCTGCAACATCTTTCTTCATATTATTCCACCAAAAGTATTGTCTCAAATCTCTGTACATCTTTGTGCCTCCTGGATGCACCGAATAATGAGTATTGTGAGCCTCTTCCAAGATCTGCTTCCTCAATCCTTCATTTTTAGGCATACACAGGCGATTCTGGAACCGCAGGGTCCCATCCTCGTGTATTACAAATCCCGGATGCTTCCCGTTTTCTAAATGTTGCTTTATTCTTTGGAGTTCGGGATCACTTTCCCGGTTCAGTTGAATTTCTTCCACTAAGGAAGACTGCACGGTAAGTGCTGATAGTTGCGCATTTGTTTGCCCGTAGGACACTAATTGAACCCCAAAGTCCTCAAGTTTTCTCAAGAGGTTCAATTGAGTGATCACCACAGTGTTTGAGCTATGTTGCGACTTCCTACTCAGGGCATCTGCCACCACATTTGCTTTACCTGGATGATATTGAATCTGCAAATCATAGTCTTTAAGCAACTCAAGCCAACGCCGTTGCCTCAAATTGAGCTCCTTTTGGGTGAAGATATACTTTAAACTTTGATGATCAGTATAGATCTTGCATGGTACCCCATATAAATAATGCCTCCAAATTTTCAAAGCAAAGACCATGACTGCTAACTCCAGGTCATGGGTAGGGTAGTTTTTCTCATACGGCTTGAGTTGTCGAGAGGCATAAGCTACTACTTTGTCTTCCTACATCAACACGCACCCTAGACCGTTCTTCAAAGCATCACTGTAAATAGTATACTCTTTTCCTTCTATTGGTAACGTTAGGATCGGGGCAGTAGTCAGTCGCTGCCTTAGCTCTTGGAAAGATTTCTCGCATCTTTCAGTCCACTCAAATTTGTTCGCTTTCTTCAATAAATTGGTCAGTGGGGAAGCTATTTTCGAAAAGTCCTTGACGAACCTTCGGTAGTAACCTGCTAAACCCAAAAAGCTTCTAATCTCAGTGACATTGGTAGGCCTTGGCCATTCTGTGATTGCTTTCACCTTCTAGAGGTCAAAATTAATTCCTTCTTTTGTAACCACATGCCCCAAAAATACCACTTCCTCCAACCAAAATTCACATTTCTTTAATTTGCCATAAAGTTGATGCTCCCTCAGAGCTTGCAATACTGTCCGCAATTGATAAGCATGCTCCTCCTTGTCCTTATAATAGATAAGGATGTCATCTATGAACACCACTACAAAATTGTCTAAATAGGGTCTAAAAACCCTGTTCATAAGGTCCATGAAGGCTGCAGGAGCATTAGTGAGACCAAAAGGCATCACTGTGAACTCATAGTGACCATACCTGGTCCTAAACGCTGTCTTAGGAGTGTCGTCAGGTTTAATCCTAAGTTAATGGTACCCTGACCTCAAATTAATCTTAGAAAACACTCCTGCTCTTTGTAGTTGATCAAACAAGTCATCTATTCGTGGTAGAGGGTATTTGTTTTTGATGGTAATCTTATTCAACTCCCTATAATCAATACATAGCCTTAAGGTTCCATCCTGTTTCTTGACAAACAGCACTGGGGCACCCCATGGTAACACACTTGGCCTGATAAAGCCCTTCTGTAACAGCTCATCTAGCTGAATCTTTAATTCCTGAAGCTCAGTTGGGGCCATACGATATGGGGCTTTAGAAATAGGTTGAGCTCTGAGAATTAACTCGATTCCAAAATCAATTTCCCTCTACGGGGGTAGTCCTGGTAACTCCTCAGGGAAAACAACTTCAAATTCACAAACGACTGGTACATTTTCTGCTTTCTCTTCCTTTGTTTGGGTGTCGATAGCATAACACCAATATCCCATACACCCCTAACATAACAGCTTACTTGCTTTCATAGCGGAAATCAAAGAACCAAATTTTACCTCTCTCTGCCCATAAAAACACACTTTTCTCCCTTTTTCATCTTTCAAGATAACCTTAAGATCTTCACAGTCGATTTGGGCTCCATAAGTGTGCAACCAATTCATCCCCAAAATGATGTCAAAATCGGACAAATCAAATTGAATCAAATCCACAGGGAAGGTGGTTTCACCAATGGTGATAGGGACAAGTTTATAAGAGAGTGGGCACTCAATCACAGAATTATTGGGTAGCTTAATTCCATAATTGGTTGCCATCCTCCTATTCTCAAGGCTCAATTGTATAGCAGATCGGGTAGATATAAAAGAATGAGTGGCACGCGAATCAAATAATATGCAAAATGGCTTTGAATTTAAAAAGAGAGTTCCAGTGACTACCGTACCAGAGGTAGCAGCTTCCTTTTTATTCATCACAAATGCCCTTCCTGCAACTGCACGCCTTGAAGGTGGGGGTCCCTGGCGGAGCGGAACTAAGGGTTTTGCTGCGCCCTTGTCTACAGCTTTTAGTCGTCGGGGGCATGCAGCGATGAGGTGTTCAGGACTTCCACACCACATGCATTTATTGGTGCCAACGCGACATTTAGTAGTGGTGTGATTTGTTCTTCCACATTTCGCACAAGGTGCTGTCGAGCCTGCAGGACGGCTCTTAGAGGAAACAGGAGTAGGTTTCTTCTGGTTCTGATTCACACTCTCACTCGGAGTCCCCCGCTCAAACCCCTTTCTCTTATGGTTGATTGGATTCAGTGCTCTCAATTCCGCCTTTACTCGTTCTACTTCAGCTGCTCGCTCATATAGTTCTTGGTATGTCAGAATTGGTTGTCCAGCTAACTAATTTCGAATATAGAAGGCAAGACCCTCTTTAAACCTCCTCATCTTCAACCTTTTATATGACACAAACTCCGGGACAAACCTAGGTAATTCGGTGAATTTACTGGCGTATTGCATCACAGTCATAGTGTCACTCATCTTCAGCTCCATAAACTCTTTCTCCTTTTGCCTTTGGACCACAACTGGGTAAAATTTTGCCCTTAACTCACTCAGGAATTTGTTCCAGGTAAATTCAAGCCCTACGAGCTTATCCTTCACATATTCCACCAAATATCAGCTTCACCTGACAAATAATACGTCCCTCTGATATAAACAATTATACCAGACTCCCCGTACCCCCCCCCCCCCCAAAAAAAAACCAATAGTTCAGATTTTAAGGCATGCTTAATTGCTCACTATGAGGCAACATACAACTCTAGTAGTAGTATTTCAATCTTCACCGTCACCTTAATTCAATCACGGTAACTAATGTAGCACTCCTGACATGTACCGCTTATACACATGCATGCCTATTATACACAAATGGGCAACTCAATCCAATTTTAACATATAAAAAACAGCTTGAATTTGGCTAATTGGGGTCTGCTAACTGACTCTACTCGTTTTAAGAAAATGGAGGGGGAGAACTTGGGAAAAAGTTAAATGACTATCGGAACTATTGGGAAGACTTTGAGGCTCTTCCTCAGGATTCTGGTCATGTAGCTTTCCCTTTTCAAATCGTTATGGGTGCATATATATATATATATATATATATATATATATATACACCACTCTAAATTTTGACACATGTCACTCCCACAAAATTTTGAAGATAGTTAATATATTTTTTTTTTTAAATACAAGTTGATAAATCACAATGCAAGATTTTCTTCACCAACAAAAGATTTTATAAAGCTAACTACAATTTGAAATATTTTCTTTCCAAGAAAAAAAGAGTCAATGCTCAATTATGATAATTCATTATATTATATTACAAACATCACTCTTAATGTTACCAAAAATATTGCATTAATGATAATAAAATAAATGCACTAATCACTACAATTAAAAACTTATGAGAATTTATGTGCATCGCACTGATATGGAAATTACTGTTTATGTAAATATAAGTTTGTATCAACTTGCATATTGGTAGGGGCGCAAGAGCACAATGGCATTGTAGCAATCATGGTTGTCTCCACAAGGACTAGGTCAATCTAGCGGGCTATGTCCCGTTAAGATAGGCTGAGAGAAACAAAACTTGGAATTGATAAAAATAACTAAGATAAGAAAACAACTAGAACTAATGTCAATGAGAATAAATATTTAGGAACATGGTTCACCACACAATAAATCACTCGAGCACCTCGCACATCGATCAATCTAAGTCAACTTAGTTTAAAGGACGAGAATCAAAGTATTACTACTCTCTTTCAAGTTATAGTGAAATGATTACAATGAATCAATCCATTACTTTTGTGATTTTCAATCAATTTAGACTTGTTAAGAAAAAGGATTATCACACATGTTCTCTCAAATAACGAATCCTTCTCAAAAATTCACACTTACGATTTTGATTTTACTTTTCCAACATCAAGCTTCACCTTTGAGTACTTCACCCAACATCCAAAATCAAGCAAGAAAATGGGCAATCAACATGCATGCAAATAAAAATTCTAAAATTAGCTTAAACTTGAAATCAACTTAAATTGAAGGATTCAAAAGTAAATTCTCAAAATACATCAATTGGTTCAACAAAATCCCATATCTGAAAATCTACTATAACATGATGAAGGCCCCATT
Source organism: Selenicereus undatus (assembly GCA_017589665.1). Lineage (NCBI taxonomy): Eukaryota > Viridiplantae > Streptophyta > Magnoliopsida > Caryophyllales > Cactaceae > Selenicereus > Selenicereus undatus. The sequence goes on from JACYFF010002017.1 coordinate 17,898,393, forward strand.
CTTTTCTTTGATTGGGAGGATTTAGCTTACAGTATACAACTTCTTACAACTTCTTAGATCTTCTTATATCTCTTTACTCTTCTTAAATCTTTTTACATCTCCTTAGATCTTCTTACATATTAAATCTCATTATTTGTTTTTTTTTATAACATTCGACTTATCATCTATTTTTTTTCTCATACTTATAGAAATATGTATATGTTTTTGTGTATACTATCAATATGAAGAATCTTACAGCTTTTTTATGAATATAACATTTGTATAAAGATAAAAACATAGTTTAACAACGTGAATTAGTGTTTGAGCTTCGAAATGAAGCATACATGCCACACAGCAAATAAGTCCACATGTTTTAAAATTATAATATAGAAATCGTATTTATATTTGAGTTTTGACGTGAATCATGCATGAAAATAGTCAAACTACAGGTGGTGAAAACATTTCAATTATTTCATCCATAAGTTTATGCATGACAACTTGGTGGTATCATTGTACAATTGAACATTAGATTGAATTTAATTCCAAAATCTTTAATTCAAATAGGATTTTAGTTTTCATGTTCTATTCAATTTTGTTGAGAAAAGTTGTTATTTTTAAAATTTACTTATAGAGAGGTGAAACTAATGTTGATAGCAAAAAATCACCTCACGTGTGGAACATATTTGGTTCTACATATTTGTCGACTCGAATTTATCTTATTAATATTTAATTGACTTATTTAAAAGTTTATTTTTATTAATTATGTTATTTCAATATTGGCTTTTATTATCCAAATGATACTTGTAGAAAAATAATTTCTTTTGTAATGTTAAAATATAACTTTTTTACTGATTTTATAGAATTTATTTCCTAAATATTAGTGATAAACGTAATTTATTTTCATGAAATAATTTATTTTCATAATTCATACATTAAAGGCTAACAATTATATATGCATATGTAAAAATTATACTATATAAATTTTTAATAATTCAACAGCTTCTTATAACTCCTTATATCTTCTTATAGCTTCTTACAGCTTCTAACACATCCTTACATTTCTTTACTCTTTACAGCTTACAGCTACATCTTATCGCAAAAAAGAACATCCCCGAAATGAAATATCACATTAGCCTAAAATGATGGGTCTAAAGAGAAAACATATGAACTTGCTGAGCCAAGTGTGCTTGAATCCGTTGATTCTTCGTGAATTTTCTTCTTCAACTTGCATTGTTAAACTCTAAAGTGGAGTATAAAATCCTAACTAGAGGGTGGAAAGATATGAAAAATAAGGCTGAAGGCAGACATTTATCATGAAAAATGCACCAACCGAAAGTCAAAACCACTTGGAAAATAAACAGTCGTGAAGAAGCCAGGAAACCATAGAGGATGGACCCACCATGGACAGACCATGGAGCCGCCACGACTCGTAGCCTATACCATGGTCTGGCCGTGGTAGCTTTTGGTTTTGATGCCCTATTGATTGTTTTGAAGTTGGACAACCCTGATTGACTATGTATGCTAACCCGAGTTAACCATGCTGCATACCCAGGCAATCCTTGTTCCTTGTGCATTTTTGTCCATTTTTGTGGGTTCTTTGGCTCCTTGCATAATTTTTCAGTGATTTCATATACGTCATTTGGTTCTCATAGCCAATGTCTGCAAAATGTCATCAACAACACCAAACCTCAACATTAAACAAAAAAAGATGTATACAATCACACAATTATGCACACTTATCCCTAAAACTGCAAGCACAACCTCCTAAAGAGCCTATGCAAATTAGGCACTTATCACATATTAAACCTACCTATCTAGGCACTCCATAAGAACACTTAGGGTTAGTTAGCAACCTTGATTATGTAATTAGAACACAAATAATGCCTAGAAATCATGTTATTAATTTTAGTTCACTCAATTACTTAAATGTCAATTAAGCCATTTTAAATTGAAGTGACAATTCGAAAAAACAAACTATTTCATATAAATATATACACAAAAACTAATAACATATATCACTTTTCTTGATGCATATATGTTATCTCATTTCACATAAAAAAAAAACCCTAAAGGAATATGCATAGACAACTACTCCTGTTTGTAAGTGACAACTCAAATCACATAATAATTCTCAAATTGTAGTAGAACATTTGTAACCTTTTTTTTTCCTAGCATGAGTGACTGTCCATGGTATGTAAAAAAAATCATTTAGAAAGGACCTTATGACTTAAATATACAAATAATGTTGGCAATAATTAAATAAAAACTAAAAACGAAATAAATAAATAAATACTCAATTGATTAAAAGGAAGGATAGGTACCGTTGTAAAAGCTTTAAACCTTCTAGTAGAAATTATACCGAATGTCAAATCCATAGATCTGGTTGCCTTGTAATCTAGTACTTTTTTTAACAACTATTCTAAAGCAACAGCATAATGGAAAATAAATTTACATCAATACTATGGGATGCAATCATATCGATGGAAAAAATCACCACAAAATAAGGAATTTTAAGGATAGAAATTAAAACAAACCAATTACATTATGTCTGTTTACTTTCTGTGGATTTTTGTTAGTGTAAATCATACAATTCTAATTCCACTATTTTATCCCCTTGATTTTACCAATTTTACTTACACAATTCCTAGATTCAATGAGGAATTCAATCTTATTTGCTCCTCCCTACTTATAAATATCTTATTTGGATAAATTTTCCTTTGTGTAGGCATTATTTTCTCAATTTGAGAAAATTCACTATCGCTGATTTAAATATCAGTAATGAGTGATGTTTTGGCTAAGGAAGAGGTTCAAGGAGTCAGTGAGAACACTCAACTGTGCAAGAATAAAGTTTCAAGCATTTGCATGGGTAACCATAAATATTTGCACGACCATGTAAAATTACTAAAAGCTGCTAGAAAGCATGCTTGGGTAGTTGATTTGCACAACCATGCAAATTAATTAGTAGCAAGATCCAAGGTTTGTACGACCATCCATCTTTCTTGCCTCAAAATCATACATGGATAGTCTGCAGTTTTGCATGGCCACGCATCCCTACTTCTTTGTCGATCTAAGTCTATTTAAATACAATGTCTTTAAAACAAAAGATATGAAGTTTTCACCTTGTATTAGAGAGAATTCTCATACTGTTTTCTTAGGATTAGGGATTAGCATGAGATATTGTTATTCTGCATTTATTTCCTGTAATTAAGTGATTCCCAAGTTTGTTTTAAACCCTTCTTTTATGAGTTCTTGTTTAATTTCAGTACTTAGTATCAACATAGGGTTTGGAAATTTGTGTTTGTGATTGTTATCATGTTTTGGGGCTAAATTTCTCAACTTGGATTGGGGTTAACGCTAATTATGCTTAATTGATTATGAATTAACCTTGAATCTTACTTGTTCCATGTTTGTATTATTGACTTCTAGTTTGCTCACCACTATTCGATGAATTACTTGAAAGAGTACTTATCTATTTTTATTCAGGATTAGGGGAGCGTTAAAGGACAAAATCTTTACACAGCATGGCTTGGTGGACGGTTAGGATTTTGGTATGAAAATAATTGATGTTTTAATTGGGATTTGAGATTTTGAATCATGTAATCCTTCAACTCTTAGTCCCATGAAAATAGGCAATTATAGTTTTAGAATTAGTTTGCAACCCTTGAAATAGGGACATGAAAGACTTAATTGACAATCTATCAATTGATATTGCACGTCTAGGAGAGTTTAATGGGAGGGTAGTAATTGATTTGATCGCATAGTTTTATTATTAATTCCAACCTGAGTATTCCAATCTTCTGATTCCCTTAGTTGTACTCCTAAACGTTTGTTTTCTTAGTTGAACATTGAATTTGATTCACTTACATTTTGTAGTTTAATAAGTTATGGTTAAAAAAAGCAAGCTACTCGTGGGATTGATCCATGCTTGTCGGTTGCTAGCTACAACTGCACTATGGGCTTCTGATTACGAATGTAATATTAAATATAATTCTCCTTTTTTAATTATCTAGAATCTTTTTTTGTTTTGGCAATTGAACCCATGTGTTTCGTATCCATAGTATAAGCGTTCCCATTCGGGGAAAGAGGGCCGCAAGAAGTCAATTTCGGTTCAAATTTTAGGTAAAGCATATCACAGACATAGGAGTATGTGTCTCACTACAAAAAAGTGCTCAAATAGAAACAAAAATATAGTTGAACTAATAATTTCATAGCTAAATAAGAAATTGATAGAGACGTTTGGAGTCAAAACTTTTTTGACTCAGTTTGACATCAAAGATAGTGACAAAGTTTGAGTTTTAACCATTTTGCCACTATGTTTTGTGTTCGAAAGTTTAAAAGCTACTAAGTCACCCTAGAAGGGGATTGAATAGGGTGATGATCAATATCACAAATTAATCCAAATAATGAACGAAAAGGTAGGTGTGGACAAAACACAAGAACCTTTTAATGAGATTAGCCTCAACCAAGCTTAGTCCCTACCTAGAGTTCCCTAACTCTAGGATGAACCTAATTTTATTAGGAGGGATAGTTACAACCCTAGAGTACACCTTACTCTACATTCCAGGTTACAAGTTGACACCTTCAGCTAGGCTTGGTAGAGTTGACCCTTCAACTCTATAATCCCACCCAATTACAACTTTGATCAATACAAGCAAATTGAATGAATAATAAATCAAGGCTCAATGTATGCTTGCGAATATTGATGTTTGTCTTTGCTCGTCTCTGCAATTTCCAGCTGCCAATTCCTCTGCTTTTTATAGTCAAGAGATGTTGAAGAGGTTGGAGAAAAAAATGGTAAGTGATCGTTGCACCAATTATAGAAAAACAATTCTCCATATTGATTTCAAGGCCTTGAACCTGGCATTTCAAGCCCTTGAATTTCACCGTTCTGCTCAACGATTTCCTTCTGATCTTCAACAGCTAGTTTCTTTAATTTTAGCAGAGGATCTTGGCTGAAATAATCATCTAGAATCTTGCTTATTTAGTAGCACAATCTTTTCAAAATATTATATCACATGATAATATCATTTTTAAGCTAATGTTTGACATTTGATAAATATAGCATCACAATCCCATATTATTAGTAATAACAAACTGATTTGTCAAGATTTCAAGGCAACCAATTCTATTTAATCAAAATAAAAACATGTCTTTCATTCAAAATTTAGAATAGGGTTTTAAGGGAGTGAACAATCTCTCCTTTTTTGATGAAAGGCAATATTTTTCTTTTGATTAATTTGGAGCGATTATCAGATAAGGGAATGGGATCATTGTTGCACATGTACCTGATTTAGCTCTTACCAATGCTGGAACGATTTGGAAGTGTACCATAAATATAGCATCAAGTAGGAAACTAATATTTTTGCATAAGTACTACAAATTTGGAAGAGTAATATTTTTGCATTAATACCTCACCATACTTTGTCCAGGCCTTATAGGAAACTAATTGGACCATTTTACCCACATGTAACTAGGTTTACAATTTTACTAACAAGACCAGGCCCAGTGGCCCAATTGAGCATACAAACAAGTTTTACCATTAGTGAATTGTTGTCCACAATCCAAGAATATATCTACACAATCCAAGAAACCAAGAAGCACATCTACATAGTCCAATGTATATTCCAAACGCAATCTAAAATATGCGGCTATTCTCACCCTTTAACTTTCATCAAAAAATAAAGGGGACGGGTGAAACACAATGTCAGTTACACACCTGGAAAGTTTTAAAAGAGCAGCTTTAAAAAGTGCTAACGTGACTAAAAATCTAAAAGAGCTTAAAACAAGTACAATGTCAACTAAAGTGCTCATAAACCAATTAGCGCAAGTGGGGCTTAGAGGAGTTGGACCAAATGATCTAGTCATCAGATTGAGTTGCGTATGCCACATCAGTGTTCTAAAAAGGGATAGCGAGCTAGGCACTATGATGGATGAGGCTAGTCAAGTAGATCAGTGCATCAATCTTCCTGTTCATTAGGCCCATGTCTAATTGAATTTGATCTAGCAGAGATCGGAGAGCAGCGTTATCCTCTTTCAGGCCAGCCAGTCACATTAGGAACAGAGAGAGTATCTGGAAGGGTAACCTTGAGGGCAGTGGCTTCCTCGGGAGTGAGGTCAGAAGCATGTTGCGACCCTTGGTGTTTGTTTTGTACAGCCAAAGGGTTTTAAGGGAGTGGGCAGAAATAACAGGTAAAGGCTGGGTTGTACACTCTTTAGAGTCTAAGGGAACCTCAAAGTGTTGGAAGATACGAGTGAGCAGGTTGCAGTAAGGTAGAGAGGGAGTGCGACTGACACTAGCTACTCACTACATGTGATTGAGAATAAGAGAGGCATAGTCAGTAGAATATCTTATCATGAGGTGGTACATAGCTGCAAGAACAATTTCATTGGAGGCCTCTTTGGAGTGGTCTTTGGGGTAAAGAGTGCGGACAAACACAACTGGAGCAACCGGGGTTCGGGAACAGAACATGATATGGTGGGGCTTTGTTTTGGCATTTGTACTCAGCAAGTTTGTTAGGACAGGCAAACTTGGCAAGGCAAAGGTCTTTGACCTTTTTTTGAGTCAAGCTCAAAGGGGCTGCGTCTATGAATTTGAGGCCAAAAATAGACTCTATAACAGAGCAACTTAGGGTAATGTGGATAGCCTTCACATTAATCACGAGAATCATGCCTTTGGGAGTAGATTTGGTTTCCAAATTTGCATAAAATAGGTAGACAAGGTGAGGGTGGACCACATCACCTAAATCAAGCGACCTCAAGCAATTATCCTTAACTAATTTCTCAAAAAATCTAAGTTTCTCATATGTGAAAAAGGGCACATCCAATTTCTCACACACAGAGATGGGTTTGGTTCGAAAAGATTGAAACCGCTCTTTACTAGCTAAAGAAGGTAGCCATTCACCTAGAATAGAATCGAGTAGCTGTGAATGGGGCAGTGGTGGCGGTAGTGTGGAGGGTTCACCTTGCTCATGATGGGATGAAGCAGGGGATGATGGAAGTGAGGGCGTCTTAGCAGAGCTATTGCCGGAGGTGGTGGTGCTATCAGAGATGGTGATAGTGGTCTTAATCCAGCGGTTGCATGGCCGTTTGGTCAAGCTCGTGGCAATTTGATTTGACCAGCGTTTGGGCTGAGCAGGGGCGGCCGGTGTTTCCCTTTAGAGGCTCGATTGGAGCTATTTGAGTATTTCCCACCTCTCGTGGTGGCCATAGAAGTCGATATGGAGCTACGGGAGGTGATGGGTGGCGGTATGAAAGGCGAATTGTAGGCTGGGTTTTTTTCCAAGAACCCTAACTGGTGATTTAGGAGGTGAGCTAGGGTTCATGAGGTATGTTAGTAACTTTGGAGAGGAGAGAGTGACAATGTGAGATTCTGGAGAGGAGGACAAGCTCCTAATAGTCTCGACAATGGCGAGGAGCGAGGAAGGAGAGAGCCGAGAGATGGAGGAGAGGAGAGGAAGAGCCATCGGGTTGAAGGTGGAAAGAGAGGGAGGGTTGGTCTTGAATTGAATGAGGGTTGTCAAGAAAATTAAGGCAGTTGAATAATATCAGAAAATCCTAAAGATATTGCAAACAAAATGTGCTGTTAGGAAGGTTGTATATAATAAGGAAAGGTGAATATCACAAACAATTTAAAAATTTAAAATTATAAGAAGATTTTGTAAAGGATTTTATTGTTTTCAAAAATTTTAAGAGATAAGGAAATTGTTTGAAAAATCTTTCCAATGTTGCAAAAATTTGATAAAGGGGAATCATAAGAAGTTTTTGGAAAGGATTTTATTATGCTGGAAAATGCTTCCATGTGCCCCAAGGAGAAGGGAATCATATTAGATGGGGATAACCTTCCTTGGGATGAATTCTTTCAGTTTATTAATGGAGGTAATATATAGCCAAGGCCTTGAAATGAGATGTTCAAGCCCTTGATGCAATTACACCAAAACACACCAGGTTCAGCCTACAGTTCAAGGCCTTGAACTATGATGCAATATTCTTTAAGGCCTTGAATTTTTCATTAGTGAGCGGATATGATTTGTGTTGTCCTGCAATAACTCATGAAATAGAATGAGCACTTCAAGAAAGCTCCCCCTCAATCTATGCATCAATATTAATCATTCCAAGCTCTTGACGGATAAAATTAAATTGTTCCTCACTTAAGGGTTTAGTGAAGATATCTGCAAGTTGAGAACTTGTTGGAACGAATTCTAAGGACATATAACCTTTTTCAACATAATCCCGAATGCAATGATGACATACCTCAATCTGCTTTGTTCTAGAATGTTGACCGGATTTTTTGTGATGTTGATGACACTCTTGTTGTCACAACGAATAGGAACATTTTTGAGATGGATGCCTAATCCATAAGAGTTAGGTGCAACATGCTCCTACTGCTATGTACTCAGCTTCTACCGTTGATAATGCCACAATGTTTTGCTTCTTTGAGTGCCATAAAACTAGAGACGGACCAAGAAATTGACAAGTTCTCGATGTGCTCTTTCTATCTACCTTATAACCTACACAATCAGCATTATAATATCCAACGAGAAATAAGTTTTCCCCTGTAGGGTGCCAAAGTCCAAAATTTTTTGTACCCGCCCAGTATATGAAGATACGTTTTACAACGGTAAGATGTGATTCCTTGGGAGATGATTGAAATCAGGCACACAGGCATACACTAAACATGATATCCAAGCGACTAGCATTTAAATATAATAGGGAACCAATCATACCTCGATATGTTTTCTCGTTTACTGGCTTACCGTCAAGATCTTGATTAAGTTTTGCACTAGATGCCATAGGAGCGCTAACATGTTTGGCATTGTCCATTTTGTATTTCTTTAATAACTCACTAACATACTTACCTTGGCTTACAAATACTGTCTTTGAGTTGTTTTATTTGTAAACCAAGGAGGAACATGGGTTCTCCAACCACGCTCATCTCGAATTCTCTACTCATAAGGTTAGAAAATTCCTTACAAAGACAATCGTTGGTAGCTCCAAAATGTATATCATCAAGATAAACTTGTATGATAAGAAAACCCTCCCCCTTGTTTTTTATATAAAGTGTTTTGTCAATTTGACCATGCCTGAAACCATTTTCAAGTAAAAATTTGCTTAATCAATCATACCAAGCTCGAGGAGTTTGTTTCAAACCATAAAGGGCTTTTTGAATTTTGAACACGTGATCAGGAAGGTCAAGATTTTTTAAACCGGCGGTTGTTCAACATAAAGTTCTTCTTGTAAGAATTCATTTAAGGATGCAGATTTAACATCCATTTGAAAAAGTTTAATGCCTATGTATGAAGCAAAAGCTAAGAGAATGCGAATGGCTTCTAAACGAGCCATGGGGGCAAAAGTCTCATCAACGTCTATGCCCTGTTCTTAGCTATACCCTTTGACAACTAGTCTTACCTTATTTCTTACGACATTCCCACTTTCATCCAACTTATTGTGAAACACCTATTTTGTCCCGATCACTGGATAGTCTTTAGGTCGGGGAGTAAGGAACCATACTTGGTTTCTTGCAAATTGACCAAGCTCTTCTTGCATAGCATTAACCCATTTTGAATCTTCTAAAGCCTCTAAAATATTTTTTAGGTTCAATAAGTGATACAAAGAAGGAAAATGCACAAAAATTTCGAAGAAAAGATATAGTTCTTATACCAGTGGATATATCAGTGAGTAAGTTATCAGGAGGATGATATAATTTGTATTTGTAGCCTTGCCTTAGCTCACGCAAGGTCTCTTCATTTGAAGCATTGGGTGATGCCTCTTCTTCATTTACGACATTAGGCTCTTCACTTGTATGAGGCATATTGTTTTCAGTATTTGGCTCTTTAGGTGGCTCTTCGTGTTCCTTATTTGTCTTGGCTCTTGCATCATCTTCCTCCTCCTCATCATCATATTTGCTCATCTTTAACTCTTGGAATGAAGAAGAACTTAGCCTACCATCATTAGACTCATCAAAGATAATGTGAATGCTTTCTTCAATTATTTTGGTACGCTCGTTATAAACACGATAGACTTTACTATTCATGGAATAACCAACAATAATACCTTCATCACTTCTAGCATCAAACTTACCTAAGCATTCTTTTCCGTTGTTGTGAATGAAGCATTTACATCTAAATGCAAGAAAAAAGAAAATATTGCTTTTCGACCTTTGAAAAGTTTGAAGGGAGTCTTTTTCAAAATAGGGCGAATTAAGCAATGATTTAAAACATAGTTGTCGGTGTTGACCTCTTCTTCCCAAAACGATGTTGGTAAACTACTTTCACAAAGCATATGTAATAGCCCGACCCAAAATCATATTTATTTATTTAATTAAGCTATGTTATTGATTTTCATATTTATTTATCTCATTGAATCATTCCAGTTGGGAAAATTCATTTCGGGCCCCACTTTGTAATTTGAGTTTCATTTACCAGATCATTTCGGGGAAAATTGATAGTAGGACTCGATATTTATGATTTAAAAGATTAAATTATTTTTCATAACATTACATTTAATCTCGAGCTTTGAAAAAAAAAAAAAAGGTTCAAGCGCACTCGGCTTGAGCTAGTTTTCGAACCCAAGCCCGTTTGAGGCTGGCCCACCAAGTCTTGACTCTATTTATTTTCCTAATTACCCTTAATTAGGACTAATATCTACTTAGCAAAAGTGGCTTTTTAAGGGGAAATTTCAGCCAAGTATATTGCAAAGGCATTTTCAACCAAGTAAACTTCAAGGCTTTCTCTCTCTACATTCTCTCCTCCTTCTCTCTTATACACAGCCAGCACTAGTAGCAGCATCATCATCACCATTTTAGCCACCAAATCAGCCACCAATAACCACCAAACAATCACCACTCACCACCCCAACCATCCCTCTCACTCCTTCAAGCACCAAGCATCATTTCTACTTATCTTTAAGCACAAAGTGAGTATTCTTTTCACCTCCTATGTTGATTTTGTTTTTGATTCTTGATCTTGTCGGTTTTTGTTTATTATTTTGCTTGTTTTCATGATGGATTATGCTGTTTTCATGGTATTAAGGATCATCTTGTTGATGGATTATGTTGGAGTTGAAGCTAGGGTTAGGGTTTATCTTAATCATGCAAGCTTCATGTTCAAGTATTGAATTTTGATTGTTTTAAATGAGATTTGGTGATCTTTGGCATTGGTAATGAATATCAAGATTTTTATGCTGATGTATATAAGTTAAAGAGTGATTTTAGTGGGTGGTTATGCGAAGAAAGGATTGCAAATATGTGGTTATTGAGCTGTCAGCAGACTTGAAATAGGGGTCACTTCGGGATTAAACTGGTACTGTTTGGAAAATTGAAAATTCATGATTTTTGGTTTAGTGGTATCCTGATGCGTTAGCTTTCAATAGGCTTTGGAATTACGCAATTTTGAGTTGTGTGGACAAAGTTATGACCAATTTACTCAAGACTATGCAGAATACATTGAAACTGGGAACTGAACTGGAACAGTAACTTTACGAAAAATATGGTATTGATTGGGTCACTGAAAAATTTTGATTTTTGGTGTGTAGATAGATCAATTATTTATATTTCAAATGCATTTTGAAGCGCCTTAATCCGAGTTCTGTGGAAAACGTTATGGTTGTTTTACTACGACTGCGCAAATTGGACTGAAATTGTGCACGTTTGTATTCTACCCTAATTTTAGGGACATTCCTGTCAGAATCATACTTGGTGTCCTGAATTAATATTTTATTTGACATTATGAGCTTTTCATATTGGGGTTTTACGTCTTATTTGGAGGTCAGGAGTGAAAGATATGGATTTTCTAATGCAGACCATCAAACGGTAACATGAGTGAATGCAGAAATCGAGACATTTGGAAATATTTTCAGAAGGTTCTATATAATTATGGGTATTGCAAGGAAATTACAAAGTGTAGTGAGTTCAACAAGTTTGTTTATGTATAGAAGCTTACTTGGGTTTGAAAACCGAGTTAAGTGAGCATGAAAATGAAATTTGAGAAGTGGGCACAGAAATGACTCAAGTTGGTGTCTATCAGATCTACTGAGGTTATTTGAGCTTTTATGAATGTCACAGCACCCCTCATGGCATTGAACCTTCTATTATCCATTTTAGAAGCATCACACTTTTCATTATCCATTTCAGAAATATCAGAAACCCATATTTCATTTATATCAATTAAAATCTTTCATTATCACCTCAATCAATTCCATTTGGCCTATTTTGCTTCAATTTATTGTATTTCAAGTTCAATAACCCTAACTGATTTACTTACTCAATTTCTGTTACACATACTTTTACTTACTCAAATATGCGAGTAAGGATCATTTACTGACTACACCTACTTACAATGACATTTATGAAACAGAGTTGAGGCCTAGTTATCATTTCCCATTTTGCATAAGTGTTATCCAGTCAGAATATATTTATCAAGTCAGAGGACATTTATGAAACAGCTGACTTGTATCAAGTCAGATGACATTTTTTAAAGACTCAAGGTACGTGCATTGCCTGTATCTTTAGAAATCAGAGTATTTATCAACATTATCATGTTTTGGTAAGTACATCAATGAATTACTTTACATAGTGATTTATCAGTTAATTAGTGACCCCGTCAGTTATCATCTACAGGGCATTCGTCCTTCAGTTACCCGCGTAGCTTCAGGCCAGGTCCCCCGGTCGGCTTGGCAGGTGTACACCTATCCATAGATCGTAACAGTATCAAGGGGTTCACTATCAGATAATAATTAGCAATGTAGTTTTATAATCTTCTCATTCCCTGTTTTGACCTTGAATGAATCGCAAAGCGGACCCCATCAGTGTTCAATGATCATTTAATAATTCAGGGATGCATGTACTGAGTTTCGGCTCACAGCTCGAAATGTTTTTCATGTTTTGTTTTAGGCAAATGCTCAGAGCATTGCCCTCATGCCAGCAAATCAGCTGAAGAGAATAAGTGAAGTAGGGAAATCCAGATGAGTCAGAAGTAATGTTGTATATGAATACCTTAAAGTTGTATTTTGAATTCTTTTATGGATGAAGATGTAAATTACATGGTGAATTATCTTACTATGGTTTATAAACCTTACATTGGTTAACACTTGATTGTGAATGGATGATCATATGTGAATGTGTACAGTGGAGGATATACTTAATTGTGTTATTTATAACACTCATGTTTCAAGCCTTGTCCTTTTGGATGGTGGTAACGCCCCAATCATTGGATTCATCATATTACAATTGGGTGATTTATTAAGGAGAATATAAACAGTGAAACATGTTTAATTTGGGGGCGTTACAGCATAATTCTAGCCATATCCTCCAAGGTGTAGTTTTTTCTTTCAACCACACCATTTTGTTGAGGTGTTCTAGGTGCTGAAAAATTTTGTGAAATACCAAGGTTATTACAAAACGTAATGAATTCTTTTTGATCAAATTCCCTACCATGATCACTTCGAATAGAGACAAATTGATAAATTCTTGTAAATTTGCAATTGTTTGTAAAGTTTTGAAAACTTATAAAATGCTTCATTTTTCTCTTATAAAAAGGAAATCCAAGTAAAACGTAAATAATCATCCACAATAACAAATATATAAGAACTACCTCTAAGGCTACGAACAAGTATTGGACTGTATACATCCATATGAAGCAATTCTAATAGACAAGATGTACTAATGCATTTTTTAGGCTTGAAGGAACTATGAACTTGCTTTCCTTTTAAATAAGCATCACAAGTGCGATCTTTTTCAAACTTATAATATAAGGGTAAGCCATGTACTAAGTCTAGCTTAGATAGCTTTTCTATAGTATGCATGCTAGCATGACCTAGTCTATGATGCCATAACCAGGTATCATCAAGAGAGGCTTTAAAGCATGATAGTTTATTGGGAGAGATGCTATTCAAGTTAATGGCATAGACATTATCTATTCTAGGACCATATAGAATGGTATTTGTTGTCATGCGTATTTTGTGTAACACAATGAGAAGAGTTGAAGATAACGTTATTACCTTTGTCACATAGTTGGGATATGCTCATTGGATTGAATTTTAATCCTTCAACGAGATATACATTATCCAAGGATTTAGAAGGATCTTTACCGATCTTACCAATTCCTATGATCTTACCCACTCTATTGTCACCGAAGGTGACATTTCCGTGTTTCTTTCTCTTGGATTCAATAAAGAGAGATTCGTTTTCACTCATGTGCCTCGAGTATCCACTATCAAGATACCAAAGTTCATCATCGGCTTTCAAGCATACCTACAAAACAAGAGATCAAACCTTTCTACCCTTAACATTGAATTTGGGTCCAATGTAGGTTGTGACCATATTTTGTGGTCTTGTTCCTTTTGGTACCCAAACTTGGATAATTTTGGTATTTGACTTTCTAAGAGGACATGAATAAGAAATATGACCTTTCCTTAAGCAATAATTGCATATGGTGTGAGGTTTGTCATTGGATATCTCATGAACAAAGAAGTTTTTGCAGGTTTCTTTTTGTTAAAAGGGTTATATCCAATAGCTTCTTTGTTGAAATACGTCCTTTGGGAACCTAGTAATTTTTCCAAGTTATCTTATCCTTTAGAAAGTTTTAACACCATTTTTCAGGTTTTTTATAATTGGATTGAACGTCTTTCTTTTCATTTTCTATGGTTTCAATCTTTGAGTAAGATTCATTATTTGATTTTTGTGAAATTTTCTTTTTTAAAGAATAAGTCACGAATTATTTTCTTCAAGGACTTTATCTTGGAGAAGTACTCTTGCTCACATCTTATGCAATTAATTAAGGCATGAGCTAATTCATCTTTAGAATATTCAAAAAAGTCAGAGTAATCTACCTCATCTGAGCTTTCATACTCGGTTTCGTCCTCTTGGACATTTTCTTTATTTGCCATGAAACATAGATTTGCCGCTTGTTCTTCTTTATCGTCACTATCACTGCAGTCACTATCCCTCCATGCGACAATAGTAGCTTTCTTGAATTCTTTCTTGGACTTTTGTTTGCGTTTTTCAACTCTCTTTTTTATGATGGGATAATCTTTCATCACATGTCCTGGCAAACCACAACCGAAACAAGGACCAAGACTAGATTCGTTTTTATTGTTTGAGAGTTTATTACCTTTAGAAGATTTGTCATTCTTCTTCAAGGAGAATCCTTTTTTGTAGAATTTCTTGGGATTGAACTTTTTTGACTCGAAAATCTTCTTTAGTCCTCTTGCGATCATTGCCATGGAATCTTCATCTTTTTCGCTGGATTCATCTTCTGAAGAGTAGTGCTCTTCACTAATGGTTTTAAAGGCAACTCCCTTCTTTAGTTGAGTCTCTTTTTCTTCTTCATCTTCTGTAAGACGAATTTCATACGTGAGAAGTTTTCCGAGTAGATCATCCAAGGCTAGTTTCTTGAGGTTTTGAGCTTCTTTAATTGCAGTGACCTTGAAACCCCATTTGTTTTAGGGAAGACATCGAAGAATGTTTCTAGCCATTTCCTCATTGGCGTAGGTCTTGCCAAGCGATTTGAGGTTGTTGGTAATGTCGGTCAATCTAGTGAACATCTCCTTGATAGTCTTGTTGGGTTACATTTTGAAAAATTCATATTGATGGACGAACATATTGATCTTTGTTTCTCTTACTTGACTTGTCCCTTCATATGTCACCACTAGCTTGTCCCAAACTTCTTTGGCTGATTCACAAGCACAAATAAGATTGTACTCGTTAGCATCTAATTCACAATATAAGATATGCATAGCATTATAGTTTTTTGAAGGCATTGCAAAGTCTTCTTGTGTGTATTGATCTTCAGCTTTCACAACAATCTCTTCACCCACTGTAATTGTTGGAAAGTATGGACCTTTGGTCACGATATTCCATAATTCATAATCTTCAGTCCTGATGAACATCTACAGCAAATTTTTTCAATATGAAAACTTAGTTACTCTAAACAAAGGTGGTCTAGTAGGGAAGCGACCTTGATCATATTAGCCTTCTCCAGTAGCGGCCATGATCATTGCCCACTTGATGGTAAAGTCAAAATGCAGTGAGTCTAGCTCTGATACCAATTGAAAGTGTAAAAGCTACTGAGTCACCCTAGAGCGGGGTGCATAGGGTGATGATCAATATCGCAAATTAATCCAAAAAATGAACGGAAAGGTAAATGTGGACAAAACACAAGAACCTTTTAACGAGATTAGCCTCAACTAAGCTTAGTCCCTACCTAGAGTTCCCTAACTCTAGGATTAACCCAATTTTATTATGAGAGATAGTTACAACTCTAGAGTACACCTTACTCTACGTTCCAACTTACAACTTGACACCTTCAACTAGGCTTGGTAGAGTTGATCATTCAACTCTATAATCCCACCCAATTACAACTTTGAATAATACAAGTATGTTGAATTAATAACAAATCAAGGCTCAATGTATGGTTGTGAATATTGATGTTTGTGCTTGCTTTTGTCTGCCATTTCCAGCCCCTAATTCCTCTCCTTTTTATAGCCAAGAGATGTTGAAGAGGTTGGACAAAAAAATGACAAGTGACCGTTGTGCCAATTATGGAAAAACAATTCTCCATATTGATTTCAAGCCTTGAACATGACATTTAAAGCCCTTGAATTTCACTGCTCTGCTCAACGATTTCCTTCTGATCTTCAATGGCTAGTTTCCTTAATTTTAGCATAGGATCTTGGCTAAAATAAGCATCTAGAATTTTGCTTATTTACTAGCACAATCTTTTCAAAATGTTGTATTACAAGCTAATATCATTTTTAAACTAATCTTTGACGTTTGATAAATATAGCATCACAATCTCGTATTATTAGCGATAACAAACTGATTTGTCAAGATTTCAAGGCAACCAATTCTGTTTTAATCAAAACAAAAATATGTCTTTCATTCAAAATTCAGAATAGGATTTTAAGGGAGTTAACAGAGTTTATTTCCATTTAACTTCGTATTTTTGTTTGGGACTAATACACCACTTTGTTTTTATCTTCCTGTCTTCATTGCATGAGGGAACTTAATTACCTACTATATAAAGTAAAACTCCTTTTTTTTTCAAAAATCATGTTAAAATTAAAATAAATTAATATACTTAAATTTGATAAAAGATAACTTAAAAAATAAAAAACTTACGAACTCCCTTGACAGTGGCCTTCACCACCGCCCAAAGCCACCACCGTGGCTGGTTGCGCGATGGATGGACGACACAGTAATCGTCAAGCCAACAAACTTAACTACTGACTGACGACAAGTTTTGTTGTGGTAGCCAAACTATCCAACGCCCCTTTTTCTCCCATCTTGCAATTGAGTCTAGTCTAGGTTTGGTAGATTTCGATGCCAATCTAGTAGGATTTGGTGGATTTCGTGATGACTGAGGCCCTCTAATATCTTAAAGGGGCTGCAAAGATGTTTAGTGGCCGCGAAATCAAGTAAGGTGGTGGCATTGGCCGATGGTGCAACAAGGGATGAGTATCACGCGTAGAGGAGAGAGAATGCTGGAGGAGATAAGATATTTCGCAGTGGCTGGGATTGCTTGGTTAGCATTTCAGTGGCTCAAACTAGATAGTGATAGAGGCAGAGGTGGTGGCAGTGGTGGTTAGGATTTTGGATCCATTGAAGGTCTGGTGGGTGGTGGAGTTGATTCTTTCACCTATTTTTTTCCAACTATCATACAATAGTAATAATAATAATAATAACAATTAAAATTTTTATACTTCATTTGTTTATTTACCTCAAATAAAAATGAACTCAGTTTAACTTTCATATTGGTGATAAATTATTTTTACATTTACTTTCCTTTTATCTCTGTTAACAGCATACATGCACCGCTCGTTGATATTCTTGTAATTGAATGCATGCATGTACCAATTGTTGGTATTCTTGTCATTAATTGTAGGGAGTTTTAGGGTCATGTATTTTGTATATAAACACATTGGGTTGTACTTGAGCAGGCAAGGAAAATAAAAACGGCTATTAGTTTTTCATTGTTCATTTCCTCACTATTAGTTTTCTCATGGTATCAGAGCGGGCACAAGCAAAATAGCCATAATCAATCATCACCATGGGTGATGGAAGCGCAAAAAGGTTCATAATTGAACCCCACTCGCCCTACTTCTTTCACCCCTCGGAAGGGCCTGGGGCCATCATCACAGCAGTAATCTTCGACGGCAAGAACTATGAGTTATGGGAACGAGCCGTAACAACAGCCTTGAAGGCAAAGAACAAGCTTGCCTTCATAAACGGGACTCTGACAAGACCCGAGGCAAAAGACGGTGAGGAATTTTCTGAGCGCCATGCGTGGGAAATGGTGAACTCGATGTTGTGTTCATGGCTCCTCAACGTCATTGAACCAAAACTTCGAATGACAGTAGCCTACTGTGATACAACATCAAGTATGTGGGACGACCTGAGGAAGCGATACGGGATGGCAAATACACCCAAAATACATCAACTAAAGGCGAATATCGCAGATTGCAAACAAGGAGATATGGACATCGGAGAGTTTTATTCAAAACTCGTGAATTTGTGGAATGAGTTGAGTAATCTTGTAAAAGTTCCAGTTTGTACGTGCAAAGGGTGTACATGTGGAGCGGCGAGCAAACTCATGAACATGTATGAAAATGACAAGGCACATCAATTTCTCATGGGTTTAAACGATGACGCATATTCAACCATCCGAAGCCAGATACTTGCAATGGATCCTCTTCCATCCCTTGAAAGAATTTTCAATATAAGCCAACAGGAGGAAAACCATAAGCAACTTGTGGTGAACAGAGACCAACGTGGAGAGTCGGCTATGGCATTTGCTGTCAAGGAACAACCGAAGATGGTAGAAAAAGGGACGTGCAGGATATGTGGGAGATATGGTCATGAGGAATCCGTTTGCTACGAAGTAATCGGGTACCCACCCAGCTGGGGTAACCGTGGCCGAGGAAGAGGACAGCGAGGTGGCCGAAACAATAGAGGAGGCCGAGGTGCATCTCGTGGAAGGGGGCATGAGACTGCTGCTACTGTTCAAGAAACGGGGCCGCAACAACTACTATCAGGCCCAGTAGCCTTGGGGCAGTCTGGAGTCTTAGGCCCAACCGCACAAGGCAGTACCCAGACCGCGGCCCAGGTCAGCATACCAGGCCTGACCCAGGAACAGGTCCAACGCTTGCTTAACTTAATTGATGCCCCAAATTCAGGTTCTGAAAAATTGTCAGGTATGGAATCTTGGATGTTGGATAGTGGCGCCTCATGTCATATGGCGGGAAATCTCTCCACGATAAATGATATCGAGAAAATAGCACCCGTTGCGATTGGACTTCCAAATGGAACGTACACCATGGCACGCGAAAAAGGATCGGTGTTTTTGGGGGAAGGAATTAAATTAAACGACGTTTTATGCGTGCCTAAATTAAATTGCAATCTTGTTTCCATTTCTAAATTGTGTAAACAGTTACATTGTGCGGTGACATATTTTGATGATTCTTGTGTGATACAGGACCGCACTTCGAGGATTCCGATTGGCTCGGGTGAGCAACGAAACGGAGTTTACTATTACAAGGATTCATTGTCGAGGCAAGTGAACATGGTTGATGCAAGATACTTGTGGCATAGGCGCCTTGGGCACCCCTCCAGCGAAGTCCTGTCCCTTCTTCCTCATAGTTTGGGACTGGCATGTAATAAAGGCCAACTTAAAGATGAAATTTGTGATATTTGTTTTCAAGAAAAACAAACTCGTAATCCATTTCCGATCAGCAGACGTAATGCAATAAAGATTTTCGACTTGATTCATTGTGATATATGGGGTCCTTATAAAACCGCTTCCTTGTATGGAGCACATTATTTTCTCAGTATCGTTGATGATGCCAGCAGAGCAACCTGGGTATATCTAATGAGAAGTCGAACAGAAGCAAGCAAATTGTTGAAAGGATTCATAATCATGATACAAACTCAATTTGACAAAAAGGTGAAAGTGGTCAGGAGTGACAATGGCTCCGAGTTTACCTCAGGACCCATGCAAGAGTTTTATCTTGAACATGGGATTTTGCGAGAAAACAGTTGTGCTGATACACCCCAACAAAATGGAAGAGTGGAACGTAAGCATCGTCACATTTTAAATGTTGGAAGGGCTCTTCGATTCCAAGCATCCTTACCTATACGTTTTTGGGGGGATTGTGTTCTTACTGCAACTTATTTAATAAATCGAACTCCCACAAAGTTGCTAAAAGGAAAATCCCCTCATGAGGTACTTTATGGTTGTGTGCCATCATATGATGAGCTACGAGTTTTTGGTAGTTTGTGCTTTGCTCGACACAATCCTAGAACAAAAGACAAGTTTGCATCTCAAAGTTGAAAATGCGTTTTTCTTGGATACCCTTTTGGTAAAAAGGGGTGGAGAGTGTATGATCTGGACACCAATGAAACATTCATAAGTCGAGATGTGATATTTTGTGAAAAACAATTCCCCTTTGCTTGGGAAGCACAACAACGAGATGCATTGGGCTCGGATACACTTTGGGAACCAAACGTGTCATTAGGGAATGATCTCGGGTTGCGTGAAGATCCTATTTATCCGGCTCAACAGCAGGGAATTGAGGAAGTAGACGTTCAGCAACTCTTACCGCCCAGAGAGCATGAGGATAGGGGGAGATCAAGTCAAAGCCCAGTAGAATGTGTGGACAGGGGGAGCCCACAGGTTCAGCAGTACCAACCAGACCTGAGTGAAGGAGGGGTAGCCACAACCCAAGACGGGGAAGAGCCCAGCGCGCCTCTCGCCACAACCGGACCCGACAATCTAAATGAAGCGCGAGCCCGAAGGTCGCCAGCCCATCTTAATGACTATATTTGCTATACTATACGTACCCACAAACCCGTTTCGTTTGCTCACCTACTCCAAAAGGAATCCTCAGGTACGCCTTATTCTATCGCAAATTATGTCAGTTGTGCAAATTTTTCTGTTTCTCACAAAGAGTTCCTAGCTGCTATTAGTAAAGTCACAGAGCCAAGAAATTATCATGACGCAGTCAGGGATCCTCAATGGCGTGCGGCTATGGCCGAAGAAATCCAGGCTTTGGAGAAAAATGAGACCTGTGTGTTGGAAGATTTGCCGCCGAAGAAGAAACCTATCAGCTGCAAGTGGGTGTATCGAGTTAAATACAACTCAGATGGCACTGTACAACGGTTCAAGGCACGCTTAGTGATCCGTGGTGACCATCAGGTTGAGGGGCTTGATTACAACGAGACATTTGCACCTGTAGCAAAAATGGCCAGTATTCGATGTTTTCTATCTGTGGCGGTGTCGAAAGGATGGGAGTTACACCAATTGGATGTTAATAACGCCTTCTTACATGGCGATCTGGATGAAGAAGTCTACATGACATTACCTCCAGGGTTCACATGTGCCACTCCAGGAAAGGTATGCAGGCTTCGAAAATCCCTTTATGGGCTTCGCCAGGCACCACGACAGTGGTTTGCCAAGTTGTCTTCCAAGCTGCGTGAGTATGGTTTTACTCACTCCTATGCCGACTACTCTCTTTTCACGTACCGAAAGGAAGACATTTTCATGGCATTGCTGGTATATGTGGATGATATTGTTCTGGCCAGCAATGATTCCCAAGCCAGCATTGATTTCAAAGCTTACCTTCATTCATGTTTTAGCATCAAGGACCTGGGACCACTAAATTATTTTCTTGGCATAGAGGTGGTCCGTGGACCCCAAGGACTCTTTCTCAGTCAACGAAAATATGCCTTAGAGATAGTTGACGAGTGCGGGCTTCTGGGTGCAAAGCCAAGTACTACTCCCATCGAAGAAAATCACAAGTTAGCACTTGCCACTGGTGCTCCTCTGGATGATGCAGGACGATATCGACGTCTTGTTGGAAGGTTGATTTATCTCACTATCACTCGTCCCGACCTCTGTTATGCAGTCCATATTTTATCTCAATTCATGCAAGTACCACGGAAGGAACACCTGGAGGCGGCATGCAAGGTACTGCGCTACATAAAGGGGTCACCAGATTGCGGGATACTACTTCATGCTAATGCAAGCCTGCAACTCACAGCGTTCTGTGATTCAGATTGGGGCGCTTGTCCACTAACCAGGCGTTCCTTAACTGGGTATTTAGTTACTCTCGGGGGGTCTCCTATCTCATGGAAGACTAAAAAGCAGGCGACCGTTTCCAGATCTTCGGCTGTGGCCGAATATCGCTCTATGGCTGCAGCAACTGGTGAACTGGTATGGCTCAAATCTCTCCTTGCCGCATTAGGTGTATTTCATACACAAGCTATGCATCTATTTTGTGATAGTGAGGCCGCACTTCATATTGCCAAGAACCCTGTTTTCCATGAACGTACGAAACATATCGAGATGGATTGTCACTTCGTTCGTGAGAAATATCATTCTGGTGATTTAGATCTGTTTCATGTTTCTTCTCAATCACAGCCTACGGATATTTTTACCAAGGCACTTGGGAACCGGCTCTTTCAGCACTTGCGTAGCAAGTTGGGCATGGCAAACTTGCATGCACCAACTTGAGGGGGAGTGTTAACAGCATACATGCACCGCTCGTTGATATTCTTGTAATTGAATGCATGCATGTACCAATTGTTGGTATTCTTGTCATTAATTGTAGGGAGTTTTAGGGTCATGTATTTTGTATATAAACACATTGGGTTGTACTTGAGCAGGCAAGGAAAATAAAAACGGCTATTAGTTTTTCATTGTTCATTTCCTCACTATTAGTTTTCTCAATCTCCCTCCTATCACCATTCCTCGATTTGAAAAAAACCAAAAAACCCATCTTGTTTTACCAGATACAATAAGTAATCAAGTTTGATCCTGCCATAAGGTTGAACAAATTTTGTAATCCTGCTCGTGGGACTAGTCAGTAGTGTAATAAATGCCCTGTTAAGAAGTCTATTAGGAGTCTAGCTACTATAAACTGTGAGGAAGTCTTTGATCCCTTGAATCGGCAAGAATCGAGTTCCAAAGTCTTAGTCATTTTTAGAGATGACTCTATCACTAGCCCACCAAGATTAGGAAAGACACAACTACCACTTGATAATATATCACTAGTTGAGGGAATAGATAAATCAATTGAATATAGCCAAAGTGCAATCTCTGAAATGAGTACTGAAGAACTTAGAGAAGCAAAAAATGGAAGTAACAGGGATTCATATAATGATCATGACCATGGAGAATTCTTTAATTCCCATGAAGTTAAAAGTATGTATAGAAGAGCTCCTAGAGAGGTCTTTTCAAGTGAGGATGGTAATAAGGACATGAAGTGCACAATGGAGGAGTTGAGTGTTAAATATGCACTAGGAAGCAACTTAACTATGGACTTTGATGTGGTGAGTACCCGCTCTTGTTCGATGTTTACCTTAACATTCAACTCAGCAATGGAAAATGAAGAGAGTGTCTAATATTTCTCAAGGAGAACTAGCCAAATGGGCCTATAAATATCTCTTCAGCTTCACATTCAATGTATAGATGAGTTATCCAAGGAAAAGCACTGAATTCTATGGTAGCAAAACACTAACATACTCGGTTATCCATGTGTACATATGGGACAGTCAAAAGTTGGAGCACTAAAAAGCATGTAGGAAGAGCTAAGTTGTAGAACCTACAAAGGAATATTCTTTAAGCACTACCATGGGAGTTACTTTAAGCACTAACTTGCAAACTCAACTACATGTCAAATAGCCTTCAAATATCAAGAAGTCGATCGAACTAATGCCTTTTATTTTTGTGCAAAAGCATAGAGTGCACAGAATGAAAGAAAACACAGGATTGAAGAAGAGAAAAAAGGAGACTCTAGCGGGGGCAAGGTGTCATATGATATTATTTAATTGTAACTCATTTGCATGGTGTAGGAAAGGATGTAAATAAGGCAAACAATTCAAACGATGGGTGTACATTGAAGATGCCCAATTACTTCAAGCTAATATCAGTAAGATGTAGATTCGTAAAAGAAAATCTGAGGTATTGGACTCTTATGTTGTGCATATGCTAACTAAAAAAACGAATTTTCACTTAGAATGAAGACATTTACAATTATACGACCAATTATACTCTCACCATGCTTACAGCGAAAAGTATAAATGAAGATGACTCAGCTATAATATGGAGTCTAGGGCTTAGTTAATAATGCAAGTACTAGTCGTAACATATGCATTATGTATAATGCTTGTATTACCTTGCTAACAAAAAAAAAAGTAATCAAGTAAAAACATAGTAATGTGAGTCCAAACTGATAACACAATGGCAATCCAAATCCAAATCCACATCCAATACCCTGAAAATCCCACTACAATGGCAATGTATGGAAAAAAACCCTTCGTGGTGAATGAGAAAAGAACTTAGAACATAGTGGCAAAGGAGGCTAAGAACTCGATGAGGTTTATTTTTTTGACTCAAATTAGAAATGGCCAGCTGTTTTTCCTCTCTAAGGCTCTACTTGGACTTAAGAAAATTGAAAGGAAAGAAAATTGAAAAAAAATGTTAGAAGCGAAAAAAAATTTGGACAAAATTAATTTTGTTGTTGTGATGTTTAGACTAGGGAAAGTACAAGGGAAAAAATAGATACAAGAACGACACCACCACCTCTCAGTGTGAGTCCTACTTTCGCAGGGTCTGGGGAGATCCAGATGTAGGTGGCCTTACCTCGACCGCCATCTCTGCCCATAGAGAGACTAAATCCAAGAGACCCACAAAATAAGGGAAAAGATAGATAGCAAAAGAAAAAAAAATCATTTTATTATGTTGTAAATGCTCAACACTCAAGGCATCCACCCCCATCTCTCCCACTAAAACTAGTTATTCTCCTCCTGATAGCACATGCACCGTTGAGATCCATTCTTGAGTGTATCTTCATCTCTCCCTCTGTGTGTGTGTGTGTAATTTGGTCATCTTGTCTCTATCTCCATTAAAATCCTCATCTTCATACATGAAATTGGTGTCGAGAAACAAAATATATGTGGGTATGGAGCTAAAAATTTGGAATCCTTGATCAGCATCAGAGAAGAGGGGAGCTAGCTAGTGCTTGATCTAAGTGTACATAAACAGATTGATTTTTTAGGTTTCAGTGGTTTATCTATTTGAATCATACGTGTATTTTGTAGATGAGGGTTGAATGGCAAGCGTAAGAATTTTCTCCATATTTTCCTCAGGTTTTTAAGGCGAAAATTATATTACCTATCTTTATTCATTTTTCCACCAAATTTTCCATCAATTTTTTTCTTCCTAATTTTCTCTGGTCAATATAGGAGAAACAAAATCTTATTTTTCTTACTTTTTTCTCTCTAATCTTATTTCTGGGGACTAAAGCGACCATAAGTTTCCAGCCATCGTTTCTATAAGCTATTCTCGTGTTTTTCTGTGATACTTTATTGCTCAAACCATAATTACCTACCTGGGCTATTTTGCACTGCAACCGGATTTGTTCCGCGCGAAACCCTAACCCATGGCAAGCTTCTAGGGTAAGTCTGACAATCTCTCACCATTTCAATTTCGTTGAATTAAGGTTTGTTTGCAATAGATTGGGATTTGTTCAGATTACACGCATGAATTATGATGAATTTTAAACTGTGTCCGTTCAAATTTCTACTTGATTCAGTTTAGGATTTGTTCGCAATAAGTTTGCAATGAATTCCTATTCAAATTTCCTAATCTGACTATGCTTCATGATTGTCTATGGCTGAATTTTTCCCGATGTTGAAGATCCGATGGGGGCTTCTTTTCCGGCAAGGTCTTTGCTCTCTTTCTCTTCCCACAGTGCCAGGTTTGTGATCTTTCTCTCTCTCTCTCCACCTTTTCAACTGAGACGATAAAATAATTGTGCTTTTATGCACGACTTTTACAACTTTGATTCACTCAAGCAGAAGATAATTGGTTTTCACGCCTTTTTCACTCAAACATGAAAATACATGTTCTGTTTTTATTCAGTGAGACGCCTAACCTCTCCAGTTTGATGTCATGCTTAGTTTCTATGCGAATTTACGTCATTCATACATGACTAATGCTATTGAATTTGGAGTACTAGTTTATGGTTGATACCATTCTGCATGTTCTAATAAGTTATACATTCATATTGTTGATCTGCACTATGGTGTGAACCAGCAAATGGCCATAGAGCCTTGCTAGTTGCTTCTGGTACAAGAGTTGCTAGAAAAGAAAACACCATTCGGGTTTAGGAGAACAAGTTCTGTACCACATATGTGGGCTTAACATGTCTTTTTTGGCTTTATTCACTTATTCGCTATGTCCTCTTGCCCATATAACTAGTGTGAACAAAGTATACCCCAAAATCATTACCCCACACCCAGGTTCAATATACGTGGGGAAAGCCTGAAATATAGAAGTATTTAGGGTGACATTATTATTTGAGGAAAACATAAAATTAGATAAATTTTCTAAATTGATTAATATTTATGAGTGTTTGTTACTTGAACACTACAAAGCCTTTATAACTCTTGCTGCAATCCTCTTGTTGTGATGTTCCCTTTCTTTTGGTCTGGTATGTAGTTGCTTCATAAATTGAGGCATGTGAGTATAATGGAATACAAGCCAAACTCAAGAAAATATAGTCACCTATAAACTATTTAGTTTTCATCCCAATCCTTCTCGTTAGTACCCTTAGTGAATGTGACTTTATTTTAGTGTGATAAGGTGTTTAGAGAAGTGAACCAAATTACTGGTGATTTGGTAATCCCTTGTGCATCCCTACTTCTTTGTTGGGCTAACATTGTTAATTCACTCGCATAATTGTATTGTTAATTCCAACCAGAGTATTCTAATCTTATGGTTCCCTAATTTGCACGCTTAGTCGTTGTTTTCCTAGTTAAAAATTGAATCTCCAAATTTGATTCGCTTAAATTGTGTAGTCTAATTCGTTTTGGCAATTGAAAGCATTTTCCTCGTGGGATTCACCCATACTCGCTGACTACAAGCTACAACTACACTGTGGGCTTGTGGTCACAATTGTGATATAAAATATTATTCTCCTTTTTTAATTATCTATAATCTACGTTTGTTTAAGTAATTGAAAGTGTGTCATGTGATTCGTATCCATAGTATAAGCATTCCCATTCAGGGAAAGAGGGCCACAAGAAGTCTATTTTGGTTCAAATTTTAGGTAGACTATATCATAGACATAGAAATATGTGTCTCACTACAAAAAAGCACTCAAATAGAAACAAAAATATAGTCGAACTAATAATTTCATAGCTAAATAAAAAATTGATAGAGAAATTTGGTGTCAAAACGTTTTTGTCTCATTTTGAGTGAAAGAGAGAGGCGAAGTTTATTTTTAACCCATTTTGCCACTATGTTTTGAGTTTATTTTCATTTTCCACCATATTTTTGTTTGGGACTAATATACCACTTTGTTTTTAGCTTCCTGTCTTCATTGCATGAGGGAACTTATTACGTACTATATCAAGTAAAATCCCTTTTTTCTCAAACGTGTTAAAATTAAAAAAAATTAATATACTTAGATTTGATAAAAGATAACCCAAAAAATAAAAACCTGATAAACCCCCTTGACGGTGGCCCTTATGCGACCGATGAACTATCAAATGATCGTCAAGCGGATAAACAGAACTACCGACCAGCAACGAGTTCAGCTGCGACAACCAAACTATTCACCACCTCTTTTCTCTCTCATCTCGCGATTCGGTCTGGTGAAAGCTTGGTGGATTTCGATGCTGATCTAGTAGGATTTGATGGATCTTATGATGATTAAGGTCCTCCGAATATCTTAAAGGGAGGCGCAAAAATATTTAGTGGCGGCTATGTTGAGCGAGGTGGTGGTACTGGTCGATAGTGCAACAAGGGATGGGGATCATGTGTAGAGGAGAGAGAATGGCGAAGGAGATAAGATATTTTACAGTTGCTGGTGCTGCTTGGTTAGCGTTTCAGTGGCTCAAGCCAGATAGTGATAGAGGTGGAGTTGGCGACGATGGTGGAGTTGATTGTTTCACTTATTATTTTCCAACTATCATATAATAATAATAATAATAATAATAATAATAATAATAATAATAATAAT
>JACYFF010002017.1:17926398-17938275 GCA_017589665.1 Selenicereus undatus
ATAATAATAATAATAATAATAATAATAATAATAATAATAATAATAATAATAATAATAATAATAATAATTAAAATTTTTATACTTCATTTGTTCATTTTACTTCAAATAAAAGTCAACTCATTTTAATTTTTATTTTGGTGATAAGCGATTTTTACATTTACTTTCCTTCTTTTCTGCTTCCTAGCACCATTTTCTAGTTTGAAGAAAAAAGGAAAAAAATCTTATTTGATACAATAAGTAATCAGGTTTGACGCCTTCATAAGGTTGAACAAATTTGTAATCCTACTCATGGGACTAGTCAGTAGTGTAATCAATGCCCTTATGAAATCTACTTGGAGTCTAGCTTCTATAAACAGTGAACAAGTCTTTGATCCCTTGAATTTAGGTCAAGAATCAAATTCTAGAGTCTCATCCATTATTAAGGATGACTGTGCCACTAGCCCACCAAGGTAGGGAAAGATACAACAATCACTTGATAATAATTCACTGGTTAAGGGAACGGATAAATCAATTCAAGATAGCCAAAATGCAATCTCTAAAATGAGTACTGAAGAACCTAAGAAGCAAAAAACAGAAGTAACAGGGATTCACACCATGAACATGACTATGGAAAACCCTTTAAATCCCATCAAGCTAAAAGAATGAATAGAGGAACTCTTGGAGAGGTCTTTTCAAGCAAGGATGGTAATAAGGACGTGAAGTCCATAATTGAGGAGTGTTAAATTTGCACTAGGAAGCAACTCAACTATAGACTTGATGTTGTGAGTACCCACTCTTGTTCAATGTTTTCCTTAACATTCAGCTCTGCAATGGAAAATGAAGATAGTGTCTTATATTTCACAAGGGGAACTAGCCAAATGCGCCTAGAAAGATCTCTTTAGCTTCGTATTTAATGTGTAAAAGAGTTATGCAATGAAACACCATCGAATTCTACGATGGCAGAACACTAACATACTTGGTTGTGCATATGCAGAGATGAGAAAGTCAAAAGTTGGAGCATCGAAAAGCATCTAGGAAGAGCCAAGTTACGGAACCTACAAAGGAATATTCTTTAAGCATTAACATGGAAGATAATGTAAGCACTAACTGGCAAACTCAATTGCATGTCAAATAGCCTAGGAATATCAAGAAGTTGATAAGACGAATGCCTTTTATTTTTCTGCACAAGCCTAGAGTGCGCAGAATGAAAGAAAACAAAGGACTGATGAAGAGAACAAAGGATATTCTAGTTGGGATATGATATTATTTGATTCTAACTCATTTGCATGGTGCAGGAAAGAATGTAAACAAGGAAAACAATTCAAACGATGGGTGTACGTTGAAGGTGGCCAAATACTTTAACCTAATATCAATCAGATGCTGATTAATAAAAGAAAAGTCGAGGTACTGGGCTTTGATGTTGTGCATATGCTCACCAAAAAATGGATTTTCGCTTAGAATAGAGACACTTACAATTGTACAACCAATTATACTCTTACTACGCTTACAACAAAAAGAATAAAGGAAGATGACTTAGCTATAGTTGGAGTCTAGGGCCTAGTTAATAGTGCAGTTACTGGTTGTAACATATATGTTACGTACATTGCTTGTATTCCTTGCTGACAAAAAAAAAAAATGTAATCAGGTAAAAAGGTGGTAACTTGAGTCCAAACTGATAACACAATGGCATTCCAAATGCAAATCCAAATCCAATACCCTAAAAATCCCGCCACAATAGCAACGTGGGGGAAAAAACCCTTTGTGGTAAATGGAAAAAGAACTTAGAAAATAGTGGCAAAGGAGGCGAAGAACTCAATGAAGTTTGTTTTTCAAATCAACTGGAAATGGCCAGCTATTTTTCCTCTCTATGGATCTACTTGAACCTAAGAAAATCCAAAGGAAAAAAAATTGAAATAAAATGTTAGGAGCAAAAAAAAAGAGGGATGAAATTAATTTTTTTGTTATGATGTTTATACTAAGGAAAGTACAAGGGCAAAGATAGACAGCAAAAGAAAAAATTCATTTTAGTATATTGTAAAAGCTCAACACTGGAGGCATCTGCTCTCCTCCTCTCCCACTAAAATGAGTTCTTGTGCTTGATAGTACCTAGACAGCTGAGATCCCTTCTTGAGCATCTTTTCATCTCTGTCTCTGTCTCACTCGCCCATCTATAATGTGGTCATCTTGTCTCTTTCTCCATTAAACTTCTCATCGTCATACATGAAATTGGCGTTGAGAAACAAAATATATTCAGCTGTAGAGCTCAAAATTTAGAAACCTTGATTAGCGCTAGAGAAGAAGGGAGCTAGCTAGCGCTTGATCTATGTGTGCATAAACAGATTGATTTATCGGGTTTCATTGGTTTATTAGTTTGAATCATAGGTATTTTGTAGATGAGGGTTAAATTACAAGTGTAAGAATTTTCTCCATATTTTCCGCAGGTTTTTGGGACAACAATTATATTGCCTATGTCCATACATTTTTCCACTAAGGGTATGTTTGGTAGGGGGGAAAAGAAAATGATTTTCCTATTTTGCGCTATTTGATAAAACAAGGAGGGGAAAATCATTTTCAGGGAAAAATCATTTTACCCCATTTGAAGGAAATTGTTTTCCCTTGAAAAGGTAGGGGAAACGATTTTCCAAGCTCAATTTTCGTTGCCCAATTTTGTCTCTCGTTCTATTTTCTTTTAATTGTGCCTAGAATCACTCTATTTTCATTCTCATTTTGTCTCTCATTCTTCTCATCTTCTTCATGTTCATCATGTTCATCGATGATTTCCATCGTTAATCTCCGTAATTATTTCTTGAATTCTCTGATCTTGTTACAGTTGTCCTTTTGAAGAACTTCGCAATCTGAGATACTCATCGTCTCCCCATTCATCATTTTCTTTAATCTGGATTTAATATCATTTAAAGTCAACTGGGTAATCCCTGGGAATAGTAAAAAAATTGAGATTCATTAATGTTGACTCTCTCTTTTGCTGGTTTGTTACTAGGTATATTTCTTACTGATATTTTGGGTTTGATTTTGAAGAGGAGAGAGAAACAGAATTCGTTGGCTGGGTCGGGTAAGATTAGTGAACAGGGAAGGGGGTTGATGGTAAAAAGAAATAAAGTGAGGACGAGGGGTTCATTCTATAAAATAGCAAAAAATGAAGTGGAAAGAAAATGATTTTTCATTCTACCAAACAGCGGAAAATGTAAGTGGAAAATCATTTTCCTTGGGAAAATATTTTTCATGGAAAATGATTTTCTGGGAAAATGATTTCCCCCCCTACCAAACACACCCTAAATTTTCCATCAATTTTTTTGTTCCTAATTTTCTTTGGTCCAAATAGGAGAAAAAAATCTTATTTTTCACAATGTTTTCAGTCCAATATTTTTTCTAAGGACCAAACGAACCCTAAGTTTCCAATCATCATTCTATCAGTTATTCTCGTGTCTATCTGTGATAGTTCATTGTTCAACTGATAATTACTTACCTGGGCTATTTCCCACTACAGCCAGATTTGTTTCCAGCGAAACCTTAACTCGCGACGAGCTCCAAGGATAAGTCTAACAATCTCTCACCATTTCAATTTCGTTAAATTTGGGTTTGCTTGAAATGGATTGGGATGGTTTCACGTCATACGTATGAACTGCATTGAATTTTGACCTCTCTCCATTCCAATTATGCTTGATTCAGTTTAGGATTTGTTCGCATTCAAGTTTGTAATGAATCCCTCTTCAAATTTCCTAATCTGACTGTGGTTTATGGATGTCTATGGCTGAATTTTTCCTGGCATTGCAGATCCGATGGGGGCTTCCTTTTCGGCAAGGACTTTGCTTTCTATCTGGTAGGCTCGCAAGCGCACGGTGGCGTTGTAGCAAATCAAGGTCGATCCCATAGAGATTAAGTTGATCTATTGGGCTGTATTCCGTCAAGATGTGCTAGGAGAATTCAAATTTGAGAGTGAAATTTAACTAATCTACTATCTACTATAATGGATAACCAATCAAGGAATTTAATCAATCCAAGCAATTTCCTCACTCAAGAATTAATCAAGCACCTTTTCTTTAGATTGGTAATTCCAAAACCAATAATCAATTTATCAAACCCCTCTTTCTAGGTGGAATGAAATTCTTAAATCTAATCAAATACCATTTTTAAGGGTTTTTGATTAATCTAAGCTTATTAAGAAGGCGATTATCAAATTTGGAGGTTCTTAAACGGTGAGTCTTTCTTAAGATCTCACTCACTTAAGTCAAATTTTAGTTTTCCAAAATCTAGTGTCACCATTTAGTTCTTCACCATATATCTAGAACAAGCATGAAATTGATCAAGTTTCCTACTTGCAAATCAACATCTAAGATTCAATAGAATAAACCTAACAAATCCAAAGTACTTTTACATCAAAACAAGAATTGATTCAATCACAACAACGTAACCCAATTCCAAGATTAACAATCCAAAACTTAACATAAACATCAACAATAATCTAAAAGCATAAAAATATAAAGAGAAGAGAGAAGAGAAGGGAGAGGAATTGCTCAACCGATATGTGCTTGAACCGTCGTCGCAAACTCGATCCGGAATCCTTGTAATCTTCACCTTCAAGTTGCTCTTCCTTTAATTTAATCAAAATCCTAACTAGATGCTGGATTATGGAGAGTTGAATGGGGATGGGATGATAGTTTGCTGTGAAAATGGCCCTATTTATAGAGAAACACAATCAACCTCAGCCACATGATGAAAGAGAATCAACAGGCAAGCAATTATGTTTCCACGATGGGCATGGCAACTTAGGAGCATCTGTGGGGGGTCGATATACACTCAAATGAGGGTCAAATGCTGGGTCAAAATGGCCTAAAATTCTGCAAACATCATCAAACAACCATACCCAAGCATAAATCGAGAATAAGAGTATAAATTATGACATTAAGCGCATATATTCCCGAAAAAATGTTGTAAAATGTCCCAAAAATTAAGTATACAAAGGCACTTATCAAACTCCCCCATGCTTAAATCGTTGCTCGTCCTCAAGCAAACATTATATAAAACCTAGAAGGGATACGCAGCAAGCACTCAAAACATAAAAACCTCCTT
This sequence comes from Selenicereus undatus, assembly GCA_017589665.1. Classification (NCBI taxonomy): domain Eukaryota; kingdom Viridiplantae; phylum Streptophyta; class Magnoliopsida; order Caryophyllales; family Cactaceae; genus Selenicereus; species Selenicereus undatus. Next base: position 17,931,466 of record JACYFF010002017.1, read on the forward strand.
AAAGTAGGCAAGTCATAGCATGTCATAAGCAAGAATAGCAAGCAATGGAAACCCCAAGTAGTGCGCAAAACTTTTCAAAATTAGAAGGAGGAGAAGGTTTTTGAAGAAGTACGAGACCACAAGCTTCATATCAAACTTGTTCACCCCTAAATAGCCATAAAGCATGTCATGCAAGCACATGAAATAGAGTAGAGCCAAAGGGGCTGGTAGAACCTCACTTTGGGGAAATGTGAATCATTCCTACTCATGCGTTTGAAATATAGCATACGTTCAGTCTAACTCATTTGAAAGATGCAATCTACGATATGCTTGACAAGGTTTTCAAATTCTCCACCACTAAAATCCAATGTGCACAAGACAATCAAAAGGACTTTATATGGGTTGTAATGTGGGCTAGAAGGGTTAGGAAAAAGGAGTGGATAAATGCATTTGGGACAAATGTGGAGCTACTTAGCCAAGTGACTAGGGAGCAACCAAGAAACCACTAACAAAACTCCAAAAAACCATGAAAATCACTAACACTCCATACTCCAACAATTCAATGGACTACACTAATGAACCATATAGGAAATGTGTTAACAAAGAAGGAATACAAGCTATATACGTATCCAATGCCAATGAACTGGGTCATTTTTTTTTGCTTTTTTTTTTCTTTTTTTTTGCTTTTTTTTGCTTTTTTTTTTGCTTTTTCGTAACATGACGTTAACTTCCCTTCTTTTTCTTAAACATAACTTTTTTTCCCTTTTATTTTCTTAATTTTTTTCCCTTTTTTTGGGAAATGAAATGAAAATTACAATTATTGAAAGGCATAAGATCACTAACTATCAACTCATAACCGAATACATATATATACAACCCAAACAAGAGGGAACCACAACAAATGCTCAATATCATCAATCCCTCAACAAACCAACATACCAAAGCCACATTAAACTTAATTATCCCCAAAACCACCCACTACACAGATGAAGTGATGCTCCATAGACTTGGCTTAAAGGTAGGAATACGTGTTTGGCCAATGGCTAATATGAAGAGATCACAAAAAAGAAATATATAAACACAAAGGGGCCAGAAAAGGGGGAAAACACGAAATACAAGGGCATGCTATTTGGCAAAGTGGCTATAACAGCCAAAGAAAGAAATGCCTCTACTATATCATCAACTATGTACATGCTAATGTGGTTTGAACAAGAATCCATGCAAGTTCTAGAGATGCAACATGGAAGAGTCACACACATGAAAGAAACATGAGACTATACATAATGAATTAGTCTAAATAAGTCTCAAAATCTCATGAGACATCTACCAAAGTCTCATTAAGCTCATAAAATGATTCTCATGTACCAACATTAGTGCTAAGGACTCCAAGGAATAAAATAGTTCTCAATCAAGACAAGGGTCAAAAATAAGAAATATTGACAAAACCTTCAAAAAGTTTAGCACTAAAAGGGAGTACACATCAAAAGTTACTCAATCTCATGAAAGCTATCTTGCCTAAAGAAAAGTATCATTGGAGGTTATCTCAAACCAATCCACCCATCCCTACATGCAATCCTATGTGTAAATCTAAATGCAACTAAATGCAAAACACTAATGCAAACCAAAAGGAAACCTAAACCAATATGCTCGAACAGGTATCTAAACTAATAACTGAAATAGAAGACATAAAAACTACATTCCCCCATGCTTCGATAAAGCATTATTATTCAAAGGAAAGAAAGTAAGAGAAGGGAAAGGAAAAACAAAGTACAACGATCTCGCCAGGTTAGGTGCAAAGTGCACCTAAGCTATGCGGCCTCATAATAACTGGGGCACATGGAATATCAACCACTCTATCATGATGTCAAGACTCGGCCCTTTAAATCAGACATCGTCAAGGTACGCAGGAGCTTGTCAAACTCCTCAGCATAGAGTTTCCAATCATGGGAATAAAACAGCATGAAAATAATCACAGCAAATAAAGTTAGTGCTCTCTTCAACAAAGTAAAAGCCGTAGAAAAATCAAAAGAGAAAGCAAAGAAAGTGTTCCACATGGTTTTTCTAGGCTTGTCCACTAGGAATATGCAATATGGGTCAAGGGAGATTTCATACCCACAAAAGTATCATAGGGAAAGAAAATTATCAATATTCCCACCAAGCATATTAAACATTTTAACCTCATGGCCCAAGTCAACATTAGCATCAAAAATTACAGGATTATCAATGGGCACATCTAAAGAAGACTCGAGGGAAATAGGGGCTTGTGAACACGTAGGGGAAACATGGGAATGATCAAGGGGATTTGGGAAAGCATAATTAAAAAAAAGGCTAGAAGACTCCTCATGCACACACTTATAGCGACACCCCTCTAAAGGAATGTTAACTAGATTATGCACCACATCAAGAGTGTCTTCCGACGCATAATATGAATCACCCACATCAAACTTAGCAATCAACCCAAAAGGCCCACCCACCTCGAGACCCGTGCACTGAGTTAAAGGAAAAGATGAATTAGGGTGAGCATAACATGCATAATAAGGACATAAAATAGTATCATGGTCAAAAGAATGACACAAATTACACCAAAAAGGGGCATAATAAGATCCAGCATAGAATGCGCAAGGATCAGAAAATGAATATTTAGAAATACAACTAGCCTTCTCAAACTCAAATGAATCTCAAGCAATCCACTTAAGCAAAGACCATGCCTCATCGACACTTTTACCATGAAAACCCCAATATTTTAAAAGAATACAGGTTTTACTATTCACACCCTCATCAACAATGTCTAAAGTTTCCCATTTACGCACACAATAACCACATTGAGTAAGAAATACATTCAAACACTTAAAATACCTCCAAAATAATCCATGCTCGTATTGGGGAAAATGAAAAATTGCCAATGTTGCTTCTCAAAAATTTTATTTATTTATTTGTAATTTTAATTTTTTTTTATTTCAAAGACAAACAAAATGCTTAGTCAAATCTATTGAGAAAAACCCAATATCCAACACTAATCCCCGACAACGGCGCCAAAAACTTGATAGGTCTGCAAGCGCACAGTGGCGTTGTAGCAAATCAATGTCGATCCCATAGAGACTAGGTTGATTTATTGGGCTATATTCCCTTAAGATATGCTAGGCGAATCCAAATTTGAGAATGAAATTTAACTAATCTACTATCTAATCTAATGGACAATCAATCAAGGAATTTAATCAAACCAAGCAATTTCCTAACTCAAGAATTAATCAAGCACCTTTTCTGTAGATGGGTAATTCCAAAATCGATAATCAATTTATCAGACCCCTCTTTCAAGGTGGAATGACATTCTTAAATCTAATCAACTACCATTTCTCAAGGGTTTTTGATTAATCTGAGATCATTAGAAACGTAATTATCAAATTTAGAGCCTTCTTAAACGGTGAGTCTTTCTCAAGATCTCACTCAATTAAGTCGAAGTTTAGTTTTCCAACATCTAGTGTCACCTTTCAGTTCTTCACATATGTCTAAAACAAGCACGAATTCATCAAGTTTCCCACTTGTAAATCAACATCTAAGATTCAATAGAATAAACCCAACAAATCCAAAGCACTTTTAGATCAAAAAAAGAATTGATTCAATCACAACAACTTAACTCAATTCCAAGATTAACAATCCAAAATTTAACATAAACATCAACAATAATCTAAAAGCATAAAAATATAAAGAGAAAAGAGAAGAGAAGGGAGAGGAATTTCTCAGCTGATGCGTGCTTGAACCGTCGTTGCAAACTCGATCCGAAACCCTTGCAATCTTCACTTTCAACATGCTCCTCCTCTAATCTAATTTAAATCCAAACTAGATGGTGGATTATGGAGAGTGGAATGGGGATGCAATAATGGTTTGCTGCAAAAATGGCCATATTTGTAGAGAAACACAATCAACCTTAGCCACATGAAGATAGAAAATGAACAAGCAAGCAGTTATGTTTCCACCACGGGCATGGCAACTCAGGGGGCATCCGTGGGGGGTCAATATACACTCAAATAAGGGTCAAATTCTGGGTCAAAATGGCCTACAATGCTACAAACATCATCAAACAACTATACCCATGCATAAATCGAGAATATGAGTATAAATTATGACATTAAGCTCATTTATTCCAGAAAATGTCTTACAAAATGTCCCAAAAATTAGGTATACAAAAGCACTTATCATTATCTCTTCCCACAATGCAAGGTTTGTGGCCCCTATACCATTTGTCTCTCTTTTTCTATCCTTTCAATTGAGACGTGAAAATAATTGTTGTTTTATGTAAGGTTTTTATGACTTCGACTCGCTCAAACATGAAATAATTGGTTTTTATGTCTTTTTCACTCTGAATTGAAAACACATGTTTTATTTTTATTCAGTGAGACACCTAACCTCTTCAGTTTGATGTCATGCTTAGTTTCTACATGAATTTAAGTCATTTACACATGACTTATGCTATTGAATTTGGGGCATTAGAGTATGAGCGATATTGTGCAAGTTCTAATAAGTTTTACGTTCGTATTGCTGATCAACACTATGGTGCAAACCTGCGAATGGTCATCGAGCTTTGCTAGTTGTTACTAGTAAAAGCGTTACTAAAAAAGGAAACACCATTTGTGTTTAGGAGAACTTGTTCTGTACTACATATGCAGCCTTAGCATCCTTTTGCCCATATAAACTAGTGTGAACCAAGTAAACTCCAAAATCATTACCCCTCACCCAGGTCCAACATACGTGGGGAAACCCTGAACTAGGGAATTATCTAGGGTCATATTATCAATTGAGGAAGACAAAATTAATTAACTTTTCTACAGTGATTAACATTTCTAAGTGTTTCTTACTTGAACATTACTGAGCCCTTATAACTCCTGCTACAATCCTCTTGCTATGATGTTCCCTTTCTTTTGGTCCGCTTCGTAGTTGCTTCATAAAGTGAGGCACGTGAGTATGATGGAATATGAGCTCAACTCAAGAGAATATGGTCACCTATAAACCACTTAGTTTTCATCCCAATCCTTCTCCTCGTAAGCCCCCCTTAGTGGATGCGACTATATTTTAGTGTTATAATGCGTTTAGAAAAGTGAACCAAATTGTTGGTGATTTGGTACTCCCTTATGCATCCTTACTTCTTTGTTGACCTGTTGATTTGCTCACATAATTTTGTTATTCATTTCAGCTTGAGTATTCTATGCTTCCGAATTTAATTCGCTTGAATTGTATAGTTTAATTGGTTTGGGTAATTGGATTCACTCATACTCGCTAGTTGCCAACTACAACTACGCTGTGGGCTTGCACTTACGATTGTAATACCAAATATAATTCTCCTTTTTTAATTATCTAGAATCTACTTTTATTTTGGTAATTGAAAGTGTTCCATGTGATTCGTGCCCATAATATGAGTGCTCCCGTTCAGGTAAAAGGGCCACAAGAAGCCCATTTCAGTTCAAATTATAGGTAGACTATATCACAGGCACGGGAGTATGTGCCCTACTACAAAAAAAGACTCAAATAGAAACATAAAATATAGTAGAACTAATAATTTCATAGCTAAGTATAAAATTGATGGAGGAGTTTCGAATCAAAACTTTTTTGTCTCAGTTTGACTGGAAAGATAGAGATGAAGTTTGAGTTTTTACCCATTTTGCCTCTATGTTATGAGTTTATTTCCATTTACCACCATGTTTTTCTTTGGGACGAATGTAACACTTTGTGTTTAGCTTCCCGTCTTCATTACATGAGGGAACTTGATTACCTTCTATATTAAGTAAAATCCCTTTTTTTTTCAAAAAACAAGTTGAAATTAAGAGAAAAATTAGCATACTAAATTTTGATGAAAGATAACCCAAAAAATTTAAAACTTACAAACCCCCTTGATGGGTAGCCCTCATCACCGCCCAAAGGCCACTACTGCGGTTGGTCATCATGGCCAATGGATGAACAAGTAATCGTCAAGCCCACAACTGAAGTACCGACCGCTGATGCGTTCAGTTGCAGCAAGCAAACTATCCGCTGTCCCTTTTTCTCTCATCTCGCAATTCGATCTAGTGAAGGTTTGGTGGATTTGAATGCCGATCTAGTAGGATTTGGTGGGTTTCATCACGGTTGAGGTCCTTCGAATATCTTAAAGAGAGGTGCAAAGATTCTTAGTCGCGACGATGTCGTGCGAGGTGGCGGTACCAGCCGAGGGTGCTACAAGGGATGAGGATGGCATGTAGAGGAGACAGAATGGCAGAGGAGATGAAATGGCAGCGGCAGTGAAGAGGATATTGGATATGATAAACATCTATTAAGTGGTGGAGCTGATTCGTTCACCTAATATTTTCCAACTATCACATAATAGTAACAATAAGAATAGTGATTGAAATTTTTATACTTTATTTGTTTATTTCACTTCAAATAAAAATCAACTCATTTTCATTTTAATATTCGTGACAAGCTATTTTTCATTCATTTTCCTTCCTTCCCCCTCCTAGAATCACTGCGTGCTTTTACGAAAAACTGAGAAAAATCATGTTTTATTGGATACAATAAGAAATCAAGCTTGATCCCACCATAAGGTTTAACAAACATCGAATTCTACGCGTGGGACTAATCAGTAGGGTAACAAATGACCTAGAGAAGTCTACAAGGAGTCTAGCTCCTCTGTGCGTGCGTATATAGAGACACGTACATATATACATACATCCACACACACACACACACACACACACACACACACAGAGGTATGTTTGTACATATGCATACGCATACATACACACATACAAATGTATGTCTGTGCGTGCATATATACACACACACACACACACACACACACACACA
>JACYFF010002017.1:17988275-18011801 GCA_017589665.1 Selenicereus undatus
TATATATATATATATATATGTGTATGTATACATATATGTATATATATATATATATGTATATGTCCAAACATATATATATATATATATATATATATATATATATATATATATATGTATGTATGTATGTATGTATGAAACTGTAGGTCATTGGTCCGTCCCTCAATGCTCCCTTAATCCCGGGTAACAAAGGAGGAATGCTCTTTTGAGTAATTCATCGAACACATGGTGTGGATATCAGAAGTCATTAACACAAGCAGGAAAAAAAGGGATTTGGGCCTAACACATTATTCAACTAAAAATAATTGACGTCAATCCCAACCCAAGTTACAAGATTAGCCACTGATCATGATGGAAATTACCAAGCCAATTATAAAAGGAAGAAACATAAATTGCATAAAAGCCTTGAAGCAATAACAAAAGAAGGAGAGATTTAGGGAACAAACTTGAATTAAAGTCAAGGGAGAATTCTTAAACAACCTTAAATCCAAAAATTTGATTCCAAAATACCCTCTCTAATGATCTCTCTAAAATCCCCTAGAAAAGTTTTAGGAAAAGTGCTCTCTGAAGAAAGGACGGAATGCCCGAAAAAGAATTGGGAAAAGACATCAAAACGTGAACTGCCGTGGCGCATGGCCGTGCCTCAGCGCACGATCGGCTGTGCGCCACAAGCTAGGTTGGCACGGTCGTGCCAGTGGGTACGGGGAGCCCGTGCCACCTCCTTGGAATGGCCACACAGCCGTGTGCACCCTGCATCACGATCATGCTTCTTCTGCTTCCTCCAGCTCTTCATTCTTTGATGCTCGGGGGTCGTTAGACCTCCAATCTTCCTTCAATGCATCCTTAGAGCCTTCGTTTCTATCAAAGCAGGATCCACACTCTTGCTCTTTACAAGACCAAACCATCCGAGTCTTGTTTCTCTCATCTCATCTTCGATGGGAGCCACTTCAACTGTGTCTAGTTACTTCATTCTTATTTCCGTCAATCCTCGTATAACCACACATCCATCTAATCATCCTCAACTCTGCTACCATCAACCTTTAAGCCTGTGTCTTTATTATGGGTCAACATTCCGATCTATAAAACACATCAGATCTAACTACCATACGATAAACATTGCCTTTTAATCCCACAGAATCCTCTTATCATATAGTACACTTGATGAATTCTTCCAATTTTGCCAACCCACTTTTACGCGCTAGTTAATGTCTTCGTCAATATCCCATTTCTGTTGAATGATCGAGCCTAGAAATTTAAACTTCTCGACCTCTAGTATTATCATCCCATCAATGGTGACTTCTCTCCCTCATCTTCCCTTCCACTGAGATAACAATGTAGGCATTCAGTTTTAAATTTACTCACTCTAAAACACCTAGACAAAGATCAATATGAAAAGAAACTATTTCAAAGTGAACTCATATCATTCTATGAAATTTTTTGGTTGTCCAATAATATAAGCTCCTTCACCTGATAAGTATTAATGTAACAAATCAGAAGAGGCTCTCCATGAGATTCAAACGTCTTATGTTTATGATTTCCCAAAGGAACAAATCAGAATATGCCACAACAATTGTAATGTAATCACAAAAGATTAATCTCAAGAAGAATTTCTCTTCGTAATTATTGAAAAAATTGAGGAACTACAGCTTAAAGCTCAATATCACCAAAAGCATAAAGCCCTATTATTAAAGCATAGAGTTACCAAGTCAGATTAGTCCTAAACAATTAATAAAAAATTATGAAGCACGATGATCTTACTGGTCTAAATTCATAACAGTTAAAGAACTATAACAAGAAGTCAATTAGCTCAATGTAGAAGCAGATGATTTAAGGGATCAAATCAAAACACAAAATCTCCAAAGGGAAACAAATCCTATCCTTATTTCTCAACTGTAAGAACTTCGAAATTGGGTTTCTTTACTTGAATCTTCAAAATCTCCTAATCAATCCAAACCTTCCTCACCTAAACTATGTCCAGATGAACAAAACCATGAGGCATTCCTCTCAGCCATTAATCGTGTTACTTTTCAAAAATGGTTTGTCTTTGTTACCATTAAAGCGAATGATTTAACAACTTGTTCTATTCCTCTACTAGATAGTGGTGTTGACATGAATTACATTGAAGAAGTTTAATTCCTTTAAACATTTCGGAGAGCAAAAGAAAAAATGTCTTGTGCTCTATTTGCTCTATGCCCCGAATCAATTACAAGATTTTAGATCACCATATTTGTTGTAATAGATATTGTTCCGTAAATATTTTTATAGTTATTAAAAATGCAAAGCAATAGGTCATTTTTGGAACTCCCTTCTTTACTAAAGTTTACACATTTACTATCAATTCTAAAGGGGCTTACTCAAACATTCTTAGGAAAGAATTTGGATTTTAACTTGCTTTTTCAATGAGAAAATAACGACCTTTCCATTCTACAAGAAACACCAATCTCCAGGGTTATCACCGCTAAAGGAAAACAAAAACCATTTCTCTAAACAGAGATTGTTCAAGAAAATGTTAATGAACAACATACTATACCAAAAATTCAATAAAAAATTCAATAAGAAATTATTTTGAGAATTATGTTTTTGTTGATGTTCCAAATGCTTTTTGGGATTAAAAGCAACACATGGTAGATTTATCTTATGAAAAAGATTCTGGGGAAAGAACTATACCAGCGACCTACTCAAAAGAGTAAAAAGCTTTTAGAATCTCATAAAAAGGAAATTGAATATTTGGTGGACAAAAAGCTCCTTGAATCTTTCAAATCTGCTTGGAGTTATGCAGTCTTATATACTTACAATCAAGTAGAAAAAGAAACGTGGTGTTTCAACATTAGTTAATAGTTACAAACCACTCAATAAAATTCTTCGTTAGATGAGATACCTAATTCCAAGAGTGAAAGATTTATTAGGAAGATTATATCATGCAAAAATATTTTCAAAATTTGATATGAAGCCTGGCTTTTAGCAAATTCAAATGGCAGAAAAAGACAAATACAAAAGTAGAATTATTATTTCATTTGGACTTTACAAGTAGAATGTTGTGCCATTCTGACTTAAAGAATGCTCCTTCTTTTACTCATTAACATCACCTTAGCACAGCTATTGGGGGTGTTACACCCCATGCCATTAAGTCCAATTTGCATTCAAAACACCGAGCATGGCTTCATTTACAAGGCACTAAAAGAGTATTCAAGATTATCACAACAATCCCACAAACATTAGGTAACACTATGCAACAATACTCAATAAAATTTTTAATTCAATAGCAACATACTAAAGAATACGCAAAACTCAATGGAATTTCACTAATCACTCAAGGGGATATGATAGCAATGGTTATGATTAATCTAGAAAGACCACGAATTCAAGGAAATACAACACCTATGTAAAGCATCTATCAGTAGTCTGCCTTACTATGTGTGGAAAATTTGTAAGATTTTTCAGTGATCTCCATACAAATGCATTTGTGTAACTCTGCAGAAAACTGTTCAAGATCAGTCGTCCATGTGGCCTTATTGAAGGTCCTTCAATCATTTAATTTTCAATTGTTCAAATGTTAGAGATATTTTCAATTTACTGTTCACTTTACTATTCAAGCTGTCTTTTATGCCTACTTAAAGTTGCCGAAGTTGTATCTGAAAAAGACAAGTCCCTTCTCCGCCTCAGTTCCTATCGCTAGCTTTTCTTTCCATTGCTTGCTCTACTTCTCATCTTCTTGTGATTATTGATAGATCTACTACTAAAACCACAAGCGCAAGTGTGTTGTATTGTAGTAAAGATATCGTTCCCACGAGGACCAATTATAACCTATTTAGTTTTATCCTTAAAAACTGCTAAGTAAGTAATTTCGATTAAGAGGTTGAATAACACCATAACCTAATTGAAGAATTCAATAAATTAAAAACATCTATGGAATTGTTTCACCTTATAAAGATGTGGATCAATGCAATATGTCATGTACTTGATCTATCATGGGGCGATTGAAAGGGCTGCAATTGCATATAGAATTCAATCTTCTTTCGAAACAAACTGAATTGTCTAACCTAACAAGTCACTCTTTCAAAGCCCTTGTTTAGCCTAAGTTATAGATCTTTGATCGCTAAAAGTCCTTTTAACAAGCGAATCTCTTTCAAGTATTACTAAATCAAGTCCTATCTTATCAATCAAATAGCAAGTTTCACCTTTCAGTCCTTCACTTAAGTATTTAGAATTAGCGAATGAATTTGGCCAAAATCCAAACACAAAAATTACACACAAAAGATAGAATTCAACCAATCCCAACAAAGAACAAGAACAACTAAATATAAAAGATTCTAACATTAATACTTGGCCAACAATCCCTGGATTGAGAAAACTACTCACACATATTTAAATCAACAAAAGTAAACAGAGTTTTGGGAGAAGAAAACTTAGCGCAATTGGAGATCCTTCAAGGGTTTTCCAACTTCGCAAGGGCTCCAAAATAGCAAGTAACTCTTCAACACTCGCACTCAAAAGTACTAAAAGTCTAAACTAAACATAGAAATAAATGTAAAAGGAACGAAAAACTACAGGGAATAGTTCTCTTTCTTCCTGTGTTCTTTGCTTGCTGCAGCGAAAATGACCTTACTTATAGAGAAACACAATCAGCCTCAACCACACGATGAAGGAAACGAATAGGATAGTAGTTATGGCTTCACCATGGACCATGGCCTTCACCACAGACAGTCCGTGGATGGCTTTGCCTCGATGATCTTCTATTCTTTCTTCTTTCTACGGGCATGGTGACATGGGGGTGTCCGTGGTAAGTCAAATTGCACTCAATTATGGTCACCTTTGCGGTGAAATGGTCCAAAAACCTACAAAACACAGAAAAGAACCATACCCGAGCGTAAAATCGAAAAAAGAGTATAACGTAAAGCACATAATTCTCCCTAAAAACAACACAAAATGACCTCAAAATAGTGTGCACTTTAAGCACTTATCAAATTCCCATATGCTTAAACCATTGCTTGTCCCCAACCAATCATGAAACTGAGGCTAAAGATAGGAATAACCTCCTCAGGAAAACATTAGTAGCATCATTAATAACCAAATCAGCTTAAGAAATTTAGGCCAAAAGTGATAAATTTTACAAACAAATAGGAGAAGGAAATTTTTGGAAAAGGGTAAGAACCATCACATCAAAATATTAAATGAACTACTCAAATCAACTCGAACAATCATATTGGCATATTATAATAAGTAGAGCCTAGAAGAATCAATAAACCCTCACTTTAGGGATGAGGCACTCATAACTCATGTGTTTAAAATAAAATGCGACTCTCTCAATCTCATTATGTAGAACCAAATCAACCATAAGCTTGAGACGACTTTCTAATTCGCCACCACTATAATGCAAAACGCACAAGGCAATCATGAGGACTTTTAAGGGTCACAACAGGGCAAACGGGTAAAGGTAAGGTGGAAACAAAATTTTGGGTTTTGTGGAACTAAAAGCCAAAGATTAAGAGCATAAACTATCATCTCGCAACTAAAACATACTTTAAAATATCGATAGCATCTCCAAGTGATGTGGCAAGAAAAAGTAGCTAAAAATATAAAACCAATGCTAAATCCTCTTATTGCATCATTTTTATTCTTTTTTTTTCTTCTTTGTTTTTGTTTTTCAACATATACACATTTTTTCTCTACACACCTTTGGTGCGCTTTGTTTTCTTTTCTCTGTTTCTTTTCTTGCCTTTTTTTCTTTACAAGGAGGATAATTCAAAAGGAAATTATACATTTTCAGCACTTTACTTGCGACTCACAAGACATAACCCAATTTACTTTGGAGGGAAAAATAAAGCATGAATCCCTTATCATATCCAACCAAACCACAATATGGTTATTATCCTCAACTACACCCAATCAACTATGAAAACTCTATAGTTTTGGCTAAATGGGTAAGCCATGTGTTTGGCCATAATAATATAGGTTCTCATTTAAAAAAAAAAAACAGGGTAAAGGCTCAAAGGGGTAGCAAGGGGTAAATTATTCACATAAATGTAGCTATTTGGTCAGTGTAGCCCATAAAGTCAAAGAATGCCTCAATCATGTTGCCTAAATGTGCATGCTAAATGTGGTCTTGAACAACAGTAAAAGCAAGTTCTAGAGACTTGAAATATAGAAAGAGTCACACATGAAAGGAAATATGACATTAAGTTGATGAATTAGTCTATTCAGGCTACAAATCTCATAGGACAAGGTTTATCCAGCTCTTGGAATTTCATATGCCAAACACTCATGCCAAGAATCACTAAGCAAGCAACTAATATCTAATGGGAAGGTCAAAACATGAAGCATAATTCAAAAACTTTGAAACAAACATTTTATTCAGAAATGGGCTTAACAAAAAGGGGTCAAAATAGGCAAAAGAAAGTCATTTAGCCTAAAGACTTATCATCAGAGGATTTATAGGCTCGTTTTCTTTTTGATGATATTTTTTTTTTTACTTTGGCAACTAAAAATGAAAAGGTGTCAAAACAAAACTAAAACGAAGAGAGATAAACCTAGAAAACTAAATAATCAGCCTAAAAATGCAAACTAAACACATAAACACAAATTATCACACATCCACAACACATATATATACAACAATGAAAAACTAAAACAACTCCCTCATGTTTGGACAATGCATTGTCCTCAATGCAAGTATAAGATTCTAAAAAGGAGGAGGAGGGGGTGGAGGAGAAGAAAGCGGTTGGGGCTGAGAAATGTGCCAATCTCACCAAGTGTCTAAGAAGAAGGCCCTAAAGCCTTGAAAATATTGGTACTGGGAAGTAATCATCCCATGAAGCTCATCATGGCGCTCCTGAACGACAAAGCCCCGGAGTGAGCCATGCTCAGTTTCTACATAAGCTCGTACAGAAGCTTGCTCTTCTTGAATTGACTGAAGGGTAGCATGCATGTCAGGATAGTCATGAGTGGAGGATGGTTGGGAGGAATTAGATGGTGATGAGGTGGGGATGGTCGCGCCAACTCTTCATCACCTAGCCCAAAGTAGAGATTGGCCCGGTTCAGGAGAAACGTGCGATCAACATTTGGGAGAGGCATAAGCAGATTCCCAGAATAAATGCAACAAATTCGTCCACCATCAAGTTTACAAAATTTCATTTGTTAAAAAGCGGCCAAGTTCAATCGCTCCGAACCTGTGACTTTGTGATCAGGGTTCAGTCCAACTCTAACCAACCTAGCAATGGTGGTCATAAAGCCCCCAATGACAATCCGTTGTGCAGAACTAGTGGTTGCGCTGTACAACTGATTGCCCAAGAATGACCCGACGTCAATTTGGCCACGTTCAAGCATGTTGCAAAAAAAATATAATTTAGAAAAATGAGGCACATTGATAGTATCCTCCCAGGCAAACAAACCACAAGCTAATAAACATTTGACCACATGAATACATGGCTTTCAAAGAACCGTGTTTTTTGGAATTACTAGTGTCATACCTATAATCCCTAGAAAGTTCATGACAAAAAGCATTTAGATTAAATTCTTTAGGGACATGTTGGTATGAGAGGTCCATACCTGATGAAAAACCAAATATACTATTCAAGGCGCTGAAATTAAGCTTATAAAACTCCTTATTAAGATAAAAGGAAATGTAGCCCTTTTGGCACCGAGGGCCACTCGTGACCCTAATTTGTAATGTGCTTAGAAATTCAAGTGTGAGGTCCTGATAGGTGTGGTCCCTAGTTTCTAAAAATTGGCCCATCTCGCCCCTAGCAAACAACCAACGAATATCATCAAACAATCCCAAACGATTCAACACATCTTTGTCATAATATTGAGTAGCTACCATAAGTTTACTACTCAAAGCATTATATCTAGCAATGTGCTCAAGATTAGTTAAACCGAGGGGGTGTGGAATGTTATCTCAATTTCTTATGGTGGTTGATGTGCGGGAGCTTCAGGAAGCTTGTTGCGGGGCTTGACTTGAAGTACCGGCTTCTTGTGTGGTTCTGGCCTTCTTCTTTGGCGCCACAATGGTGTAATGTGGATGGAAAAAGCATGAAAACCTAAACTAAAAATAAAATGCTAGAAAAATGCAAGAAAAATGTAAAATTTGAGAAAAGGAAAGTAAATGGGGAAGAAATATATAAGAATAAATGGAGTTGTGAAAGTTGTGGGTATGGAGATGGGAAAAATGGGAGAGAGAGAAGGCTTGCAAGTGAAAAATAAATGGAGACATTGGATTAAGGTGCAAAAATGAAAAACAAAGGGAAGAAATTTGGTGGAATTTTATGAAAAATTAAAGGTTTAAGGTGAAGTGGTCATGGAGGTTTTAGAGAGAGAATGTAGGGTTTAGAGAGGGAGTGTGTTGAGTTCGAGGAAGAAGATGAAAAGAATTGGGTCAAAGAGGGCTTTGAAAGCCCTTGACTGTGGACACGAGGCTCATCACGGACCGCGGTGGCGGCCACGGACAGTCCGTGGTCAGTTGTGGTCCCGGCTCTTTTGTCCTTTGCTTTCTCTTTTTTTTTGCCTTTTCTTTTTCTTTAGAGCCTTCACGGACCATGTTGGGTCCTTGGGGGCTCTAAAAAACCTCTTATTTCTTTTTCTCTCTTTTTTTTTGTTGTGTTAATTAATTTCTAGTGAAGGTTCTATAGTCCAAAAACAAACTATAATAAAAGGGAAAAAAAAGTAAAACAAACACTTCGGTGGCCTCCCAAGAAACACTCATTTAAGGTTAGGAGCTTGACCTTTCTTCTATTCCGCTTTGGATTCAACGAAAATGTGGGCGTCATTTTTGTCACGAACCATGAAATCAAAATCTTTTAACTGAGGGTACCACCTTAGATACTCAGATTGGACGTCCTTCTTCATCATCAAACGATGCCATAACATATTATCAACATACAAGATAAATGGATAGCATGCTTCATCGGATGGACCATTATCATCATGTTCAATCCCAATATCAAAATCTAAATTGACTCCTCCCTTAGGAGTAAAAAAAGAACTACTTGGCCGAACCTACAATAATCACTCATGGAAGATTCATTAGAAGCATATGAGTCAACCTCGGGTAAGCTAGATGGCGTAGAAGCAGCAAACTCCACCTTTACATAACCTTGGTCGAGATCCTCAGTAGAAATCCAATCAGTCTTAGAAGGGTTAGGACAACTCCAACCATCCTCCATTTCAGTTTCAGGCGAAAGGGGAAGTACATTAGATAGGGAAGAATTATGGAAAACAACTTTCTTATCCATAAAACAAAATGTAGCACAACACCCCTGACTTCAAATGTTATCCACGCCCTTTTACATCAATAATGCAACCTGAAGTAGCCAAGAAGGGCCTGCCAAGAATAATTTTGGCATCATCAATCTTAGTCATGTTTTAATGATAAAATCTTCCAGCACGCAAAAATTGGAGTAAGAAGGGTGCGGGTCACAATGGTCCTAAATGAAGCTTATGAAACATAGACTAGGGCATCAAACTAAAAATTGCGCCAAGGTCGCTTAGGGCTCTTTGAATTTTCATTTTTCCTACGACAAAGGGGATAGGAAAGCTACCTGGGTCAAGAAGCTTAGGTGGAAAGACTATGGGAATCTCAAAGCTATCATCCTCTATAAAAGATATGGGCTTGCCACCATCATTTCTCTCCTTACTCTCAGCCATGACCACCTCTTTACCCTCCTCAAGTGGTATGTCCTTCGGATCCTCCATCGTTTCTTTCAAGGTAACACAATTACAATGCTCACAGGGTTAGATTCAAGTTTACTACGTAGTCTACCTAGTGGTGTAGATGAAGACGTAGATTATTGAGCTATTTGGGCTTCCAACATCTTGTTGTGAGTTGTAAGCACATCAACCTTAGATGCTAATTGCTTAATGTACGGATCTTGCTTTTGTTGAGCCACAAGCATATTCTCCATCATAGACTCTAAGTTGAATTTTTGAGGTGCTTGCTGACGATAGGATGGTCTTTGAAATCCAAGGGGGTGGTCTAAAATTCGTTTAGGGCACAAGTGGGGCATTAGACTTAAAAGAGAAATTGAGGTGATTTCTCCAACTTGGATTATATGCACTAGAGAACGGACCATTTGTTGGACTAGAGTGGTAATTGTTCACATAATAACCTAATCATTTACATCTTGGCCAAAAGGACTACCCACTTCACAATGTACAGTCAAATGATCAACTGATCCACACGTATCACATGATAGGGAATGGGTGCTTGAACTAATAGAATTAATATTCAAGCGTTCCAACTTTTGAGACATAGCATCAACTTTGGAAGAAAGCATAAAAATAGCATCTAATTCTACCTTACCTCCAACCAGCTTGGGTTGGGTTCTCTCAAACGACCACTAGAAATTGTTAAGGGCCATCTCTTCTATAAGATTGTATGCTTCATCTTCAGTTTTGTTCAAAACTGTACCTCTTGCTGCCGTATAAATAGTAGACCTCAATAATTGAGTGACTCCATTACAAAATGTCTGCACCATCATCCATCCATGAAGACCATAGTGAGGGCATAATCATAAAAGATCTTTGAATAGCTCCCAGGCTCCATAAAGAATCTCATCTTCCTTTTGAGACAAAGTAGTAATTTGGTTTCGTAGGCTTGTTGTCTTACTCGGAGGAAAGCATTTAGCAAGAAAGACTTTTGTAAGCTTGTCCCATGTCATTATGCATCCTAGACGCAACGAGTGAAGCCACACCCTCGCCTTATCCCTAAATGAAAATGGAAATAGGCGCAAGCGGATGGCATTGGTGGAAACTTCGTTGAGCTTGAACGTATCACACACCTCTAAAAAGCCTGATAGATGTAAGTTTGGATCTTCTAGCGGGGTGCCTCCAAACTGAGATTGTTGTATCATGCATATAACGACTGGTTTGAGTTCAAAGTTGTCCGCTTCTACATTTGGCTGAGCAATGCTTGAGGAAATGCGTTAGACTCCCAGGGTTACAAAATATCGGAGTGTCCTTCTTTGGTCTCCTCTGATTCCTGCCATTGGTGAAGAAACTGCTTAAGCCTTGAGTCTTTGCTCTTCTGCCCTTAATTTATTCCTTCTAGAATGAAAAGTCCTTTTGGTTTCTACATAAAATTCAAGTGGAAAGGGACTTCGCATATGAAGGAGAAATAAGGAAAACAGGTAACAAAACTACCAATGCAAATCAAAAGTATAAAGATAATAATAATAAACCACTTAGTCAATTTCTGAGGGCTAACTCAATATCCACAAAGTTGGTCCCCGACAAT
Source organism: Selenicereus undatus (assembly GCA_017589665.1). Taxonomy (NCBI): domain Eukaryota; kingdom Viridiplantae; phylum Streptophyta; class Magnoliopsida; order Caryophyllales; family Cactaceae; genus Selenicereus; species Selenicereus undatus. The sequence continues at coordinate 17,999,500 of JACYFF010002017.1, forward strand.
GAGGCCAAAAACTTGATAGAGCTACTACTATGACTGCAAGCACATAGGTGTTGTAATGTAGTAAAAATATCATTCTCACGAGGAGCAATTGTAATCTTTTGAGTTTTACCCTTTAAAAGTGCTAAGCAAGTAATTTCGATTAAGAGGCTAAATAAACTATGACCAAATTGAAGAATTCAATGAATTAAAAAGATCTAGGGAATTGCTTCAGCTTGTAAAGATGTGGATGAATGCAATATATCATGTACTTGATCTATTATGGGGGATTGAAAGGGGTGCAATCGCATATAGAGTTCGATCTTCTTTCGAAACAAAACGAACTGCCTAAAAACAAGTCATTATTTCAAATACCCTTGTTTACCCTAAGTTATAGATCTTTGATTGCTAAAAGTCCTCTTAACAAGCGAATCTCTTTCAAGTATTGCTCAATCAAGTTCTATCTTATCAATCAAATAGCAAGTTTCATATTTCAATACTTCACTTAACTATCTAGAATTAGCGAATGAATTTTGCCAAAATCCAAAAACAAAAATTACACACACAAGATAGAATTCAACCAATCCCAACCAAGAACAGGAACAACTAAATAAAGATGAAAGATTCTAACATCAATACTTGGCTAACAATCCCTAGATTGAGAAAACTGCTCACACATATTTAAATCAACAAAACTAAACAGAGTTTTGGGAGAAGAAAACTTGGTGCAATTGGAGATCCTTCATGGGTTTTCCACTTGATATTAGCGTTGATGTATTAGTTCAGCACAAAGGACTAATGCTTCTTTCTCAATAAGCCTATATTGGTTGCAACAGGTTGGACTTTTGCATGGGATTTCTATTGAATCACAATGAGCTTTAATTTTTTCCCTTATTCTTCCCAAAAATAAGGCTGGTAACACTAAAATGAATTTTCCTTTCCAATATTTTTTATTGGCTTCTTTTCTTTACAGTATTTGGGTATGGAGTAGAGTAACTTCAATAGGAGCTTATAATTATTGATAAATAGTTGAAGGATAATCACAAGAAGATGAATAGTGGATTAAGTAATAGAAAGACATGCGAGTGAGAGGAACTGAGGTAGAGAAGGGACATGTCTTTTGCGATACAACTTTGGAGCCTATAAATAGGCACAAAAAGTAGCTTGAATAGCAAGGCAAACAGTAAATTAAAAATATCTCTAACATTAGGACTATTGAAAGTAAAGTTAACAAAGCACCTTCAATAGTGCCACATGTCAACAATAACATTGAATAGTTGTCTGTAGAGCTACGTCGATACATTTGAATGGAATTGACTAACAAAACTTGTAAATTTTCCACAGGTAGTAATGAAGACTACTCATATATGCTTTGCATAGGTGTTTGATTTCCTTGAATTTGTAGTCTTTCTGCATTAAGTGTTGCATATTTTGTAGAGCGCTGTGATTGAAATGTTAAAAATTTCATTGAGTATTGTTGCATAATGCTACCCTAAGGTTTGTGAGATTGTTGGGATAATCTTGAATAGTCTTGTAGTGTTTTGTAAATGAAGCCACTAACAGTGTTTTAAATGCAAGTTTGAATTAGTGGAGACCAACACACCTAGTAGTTGTGCTAAGGTGGTTTTAATGAGTAAAAGAGGGACTAATTTTTTGGCACTACATTCTATTTGTAAAGTCCAAATAAAACTGTAACTACAGATTCATATTTGTCCTTTTTTTCATTAAAATTTTCCAAAAGCCAAACTTTATATCAAAATTTGAAAATACCTTTTGCTATATAATCTTCCTAATAAATCTTTGATACCAAGAATTGGGCATCTTATCCATCAAAGAATTTTCGTGAGTGGTTAGTGATTAATTAGTAAACTAGGAACACCACTTTCCTTTTTCAGCTTGCTTGTAAACATAGACGATTACACAACTCCAAGGGGATTTGAAGGATTTATTGGGTTTTTGGTCTAACAAACATTGAATTTCCTCTTTACGAAATTCTAAAAGTTTTTTTTTTACTCATATGAAGAGGTCGTGCTTTTGTGGGTATATTTCTTTCATCAAAATCTTTTTCATAAAACAACTCTACCACATGTGGTTTTCAATCGCAGAAAGCATTTGGAACATCAACACGAACATAATTCTAACACAACTGCAGTCGTTTGGGATTTTCAACACCAATAAAAATATTTGTAAAACAATATCCATTTCTATAAATACAGGATCCAGAATCTTATAATTAATTTGGTGTATAGAGCTAATAACATAAGTTATTTTTTTCTTTAGTTCTTCAACATATTTAGAAGGAATTAAACATTCTTGAATACAACTCATGTTAACACCACTATCTTGTAAAGGAACAAATTTTTTTTGAAATCTTTAGCTTTAATAGTTACAAAGACATACCACTTTTGAAATTTAGTAGGATTAATGGCTAAGAAATGCTTCACGATTTTGCTCATGTGGAAACAGTTTAGGAAAAGGTGTGGATTGATTATGAGATTTTCAAGATCAAAGTGGAAAAAACTCTATTTTCAAGTTTTTACGGTTTTGAAATAAGGATTGAATTTGTTTCCATATGCAAATTTTGTGTTTTGACTTGATCCCTGAAATAATCCGCTTTTGCTTTGAGCTAATTATCTTCTTGTTGTAGTTCTTTAACTGTTATCAATTTAGACTAGTAAGATCATTGTCCTTTGTAATTTTTTATTACTTGTTTAGGACTAATCTGACTTGGTAACTCTATGTTTTAGTAATAGAGCTTTAGGCTTCTAGAGATATTGAGCTTTAAGCTCCAGTCCCTCAATTAGTTCGATAATTTGGTAGAGAAATTCCTATTCAGATTGATCTTTTGTGATTGCATTACAATTGTCATGGGAGATTGTGATTTCTTTCCCTAGAGAACTGGAAGCATCGAACATTCAAATCTCATAGAGAGTCTCTTCTAATTCGCAATTGATTAGGAGGTCATGCATTGCTTTTGAAGCTTTTTATCTTCAAGTTACATAGTTTTGTCTTTTAAGGGGCATGTATTACCTTTTGGCGCAACTTGATGACACTTATAGTAAGTAATGATATGAGTTTGAGATGGTTGAGATGGACACAGTTTAATGCTCTTTTGAGTTTTATTAGAGAAGTTACCTCCAGAGTTTTTGCTGGGTTTGGATAATCTATGTTATTAGTCTCATATTTTTGAGGATAATGTTTTAGAGATCTATTAGTACTTATACGGTGAAGGAGCTTATGTTCATGGATACTTAAAAGTTTTCATAGAACTATATGAGTTCATTTTGAAACAGTTAATTTCACATTAATCTTTGCATTGATGTCTTCGTTCGTTACAAAGGGTCAATGCTTCTTTCTTTATAAGCTTGGATTAGTGGCAATAGGCTAGACTTGTTCATGGGATTTCTGTTGTATCGCAATGATCTTTTAACTCTTGCCTTATTCTTACAAGAAATAATGCTGGTAGCATTGAGATGAATTTTCCATTCCCATAATTTTTGTTGGCCTCTTCTCTTTGCAAGAGATAGGTATGAAATATAGTAACTTGAATAGGAGCTTACAATTATTGATAAGTAGTTGAAGGATAATCACAATAAGATAAGGAACATAGTAAGCAATGGAAAGAAAAGCTCGTGAGAGGAACTGAGGCGGAGGGGACTCATCTTTTGTGATATAACTTTGGAGCCTTTAAATAGGCATAAAAAGTAGCTTGAATAGAAATAGTAAATTGAAAATGTCTCTAACGTTTGTACTATTGAAAGTAAAATTATTAGAGCACCTTCAATAGTGCCACATGTGAAGACTAATTTTGAATGGTTGTCTGATACATTTGAATGGAAACGACAGACAAGACTTGTAAATTTTCCACATGTAGTAGTGAGGATAACACACAGATACTTTTCACAGGTGTTTGATTTCCTTGAATTTGTATTCTTTCTGCATTAATCACAACCATTGCTATCATATTCCCTTGAGTGTTTAGTGAAATTCCATTGAGTGTTGCACATTCTATAGGGTGTTAACATCAAAATGTTGAAAATTTCATTGAGTGTTGCTACATATTGCTACCCTAATTGACGCATGATGAATTTCATTTGTCCTAATAGAGGTATGAAATGCATGTAGATATGCTCAATGGATGTTGAAGACCAATTTCCCCAAAGAAAAACGAAGAAAGGAGAGAATTCGCAAATAAAGAAAGCCTCTAATGGAGTAGATTCAATACTTATAATACGTAGCAAGTAGATAAATGAACCCACCCTCTAACCCTCTAAAGCCTTAGCACCAAGGATTAGATTAAATGAAAGACTCAAATCACCACCCTCCAAGAATTTGAGATTTTGAGGAAAACTAAGTTTCAAGCTCTCATATCATTCATCAAATCTGCTTTTTTTATGGAGATAATTGGGTCCATAAATACCCAATGAGTAGGGGAATTAGCTAAACATTACTGGGGCAAGTAGACCAATAGGAGGCTTACAAAATATCCTACGAAAAAAAAACAAGATGTTTAAGATAATTGCAATTATGATGAGTAGTATTTTCCAGAATTCATCATCCATCTTCTAAAGAGCCTTGAGTAGGCTCTACTCCTCAAATGAGTTGACACCACTTGTCACCTCTTCCCTTGTGTGTGAAGAATCATCCTCCACTGATTAATCTCCAAAAATACAGTGGTGACCTCCGCAATTAAGCCTATAATCAGAATCGAACATTTTCTGGTCTTGGACCGACCCTTGCCTGGTATTTAGCCCACAACTTCTTCAATACTTGGGGTTTGAGTGCGATTCAAAACTTGTTAGAAAATAGACATTTCGGCTTTCCATCCGTGTCTAATTTGGAGAATTTGGAGCTCATTTACCTGGTTCAGTTTGAGTTAGAAATTAAGCAAAGTATTTTGCCTAGAAACTGAAGATGAGCTAATGAGGTGGTTTTGGGAGGATTATGTGGTTAACTCCTTATTTAGGGCTAATATTGGCCCAACCACATTTCCTATCACTAATAGGACCTTCTTAAGGGCACCAAGTTAATATTGACCTAGGGCATCCTAGTCCTTGACCTAGGGTGAATATTGGGCGAACTTAGTTCACGACTTTCACTAGTGAGAGTAAGCTCAAGCTCAGAACTTGATCGACATCAAACCCTCCCTCTTGAAGAGGATTTGACCTCAAATCCTTCGGATTAAAATTCTTTGACATCACCCTTGCATGTCCTTTACAATTCTTTGGTTTGAATACACCCAAGGTACTAAAGAATCCTCTCTTCTTAAATGTGTAAGAGTTGTTGAAGATCTTTGGAATAACATCAAAGCATTGAGTGGCTCTCCTAGGCCTCATGAGCTCATTGAAGATCTCAACATACTCATCACAAGATATCTCAAAATCGTCATACCCAAGAGAGGTCTCGCTTGTGGCTTGATCACTTGTATAAGGGCCTTCTCCTAACACCATTCTGATTGACAATGGGACCTTAGGCACGGGTGCTTTTAGGGTTTGATCCTCAAGCTCTTGGCAAGCTAAAAGGGATAAAGGTTTCACTATCTCATTTGTGTTTGGCTTCATCATTAGTAAGGCAATCGAGGTTTGCTCTTACTAGTGGCACAATCTTGACGTGTTTCACTCTTGTGGGGCCTTTTCTCACTTTCTTTCCCCGTTTTTTCTTTGTGAGGCTTGGGTAGAGGTAAAGGGGCCAGTGTGAGGCTTTTACCATTGTGCTTCAGTGTATATGTGTTAGCATATCCATCATAGATCACATGCTTATCAAACAACCAAGGTCTACCAAGTAACAAGTGACATGCATCCATAGGAAGGATGTCATACAATACTTCACCATAATAAGGACCAATTTAGAATAAAATAAGAGCTTACCTCGAACTGATTACCTTATTGCTTGGTCCTCACCATTGAAGAGTATATGAAGTAGGATACTTCTTGGTGGGAATTTAGCGATTACCAATGAGTGTGTTGGAGGCCACATTTATGCAACTTCCATCATCTATGATTAAATCACAAACCTTGTATCCAATAGTGCACCACGAGTTGAAGATTCGCTCCCTTTGGCTATCTTTATAAGGAGCCTTTGTGATGTGTAGGGACCTCTTGATCAACAATAATTCTCCAACATCGAGGGTCACCAAGGTAGAACTATCATTTTCATCCTCCTGTTCACTAGATTCTTCCTCAATGACTCAAATCTCTTACACCTCCTTGATGGTAGGGGATTTTCTATTGGGACAATCAGCTTGGAAATGCCCAAAACCTTGACATTTAAACATTTATTTCCTGCCAACCTCTTAGGAAGCTCACTAGCGATTCTCTTGCCCTTATCAAGGGCTCACTTGAGGAGGTGGGATTTCAATTTCAATGTGAGTGGAGGCCTTTTTAGTAAGGGAGGTGTGAGAGGGCTTCATACCCTTAAGTCGCTTCTCAACTTTGATAGCTAGGTGGCACACATCATCAAAAGATAAGTAGGGTTGTAATTCTAGCTTGCTGGCAATGCTAGGAGATAATCCCTTAATAAACCTAACAATCTTGAGTTCGGGTTCTTCATTCAAGCCAACCTGCAGTCGGAGTTGTTTAAACTCCCTGTACTCTTCTACCTTTAGATTCTCTTAGTTGAGAGAGGTGATCTTGAGGTAGAGTTCTTGTTTGAAAGAAGGAGGTACAAATCTCTTGTCCATATGCTTCTTGAGCTTGAACCAAGTCTTGATTTTGGATTTGGGTTCTCTAGGCCTACTCTTCTTCAAATGTTCATACCATAATAAAGCATGCCCCTTCATTTTAAGAATAACTAACTTAAAGGCCTTCTTATCATTGTAATCTTTGAGTTCAAAAATACTTTCAAGGGCTCAAACCCAATCAAGATAGTTCTTCGGTTAAGATCGCCATCAAATTCTGGAGCCTCCACTTTGAGATCCCGAAGGTCATCTCTTTGATGCCTTAGTCTTCTTAGTTTTCCTTCCTCATCATGAATGTCTTCTTTTATAGGAGGAAGAGTATTCAATGTTAATAGGGGGTGAGCATTGTAGCCTCATTGGTAAGGGTTTCATGGATTGGATTCTCTTACTTGTGCAACCTCTAGAGTGAGCTTCATCATTTGCTCTTGAAGCTCTAGCAGGGCCCTACCTATCTCATGGGCTTTCCCAAGAGGAATGTTCAAGGAGTGAGAAGGATTGCCCTCACTGGCCATGGTTGATAGAAAGGTGAAAGGACGAAAAAGGAGGCAAAAAACAGGGGAGCCACGAGCATGCTGAAGGAGCACGAGGAGGAAATAGTGAAAAGGAAGGGGCACGGTTGTGCTCTGCAGCATTAGAGGGGTTGTGCCAGATCTCTAGAACATACATTAAGAGTGCTAGAAGGGGCATGGTTGTGCCAGGCAGCATGGGGTGGTCATGCCAAATCTCTAGGTCAAATTTTCAAAGTGTAGGATTTTGGCACGAGTGGCAGTGCCAATTTCTAGTTTCGTGTTTTTGGCACTTTTGTGGAGTTATAGGGATATATTTAGGTTGGGATTTGTGTTTTAGCTATCATTAGAGTTATTTTTGGACTAGATAAGAGACTTACAGAGGATGAACTGATGACAAAATAGTATAGAAAGGGGAAACTTTAAGCAATTCCAACACATGGATGGTTCGAATGGATGCTTCCTAAGAGATAGGATCATTGTGCTCTGATGCCAAATGATGTATGGTGAATTCCATTTGTCCTAATAAAGGTATGAAATGCACATAGATGAGCCCAATGGATGTTGAAGACCAATTTCTCCAAAGAAGAACCACGAAAGAGAGAGAATTCCCAAATAAAGAAAGCCTTTAATGGAGTACATTCACATTTGTAATAGGTAGCAATTAGATAAATCAACCCCCCTCTAAACCTCTACAACCTTAGCACCAAGGATTAGATTAAGAGGAAGACTCAAATCATCATCCTCCTAAGGGAGAAAGAATTTGAGATTTTGAGGAAAACCAAGCTTCAAGCTCTCATATCAATCATCAAATGTTCTTTTTTCATAGAGGCAATTGGGTCCATAAATACCCAATGAAAGAGGGAATTAGTTATATATTAGTGGGGCAGTGGACCAATAAAAGGCTTACAAAATATCCTAGGAAAATAAGTCAAGATGCTTAAGACAATTACAATCACCATGAGTTGTATTTCTCAAGTCTTATCCTCCATCTTCTAGGGAGCCTTGAGTAGGCTCTACTCCTCCAAATGAGGTGACACAACTTGCTGACTCTTCCCTTGTGTGTGAAGAATCATTCTATTGTGATTAATCTCTAAAATTACAGTCGTAACCTTCTCAATTAAGCCACTAATCAGAACCGTGTATTTTCCAATCCTATACTAACCCTTGCTTTTTATTTAGCCCATAACTTCCTCAATACTTAGAGTTTGAGTGCGATTCAATACTTACAAGAAAATAGACATTAAGCTATTTCCATCCATGCATAATTTATAGAAATTAGAGCTCATTTCCCTTGTTAAATTTGAGCTAGAAATGAAGCAAAGTATTATGCCCATAAACTAAAGATGAGCTAATAAGGTGATTTTGGGGGGGATTAAGTGATTAACTCCTTATTTAGGGATACTATTGCCCCAACGACATTTTCTATCCCTAATTAGACCTTCTTAAGATCCCTATGTCAATATTGACCTAAGAGGACCTACTCCTTCACCTAGGGTCAATATTGGGCCAACTTGGTTCGTGACCCTCACTAGTGAGAGTGGGACCAAGCTTGGAATTTGCTCCGCATCACTAATGTGTTGTGGGATTGTTGTGATAATCTTGAAAATTCTAGTAGTGTTTAGTAAATGAAGCCACGGATGGTGTTTTAAATGCAAGTTGGAAACAATGGAGTGTAATACCCTTAATAGTTTTGTTGGGGTGATTTCAATGAGTCAAGGAAGGAGCAATTTTTTAGTCCAAATGGCACTACGTTCTATTTATAAAGCCCAAATGAAACTGTAACTGTTGTTTTCTATGTGTCTTTTTCTGCCATTTGAATTTGCCAAAAGCTACACTTCATATCAAATTTTGAAAATGTCTTTTGCATCATATAATCTTCCTAATAAATCTTTCATGCTGGGAAGTGGGTATCTTATCCATTGAAGAAATTTTGTAAGTGGTTTGTAACTAATTACTAACCTAGGAACACCACATTCCTTTTTTAGCTTGGTTATAAACATAGAAGATTGCACAACTTCAAAAGGAGATTTGAAGGATTTATTAGATTTTTTGTCTAACAAAGATTGAATTTTCTTTTTATGAATTTCCAAAAGTTTTGTATTCTCATTTGAATAAGTCGTGCTTTTGTGGGTATATTTCTTTCATCAAAATCGTTTTCATAAGATAAGTCTCCCATGTGTTGATTCCAGTCCCAAAAAGCTTTTGGAACATCAACGCGAACATAATTCTAAAATAACTTCTTATTTGATTTTTTTATTGAATTTTTTGTATAGTGAGTTGTTGCACACTATCCGACATTCCAAGTTTACTTGACTAAGGAAGCTCATCTAACACACTTACTCACATTTTCTTGAACAGTCTCTATTTAGAGAAAAGGTTTTAATTTCCTTTAGCGATGATAGCCCAGAGATTGAGGTTTCTTGAAGAATTGAAATATCACTTGTTTCTTTGCATTGAAAAATAAAATTAAAATCTAAATCTTTCCTAAGAATACTTGAACAAATGCCTTTAGAACAAACAGTAAATGTGTAAATTTGAGTAAGGAAGGGAGTTTCAAAAATGACCTGTTGTTTGAGATTTTTGACAACTATAAAAATATTTGTGAAACAATATCCATTACTGCAAATATGGTGATCTAGAATCATGTAATTAATTTGATGCATAGAGCCAATGGCACAAATCATTTTCTGTTTAGTTCTTTAAAATATTTCGAAGTAATTAAACCTTCGTGAATGCAATTCATGTCAACACCACTATCTAGTAGAGGAATAAAACGAATTTTGAAATCATTATCTTTGATAGTAACAATGACATACCATTTTTTGAAATTAACATGATTAATGGCTGAAAGGACTACCTCATGTTTTGACCTCTGGACGTAGTTTACAGAAGAAGGTGTTGATTGATTAGGAGATTATGAAGATTCAAGTAAAGAAGCCCGATTTCCAAGTTTTGAGGTTTGTGAAATAAGGATTGAATTTGTTTCCATATGGAGATTTTGTGTCTTGATTTGATCCCTTAAATAATCCCCTTCTACTTTGAGCCTATTGAGTGAAAATTAAATAAAATAAATAATTTGCACAACACAACTTTCCGACGTACAAAAATATACATCAGTTTATGTTGAGTACAACCCTATTCAAGAGGATAAACCTCTTTAATTACATCCCTGTCTTGGGAGACCACCTTTTGATTTCGATTCGTTCTATTTTGTTATTTTCTTTTTCTGTTCGTTTTATTTTATATTAATGAGACTTTGTACAATTGGGTTCGACATGTATATTGTATGCCGAGTTATCCGTTATCCAAAACTTAATTGTATCAGATAGTGGTCGTATAGGCACCTTCTAGGAAGGGTACTACACGTACAGATTCTTCATATGCAGGTTATGGCACGGGCAATTTTATTTGATTTGAAATTTGGGTTGCACTCACTTAGTTATCGTGAGTTGCATACGTACCTCTTTTATAGAGGATCAAACTGGTCGTAGTTCTTTAATTTTATTTGATTTAATTTTTGGTTATGCTAATAACTGTAATTTAATTTAATTTCAGTTTTGGATTTTGTTTATATAGTCAGAAATTTGATTTAATTTTGTCGTTTGATTTTTTTATTTTTTTATTTTTTTTTGGCTTTGATAGCTAAGTTGAATGTGTTAGCCAATTTGCCACAATTTTTTTATCGGCCGATTTAGCCCTTCTCGAAATCGGTCCGTATATTGTTGTTATTATTTTCGACTTCCGATTGCACACGAAATTGGTTTATGGGTTATCTACGTACCCTTAATAGGCTCAAATCGGCGTAATTCTTGGGCCAATTTTTAGTTTAGGCTTACGTCATGGGAGGAGGGAAATTTAGTAAGTTATGTTGTATGTTTAGCTCGGGTTTGGTCTTATTTCGCCATGTTTATTGTTTGAACAAGGCTTCGACTTTTTGAAAAACTCTCCCTTTAATTTGTTTTGTTTACGCAACGTGTAACCAAGGGTTACAGAGTTGCAATTTTGATCTTTCATGGAAAGGGTGGGAAAATAAACGAGACTTTGTGGTTCATTTCGTGGAGTTGAAAATTTAAGTAGATCGGTTTTTGAAATGGAAGGCTTGTTTTTTTTTTGGCGTTTGAGCGGTTAAGGTGCAATCGACTTGAACCAAATTAACTTTTTAGGACGAGGGGGTATCAGTTTGGACCAATTTGAGAATTTTGACTTCGAATGAACTCGAAAAAATTTTGTATCGAGCTTCCTACGTATCCTTCGTGGAATCAAGTCATCGTAGTTCCGATTTTGAGTAGAAGCAAAAAGTTTATTTATACCCGATGATAACTTATGGGTTTAATTTAATGTAGTCACATTAACAGAGCTACTAAACTTATAATTAATGATCAGAGGTTTTGGGCCCCTATTTCTATTTCCTTGGGCTTCACTCCCCCCCCCCTTTTTAAACCCAAGGACAAAAAAAAATATAACAAAATAAAAAAAATAAAAACAAATACAATTGACAGGAACTTGTGACACTAAGAAGGCCCATGTTGGCAAACGAGCACCTTGGGGTAAAGGAAATCCTAAACTTGCAATGAAGGAATCCAACAACACCAACCAACAACTTTAATTCTTGTATCACAACCAGAAAATATGCTCTGTTTTGCGTAACTCTTTCTTCTTCCCCTGCTTTTTTTATCACCATTTTTTTAATCGGAAATGGCTTCTCTCTTTGTTTTTTTATTTATTTAGTGGGCACATAACTGGGAGTAGAATTCCAACTCTATGCAAATTGCAATATTAGATAGCATGTCTCCTTCTTAGATTTTAACGAGAGTTTCATAGTGAATTGAATTTATCCAACACAAAGCCTCTATGTTCATAAAAGGGCCTTTAACTTTCCGATTTATTTTGCTTAACCTTTGAGTCCCCCTTTTTTTTTAATTTACTCTCTGTGAAACCAAGGTAGGAGCAAATCATCTTCTTGCACCTTGTTTTGTGCTAGTGTTTTTAAAAAACCTTTCATCATTAACAGAGCATTGGGATGGGTTTTGCCGCAAGTAATTAGAAGAGATTTTTTTTAGCCAAATTCATTATATCGTTGAGCACTCTAGGAGTATTGAAAATCCAAAACAATTCTCTTGAACTGGGTGTTTGAGTTACAT
>JACYFF010002017.1:18011811-18142500 GCA_017589665.1 Selenicereus undatus
GTATTTTCTATTTGTGTTGATATTAGTTGGGCTGGACATAGAAACTTACAAGGTTTATTGGCTTGTGTCCAAGTTATGGTACCCCCTTTTTTTGGGTCTATTTCAAATTTAAGGAATATTAATCTTGCTTGATCTAAATTATAAAAATTTCACATTCAACAGAGCCAATTGATGACTTCTTGTTATAGTTCTTTAATTGTAATGAATTTGGATAGGTAACATCATTGTCCTTCATAATGTTTTATTACCTATTTAGGACTAATCTGACTTAGTGACTCTATGCTTTAGTAATAGGGCTTTAAGGTTATGGTGATATTGAGCTTTAAGCTATAGTTTCTCAATTTTGTAGATAATTTCGAAGAGAAATTCTTCCTTAGATTGATCTTATCTGAGTATGGTACAATTGTTATGGCATATTGTGATTTCTTCCTCTGGGGAATAATAAGCATCGAATGTTTGAATCTCATAGAGAGCCTCTTCTGAATTTCGTTCGACTAGGAGGGCAAGTGTTGCCTTTTGAAGCTTTTTATAGTCAAAATGCATAGTTTTCTTTTTTAAGGGAAGTCATTAGCTTTGTGCCCAACTTGATGGCACCAATACTAAGTAATGACATGAGTTTGAGAGGGTTGAGATAGTTTTGGTTTAATATTATTTTGAGATTTATTGGAGAAGTTACCGAAGGAGTTTTCGTCTTGGGCTTTTGATAATCTACATGATTAGTCTCAAATTTTTAGAATAATTTTTGTAGATTTATTAATAATTATAGGGAGAAGGAGCTTATATTTTTGGAGAGCCAACAATTTTCGTAGAATGATATTAGTTCGATTTGAAACAGTTTGTTTTCCCATTGATATTTGTGTTAAAGTCTTCATTTAATACAAAGTGCTAATGCTTCTTCCTTAATAAACCTAAGATTATTGCAATCGATTAGACTTTTCCATGGGATCTCTCTTCAATAAAACTTTTAATTTTTGCCTTATTCTTGCAAAAAATAAGGTTAGTAGGACTGAAATGAATTATTCTTTCAAATACTTTTTCTTGGCATCTTTTCTTTGCAAGAGGGAGGTGTGGAATACAGTAACTTGAATAAGTGCTTACTATTGTTGATAAATAGTAGAAGGAAAATCGCAACAAGATAAGGAGGGGAGTAAGCAATGAAATGAAAACCTAGTATGAGGACCAGAGGTGGAGAAGGGACTTGTCTTTTGCGATACAACTTTGGAACCTTTGAATGGTCACAAAAAGTATCTTGAATAATAAGATAAACAGTAAAATGAAAATATCATCAACATTTAAATAGTTAAAAGTTAAATTATTGAAGCACCTCTATAGTGCCACATGTGAAGGCTGGTCTTAAATAGTTGTCTGCTGACCTAGGCTTGCACATTTGAATTTTAAAATGACTGGAAAAACTTGTAAATTTTTCATAAGTAGTAACAAAGACTACTCATAGATGTTTTGCATAGGTGATTGATTTCAATAAACTTGTGGTTTTCCCGCCTTAACCAAAACCAATGTTATCATAGTCCATGAGTGTTTAGTGAAATTCCATTGAGTGTTGCATATTCTGCAGAGTGTTGCTATTGAAATGTTGAAAATTTCATTGAGTATTGCTGCACAGTGTTTCCCTAATGTTTCTGGGATTTTTGTTATAATGTTAAATACTCTTGTAGTGCTTGGTAAATGAAGCCATAGTCAGTGTTTTAAATGCATGTTAGAATAATGGAGTGTAACACCCCTAGTTCTTGTGCTCAGCCAATTTTAATGAGTAAAATAAGGAGATTTTTTTTGGTCTAAATGACACTACATTCTATTTGCAATGTCCAACTGAAACTGTAACTGCAGTTTTGTATTTGTCTTTTTCTGCATCATATAATCTTCCTAATAAATCCTTCATGTTCTGAATTGGGTATTGCATCCATCAAAGTATTTTATTCAGTGGTTTGCAATTAATAACAAACCTAGAAACACCACATTCCTTTTTCAGCTTCGTTGTAAACATAGAAGACTGCACAACTCCAATGAGATTTGAAGTATCTAGTGGGTATATTTCTTTCATCAAAATCATTTTCATAAGATAAGTCTACCACTTGTTGCTTTCAATCGCGAAAAGCTTTTGGAGCATCAACACAAACATAATTCTAAAATAATTTCTTATTTAATTTTTTTTATTGCTTTTTTGGCATAGTAAGTTATTCACTAACATTTGCTTGAACAATCTCTCCTCGGAGAAAAGCTTTCGTTTTCCTTTAGTGGTGATAGCCCTAGAGACTAAGGGTTCTTGAAGAATTGAAATATCATTTGTTTTTTAATTAAAAAAGCAAATTAAAATCAAAATTATTTCCTAAGAATATTTGAATAAATAGCTTTAGAGTAGACAGTAAATGTGTAAATTTGAGTAACAAAGGGAGTTCTGAAAATGACCTGTTGTTTGAGATTCTTGGAAAATATAGTGATCTAAAATGTTGTAATTAATGTATAGAGCCAATGGTACAAATCATTTTTTTTGTTTAGTTGTTCAAAATATATCGAAGGAATTAAACCTTCATGAATACAACTCATGGAAGCACCACTATCCAATAGAGCAATAGAATGAACTTTGAAATCTTTATCTTTGATAGTAACAATGGCATAACATTTTTTAAAATTAACATGATTAATGGCTTGTAACACCCACTTTTTTCTTTTTCCGTTAAAGCTGATTGTATTGTCCTTTTAAGTTATAAAATCGTATTTTATTAACGATATAAGTTAAATTATTATTGATGTGCTTATGTGATTAATAATTTTATTAAAAAGAATATTCTTGTCACTATTAATATTATTATTATGAGTTCAAAAACGTTACGATGATTTTTAGTAAGCGTTATTAATGGTTATTAACGAGTGTTAAACCGAATAGGAACCCGAGTTCGATTAGTTGTCAACCTTGGAGCTCGTTTTGTTAGTTATTAAATCGAACCTCGATATTTTTAGGAGTGAAGAACCAATGAAAGGTCGTTTTAGCGATTGAGTTTAGAATTCGGGATGCGAATTAGACTAGCGGTGCCAAATATTGAACGACTTGGAACACAATAGGGGGGAAGGGCATTTTTGTAATTTCACCTAGCCCCTTTTCTTCTTACCCTGTTGCGAACCCCCATCCCCAAGCCATCTGTCTATCTCTCTTTCCTCTGTATCTTCTTCCTCCTCCTCCATCACCATGCGCGATCACCAAGCTCCCAAAACCACCAATTTTCGCTTAGCCCAGCTCGAAAATCCACCAGATTGCACCTCCCCATCATCAAACCAACCTTTTGATGTGAAATCTGGGCCAAATCGAAAACAACCCAGCACGATTTGTTTGAATTGGGCTGCGACTTGACGCCCTAGACGCGAGCTGAAGCTTGGCTATGCAACCTAGCTTCTAGTTGCTTGGAATCCTCTATAAATTGGGAGTAATTCGCGGCCTCAAGCACGCCCCACAAGTTCTAGTCAGTGAGTGGGCGTTTGGGTTGAATTTAGGGTTCGAATTGCATGGGTTTACGCATGGTTCGGGGTCTGTTCATGTGGTCAGGGAACAAGGAGTCGAAAGTTAGAGTTTCGAGCACCTAAATGAGAGCCCAAAGCCCTTCGAATGACTCTCCAACTTGGAGCCGAGGTGGGTGTTTATCGCCTCCTAAGTGTTAGTAATTTCGAAAATGTTTTAGCCCTTAAATTGTGATGCATGTAAGTTTAGGATTGGTCAGGTTAATTGAGATTATGCATGTTCTATTTCAGATGAATTTAGTTTAAATCGATGTATGTTAAGTTTAGTTAGTTCATGCCTGAAAGTAACTTCGAAATAACCTAACAATGCCTTGAATCGATATATGTTAGCTTAGTTAATTAATACTTCAAAATGGCTTCGAATCGATACATGTTAGTTTAGTTAATCCATGCTTATAAGTGGCTTTGAAATAACCTAAGAACATTTCAAATCGATGCCCATTAAATTAACTAATTCATGATTTAAAGTAGCTTCGAGACAACCTAAGAATGCTTCGAATTGATGCATGTCAAGTAAGTTGATTCAAGTTTGAAAATGACCTTCAAAATGAACTAAGAATGCCCAAAATTGATGTATGCTAATTTGGTTAGTGATGCCTTGAAAATGACAGGAGTATGACATGCTTAATTCCTAAATGTGAATTATGAATATAAGCTAGCTTCATGCCTTGCTAGTTCATTTCAGTTCATCGAGTACTTTACTTAAGTTAAAGAAATGTATGTATATGTTTATATATGCCGTAACGTGCCGCTGGAAGGATGTTGCTCGCTCGGTAAGTTTATATGTAGCTATTTCATTGATTTTCATGATGATATGCTATGGTTATAGAATCGAAAATCGAGTTGGTAGTCAGATGGCTTGAGGGTGAACTAATGAGAGTTTTGAGGTTCTTTGTGGCCGGTGTTATGTGAAGAAGGAGTCTGGGTTGTGATGGACCGCAATCATGTGGATTGCGAAGCCATTTATGGCTTATTATGCCAAGTTAAGTTATAAAGTGTTATGAATGTGTTATGTGTGACCCCCTTCCCCTTTGAAATTGTTAAACGATGCTATGTGAATGCTTTTCGAACTTTGTAATCTTTAAAAGGGTAGTTAAAAGCATGTTTTGACCATTTTGAATGTTTTAAAGGTTCACCAATTGCCTATTGGTTTGTAAGATGTTTGTAGCCTAAAATGATCCTAAATCGTCGAACTAATCAGTAACTGACCAAACGGAATAGTCGATAGGTTTAGGAAGTTTAAAAGCAAACTAAAGTGAGTTCGAAAATGTTTTAAGGCTTCGGTTTGTTTATGTCTCCTTCTTTGAGTTCAAAAAGGATTGAAACGAAGTGAAAAAGGGCAACTGAAGGAGTTTTATTACGAAACTTAGCTTGAGCTATATGCTAGCTAAGTACTTTAAGTTTCGAATGAGTTTTGAGTTGCGAGTTAGCAAATCCATTACGATTTTAAAAGGGTCTTCAAGTTGAAAATAAAAGAACCACAACCAATAGTAGGGTTATGGGCTATTTTGCTAGATAAGCATATATATGAATAAGTATAGGTATGCATGTATGTAAGTAATTATGTTTATGTTTCTGTGTACGTGGAGGAGATACTCTAGAAAATTTTAGCTTAAGTCTGAGAGCTAGGGATGGTGGCCAAGTATCCCGCCTGGCATAACATAAGCTATGTTAAGATGACTCAGGGATGGTGGTTTGAATCTCACCAGAAGTCTTAGTATGTAAGTAATGTCTCAGCATAGTATGATATCTGTCCGGATAGGCGTATGTTGCCGCTCGAGTTTGGCCGGCCCGGGATGGCAGTAACAAAGTACCTCTAAGAGTCTAGTCTCCTCACTTATGTGATCAAATCGTTATGTATGTTTCTTTTGATAAACGATGATCTTATGCTAAGGGTATTTTCCTAATGAATAAGAAAAGCAATTGGCATTTCACTATTTTAAGTATTTCAACAAAAAGAAACATTTTAAGGGCCATTAAGAGGCCAGTTCGAATAAGATTTGAAAAGCTCATAAGGGTCATTAGAGAACAAATGTGAAAGAGATTTCTTTTCAAAAGAACATGAGCCTCAAGAGGCTAAGTAAAGTGTTTTCGAGGAAAAGAAAGATTTGAATGACATTTTAAGTAAAGTGTGGGTTTTATCCTAGTAATGCATCAAGCATTTAAGCTTTCAAAAGTACATATCATGTGAAAGAAAGTTCTGTTGCATAATCCTCATTGCTTGCTTATGTGTTTGAGTGTTTGATTTTTACGAGATTTAGTTATTTAGGAACCTAAAAATGAGTTTAGCGGCTAAAATGAAGTTTATGGATAGTAATCTTTCCTTGAGGACTATGATTGCCTAGTACGATAGTAGTACGTAAGCACGTGATATGTGGCTATTAATGGTATTATTGCCTGCAACGGTTTTTGTTTTAAAGAGTTGGAGAATATCCACTGAGCGTGTAGTTGCTCCTTCCATTACTCTTTCCCCTTTTTCCCCAGGTTTTCTTTTAACGGGCAGAAGTCAACTCATTTATGTCAAAATGGAAAATATTCTTGCTAAAAGGGGAGTCATGTGTGCCACAGTGGAGTAGTCTTACTGTCTGATGATATTATAGAATGTATTCTTGGTTGTAAATATATATGAACAAGTATTCTATTTCATGTATTGCATTCGGTTTAGGAATCACTCTGTATGGCCATGTGAGCCAACCATCTAATTTGTCAGTTTTCCTTTTAGCTGAAATCAGTTGTGTTTTGGGATGTAAACCCCAGTACTCCGATTGTGTGAACCGTTGAGTTGTATCTTTCACCTCGCCTGTATTAATGAACTATATTGTCAGATGTACTCCGAACGAGCTGCTCGTTGAGTTATGAACTCCGGCATGTCGTCGTTGAGCTTATTTTAGAATGTTTTACGCTTCCGTTGATTGCAGGGGTTTACTATAAGGCTTTTAGGCTGAAAATGGTCAGTTTTTCAGGGAAACTTTGTCCGTTTTGTCCGGGAAGTTAAGTAGGAGGCATGAAAACGTAACGCTCCTGGCCGTAGGGGTTGGGGGTGTCACATGGCTGAAAGGAATGCCTTATGGTTTTGTCCCTCTGGAAATAGTTTATAAAAGAAGGTGTTGATTGATTAGGAGATTGTGAAGATTCAAGTAAAGAAACCCTATTTCCAAGTTATGAAGCTTGAGAAATAAGTTGTTTCCATAAGGAGATTTGATGGTTTGATTTGACCTCGTGGATCTTTCCCTTCTAATTTGAGCCAATTGAGTTCTTGTCATAGTGCTTTAACTATAACGAATTTAGACCGATGGCATCATTTTTCTTAATTTTTATTACTTGTTTAACACTAATCTGACTCGATAACTCCATGCTTTTGTAATAGGATTTTAAGCTTCTGGCAGTATTGAGCTTTAAGCCCTGGTTCCTCAATTTTTCCAATCATTTCGAAGGTAAATTCTTCTTGAGATTGATCTTTTATGATAACTGTAGAATTTTTATGGCATATTGTGATTTCTTCCTCTAGGGAATAATAAGCATTGAATATTTTAATTTCATGGAGAGCCTCTTTGAATTTCATTCGATTAGGAGGGAAAACGTTACCTTTTGAAGCGTTTTATCTTCAAGTCACATAGTTTGAGAGGTTTGAGATAGTTTTGGTTTGATGTTCTTTTGAGTTTTATTGGAGAAGTCATTGGAGTTTTTCTTTTGCTTTTGATAATCTATGCGATTAGTCTTATATTTTTTGGAATAATTTTTTGGAGATCTATTAATATTATCAGGTGAAAGAACTTGTATTTTCGGATAACCAATAATTTTCGCAAAATGACTTGAGTTAATTTTGAAAGAATTTCTTTTCACATTGATATTTGTGTTGAAGTCTTCGCTCAATACAAAGAGGCAATGCTTATTTCTCACTAAACTTGAATTGGTTGCAATAGGATAGACTTTTCCATGGGATTTCTGTTGAATAACAATGAACTTTTAATTTTTGCCCTATTCTTACAAAAACTAAGGTTGGTAGGACTGAAATGAATTTTTCTTTCTAATAATTTTTCTTGTCGTCTTTTCCCTGCAAGATGCAGCTATGGAGTAGATCAACCTGAATAAGAGCTTACTATTATTGATAAATAAGAGAAGGATAATCTCAAAAAGATAAGGAGAGGAGTAATCAATGAAATGAAAAGCTAGTGAGGGGAGCTGAGGTGGAGAAGCGACTGGTGTTGCGATGCAACTTTGGAACCTTCAAATAGGCTCAAAAAATAGCTTGAATAATATGGTAAACAGTAAATTGAAAATACCCTCAACATTTGAACAATCAAAAGTTAAATTGTTGAAGCATCCGAATAGTGCCACATGTAAAGATTGATCTTAAATAGTTGTCTGTTGAGCTACACCAATACATTTGAATGGAAATGACTGACAAAACTTGTAAATTTTTGCACTAGCAGGAATGAAGACTACTCATAGAAGCTTTGCATCGGTGCTTGATTTCAATGAATTCGAGCTCTTTCTGTATTAACAATAACCATTGTTATCATAGTCCCTTGAGTGTTTAGTGAAATTCCAATTAGTGTTCATATTTTGTGGAGTGTTGCTATTGAAATGTTGAAAAGTATTGTTACACAATGTTACCCTAATATTTATGGGATTGTTGTCATAATGCTAAATTCTTTTGTAGTCTTTTATAAATGAATCCACGGTCCGTGTTTTAAATTCATGTTGGAATCTTCCAAAAGCGGTAGAATTTTTTTTGTCCAAACGGCACTGCATTCTATTTGCAAAGTCCAAACGAAACTGGAACTGCAGTTTTGTATTTGTCTTTTTCTACCATTTCAATTTGCCAAAAGCTAGACTGCATATCAAACTTTGACAATATGTTTTAAATCCTTCATGGTGGGAATTTTGTATCTTATCCATCGAAGAAATTTCTTAAGTGGTTTGTAATTAATTACCAACCTAGGAACACCACATTCCTTTTTTGACTTTGTTGTAAACATAGAAGACTGCACAACTCCAAGGAGATTTCACGAATCTATTGGATTTTTTGTCTAACAAAGATTGAATTTCCTTTTTATGAAATTCTAAAAGTTTGTGGTACTCATTTGAATAGGCCATATGTTGCTTTCAATTGCAAAAAGCTTTCGCAACATCAACACCAACATAATTCTAAAACATTTTCTTATTTGATTTTTTTATTGAACTTTTGGCATAGTAAGTTGTTCACTAACATGTGCTTGAAAAATGTCTCTTCGGAGAAAAGCTTTCATTTTCCTTTAGCAATGGTAGCCCTAGAGGTTGAGGTTTCTTGAAGAATTGAAATATCATTTGTCTTTTAATTAAAAAAGCAAATTAAAATCTAAATTATTTCCTAAGAATATTTGAATTTTAGAATCAGTAGTAAATTTGTAAATTTGAGTTTGGAAGGGAGTTACGAAATTGACCTGTTGCTTGAGATTTATGGAAACTATAAAAATATTTGTGAAACAATGTCCATTACTACAAATATGGTGATCTAAAATGTTGGAATTAATGTGATGTATAGAGCCAATGAGGCAAATCAATTTTTGTTTAGTTCTACAAAATATTTCAAAGGAATTAAACCTTCGTGAATGCAATTCATGTAAACACAACTATCTAGTAGAGGAATAGAATGAATTTTGAAATCTTTATCTTTAATGGTACTAACGACGTGCCATTTTTTAAAATTAACATGATTAATGGTTAAAAAAATGCCTCATAACTTTGTTCCTCTAAACATAATTTGCAGAAGTAGGTGTTGATTGATTAGGAGATTTTGAAGATTCATGTAAAGAAGCTCGATTTCCAAGTTATGAGGCTTGAGAAATAAGGATTGAATTTGTTTCCATATGGAGATTTTGTGTTTTGATTTGATCCCGTGAATCACCCCCTTCTAATTTGCAATGCCCCCTTGTTAAGCATGTTTCACAGTTTAAAAACACTATTCTAATTCCCTCAATTACAACAGATAAACCTAATGATCGGGGCGCTACTGCCGTAAAAAAGGACAAGGCTTGAAGCATGTGTACTAGAAATAACATAGTTAGGCATGGCTTAAACCATACACATTCATACATGATCAAACCGTATACAATCAACTGTTAACCAACATAAGGTTTATACACCAAAGTAAAACACCATAAAATCTACACCTCCTTCCATTAAAGATTTCAAAATACAGCTTCAAAATATGCATGTACCATGTCACTATTGATACATCCAGATTCCTTTGCTCAACTTATCTTCTTCAACTGGTTTGCTAGCGTGAGGGTGATTCACTGAGCATTTACCTAAAACAAAATATAAAAAACATTTCGAATTGTAAGCCGAAGCTCAGCACATGCATTCCTGTATTGCTAAAAGATCTCTGCATAAATTGATTGGGTGCCCGCTTTGAAATTCATTTTAAGCTAGAACAGTGAATGAGATGAATATAAACTGCAATTGATAATTATTATATGATATTGAACCCCCTTGATGTTTTTATGATCTATGGATAGGTGTATACCTACCAAGCTGATTGGGAGACCTGGCCTGAGCCACGTGGGTAAGTGAAGGGCAATGGCCTATAACTGATGGGGTCACTAATTATATAACAAATCACTGATTAAACTGATTCATTGATGTACTTACTGAAACATTATAATTTTGATAAATACGTGCTGATTTCCAAAGATACATGCAATGAATGTACCTGGAGTCTTTAAAATGCAATCTCACTTAATAATACTTTTGTACAATGGTAAACGATAGACTAGGCCCTATTTCTGCTTAAGAAATGTAGTTATAGGTAAATATTGTTAGTAAACAACTTTGACTCCCATAATTGGTAACTTCATGGAAGTTGATTAATAAAAAGGGCATCCACAGTTCAAACAGTTCAATATAAGATAATTTATACTAAAATGATTTTGAAAAATAAATAAGTTAGGCTCATTGAACTCGAAGTAAAACAAATTAAAGCAAAATATACCAAAATGAAATAATTGAGGTGATAATGAAAGGACTTTGATGCAGGACAAAGTTGATACTTCTGCCTAAAGTCTCTAATCCCTAAAGCCTTCCGATTTCAGACCCATTTCTTGTTGCAACATCATTTATAAATGCACAACTAAGTTATTATGCATTAGAATGAAAGAGGTATTACCTCACATCATTGATGCAGGACAAGGGGCTTTTGTTAAGGGGAGGGAACTTTTATTTAATGTCTTACTTTGTCAAGACATTGTTAGGGGCTACCACAAAATGCATACACCTCCAAGTTGTGTCATGAAAGTGGATTTACATAAGGCCTTTGATTCTGTTCACTAGGACTTTATCAAAGAGATGCTTATTGCCCTAAATTTTCCCCCTATTTTGTAAAATGGATCATGAAATGCATTTCTCAAGTGCAGTTTGCAATTAGTGTTAATGGTCAACAAGGAGAATGGTTTAGAGGAAGGAGAGGTCTGAAGCAGGGTGGTCCACTTTCCCCTTTGCTGCTTGTGATATCCATGGAATTTCTTTCCAGACTCTTCAAGCATGCTAGCACCCAGCCAGGGTTTGTTTTCCATCCCCACTGCAAGAAGATGGCTTTGACACACCTCATGTTTGCTGATGACCTAATTGTTTTCTGCAAAGCCATTCCTTCTTCTATCCAGCTATTAATGAATGCATTTCATGCATTCACTAGATGCACAGGACTCAAGGCAAACTTAGATAAGTCAAGTATTATATTTGGGGGAAACTGTTCTCTTTCACAGCAAGCCTGTTTGGACATCACAGGGTTCAATGAAGGCAAGCTTCCATTCAGATATTTAGGTCTTCCAATTACATCAAGCAGGTTATCTAAAGGAGAATGCAACACTCTAGTTGCAAAGATCACAGCAAAGATATTGGTGTGGACTTCTAGACATTTATCCTATGCTGGGAGACTGGTACTTGTCAATACTGTCTTATTTGGTATGTTTAACTTCTGGGCTCAGGTATTTATTTTACCTCAAGCTGTCATTACAAAGGTCAGCCAAATTTGTAGAAATTTCTTATGGGGGGGTGGAGCCAGGATATAAAAAGGTACCACTTATGGCATGGGAGACTGCTTGCACCCCCAAAAAGCATGGAGGGTTAGGGGTTAAGAACCTCAATCCTTGGAATAATGCTTGTATAGCCAAACTGGTATGGGCTATTGCAAAAAAGAAGGACCATTTATGGATTCAATGGGTTCATGGAAGATATCTCAGAGGGAGGGAATGGTGGGGGTATACACCTAAAGGGGATACATGTTGGTATTGGAAGAAGGTACATAAAGTTAAACAAACTTTTTGCAGCTATCCCAAAGAGGTTTACAGAGTCAATGAAGGGTACAATTGGCTGCTACAGAATGACAGCAAACCAATTTGGACAAATTTGGTGTGGTCAAGGATTTGTATACCAAGACACTCACTCACTGCTTGGTTTTTTATGCACCAAAGGCTCCCTGTTCTCAGCAAGCTTGGACAGCATATGGTCATATCTACAACTTGCTCTTTCTGTCAACAACATACTAAAACACATGATCACCTCTTTTTTGAATGTTCCTTTGCAAAGGAGCTGTGGCATCAGTTCTACACTGAATGGAGGTTGATTCTGGATTTGAGGGGGAGAGAGACCCTCATTCTTTCCCTGAGAAACCTGAGGATGGCCAAAAGAATGAGATGCTTGGTTCAAGCCATGACAAATGCAGTTATCTACCATATTTGGCGGGCAAGGAACATGCTCTTATTCAAGAAGGAGACTTATCAGGTGCAAAGCATTATGAAAGATATTAAAAATCAGATCATACAAAGGGTGTTGCAGATTCATCAATATAAGCACAATTATAATACTTGTATAGATTTCCTTTTGCATAGATAATAGGTTGCTTACCTTTTATATAAAGGTGAAAAGGGGAGTGTACACAGTGGTTTTTGCTATATATTCATCCTCATTTGTGCAAAATAAAAATAAAAAGGAAAGGACTTTGATATATATAAATGGAGTATGGGTTTTTGATATTTCTGAATTGAATAATAAAAGTTTTAATGCTAAGACGGGTGTTGTGAGGTTCGTGAAAGCTCATATAACTCTAGTTTCGCCCGATAGACACCAATTTTCAGTAATTACTTTCCCCACTTCTCAAATTTCATTCTCATACCCATGTAACTCGGTTTTCCAACCAATGTGAGCTTCTATGCATAATCAAAGTTGTTGAACTCACTAAAATTTATAATTTATTTGCAATATCCATAATTATATAGAAACTCCTGACAACATTTTCAAATGTCACGATTTCTTTCTTCCCTAACATTACCGTTTGAAGGTCTACATTAGAAAATAACCATCTTTCACCGCTGAAGTCCAATTGAGCTATAAAACCCCATTATCAAAAGCTTAGAAATTCCTACAACAATTTCATTCATAGTGCAAAATCCAATTACCACAACACGACCCCTAAAATTGAGCTGAAACACAACTGTGCACAACTCAGGTCTATCCTGTGCAGTCTTAGCAAAACAGGCATAATTGTTTCCACACAACTTAGAATAAAGAGATTCAAAAGGCATTTAAGAAATAACTCATTGATCTATCTAGGCACCAAAAATCATAATTTTTCAATGGGTCAAACAGTACCAGTTTAATCTCAAAGAGACTCGTGTTTCAGGTCTGTTCATAGCCCTACTGTTCTTGTTTTCCCCCTTCTCTCCACATAATCCCCTTCTAGAATCACTCCTTAAAATTACTAAACAACACTTTGTTCTTCTCATCATCCTACATAACCATATTACTTCAAAATACTCCATAATTTTCTTTATGTATTCTTCAATGTTTCTCTTTACAAAAACACTTAAAATACATACATAATCACACTTATTTGCATATATGAGCTAAATAACTTATTTAATCCATTGGGGATTTTTTCCATAATTCAATACTTTATGCTAACTCACCTCAAATCATTTTCCAAGTCAAACAACATATATAATATTCATTTCACATCAAAATATATACAAATAACATGCTTGATGCCAAGAATAATCCAAACCATGCATAATCACCAAAACCCTAACTTATGATCAACTTATTTTTGCATTTGAACTCATCCAAAATCAATATGAACATCAACTAACACTTATTTATATCAAAATAATGTGATCCATGATCAAATCCAACATAAACCAAAGCTAACCAAGATTAAGTTGGGGTGTATACCTCACTTGGCGATCAGAGGGAGAGATAGAGATGGTGCTGGATGTGGGAGGTGTTTGGGTGGTGGTTGGAGGGTGGCTGGCTAGGGGTAGCAAGGTGGCTGGAAGGTGGAAGATTAGCCAAGGGGGTGATCCCATGAATGAAGAGGGAGAAGGAGAAGTGAAGGTTGTTTTGCTTGTAGACATTAGTAGCTTAACTTTTGTTGATAAGTGTGGCTGATTTTGTCCACTCAAAAAGTGGCTTTTTGCTAATGATAATTAGGCATAATGATGATAATCAACTTAACTTAATTACACTAAAATTTTGGGCCACAATTTGAGCCCAAAATAAATTAGATCGTAATTCAGGCCCAAATGAATTAGGCCAAACTTTATGAATTTGGGCTCAAATTTTTGCATGGTTAAAAATTAAAATTTTGTGACATCATGAAAAGTAATTTATCACCTAATCATATTTATCGGGGCCTAATATCGATTCACTCACAATTGTTACATACATGAAACTTGAATTGTAAAGTGGGACCCAAAATGAATTTTCCCAACCAGGATGATTAAATGAGATAAATAAATGCGAAAAGCTAATAACTTGGCTTAGTTAAATAAATAAATATGATT
This sequence comes from Selenicereus undatus, assembly GCA_017589665.1. Classification (NCBI taxonomy): domain Eukaryota; kingdom Viridiplantae; phylum Streptophyta; class Magnoliopsida; order Caryophyllales; family Cactaceae; genus Selenicereus; species Selenicereus undatus. The sequence goes on from JACYFF010002017.1 coordinate 18,026,160, forward strand.
TAGGGTCGGGCTATTATAGAATTTGAGCCAATTGACTTCTTATCATAGTTCTTTAATTGTAATGAATTTAGACCGGTAACATTGTTGTCCTTAATTTTTTTATTACTGGTTTAAGTGTAATCCAACTTGGTAACTCTATGCTTTTGTAATAGGGCTTTAAGCTTCTGGTGGTATTTGTAATAGGGCTTTAAGCTTCTGGTGGCATTGAGCTTTAAGTAGAGCTGTCAAACAAGTCAGGTCGGGTCGAATTTGTGTTCGTGTCGAACTTAAACGGGTTCAGAAATCCTGGACCTGAACCTAACCCGTTTATTAAACGGGTTGAAAATATTGACTTGTACACGTTTATTTTTTAAACGGGTTGACCTAAAATTTACCCATTAACCTGTTTAATATAAACGGGTCAGATTCAGGTTATCAGGTTACCTATTTACACGTTTTATATTTTGACTAAAATATGATTACTGAGCATTATAAAATAATTTTTTGATTTTAATATAGCATCATAATGCAACCATTGTCTATGATTCACAAGAATCATAATTACAAAACAAATATCAACTTCATTAAACCCTATATTTTCACAATTTCCCCCCCAAAAGAGGATGGTAATTGGATAGACTAATCAACTTATTTAATCCATTTAATTAAATAGGTTAAATAGGTATTTTTTCGTGTGAAAATTCTCAACCTGAAACTAACCCATTTAATTAAATGGGTTAAATGTGTCAACTCATTTAATTAAACGGGTTGAAAATCTTTACCCAAAGCCGCTTAATTTCATGTTCGGTTCGGGTCGGCAATCGTGTTGGGTTAACTTTTGACAACCCTAGCTTTAAGATCTAATTCCTCAATTTTTCCAATAATTTCGAAGAGAAATTCTTCTTGAGATTGATCTTTTGTGATTACTGTAGAATTTTTGTGGCATATTGTGATTTCTTCCTCTAGGGAAAAATGAGCATCGAATGTTTGAATCTCATAGAGAGCCTCTTCTAAATTTCATTCGATTAGGAGGGCAAGTGTTACCTTTTGAAGCGTTTTATCTTCAAGTTGCACAGTTTAAGAGGTGTGAGATAGTTTTGGTTTAATGTTCTTTTGAGTTATAATGGAGAGTTGTTCTTTTGCTTTTGATAATCTATGCGATTAGTCTTATATTTTTTAGAATAAATTCTTAGAGATCTATTTATACTTATTAGGTGAAGGAGCTTCTATTTTCGGATAACCTACAATTTTTGCAGAATGATATGAGTTAATTTTGAAACAATTTCTTTTCACATTGATATTTGTGTTGAAGTCTTCGCTCAATACAAAGGGCTAATGCTTATTTCTCGATAAACTTGAATTGGCTACAGTAGGTTAGACTTTCCCATGGGATTTCTGTTTAATAACAATGAGCTTTTAATTTTTGCCTTATTCATGCAAAAATAAGGCTGGTAGGACTAAAATGAATTTTTCTTTCCAATAATTTTTGTTGTCGTCTTTTCTTTGCAAGACGTAGCTATGGAATAGAGTAATTTGAATAAGAGCTTACTATTATTAATAAATAGTAGAAGGATAATCTCAAGAAGATAAGGAGAGGAGTAAGCAAATTGAAGGAATAGCTAGTGAGAGGAGTTGAGGTTGAGAAGCGACTTGCGTTTTGCGATACAACTTTGGAATCTTCAAATATGCACAAAAAGTAGCTTGAATAATATGGTAAATAGGAAATTGAAAATATCCTCAACATTTGAACAGTTAAAAGTTATTGAAGCACCTCAACTATGCCACATGTGAAGACTAATCTTACATAGTTGTTTCCTGAGCTACGCCAATAGATTTGAATGGAAATGACTGACAAAACTTGTAAATTTTTGCACAAGTAGTAATGAAAACCACTCACAAATGCCTTCCATAGGTGCTTGACATCAATAAATTCGAGGTCTTTCTGCATTAATCATAACCATTGTCATCATAGTCCCTTGATTATTTAGTGAAATTCCAATGAGTGTTCATATTTTGTGGAATGTTGCTATTGAATGGTTGAAAATTTCATTGATTATTGTTGCACAGTGTTATCCTAGTGTTTCTGGGATTGTTGTCATAATGTTAAATTCCCTTGTAGTGTTTTGTAAATGAAGCCACTATTGGTATTGTAAATGCATGTTGGAATTAGCCAAAAGTAGGGGAATATTTTTTTGGTTCAAATGGCACTGCATTCTATTTGCAAAATCCAAATGAAACTATAACTGCAGTTTTGTATTTGTCTTTCTCAACCATTTGAATTTGCCAAAAGCCAAATTGCATATCAAACATTGAAAATATGTTTTGCATCATATAATCTTCGTGGTAATTCCTTCATGCTAGGAATTGGGTATCTTATCCGCCAAAGAATTTTCTTAAGTGGTTTGTAATTAACTAAAAACCTAGGAACACCACATTCCCTTTTCGACTTCGTTGCAAACATAGAAGACTGTAAAATTCCAAGGAAATTTGACGAATCTCCTGGACTTTTTCTCAAACAAAGATTGGATTTCCTTTTTATGAAATTATAAAAGTTTTTTGTACTGATTTGAATAGGCCGTGTGTTGCTTTCTATCGCAAAAAGATTTTGGAACATCAAGACAAACATAATTCTAAAACAATTTCTTATTTGATTTTTTTATTGAATATTTGGCATAGTAAGTTGTTCACTAACATTTGTTAGACAATCTCTCTTTGGAGAAAAGCTTTCGGTTTCCTTTAGAGGTGATAGCCCTAAAGATTGAGGTTTCTTGAAGAATTGAAATATCATTTGTCTTTTAATTAAAAAAGAAAATTGAAATCTAAATTATTTTCCAAGAATATTTGAATTTTAGAATCAACAGTAAATGTGTAAATTTGAGTAAGGAAGGGAGTTCCGTAAATGACCTATTGTTTGAGATTTTTTGCAACTATGAAACTATTTGTGAAACAATATCCATTACTACAAATGTGACGATCTAAAATGTTGTAATTAATTTAATGTATAGAGCCAACGGAACAAATCAATTTTTGTTTAGTTCTTCAAAATATTTTGAAGGAATTAATCTTTCGTGAATGCAATTCATGTTAACACCACTATCCACTAGAGGAATAGAATGAACTTTGAAATCTTTATCTTTGGTAGTAATAATGACGTACCATTTTTTAAAATTAACACGATTAATGGCTAAAAGAAGTGCCTCATGACTTTGTTCCTCTGGACATAATTTATAGAAGTAGGTGTTGATTGATTAGGATATTTTGAAGATTCAAGTAAAGAAACCCAATTTCCAAGTTACGAGGCGTGAGATAATGATTGAATTTGCTTCCATATGGAGATTTTGTGTTCTGATTTGATCCCGTGAATCATCCCCTTCAAATTTGAGCCAATTCACTTATTAGCATAGTTCTTTAGCTGTAATGAATTTACACTGGTAACATCATTGTCCTTAATTTTTTATTGCTGGTTTAAGTTAAATCTGTTTCCGTAACTCTATGCTTTTCTGATAGGGTTTTAAGCTTCTGGTGACATTGAGCTTTAAGCTCTAATTCCTCAATTTTCCCAATAATTTCGAAGAGAAATTCTTCTTGAAATTGATCTTTTGTGAGTACAGTAGAATGTTTGTGGCATATTGTGATTCCTTCCTCTAGGGAATAATAAGCATCGAATGTTTGAATCTCATGGAGAGCCTCTTCTGAATTTCATTCGATTAGTAGGGCAAGTGTTTCCTTTTGAAGCATTTTATCTTAAGTTGCATAGTTTGAGAGGTTTGTGTTCAACCCAAAATTGTGATATTTTATATCCTTTTACTACCTAATATTTGATAATAATAAATTAGGTAATTAGATTTTTAATGTGTTTTTATTGTTTTCATAGGTGTTATGAGAGTTGAACAAAATGAGTATGAAGGTTGGAAGAAAATGGTGTTGGATCAAGAAGAAGCACAAGAAGAAAAGAAATAGAGAAGAAGCGCACCCAGTGTTTGTGCCAAAAATACGATATTTTTATGATACCTTTATACTCGATTTATGCTCATAATCGTTGTTATTTTTATAATTTTATTTGATTTTATTTTGTTTGTAGGTATTGAATAATTTGAAACAAAAAATGCAAGATGAAGATGAAGAAATGCCAAAAATGAAGAATTGGGCTAAATTGACTGAAACCTGACCAAAATATCTGAGCCCATTATCTTTTATACCCCAAAAGAAAGGAAAAAAAAAAAAGAAAACACCCAAATAAATCTACCCAACCCCCCTCACATGCGTGTCACGTGCCTCTTACCCCCCCCCCCATTTCACCATCTCTCTCTCCTCTCGGTTAACCAGAAATCCCAAGCCCTCCTCCCCTATTTTCGGTGTTCATCCTCATCTCTTGAACTCCAGCCACCACGCAAGGGCCACACCACCCACCTTCATCCTCATCAACACCGTTTTTCATGCGCATTCAACCAACACATCAACCATTATCCGCCATCCACGATAGCACGTGAATCAAGGGGCAAGATTGAAGCCTGTCGAGTATAAATTGAAGGTTGCGGCGCGACAACTAGATAATTAGGTTTTGGTTTAAAGTTTTTCAGGTTTAATTTTAGGATACTAGTTTGTGCCTGTACTTGTGTACGGGTATTTTAATTTTTAAAAAATAATTTAAATACGATTAGCCTAAAATTAGAAAAAAAAAATTTGATAATCTACAATAATTGAGATTGATAATCTAGAATAATTCAAGGCACATACAGGAAGCCTATAGTGAGTTAGAGTACTATCTTATGATGATTTCAGTTTTGATCACTCTTCTGAGATGCCATGCATAATCATATAGTATGAGCACACGGACTTCCCATTGGATCATCTATACATGCGAAATAGGTGTGCCTCTAGTTCGATTCACTTTGTTCCGTATCTCACATTGTATTGTGCCGTAGTGATGAATAAAAAATGGTCTTAGAAAATATTTGTAATTAGAAATTGTAACCCTTTATAGGCCTTCACAATTTTAGAAGTTCGTGGTTCGATTGACAACATTCAACTATTGAGATTGAGATGAAAAGGTCCAAAGAAAATAGCACCAACAAAAGAAAAGGATGAAGAAATGTCTTCAATCAAGAAGAATATGACTAACTTATATAGAATTTCGATTGTTTGTGCGTCGACAATTACCTATAGGACTTCATAGTAGACTCTTATTTGAAGATATCATGCCCATGTCAATATTTTTACTTGCTCAAAAACAAATTTGACTACTACATTAGTAACAATTCAGGATAATTAGAACTGCTGGTATATTATGATTAAGAATTAGGAATTATCATAATTTAGAATAAGAAAGAAAAAAAAGAAAAGAAAAATACAGACATATACATCCAAAAATATATTATTAGGAGAAAGAATGACAGATAGAAAGTTGTTGAACTTATTTATATCGGTTTCCCACCATACTCCTCAAGTGAATAGGAAATCCCACAAGAACTAAGTGTCGTGTTACCTAAGACGATCGGCCTCCCAAGCAGATAATTGAAGCCTAGGCTTTGCCATGTAAATGTAATTGCAAACAAAAAGGGGTAATATCAACATATGAAATTTAAGAGTTAAACCCTAAATAACAAAAAAAATAAACGAAAATTTAGAGACCAATGTTTGACAATGGTAGGATTGGTAGTCACCATGATTTATATACAGTCTTCTCCTTCTATCGAACTCGGACTGCCTCTGAAGTTTTCCTTTCTACTAGACCAAAGAGGCAAAGACAACTGATCATCAAATGTGAAAACCAAGATAGTCTTTAGAAAAGGAACTTAAAAATTAAACCGGAACAACATTAATCACATAATGTCATACTCAAATTAAAATTAAGAAAAATACTTTAGAGGGAGAGTGGGAGAATAATGCATTGAGCAGAAATCATCAAATGGCCACCACTAAAACCCAACGCCCTGAATTGCTGCTCCACTGAGAGCAGTTTTTGCCACATGTTAAAAGCTCCAAATTTACAGTGTAGTGAGAGAAGGGGGCAGGCGTCATATGGGTTCTCACAGCTCTCTATAAATAGGGAGTTAATATTTAATTTAGTGGAGAGAGAGAGAGAGTTTCCAGGGATGGGATGCGAGTTGTCAATTAAGATAAATCAGTTACAAAATTTTCAGGATAGTTTTATGTCCTTAACTCCCCATTATCACAACCCATTGTCTGCATATGTAACCGCTTGTTATCAGAAATTATTATGTAATTCAAATTTAAACTTCGTGTATCTGGCGGGGCTAAACAAACTAGTGGGATTAAATGACATTTCGGAATTAAGAGAGGAAAGGTCTCTCAGCCCCTTGCATTTTCACCTTTATAATATAAAGATTTGTTAGTTTAATTCAAATATTAGGAAAGTAGGGTTGTTTTTGGTTTTAGATTTTGATTTAAGATCTGTTTTCAGTCTTTAATTTCATGTAATTAGGCTTTGTTTTGTTAATTTTGAGTCGATATTCATGATTTTCAGCTTACAATTGTAATATTTTGGGTTCAAGTTTGATTAATTTCAATCTTCCCCCTCCCCTTGTTTGCTTGGTTAACCATTAATGAGGCAGCGAGAGTCAAGCTGGGTTGAGCTTCCATAGCCAAGACACCCTTGCTCTTTCTCTGCTCTCATCTTTGTTTCTGTCCTGGGATTAATTTGGTTGTGATATAGGGGTGGGTTTGAAGCTAGGATTGAGCTTTGTTTAACTCAAGATGCCCCTATTACTCCTTTTCTCTTTGGTATAGTCTCTTCTTTATATAGCTGCAGTGAGGTAATTTGCTTGCTTCTCTTTCATCTCCTTCACTTTATCTCTTAATTTGTTCTCTTCTTAGTCAATACATTTCAATTATGATATTAGAGAAAGGATAGATTTATCTTTAGTACTTCCCTTAATACATGTCAAGTAGTTTCTCTTTGATTTAGTTGAATAGCTTCAATTATTATTAGTTCATTCGTTAGAATTATTTTAAGTATCAAATGTCATTTAGCTTAATTAATTTTATGTTAGTTTAATAGTTTTTCTAGTGACTTTAATCTCATCCTCGTCCTTGAAGAGACAACCCTCAAGTACTACGACGATAATCATTTACTTGCGGCATTTATTATCTGACAAGTTTTTGGCGCCGTCGCTAGGAACAACGGCATAAGATTATGTCGCCTTTTCAATTTCATAGTTACTTTCTTATTTAGTTGCTTGGAACTTGTTTTATGTTGCTTATTTTAGTAGTGTTACTTGACTTAGTTTATTTTAATTCTTGAAAAAAAAAACAAAAAAAATGCAAAACAATAGAAAAGTCAAAAATTAAAAAAAGTGGAAAAACTTGAAACCCCCTAAAAATAAATTTTTTTTGAAAACTTTAAAAATAAAATGGTAATTTTTTATTTTCCTTAATATGAGCAAGAATTATTTCACTGTTATTGGGATCGTTTAAAATTCATATATCTTACTCAATGTGCTTATTATGGTTATTGATATGGGAATTGTGAAATTTTAGGTGTTGTTAATAAAGGTGTGAATTATGAAACCCATACTCTTTTGGAGTATTTGGGTTTTTATTCCAAAAATGTGGATGAACTTTGGGATATGCTTGAATGGTTGGTTGGTGATGCTTATAAGTTTGAGCAAGTTAGTTGTGCCTCTAGGATGTCTTTCCTCGATCTGTATGCTTTTCATGCAAGATCATATTATAAGGAACAATTTCTGCAATCTTGTACCCCTTCCCCTCAATCCATTGAATCTGCTTCTCCTCTTTGTGAGTTTTGTCAATCATTCGACCATGATACCCACTCTTGCCCTCATGTTATGGATTCTAGACTTGAGCAACTTGAGCAAGTATTGAAATGTTATAGAGAGTCCATGTAGAATATGACAAGTACACTCATAGACCAATTCTCTAAGTTGGTTAAGGGTCATGTAGAGAGCACTATGCCTGTTTCGCATGATACTGACCTTAGGGTAGGACCTACCTCTCCCGATGGTTGTTTGTTAGGTGATTTTGAGTCATATACACCTTTGAGTCCTAAATTTCATGTTGATACCCCCTTGTGTGACTTTGAGGGAGATGATGACATATCTTCACCTTCTTTTGCATATACTTCTCCCCATGCCAGTAGCATTTCCATGGACACCCTTGAGGATGTCCCAATTGTCCCTAGCCCCTTTACTCCTTTAGCTTTCTTAGGAGAGCTTGAGGAGAGTGAGGAATATGAAAGTGATGCTAGTGTGCATGATCATGAATATGATAAATGGTATGATTGTGATGATGATGAGGAGTGTATATTTGAGGAGAATCCCTTAGGGGAGTCATGTGGGATGCTTGTGCATGAGGTTTCCCCTCCTTGTCTTGAGCTTGTTGAATGTATGTCCCTGGACCCCCTTGACTTGATCCCTACGCCCCTTATTTATTCATCACCCTTTCCTTTCCCCGAGCAGCATTCTCTTAGGCCCATAGACTATCATGTGATGTGTGACCTTATTTTGGATTTGGGCCATGTGAATAATTTTTTTCATATGCTTAAGGAGAATATACTTGATGTTATTTCGTCCTTAGGTACCTTTGGAGGCTACAATCCCTCCCTTGGCCCTTTTCATGAATACTTAGTAGACTTGCCTAGAAAAATCATGTGCACCACTTTCTTTAATCACTCTTTTGATTTTTCTAAGGCTTTTAATAAGTTCAAGAGGGCATTGAATATCATTTATCCTATTGTGCTTGTGTTCTCTTACTTACATGCTTATGAGTTGTGTGCTCAGAGATTTGATAAGCTTCTTTGCACTTTGATGGCAACTGAGTTGTTGCCCTTGACCTTAATATTCGAAGGAGTGGATTATGCTCTTCAAGCCTCATGTAGCATCATCTTAGTGATGCATAGTTTAGGTGCACTCAGCACCTAACTTGGTATAATCATTCTAACACTTCTCTCTTATTCTTTTTGCACGTAGTTGTGGATACTTAGGATGTTTTCTTTCTTTTCATACTTAGTTGTGGATATTTAGGACTGTGATTGTATGGGTGATCAATCTTGAGGAGCAATTTGGTATTTGTTAAGCCATGTTGGCTATGATAACCCTTTATTATGTTATGGTTTTGTGGATACTTGTTAGTTACCAATATCTAGGATTGTGAATAGTTGTGGATATCTAGGATTATTCTCGTGTATGTTTTAGTTTCGTTGTTTTGTTTCTTTGGTTTTGTGTTTTGCTTCTTTAGTTTGGTGAGTTTTGGTTTTTCTTTGGTTTAGTTTTTGTTTAATAGTTTTTTTTTTGTTTCCTTTTTGGTGTTTTAGTGGTTTTGTATTTGGCTTTTCTTTCTTTTTTATTTTGTTTTGTTTTAGGCTTCTTTTGGTTTAGGTTGGTATTTAGTAGGTCGTTGGCCTTGTTTTGCTTTTATTTTTGGTGATTATGTTTGTTTTGGTCATGATTGGTTTGGTTTTCTTGTGTTAGGTTTTCGTTTTTATTTTGCTTTTTTTGTGATTTGGTTTTTGGTTCTTGTGATTATGTGTATTTGGTTTGTTTTGGTTTTAGTTGTGGTTTTGATTTTTATTTTGGTGATGAGGTGTGTTTTGGTCTATTTTTGTTCGAATTTGGTTTTGGATTTTGATTTCCTTTCTTTTGTGATTTTGGTTTTCATTTTGGTTTTCGTTTGTTTTTGGTTTTGTTTTTGATTTTTTTCGTGTCTTAGCTCATATATACTTGTGACTATATAGGGTTTTCCCGGTTGTATAGCTTCTATGATTGCTTTTTGGTGCCTTAGTTCCCACAATGAGGACATTGTGAAGTTTTGGCATGGAGATGATGTGCCCATTTGTGCCTATTTTTTCAAAAATCTTCAAAAATTCAAAAAGATTTTTCTTTTTCTTTGGGATTTGTGTGCTCTCTTTGGCGATTGTGATCCCATGTCTACTAGGTCGCTAAGTTATATGTAAATAGAGTTTGCATGATGAAATGTCTGGTTGAGGATGTAGATTCGATTTTTCATAATTACCCCATCTCATATGTCTGGTTTGTGCCTACTTGCTCACTTTATCATCAATTTTAGGGTCTTTTTGCTTAGTTAGTATGTGAATTTTTTGTTTGTCGAAGTTGCCTTTTGAACTCTTGAGTAATTGGAAAATTTTTTTAAAAATGATGAAAAGTCTAAAAAGTGAATAAAAACCCGAGCACCAATGTTTATACCCACTATCTTTATTTCATATCTTTAATTTGCTTGAATATTTGCTATTGTACTTGATTACACATCTGTTTGGGCAATAAAATAAGTGCTTTGCACAATCGAATAAAATCCCTATTTAGGGAAGGCCCGAATAGTTTGTAAGTCAAGCGGGTTCAGGGTGTGCGCGTTATTATTTTTGAAAAAAATGTAAGAAAATAGGGAAGATGAGCAAATAAGGCAATTAGGTAAGGAAATAGGGATCGTGCCAATATTAGCAACTTGATTCATAAGAGTTGATACACATTTGCATGTGCACCAAGGTGTGCATATCATTGCATATTGTGTGTGCGGTGAAAAATGAAAGTCGTGATGCTTTATTTGACTTGGATATCTTCTTATTGTACATTCTATTTGTATACACTTTTGTGACTTGGTTACTAGGGTGTTGTTGTTGCTTGACTTGTGCACATGATTTCTCCACTACTTGTATATATGTTCATGTTTTGAAAAAAAAAAACCAAAAAGATGTTCCTTTGCTTTTGAAATGATTTTTTGTGGGTATTTCACTTGAAAACCCTCAGGAGACCTCACTCGTCCACTTGGGAAACTGAGGGGTTTAAAGAGCTTGTTGCATACGCTAAATGCAACCGTAATCCCTATGAAAGTGAGTTAGGTTTTCTTTTTCTTATTTTCCATTTCTTTTAGGTAGTTTAGTGGTTTTACTCGAGGATGAGTAAAATCTTGGTGTGGGGGTATTTGTTTGTGCCAAAAATATGATATTTTTATGATACCTTTATACTCGATTTATGCTCGTAATAATTATTATTTTTATATCTTTACTTGATTTTATTTTGTTTGTAGGTATTGAATAATTTGAAACAAAAAATGCGAGAAGAAGATGAAGAAATGCTGAAAATTAAGAATTGGGCTAAGTTGACCGAAACCCAACCAAAATTCCTTAGCCCATTGTCATTTATAACGCAAAAGAAAGAAAAAAAAGGAAAACACCTAAGTAAATCTACCCAGCCCCTCTCACACTTGCGTCACGTGCCTCTTACCCCCCATTTCGCTGTCTCTCTCTCCTCTCAGTTAACCAGAAATCCCAAGCCCTCCTCCTCTATTTTCGGTCTTCATCCTCATCTCTCGAACTCCAGCCACCACGCAACGGCCACACCACCCATCGCCATCCTCATCTACACCGTGTTTCACGCACATCAGCCATCATCCACCATCCATGATAGCATGCGAATCAAGGGGCGAGATTGAAGCTTGTCGGGTATAAATTGAAGGTTGCGGCATGAAAGCCAGGTAATTAGGTTTTAGTTTAAAGTTTTCCAGGTTTAATTTTAGGATATTTGTTAGTTTAATTCGAATATTAGGAAATTAGGGTTGTTTTCAGTTTTAGATTTTGATTTTAGATCTATTTTCAGTCTTCATTTTCATGTAATTAGGCTTTGTTTTGTTAATTTCGATTCGGCATTCATGATTTTCAGCTTGCATTTGTAATATTTTGGGTTCAAGTTTGAATGATTTCAGTCTTCCACCTCCCCTATTTTCGATCTGTTAAAGATACAGTAATGATGAATCTACCATTTTGAACAAGCCTGGAAGCTCATTCGTGAGTTGTTCTTGGTTGAAGTTTTGAAGCCCCTTCTTCTGTTTTTCTAGTTGTCTTGGTGAATTGCCCGATTCAAATTTATGCTTTGCCCTGTTGTTAGCTGTTTACAAATTTTAATTTAAGTTATCGTGGGTTATGCCCCAATTGTAGTTTGGTTTCGTGTGGTTATGGTGAAGCTGAGTGATTGAGATTATTGTTTGCTTGCTTAACCATTAATGAGGCAGTGAGAGTCGAGCTGGGTTGAGCTTCCACAGCCAAGACACCCCTTCTATTTCTCTGCTCTCATCTCTGCTTCTGTCCTGTGATTAATTTGGTTGTGAGATGGGGGTGGATTTGAAGCTGGGTTTGGGCTTTGTTTAAGTCAGAAAGCTCGTGTTCCTCATGTTCTCTTTGGTATAGTCTCTTCTTTATATAGCTGCAGTGAGGTAATTTGCTTGCTTCTCTTTGATCTCCTTCACTTTATCTCTTAATTTGTTATCTTCTTAGTCAACGCATTTCAATTATGATATTAGAGAAAGGATAGGTTTAGCTCTACTAGTTCCCTTAATACATGTAAAGTAGTTTCTCTTTGATTTAGTTGAATAGCTTTGATTATTATTAGTTCATTCATTAGAATTATTTTAAGTATCAAATGTCATTTAGCTTAATTAATTTTATGTTAGTTCAATAGTTTTCCAAGTGGCCTTAATCTCATCCACATCCCTGAGGAGATGACCCTCAAGTACTACAAAGATAGTCGTATATTTGCGGCATTTACTAACACCCAGCCTGCTTGCACGTCGGCCCAACCAGTTTTCTTTCTTTCTTTCTTCCTTCTCCTATTGTGCTAGCACTCTAGGCCCAGTCTCGCTCCTCCTCTCTCTTTCACTTATGAGGCATGCGAGCCTCATGTGACCAAGCCCCCATCCTCTTCCTTCATCTTCCTTGTGCCCAGAAAAAAGGGAACCAAAGAAGCCGAGGAATAGGGCCCCTCGGCTCCTTCCTTCCCATCCATTACTCCTAGCTTAATCAATCATCATCAATAAACCACTATTTGTTCTCTCTCTCGAGCTGGGTACCTGTTCATCTCCCAGCAGTTTGAAGGTTTTGAATATGCCATTAATGGAACAATGAAGAGAGGAGGGTCGTATCTTTGGGGATATAATTCGAACTCGAAAGGAAGAGTAGGGGGAGATAGGGGATATTAGGTTTGTAACTTCATTGGGTGTTAAAATTGGGCTTTCAGTTTTCATTCCCAGAGACTCGGTTTTCTTTTCTTTGTTCCTTTGTTTTGATTTTTGCCTTCCCAGATTCTAAATTCAGGTTTTAGTTTCAAATTCGTGTAATTTGGTTTTGGTTTTTTGTGATTTCATTGGAATTCTAGTTTAGTTTCATAATTGCATGTTGCTAGCTTTGAATTTTCTAGTGTAATTGCGGAACTTCTTCCCTCTATTTTATTGCTCTCTTTGCTTGTGAATCACCTTGCTGGAGTTGGAATTCAGATGGGCTTTGTTCTACCAGGAAGTATTGGATGCTATACCTTTATTATTTCAGTGCTTTCTCTCTTGTTGGTCTCCTAATGTTAACTTTCATATTATTTTCACATGTTAATCTACATTACAGGATTATAGTTTAAAGGGTTGTCTAGCCAGTTTAGCCTAGCTGAGTAGTAACTCAATCTCACAACCGTCTCTAAGGATGATACTTGTAATTCCTACAACGACTAATCGTATACTTGCAGAATTTTACAATAGTTTAAGGTAGTTTTCGTTTAATGTTTTTTTGAGTTGTATTGGAGAAGTTAACCCCCCAAGTTTTTCTTTTGCTTTTGATAATCTAAGCGACTAGTCTTATATTTTTTAGAATAATTTTTTAGAGATCTATTAATACTTATCAAGTGAAGGAGCTCCTATTTTCGGACAACCAACAATTTTCACAGCATGATATGAGTTAATTTTGAAACAATCTCTTTTCACATTTATATTTGTGTGAAGTCTTTGCTCAATACAAAGGGCTAATGTTTATTTCTTGATAAGCTTGAATTGGTTGCAATTGGTTAAACTTTTCCATGGGATTTCTGTTAAATAAGAATGAACGTTTAATATTTGCCTTATTCATTCAAAAAATAAGGATAGTATGACTGAAATGAATTTTTCTTTCCAATAATTTTTTTTGTCGTCTTTTCTTTGCAAGACATAGCTATGGAGTAGAGTAACATGAATAAGAGCTTACTATTAGTGATAAATAGTATAAGGATAATCTCAAGAAGACAAGGAGAGGGGTAAGCAATTGAAAGAAAAGCTAGTGAGAGGAGTAGAGGTGGAGAAGCGACTTGTGTTTTGCGATACAACTTTGGAACCTTCATGTAGGCACAAAAAGTACCTTGAATAATATGGTCAATAGTAAATTGAAAATGTCCTCAGCATTTGAATAGTTAAAAGTTCAATTATTGAAGCACCTCAACTGCCCCACATGTAAAGACTGATCTTGAATAGTTGTCTGCTGAGCTACGCCAATATATTTGAATGAAAATGACTAACAAAAATTGTAAATTTTTGCACAAGTAGTAACGAAGATTGCTCACAGATGCTTCACATAGGTGCTCGATTTCAATGAATTCGAGGACTTTCTGCATTAGCCATAACCATTGTTATCATAGTCCCTTGAGTGTTTAGTGAAATTCCAATGGGTGTTGATATTTTATGGAGCGTTGTCAATGAAATGTTGAAAATTTCATTAAGGATTGCTGCACAATGCTACGGTAGTGTTTATGGGATTGTTGTGTTGTGTTAAATTCTCATGTAGTGTTATGTAAATGATGCCACGGTCAGTGTTTGAAATGGATGTTGAAATTTGCCAAAAGCGGGATAATTTTTTTTGGTCCAAATGGCACTGCATTCTATTTGTAAAGTCCAAATGAAATTGTAACCGCAGTTTTGAATTTGTCTTTTTCTGCCATTTGAATTTGCCAAAAACCAGACTGCATATCAAACTTTGAAAATATGTTTTGCATCTTATAATCTTTGTAACAAATCCTTCTTGCTGGGAATTGGGTATCATATCCATCGTAAATTTTTCTTACATGGTTTGTAATTAATTACAAACCTAGGAACACCACATTCCTTTTTCAAATTCGTTTTGCACATAGAAGACTACACAACTCCAAGGAGATTTGATTGATCTGTTGGATTTTTTGTCTAACAAAGATTGAATTTCCTTTTTGTGAAATTCTAAAAGTTTTTTGTACTCATTTGAATAAGTCATTCGTTGCTTTCAATCGTAAAAAGCTTTTGGAACATCAATACAAACATAATTCTGGAACAGTTTCATATTTGATTTTTTTATTGAATTTTTGGCATAGTAAGTTATTCACTAACCTTTGCTTTGGTAATCTCTCTTTGGAGAAAAGGTTTCGTTTTCCTTTAGCAGTGATAGCCCTAGAGATTGAGGTTTCTTGAAGAATTGAAATACCGTTTGTCTTTTAATTAAAAAAGCAAATTAAAATCTAAATTATTTCCCTATAATATTTGAATTTTAGAATCAGCGGTAAATATGTAAATTTGAGTGTGGAAGGGAGTTCTGAAAATGACTAGTTGTTTGAGATTTTTTGCAACTATAAAAATATTTGTGAAACAATATCCATTACAATAAATATGGTGACCTAAAGTGTTATAATTAATTTGATGTATAGATCCAATGGAACAAATCAATTTTTGTTTAGTTCTTCAAAATATTTTGATGGAATTAAACCTTTATGAATGCAATTCATGTTAACACCACTATCTAGTATAGGAATATAATGAATTTTGAAACCTTTATATTTGATAGTAATAACGACATACCACTTTTTAAAATTAACACGATTAATGGCTAAAAGGAATGGCTCATGGCTTTGTTCCTCTAGATATAATTTGTAGAAGCATGAGTTGATTGATTATGAGATTTTGAATATTCAAGTAATGAAACTCAATTTCCAAATTATGAGGCTTGAGAAGTAAGGATTGAATTTGTTTCCATTTGGAGATTTTGTGTTTTGATTTGATCCCGTGAATCATCCCCTTCTAGTTTGAGCCAATTGACTTCTTGTGATAGTTCTTTAACTATAATGAATTTGGACAAGTAATATCATTGTCCTCAATTTTTTATTACTTTTTTACCTTTGATCCAACTCGGTAACTCTATGCCTTTGTAATAGGGTTTTAAGCCTCTTGTGATATTGAGCTTTAAGCTCTAATTCCTCAATTTTCCCAATAATTTTGAAGAAAATTCTTCTTGAGATTGATCTTTTGTGATTGCAGTAGAATTTTTATGGCATATTGTGATTTCTTCCTCTAGGGAATAATAAACATCGAATGTTTGAATCTCATGGAAAGCCTCTTCTGAATTTCGTTCGATTAGGTGCACAAACATTGCCTTTGGAAGTGTTCTATCTTCAAGTTGCATAGTTTGAGAGGTTTGAGATAGTTTTGGTTTAATGTTCTTTTGCGTTTTATTGGAGAAGTTACCTCCAAAGTTTTTCTTTTGCTTTTGATAATCCATGTGGTTAGTCTTATATTTTTTAGAATAATTTAGTGGAGATCTATTAATATTAATCAGGTGAAGGAGCTTCTATTTTTAGATAACCAACAATTTTCACAGAATGGTATGAGTTAATTTTGAAACAATTTCTTTTCACATTGATATTTGTGCTGAAGTTTTCGCTTAATACAAAGGGCTAATGCTTATTTCTTGATAAACTTGAATTGGTTGCAATAGGTTTCTTTTCATGTGATTTCTGTTGAATAGTAATGAACTTTTAATTCTTGCCTTATTGGTGCAAAAAAGAAGGCTGGTAGAACTGAAATGAATTCTTCTTTCCAACAATTTTTGTTGTCATCTTTTCTTTGCATGACCTTGCTATGGAATAATGTAACTGGAATAAGAGCTCGTTATTATTGATAAATAGTAGAAGGATAATGTCAAGAAGATGAGGAGAGGAGTAAGCACTGGAAAGAAAAGCTAGTAAGGGGAGTTGAGGTGGAGGAGCAACTTGTGTTTTGCGGTGGAACTTTGGAACCTTCGAATTGGCACAAAAAGCAGCTTGAATAATATGGTAAACAGTAAATTGAAAATATCCTCAACATTTGAACAATTATAAGTTAAATTGAACCATCTCAACAATGCCACATGTGAAGATTGGTCTTAAATAGTTGTCTCCTCAGCAACACCGATACATTTGAATGAAAATGACGGACAAAACTTGTAAATTTTTGAACAATTAGTAATGAAGACTACTCATCGATGCTTTGCATAGGTGCTTAGTTTCAATGAATTTGAGGTCTTTCTGCATTAACCATAACTATTGTTACCACAGTCCACTGAGTGATTAGTGAAATTCTGATAGGTGTTCATATTTTGTGGAGTGTTGCTATTGAAATGTTGAAAATTTCATTGACCATTACTGCATAGTGTTACCATAATGTCTATGGGATTGTTGCGTAATGTTAAATTCTCTTGTAGTGTTTTGTAAATGAAGCCACGGTCGGTGTTGTACATGCATGTTGGAATTTGCCAAAAGTGGGAAATTTTTTTTTTGGTCCAAATGGCACTGCATTCTATTTGCAAAGTCCAAATGAAACTGTAACTGTAGTTTTGTATTCGCCTTTTTCTACCATTTGAATTGACCAAAAGCCAGCCTGCATATCAAACTTTGAAAATATGTGTTGCATCTTATAACCTTCGTAACAAATCCTTCATGTTGGGAATTAGGTATCTTATCCATCGAAGAATTTTCTTAAGTGGTTTGTAATTAATTACAAACCTAGGAACACCACATTCCTTTTTCGACTTCATTGTCAACATAGAAGACTGCACAACTCCAAGGAGATTTGATGGATCTGTAGGATTTTTTGGCTAAGTCAAATTGAATTTCCTATCTATGAAATTGTAAAAGTTTTTTTTTGACTCATTTGAGTAGGCCATGTGTTGCTTTCAATCACAAAAAGCTTTTGGAACATCAATATGAGCATAATTCTGAAACAATTTCTTGTTTGATCTTTTTATTGAATTTTTGTCATAGTAACTTGTTCACTAACATTTGCTTGGACAATCTCTATTTGGAGAAAAGCTTTCGTTTTCCTTTAGCAGTGATAGCCCTAGAGATTGAGGTTTCTTGAAGAATTGAAATATCATATCTTTTAATTAAAAAAGCAAACTAAAATTTAAATTATTTCGCAAGAATATTTGAATTTTAGAATCAACAGTAAATGTGTACATTTGCGTGAGGAAGGGAGTTCCGAAAATGACCTATTGTTTGAGATTTTTGGCAACTATAAAAATATTTGTGAAACAATAGCCACTACTAAATATATGGTGATCTAAAATATTGTAATTAATTTGATGTATAGAGCTAATGGAACAAATCAATTTTTGCTTAGTTGTTCAAAATATTTCGAACGAATTAAACCTTCATGAATGCAATTTATGTTAATGCCACCATCTAGTAGAGGAATAGAATGAGTTTTGAAACCTTTATCTTTGATAGTAAGAACGACGTACCGTTTGTTAAAATTAACACGATTAATGGCAAAAAAGCATGAGTTGATTGATTAGGAGATTTTGAAGATTCAAGTAAAGAAACCCGATTTCCACATTGTAAGCCTTCAGGAATAAGAACTAAATTCGTTTCCATGTGGAGATTTTGTGTTTTGATTTGATCTTGTGAATGACCCCCTTCTAGTTTGAGCAAATTGACTTCTTGTCATAGTTCTTTAACTGTAATGAATTAGGACAGGGAACATCATTCTCCTTAATTTTTTATTACTGGTTTAACTCTAATCCAACTCGGTAACGCTATGCTTTTGTAATAGGGTTCTAAGCTTCTTGTGATTTTGAGCTTTAAGCACTTATTACTCAATTTTTCCAATAATTTTGAAAAACATTCTTCTTGAGATTGATCTTTTGTGATTACGGTAGAACTTTTATGGCATATTGTGATTTCTTCATCTAGGGAATAATAAGCATCAAATGTTTGACTCTCATGGAGAGGCTCTTTTGAATTTTGTTCGATTAGGTGCGCAAGCATTGCCTTTGCAAGTGCTTTATCCTCAAGTTGCATGGTTTGAGATAGTTTTGGTTTAATATTCTTTTGAGTTTTGTTGGAAACATTACCTCTAGAGTTTTTCTTTCGCTTTTGACAATCTATGCAATTAGTCTTACAATTTTTAGAGGTATTTTTTAGAGATCCATCAATACTTATCAGGTGAAGGAGCCTCTGTTTTTAGGTAACCAACAATTTTCTCAGAATAAAGTGACTTGAATAAGAGCTTGCTATTATTGATAAATAGGAGAGGGATAATCTCAAGAAGATGAGGAGAGGAGTAAGCAATGGAAAGAAAAGCTAGTGAGAGGAGTTCAGGTGGAGAAGCAACTTGTGTTTTGTGATATAACTTGGAACCTTCAAATAGGCACAAAAAGTACCTTGAATAGTATGGTAAATAGTAAATTGAAAATATCCTCAACATTTGAACAGTTAAAAGTTAAATTATTAAAGCACCTTAACAATGCCACATGTGAAGACTGCCTCCTGAGCTACGCCAATACATTTGAATGGAAATGAGTGACAAAACATGTAAATTTTTGCACAATTAGTGATGAAGACTACTCATAGATGCTTTGCATAGGTGCTTCATTTCAAGGATTTTGAGGCCTTTCTACATTAAGCATGACCTTTGTTATCATAGTCCCTTGAGTGTTTAGTGAAATTCCAATGAGTGTTCGTATTTTATGGAGTGTTGCTATTGAAATGCTGAAAATTTCATTGAGCATTGTTGCACAGTGTTACCCTAATGTTTATGGGATTGTTGCGTAATGTTAAATTCTCTTGTAGTGTTTTGTAAATGAAGCCACAGTTAGTGTTTTAAATGCATGTTGGAATTTCCCAAAAGAGAGATAATTTTTTTTGGTCCAAATGGCACTGCATTCTATTTGTAAAGTCCAAATGAAACTGTAACTGCAGTTTTGCATTTGTCTTTTTCTACCATTTGAATTTACCAAAAGCCAGATTGCATACCAAACTTTGAAAATATGTTTCGCATCTTATAGCCTTTGTAACAAATCCTTCATTCTTGGAATTGTGTATCTTATCCATAGAAGAATTTTCTTAAGTGGTTTGTAATTAGTTACAAACCTAGGAACACCACATTCCTTTTTCGACTTCATTGTAAACATAGAAGACTGCACAACTCCAAGGAGATTTGACAGATCTGCTTGATTTGGTGCTTAGCAAAGATTGTATTTCCTTTTTATGAAGTTCTAAAAGTTTTTTGTACTCATTTGAATAGGCCATGTATAGCTTTTAATCGCAAAAAGGTTTTAGAACTTCAATACGAACATAATTCTGAAACAATTTCTTATTTAATTTTTTTATTGAATTTTTACATAGTAAGTTGTTCACTAACATTTGCTTGGACAATCTCCCTTTGGAGAAAAGCTTTCGTTTTCCTTTAGTAGTGATAGCCCTCGAGATTGAGGTTTCTTGAATTATTGAAATATCATTTGTCTTTTAATTAAAAAAGCAAATTGAAATCTAAATTATTTCCTATGAATATTTGAATTTTCGAATCAGTAGTAAATGTGTAAATTTGAGTAAGGAAGGCAGTTCCAAAACTGACTTGTTGTTTGAGATTTTTTGTAAATATAAAACTATTTGTGAAACAATGTCCATTCTAATAAATATGGTGATCTAAAATGTTGTAATTAACTTGATGTATAGAACCAACAGAACAAATCAATTTTTACTTTGTTCTTCAAAATATTTTGCAAGAATTAAACCTTCATGAATGCAATTCATTTTAACATCACTATCTAGTAGAGGAATGGAATGAATTTTGAAACATTCATCTTTGATAGTAATAATGATGTACCATTTTTTAAAATTGACACGATTAATGGCTAAAAAGAATGCCTCATGACTTTATTCCTCAGGACATAATTTGTAGAAGCATGAGTTGATTGATTAGGAGATGTTCAAGATTCAAGTAAAGAAACCCGATTTCCAAGTTATGAGGCTTGAGAAATAAGGATTGAACTTGTTTCCATAGGAGATTTTGTATTTTGATTTGATCACGTGAATCATCCCCTTCTAGTTTGAGCCAATTGACTTCTTGTCATAGTTCTTTAACTATAATGAATTTGGACAGGGAACATCATTGTCCCTAATTTTTTATTACTTGTTTAACTCTAATCCAACTCAGTAACTACGCTTTTGTAATAGGGTTTTTAGCTTCTTTTGATATTGATCTTTAAGCTCTAATTCCTCAATTTTTCCAATAATTTCGAAGAAAATTCTTCCTGAGATTGATCTTTTTTTATTACAGTATAATTTTTTTTGGCATATTGTGGTTTCTTCCTCTAGGGAATAATAAGCCTCGAATATTTGAATCTCATGGACAACCTCTTCTAAATTTCATTCGATTAGGTGCACAAGTGTTGCCTTTGGAAGTGTTTTATATATCTTCAAGCTGCATACTTTGGGAGGTTTGAGATAGTTTTGGGTTAATGTCCTTTTGAGTTTTGTTGGAGAAGTTACCTCCAGAGTTTTTCTTTTGCTTTTGATAATAAATGCGATTAGTTTGATAATTTTTTAGAATAATTTTTGAGAGATCTGTTAATGGTTACCGTGTGAAGGAGCTCCTATTTTTAAATGACCAATAATTTTTACAGAATGATATAAGTTAGTTTGGAAACAATTTCTTTTCACATTGATATTTGTGTTGAAGTCTTCACTTAATACAAAGGGCTAATGCTTATATCTCGATAAACTTGAATTGGTTGCAATAGGTTACTTTTCCATGTGATTTCTGTTGAATAACAATGAAATTTTAATTTTTGCCTTATTCATGCAAAAAATAAGGCTGGTAGGACTGAAATTAATTTTTCTTTCCAATAATTTTTGCTGTAGTCATTTCTTTGCAAGATGTAGCTATTGAATAAAGTAACTTGAATAAGAGCTTGCTATTATTGATAAATAGTAGAAGGATAATCTCAAGAAGATGAGGAGAGGAGTAAGCAATGGAAAGAAAAGCTAGTGAGAGGAGTTGAGGTGCAGAAGTGACCTGCATTTTGCGATGCAACTTTGCAACCTTCAAATAGACACAAAAAGTACCTTGAATAATATGGTAAACAGTAAATTGAAAATATCCTCAACATTTGAATAGTTAAAAGTTAAATTATTGAAGCACCTCAGCAATGCTGCATGTGAAGACTGAACTTATATAGTTGTCTCCTAAGCTACGCTAATACATTTGAATGGAAATCACTAACAAAACTTGTAAATCTTTGCACAAGTAGTAATGAAGGCTACTTATGTATGCTTTGCATAGGTGCTTGATTTCAATGAATTCAAGGTCTTTCTACATTAACCATAACCATTGTTATCATAGTCCCTTGAGTGTTTAGTGAAATTCTAATGAGTGTTCATATTTTATGGAGTGTTTCTATTGAAATGTTGAAAATTTCATAGGGTATTGCTGCACAGTGTTACCCTAATCTTTATGGGATTGTTCTCTAATGTTAAATTCTCTTGTAGTGTTTTGTAAATGAAGCCACGATCGGTGTTTTAAATGCATGTTGTAATTTGCCAAAAGTGAGAAAAAAAATTTCAATCCAAACGGCACTGCATTCTATTTGCAAAGTTCAAATGAAACTGTAACCGCAATTTTGTATTTGTCTTTTCCTACCATTTGAATTTGCCAAAAGCGAGACTACATATCAAACTCTTAAAATATGTTTTGCATCTTATAACCTTCGTCACAAATCCTTCATGTTGGGAATTGGGCATCTTATCCATTGAAGAATTTTCATAAGTGGTTTGTAATCAATTTTCATAAGTGGTTTGTAATCAATTACAAACCTAGGAACACCACATTCCTTTTTCGACTTCGTCGTAAACATATAAGACTGCACAACTCTAAGGAGATTTGATAGATCTGCTGAATCTTTTGTCTAACAAAGATTGGATTTCCTTTTCATGAAATTCTAAAAGTTTTTTGTACTAATTTGAATAGGCGATGTGTAACATGCCCAACCGCTAGGGCCAAAACCGTTACGTTTTCTTAACTTTTTACTTAACTTCTGAGATGAAACGGACAGAGTTTCCTCTAAAAACTGATCGTTTCCAGGCTAAAAGCCTTACAATAAATCCCTGCAAATCAACAAAAGCGTAAAGCATTTAAAAGAAGCTCAATGGCTACACACCGGAGTTCATAACTCAACGAGCCACTCGCTCGGAGTACACCAACCAGAATAGTTTATTGATACAGGAAAAGTAAAAGATACAACTCAACGGTTCACACAAACAGAGTATTGGGGTTTACATCCCAAAACAAAACTAACTTTAACCTAGAAGACATCTAACTAACTAGGTGGTTAGCTCATATAGCCATACAGAGCGGCTCATAAACAATATGCATTACATGAATGAGAATACAAGTTTACAAAAGTTTACAAACGTTTACAAACGTTTACAAGACTTCATTAAAGACGTAAGTAGGCACACATGACACCTTGCAAGCGGAGTAGATTCTGTCATGACATAGCTGACTCAACTTCTTCCTGTCATAAAGAAAACCTGGGGGAGAAGGGGAAAGAGTAGTAGGATGAGCAACCACACGCCCAATGAGTGTCCCCTGACTCCCTTAAAATACCAAAACCGTTGTAGGTAATAATACTCATATTAGTCACATATCACATATTCATACTTTACTATCATATTAGGCAATCATAAAACCCTTATGGAAGGATTACTAACCATAAACTTCATTTTAACCATTCAAGCACATTTCTAGGTCCCTGATTGACTAAGTTCCTTTACTAATAACCAGCTAAGCACATAAGCAAACATCGAGGGCTAAGCATAGAGATCTTTCTTTTTCATCAACATAACCTCTTAGCATTCCATTGAAACTATGCATGAAACCTCATTCATATGAAGTGCACATAAGGTTATCTCTTTTCATAATCATACATTTCTTGGCATTTCATTCATATGATATGCATAAGGCACACACACATTTCAAGTCTCATTAGAATCTCATTAATAGGATATGCATGAAACATGCTCATAACGCTTTCTTTTTCATAAACGTATCTTACTTAGCATCTCATTCATAAGTTATACTTAGAACATGCACATAGCACTTTTATTTTCATCAGCATACTTTACTTAGATCTTATTCATATGATATGCACAAGTCATGCACATGAAACTTTCTTTCTTCTACTGAAAACACTTCATTTAGCCTCTTGAGGCTCATAAAAACTCTTTTCTTAGCCTCTTGAGGCTCATATTCTTTAGAAGAAATATCTTTCATATCGGTCACATACGGACCCTTATAAACTTTTCACATTCCATTCATCTGGCCTTTTATCAGCGTATAAAATCATTCTTCCGGACAAACTTGAAATGGCGTAATGGCAACCGCTTTTCTTTGCTTATTAGGAAAATACATACCGTATAAGATCATTACAGGGTGCTGATTAGGTGAGATCTATTCTCAACCCCATAGTGAAACCTAACGCTCACGCGTAAGCTCTTACTCCCGGGATAGCTACACATAACATATCGGACCATTACATTACCCTCGTCAGGGTCTTCTATGGTTTCCTAGTACCAGGACTTATCCCCTAGGTTAACATCATTCATATCATATTGTTCGAAGCACATTATCTTAGCCAATTTGAAGCATACTGGCCATAATAGCTAATAAGTTTACTGCCTCTCACAGCTAAATCATTTGTCATACAACTCACGCCTTTATAAAACTGTTTAGGGATTCCCCCTTTCAAGCGAGTTCACTCCCAAAACTGTATTCACTTAGTTAAAATAGGCCATCATGCATTAATACTTATGGATACTATTATTTCAAAACATGAAATCCTTCTTTGAAAAACTCACCCTTATGCACATAATGTAACTTGAGGACATGGAAGGGAAGGGGGTCCACATGCATCACATTCAAGCACTTCATAATCAATGAGCCACACATGGCATCGCAATCCACACGATTGCGGTTAATTCACAACCCAGACTCCCTCCTCTCAAGCACCGTACCACAAGCAACCTCGAACCACTCATAGTTCTACCTCAAACCACCCAACTACCATCTCGGTTTTCAATTCATTAATCATAACACATTATCATGCTAGCTTATAAAAGGAATAGGGTTTATGCTCTCACCTGGGCAAGCAGCACCATCCAACAATGTATTATCGCAAACATACATACATATATATATACATATATACATATATATGTATATATATATATACATATATATATATATATATACATATATATATATATACATACATATATATATATATACATATATGTATATATATATACATATATATATATATATACATACATATATATATATAACCACATCCACATTTATAACTATAATGCCTTAACGAAGCAACTTAACTATTTAAACATGAATCTTATCGCATTCGAGGAGTTCATATTCCATTTCAAACTTCTATTCAGGCAATCAGTAGCTAAATTAAACAAACATTAAATCGATGCATTTGTATCTCATTTCAAATTACTATTGAGGCATAAAACAACTAGTTAAGAAACATCGATTCAAGGCGTTCATCCATTATTTCTTGGTTGCATTTCAAGCCTAATTTAACCATTTAAACATAATACGATTTAGGACGTTGGTTTAGTACATCGAAGTTACTATTCAAGCATAATGAAGTCATTTAGACATAATATGATTCAAGAAATTGGTTTATTATATCGAAGTTACCATTTGAACCTAATTAAGTCATTTAAGCATATTACGATTCTAGGCAGTCGTTTATTATATCAAAGTTATTGAACGATCATGATTTAACTAAGCATATATTTAACGATTCTAAGCACTTATAGTTTACTTCGAAGTTATTAAACTATCATGAGTCAACTAATTGCACATATAACGATTCTAAACATTCATAATTCATTTCGAACGAACTTTTCAGGCATGTATAAACTTAACATATTTGAATCGATTCCAAACATATATAATCCATTTCGAACTAACTTTTCAAGCATGTATAAACTTAACATATTCGAATCGATTCTAAACATATATAATCCATTTTGAACTAACTTTTCAAGCATGTATAAACTTAATATATTCGAATCGATTCTAAACATATATAATCAATTTTGAACTAGCTTTTCAAGCATGTACAAACTTAACATATTCGAATCGATTCTAAACATATATAATCCATTTCGAACTAACTTTTCAAGTATGTATAAACTTAACATATTTGAATCGATTCTAACATATATAATCCATTTCGAACTAACTTTTCAAGCATGTATAAACTTAACATATTCAAATCAATTCTAAACACGCATAGTTTCTCATCACATAATCCATGAAATTAACTAAACCTAAGCTGACATAAATCATCGTTTAGGTTAAAACATTTCGAAATTAATACTAATTTAGGAGGCGTGGAACACCCGTTCTAAGGGCTTTGGTTCGACTTTGAGGGCCGGAAAACCTCAATCCTTGATCCAATTAGTCCCAAATGCACGTCCAACTGATGAACCCGAAACCCTAGTTCGTTGCCTTGCTTGAACCAAGCCCTAGCTCCCAAATTTGGTGACGTTTGAAGGTGATTTAGGTTGAATTCGACCCCCAAATATATAGGTGAGGTCGATTGTGGTGTGGGTGGCCGAATTCCTACACATGGGTGGCGAATTTGGGGCAGTCGACGTGTGTGTTTTCTGGGTTACTTTGGCTGTGAGAAGTGGGAGATAAGAAGGGGTGTGGTCAACAGCCCGTGACACATGGGTGGGGGACCGGTGGCCTCCTTCACTCGCCGGTGACGCGTGGCGGACAGCGGTGACGCTAGACGGTGGCCAGTGGTTGCCGGTAAGACAGAGAGAGAGAGTAGCGAGTGTAGACAGAGAGAGAGGAGGGTCGAGGTCTCGAGGTGTTTGAGACCCGAATCGCATACCCGCCCCCCTTTTTACTAATCCACTTTTTGCAACTTTTTTTTTGTTCCTTGGTCGCTTGCCCATTCAACTAACATCGCCTGTATAATTTTATAATCTCGTACCTCATAACCTATCCCGAATCGATAATATGACCCTTCGTCGATTGTTCGATCCTAAATACGTCTAGGTTCGATTTAATAAACCACAAACTAATTATAAGGTTGAAAACCTAATCGTACTTGGGAAATGAATAAATAAATCGAATAACGACTAAATTAAACTATTGATATAATTTAAAGGTACAAATAGCACAAATCAACTTTAAAATCAATAATAGCAATAATAATGCCCTTTTTATAAAATTATAGCTCCTATAGGCACATCGATAACAAGGTAACTCATACAGCTACTAAAAATACGATTTTATAACGTAACAAGGTAATATAGTTAGCGTAACGGAAAACAAAAATGCGGGTCTTACACTCTTCCCCCCTTAAAAGAACTTCGTCCTCGAAATTCTAAATCTAAGTTCGGTCTTTCCTAGAATGCACGCACACAATTAGGATCTACGCTATAGATTTTCAAAAAGGTTTCATTTTGCAAACACTACTTCTTTTAAATCAAAAGAAAATGGCATATGGTATCCAGTCTCCTCCACGCCAATCCTCTTCAAACGTCTACTCACTCTATTTAGGCGTCGGGGGCAAATCGCATCAAAGAGGGGCAACTGAGTTGGCGTGGAAAACCATATCGAGCTTGTTTTAAATGAACATCATCTTGAAAATTTTTATCTAAGCAATACTAGAATCGCAACGACTACTCTACACTTACGCATCAACACGAGCAGACATTTAAAGGATTTTCATGTATGGCAACTTAAACATAATAATTCGAGGTCATATCAAGGCATTCAACTTAACCAAGTTCATTCTGAAACATGAAGAAATCGAATTATTCCAAAATCAAGTCAGTCAACCCAGGCTTCCGTATCACGGCAAAGTAGTAAGGACACAAAGGTAGCAAGGACATGAGATAACTCAGCATATGAAAGACTAATAATTATGAGCAACATCAATCACTGATACAAGGATATAACCTGTACATTATTGAGAGTAATTCGTGGTGCTATCAATTAGCAAGCAAGAAAGAACTTGGAAGAAAAATGGCATGCTAAGAATGCAAGCTGATGGGTAGTGGGGGTTCAATATGTTTACTTGTGAGCATGTTGTTTCGGGTAAAGATCGCCCACTGGGATTAGTAGTTTTCATGGGGAAGGAAGGCTTATAAGTACTTAATTTGCATGCATATATTTTCAAAACAGTTGCTCAAGTATGTGAGTTACACGGCATAATACAACAAGCAACACGGGAGTTCGTAAAGGAATTACTCAAGAGCTCCTAAGCTTATGTCTTATATTAGAACTACAATAAACTAAACAAAAGATTTTCAGCCAGAGTGTGTAGCTGAAAGGATAATAAGTAGACGAGATAATCACAATAGCTTAGCTAATGGAAAGTTCAACTATAGGGTCTTCATAGAGAACTTATTATCTCTACTTACTGAGAACATGCAAGTAAGATGACATGGCCATAGACATGAATCTACTCCCTTTTGCACCCTTATAAGAATATCACAAATATATAACGCAACACAACCAACCCACACCAAATCATGCATATTTCACAATTCGACGATCAAGTGATGTATAGACTCCAATGCGACCACAAGCACCCCTAGCACATTATCGTGTCACATGAACTGGATGGACAATCACATATTCATGCAAATGTAGGTCTCTAAGATCGCTAACTATTATTATGCAGAACAGTAGCATCACAATACTGCAAACCCAAAACAAAAACAACCCCATGATACTAATGGTAATAAGTAGGTCAGCTAATAAAATAAAATACACTCTAAGGTTTCCCCATGAAGTTGATCACGTAACATATGGTACAAGATAGCACAATCATGTCATGCCATGACACTTGGATCAATCATGCTAATGGTAATTTTATGCAACTCACACACCAAATTTAGAATAAAGAATTTAAATATGACCTTGGATACATTATCATGCTTTCCTCCTAAAACATGAAATATATAAAGGTGAACACATGCGAATGCAGCCTCTTACAGTCATTACATCATGCATTAAATACATGTGTATACAACCACTCAAGCTATACCTTAATATAATAAAATTCGTGGAGTGTAAACAATGGCTTAGAGATCATACTGTTTGACAAATCACACAAGTTATATTGTTCGGCTAATTCAGCCACATGCCTTACCAAACTCAAGCTAACTAAACACCATGAAGTGCATTTACTAAACAATTCATCGACAAAACACGTCAATGACCATTTAATAACAAGTCCAAAGTAACTATATAAGTTCCTATGAGCTTAGCCCTACACGTATGCCACGTTGATACTCGAAGACATTTAAACTCATTCATTGTCACGCAAGAATGTACCTATATGACCGTATGTAAACGAAAACCCTACGTTGCAACCTATAGTAAAATGATAAGTCTTGGGTCTATGGCTTATGAGCCTATATGCTTCCCCTGCGCTACTCTGATCAATCAAATATGGGCAAAAACATATGAATGTAGGTTTCTATGGTCGTTTCATGATGCTTCAAACACGGGCACATGCAGTTACTTAGCTATAACATGAAATTATAGAAGCCACGGAATGCAAATAATGAGTCAGGGGTTATGTCATGCTACGAATTACAAAACTTGTATTATCTAAACGACCAAGTCATACAATAAACCAACTTAAGTCAAGCAAACATCAAGAAGTGCAACAACTTATTCATAAAACACATACCTGGTCATGGACTCATCAAGCATCGAATGCATCTTGACAAGTAAGTATTCAATACATCTAGTTACACATAGGAGCATATGCTCATAAAACAAGGCACAAACACCATTGTAAAGCAAATGCAAGTCTTCAGACGCAACAATAAGGCCTAACTATGGAATTAGAAAGGTCTTTTGTGCGAAACAAAAACCTTAACTCACTATTTAGGAAGGATCTCAACTTTCAAGGTCTTTATGTTTCGAAAGGAGAATGGCTGAACTGCTTCTAGCTTATTCCCTACCAACCATTGAGTGCGTCTGCTCACTCTATTATGGGGCCCGAGGAGCAAATCGTACTTTAGGGGCAAAGATGAGCTTAGAAAAAGATTTTCAATCGCTCGAGTCTAAATCAATGTGTTTTAACTATCGATTGTCTTATTAAAGCGCAGGAAGAAAACATTTACCATTCTAACTGTCACTTAGCTCACATGATACAAGTGAATTGGACTCACATCCTAACACATAACTCACATTTTAGTCCATTGGCTTAAACGGATCTCATAAAAGTCAATCAATGAAGTCAATTAGCACATTAGGAACATATTATACCGATGGAGCACCCACAACTTCACCTCGATGTGGGGAGCTATCTGACTCCTGTACTTACGCCCAACTCACCACTTTCACTTAATCGACCTACTCGAGCCTCACATAAGTCAAAGATGGCCATACTATAAAGCACACTTGCACACAAAGCAGGCATATAACCACATAGTGTTCCTAGGCGACTATATGAAATGCAAGATTCAGGTCGCGGCCTATGGTCGCAGGTCCTTTGCTCTGACCATCAATGTAACACCCCCAGCCCCTAAGGCCGAAAGCGTTATGTTTTCTAAACTTTTTACTTATGTTCTAGGATGAAACAGACAGAGTTTCCCCTAAAAATTGTCCGTTTCCAGGCTAAAAACCTTACACTAAATCTTTGCAAAGCAACGGAAGCGTAAAACATTTAAAAGAAGCTTAACGACTACACGCCGGAGTTCGTAACTCAACGAGCGACTCGGTCGGAGTACACGAATCAGAATAGTTTATTAATACAGGAAAAGTAAAAGATACAACTTAACGGTTCACACAACCAGAGTATTGGGGTTTACATCCCAAAACATAACTAACTTTAACCAAGAAGACATCCAACTAACTAGGTGGTTGGCTCATATAGCCATACAGAGTGACTAATAAATAATGTGCATTACATGAACTAGAATACTAGTTTACAAACGTTTACAAACTTTACAAGACTTCATTAAAGACGTAAGTAGGCACACATGACACCTTACAAGTGAGAATAGATTCCGTCTTAACATAGCTGAAGCAACTTCTTCCTGTCATAAAGAAAACCTGGGGGAGAAGGGGAAAGAGTTGTGGGATGAGCAACCACACGCTCAGTGAGTGTCCCCCAACCCCCTTAAAAGACCAAAACCGTTGCAGGTAATAATACTCATATTAGTCATATATCACGTATTCATACTCTACTATCATATTAGGCATTCATAAAACCATTATGGAAGGATTAGTAACCATAAACTTCATTTTAACCATTCAAACACATTTCTAGGTCCCTCAATGACTAAGTTCCTTTACTAATAAGCAGTTAAGCACATAAGCAAGCATCGAGGGCTAAGCATAGTGATATTTCTTTTTCATAAACACAACCTCTTAGCATTCCATTTAAACTATGCATGAAACCTCATTCATATGAAGTGCACATAAGGTTATCTCTTTTCATAATCATACGTTTCTTGGCGTTTCATTCATAAGATACGCATAAGGCACACACACATTTCAAGTCTCATTTGAATCTTATTCATGGGATATGCATGAAACATGCTCATAAGACTTTCTTTTTCATAAACGTATCTTACTTAGCATCTCATTGATATGTTATACTTAGAACATGCACATAACACTTTTATTTTCATCAGCATACTTTACTTAGATCTTATTCATATCATATGCACAAGTCATGCACAGGAAGATTTCTTTCTTTTACTGAAAACACTTCATTTAGCCTCTTGAGGCACATAACAACTCTTTTCTTACCCTCTTGAGGCTAATATTCTTTAGAAGAAATCTCATTCATATCGATCGCGTACGGACCCTTATAAACTTTTCACATTTCATTCATCTGGCCTTTTATCAGCCCATAATATCATTCTTCCTGAAATATTTGAAATGGCGTAATGCCAACCGCTTTTCTTTGCTTATTAGGAAAATACATCTGGCATAAGATCATTACAGGGTGCTGATTGGGTGAGATCTATTGTCAACCCCATAATGAGACCTAACGCTCACGCTTAAGCTCTTACTCCCGGGATGGCTACATATAACATATCGGACCATTACATTACCCTCGTCAGGGTCTTCTATGGTTTCCTAGTACCAGGACTTATCCCCTAGGTTAACATCATTCATATCATATTGTTCGAAGCACATTATCTTAGCCAATTTGAAGCATACTGGCCATAATAGCTAATAAGTTTACTGCCTCTCACAGCTAAATCATTTGTCATACAACTCACGCCTTTATAAAACTGTTTAGGGATTCCCCCTTTCAAGCGAGTTCACTCCCAAAACTGTATTCACTTAGTTAAAATAGGCCATCATGCATTAATACTTATGGATACTATTATTTCAAAACATGAAATCCTTCTTTGAAAAAGTCACCCTTATGCACATAATGTAACTTGAGGACATGGAAGGGAAGGGGGTCCAAATGCATCACATTCAAGCACTTCATAATCAATTCAGCACAATGAGCCACACATGGCCTCGCAATCCACACGATTGCGGTTAATTCACAACCCAGACTCCCTCCTCACAAGCACTGTACCACAAGGAACCTCGAACCACTCATAGTTCTACCTCAAACCACCCAACTACCATCTCGATTTTCAGTTCATTAATCATAACACATTATCATGCTTGCTTATAAAAGGAATAGGGTTTATGTACTGACTTGGACAAGCAGCACCATCCAACGGTCTATTACCGCAAACATACATAAATATATATAACCACATCCACATTTATAACTATAATGCCTTAACGAAGCAACTTAACTATTTAAACATGAATCTTATCACATTCGAGGTGTTCATATGCCATTTCAAACTTCTATTCAGGCATTGAGTAGCTAAATTAAACAAACATTAAATCGATGCATTCGTATGTCATTTCCAATTACTATTTAGGCATAAAACAACTAGTTAGGCAACATCGATTCAAGGCATTCATGCATTATTTCGAGGTTGCATTTCAAGCCTAATTTAACCATTTAAATATAATACGATTCAAGTCGTTGGTTTAGTACATCGAAGTTACTATTCAAGCATAATGAAGTCATTTAGACATAATACGTTTCAAGACATTGGTTTATTATATCGAAGTTACCAATCGAACCTAATTAAGTCATTTAAGCATATTATGAGTCTAGGCATTCGTTTATTATATTAAAGTTATTGAACGATCATGATTTAACTAAGCATATATATAACGATTCTAAGCACTTATAGTTTACTTTGAAGTTATTAAACGGTCATGAGTCAACTAACTGCACATATAACGATACTAAACATTCATAATTCATTTCGAAGTTCATAAACGATTATGAATTAACTAAACTTATATACATCGATTCTAAACATTCATAATTCATTTCGAACTAACTTTTCAGGCATGTATAAACTTAACATATTCGAATCGATTCTAAACATATATAATCCATTTCGAACTAACTTTTCAAGCATGTATAAACTTCACATATTCGAATCGATTCTAAGCGCATATAATACATTTCGAACAAACTTTTCGAGCATGTTTAAACTTAACATATTCGAATCGATTCTAAACATATATAATCCATTTTGGACTAACTTTTCAAGCATGTATAAAACATATTCAAATCGATTCTAAACATATATAATCCATTTCGAACTAACTTTTCAAGCATGCATAAACTTAACATATTCGAATCGATTCTAAACATGCATAGCTTCTCATCACATAATCCACGAAATTAACTAAACCTAAGCTGACATAAATCATCATTTAGGTTAAAACGTTTCAAAATTAATACTAATTTAGGAGGTGAGCAGCCTTTTAAGTTTACAATCAAGCTAGAAAAGGAGTGTTGTGATTATAATTTAGTAACTAATTACAACCCACTCAGTAAACCTCTACGATGGATAAGATGCCTAATTCCCAACAAGAAAGATTCATTAGGAAGATTATATGATGCAAAAAGCTTTTCAAATTTGATATAAATTATAAAATTGCATTTACAGTTTTAATTTGACATTATGAATGGAATGTAGTACCATTTAGACTAAAAAATCCTACTTCTTTTACTCATTAAAATCACCTTAGCACAGCCGTTCATAGTGTCACACTAAGTTAATTCTAACTTGCTTTCAAATCACCAACTAGCTTCATTTGCAAAACACTACAAGAGTATTCAAGATTATCACAACAATCCCACAACTGTTAGCTGAACCCTATGCAGCAATGATAAATGAAATTTTCAACATTCAACACAACACTCTATGGAATATGCAACACTCAAAGGAATATGGTGGCAAGGTTATTATTAATGAAGAAATGCCATGAGTTCAAGGAAATCAAATGCCTATGCATAGCAAATATCAGTAGTCTTCATTACTACTTACAGATACATTACGAGCTTTGTGAGTAATTTCCATTCAAATGTATCTGCGTAACTCTGTAGACAACCGTCCATGATCAATCCTCACATATGGTACCGCTGGAAGTACTTCAATAATTTAACTTTCAACTCTTCAAATGTCACAGATATTATAAATTTACTATTTAAGCTCCTTTGTAGGTATATTTAAAAATTCTAAAGTTGCATTGCAAAAGAGATATATAGAGATATTCATAAGCAATTCTGAAATCCTTTCAAAATCCATCACCAAAATTGATATTTTATACGAATAAACCATCCTGTAGCAATCAATCTAAGAGCTCAGATTCCCAATCAACATGTTGGATAAGCCAATTTTTCTTCAAACCACTAAAGATAATTTTAGTGAAATTCAAATTAACAAATCAGTTATGTAGAATAATATATGAAAAATTAGAAATCAAAATTAGCCATATTATCTGAGACCCTCTCCCCCAAATTTTGAACTTGAAACTAATAAATCATTAGTTCAATCCAGCTATAATGGAAATACTATTTATGAATCAAATATAGATGGAATGTCTGAATGTGAAATCACCAATTCTCTTCAAGAAATATGAATTTGTGTCATATATTATAAAAGGAGCCCCTGTTAAAAAAAGTAGCCAAACTCATTGCTTCCGATTTTATAGGTCAATTAAAAAATTAGTGGGATAAGATTCTTACACAGCATGATAGAATAAATATCTTACAATGTCTATTGGAAGCTCAATAGAAAATATTCAAGATCCACAAACTTCTGATATCAAACAAAAAATTACCTTAAATTCTGATGTAGTAAAGTAACTTATTTATATATCGAAGTCATGTACTTCAAAGAAATACAAAAGAATTAACCACTTCTCATATAGAAATAATTCAAAATAGTAGATGCCCAAGTTGGAGTGATTACAAGTGTCATAAGGACATGTCCCTTGAGTATGTCTTGTAAAGAAAAGATGCTTGTAAAATTATTTGAAGAAAAACTCATTTCTAGGTTACCAACTTTTTTTTCTAAAAGAATAAGGTAAAAATAAAAAATCATTGTGATTCAATAGAAGTTTTGCGGAATAGTCTAACCTATTGTCTCCAATTTAGCTTTATCTAGAACGAAGTATTAGCTCTTTGTACCAAACATAGAATTCAAAGCAAAGAAAAGAAGTTGTTTCAATATGAAATCAAATCTGTTAGATTTAATCGCACAAGGACACAAGAGGGGGGTGAATTGTGTCTACCAACTTTTCTGATTGTTTCAGAACACTCGTGAAAACTGTTTGGACTGAGTATTTGGAGTGAAGCAGAAACAAGGCTAATTGCCGAAATAATAAAGGAAACACATTATTTTTACGTGAAAAACCACCTCTGGCCCAACTGATGTGTAAAAATCACGACCTACTACTATAGGATTTCAACACACTTTCACTAAACGGGCCGAACACGTTACAACTGTAACACACGTGACTCAGTTACACACAAAACTTGGTCTACCCCAAGACCTTCGTTACAAACACCATGTAACTTAGTCTACCCCGAGACCCCCATTACAAAAGCCATGCCCAATGTCTCCCAAGACATAGACACTCTCTTGTCTCACTTATGGAAAAGAGAAAAAGAAAAACTCCTTACTTGAATGCTTCTAAACAAGCTAAATGTAAGGTGCAATACAATTCCTATTATTCCAATATTGAAGACTCGATTTAGCACTCTCTTTCAAAGTTTTCTCTCAGAAAATTCAGACTCACAAAGACAATTTTAAACCCTTGGCAAACCTTTAGAAAAACTAGAGAAGGAGGAGACTTAAATAGTTTGGTGCATATGGTGCACAAGTAGGGCAAAGAGAATTCCACGCCCAGTTAGCAACTTAGCTGCCAAGCTCCTCACAATCTCTCCACTTGATATTCTTCCCTTAAAGGATATGATAAAATCTTTCAAGGATCTTTCAAAATTATTTTTAAGGAAAGAAACTAAAATCTCTCAACATTATCTTTAAAGAAAAAATCTTTTTAAACTCAACTAACACAGGAAAATTAATACTAATTATTTCAAGAAAATCGTCAATAAAAAAGACATTCTAAAAACTTGAAATTCTTTTTT
The DNA here is from genome assembly GCA_017589665.1 of Selenicereus undatus. NCBI lineage: Eukaryota > Viridiplantae > Streptophyta > Magnoliopsida > Caryophyllales > Cactaceae > Selenicereus > Selenicereus undatus. Next base: position 18,062,527 of record JACYFF010002017.1, read on the forward strand.
TTTTTGTCTTTCACGTCAGAACACCGCTTTGTCTCTTGGAATTAGCCTCTCTGCGGGTAGGAATGCCGGTAGGAGTAAGGTTGCCTATAGCTGGATCTCCCCAGACCCTGCGAAAGCGGGATCTACACTGGGAGTTGTTGTTGTTGTTGACATCAGAACACCGCAGACGTGACTTCTCAAAATTGTTCTGAGGCAGTGTTCTGAAGTACGTAAAAAACCTTTCAAAGCTAACGCTAAGTCAAGATCTTCTAATTGGCATATTAACAAGAATCTAAAAATAAAACCACTAAGCCTAAGACTCTTGTTATCGACTTTAATGCTCTACGCTCATTCGAACTACTCCAAGTATTTTCCAGATCCTGTCTCAACACATAATTCAAGCACAACATATTGACTAGTACATTTGGATTGTTAACATCAAAACTCTACTCATTAATTGGGTCAACAATATCATTTTATGGACACATTGGTTATCCAAAAATATAAGCTCCTTCATCTGAAAAGAAAAAGCACATTCAAAGATCTTTTAAAAATTATACCAAACAATATGAGACTAAAAATACATATCATGGAAAATCTAAGAAAAACTACGGAGGTAACTTCTCTAATAAAACTAAAAAGAACATTCAACCAAGACCACCTCATCACTCTCAAACTCATGTCATTACTTACTATAAGTGTCGTCAAGTCGGACACAAAGCTAATAAATGCCACTTAAAAGATAAAACTATGGAATTTGAAGTTGAAAAGCTTCAAAAGGTAAAGTTTTCCCTCCTAATCAACGACTCAGAAAAGGCTCTCTACGTGATTCAAATGTATGATGCTTTTGATCCTCGAAGGAAGAAATCACAATATGCCATAACAATTTTAATGTAATCACAAAATATCAATCTCAAGAAGAACTACTCTTCGATATTATGGATAAAATTGAGGAACTTAAGATTAAACCTCAACATCCGCAGAAGCTTAAAACCCTATTACAAAAGGATAGAGCTACGAGTCAGAAATAACAACCCCATAGTCTTAAATAGGTAATAGAAAATTACAAAGCATAAGGATCTTACAGGTCTAAATTCATAGTAGTTGAAGAACTAAAATAAGAAGTCAATCAGCTGAATGTATAATGAGGGATTAAACCAAATGCAAAATCTCAATATGGGAACAAATTCATTCCTTATTTCTCAACTCTAAGATCTTGAAGTCTGAGTTTCTGCACTAGAATCTTCAAAATCCCTCATCAATAAACTATTTTGGATGACCAAAAGAAGAGGCATTCCCTTTAGCCATTTACCGTGTTGATTTGCACAAATATCATATCTATATTACTATCATGGTTAAAGATTTCAAACTTGATTCTATTGCTCTACTAGATAGTGGTGTTGACATGGCTTGCATTCAACAAGGCTTAATTCCTTCTGAATATTTTCAAAAAACTATTGAACAAAACGACCTATGGTATGGGTTTTATACTTCCAATTAACTACAAGCTTTGAGATGCCAATGTTTGCAGTAATGGATATTGATTCAAAAATATTTTTGTACTTGTCAAAAATATCAAATAAGATGTCGTTTTCATAACAACTTCCTTACTCAAATTTACCCTTTTATTGTCGATTCTACATGAAATTATTCGAATACTTTTGGGAATGAATTTAGATTTGAGTATGCTTTTCCAATGAAAAAACAAAGATATTTCTATACTTTAGGAAACCTCAATCTTTAAAGCTATCACCGCTAAAGAAAAACAAATAATAGAGATTGCTCAAGCAAATATTGATGAACCTACCACACAAAAAATTCAATGAAAAATTCAAAATTTTAAGAAACAATTTTGGCTTGATATCTCAAATGCTTTTTGGGATAGAAAGCATCACGTGTTATATTTTCCATATGAAAACGAGCTTGATGGAAGAAGTATTCCAACAAAAGCATGACCCATTCAAATAAGTTAAAAACTTTCAGAATTTCTTAAAAAGCAAATTCAGCCCTGTGAAACAAGAAACTTATTAGACCATTCAATTCTCCTTGGAGTTGTGCAACATTCTATGTTTACAATCAAACTAAAAAAGGAGTGTGGTGTTCCTAGTTTAGTCGTTAATTGTTAGCTAATCAATAAACTTCCACGGTGTATAAGATACCCAATTCCCAACAAAAAAGATCCATTAGAAAGACTATATGATGCAAAAATATTTTCAAATTTTGATTTAAAGTTAGGCTTTTGGCAAATTCAAATTGCAGAAAAACAAGTATACACAATTGCATTTATAGTTTCAGTTGGACATTATGAATGGAATGTATGCCATTTGGACTAACAAAATGCTCATTCTTTTGCTTATTAAAATCACCTTAGCACAACCATTTAAGGTGTCACACTCCATTAATTCTAACTTGCATTCAAAACACCGAGCATGGGTTCATTTGCAAAACACTACAATTGTATTCAAGATTATCACAATAATCCTGCAACCATGAGGGTAACACTCTATAGAAATACTCAATGAAATTTTTAACATTCAACACAACACACTATGGAATAGGCATCACCCAATGGAATTTTACTCAACACCCATAGTAATATGATGGAAATAGTTATGATTAATGATGAAAGGCCACGAATTCAAGGAAATCAGACCCATAAGCACAGCGCATACATGTAGTCTTCATTACTACTTGTAGAAAATTTATAGGTTTTGTCAGTCATTTCCATTCAAATGTATCTGCATAACTCTACAAACAACTGTTCAAGATCAGTCTTCACATGCGGTAACATTGAAAATACTTTAATAATTTAAATTTCAACTGCTCAAATCTCAGAGACATTTTAAGCTTACTATTCGCTTTACTATTCAAGCTACTTTTTGGACATATTTAAACATTCCAAAGTTGTATTGCAAAAGAAAATTCTCTTCTTTAGCTCAATTCCTCTCACTAGTTTTTGTTTCCATCTCTTACTCTATTCCTCATCCTCTTGTAATTATCCTTATACTATTTCTCAAGAATAGTGAGTTCTTATTCAAGTTACTAGTTATTTCATGCTTACTATTCATTCCAGTTTGTCTTACTATTCATTTTGTTTCCATTTGATTCAATAATTGTTTATGTTTTGTTCATTAATTTTAATGTTATTTTTAATATTAAAATTAACATTTAGACCTGTTCCCCAGTCACAGCCAATCCTTTAAAAATTCTAGAATCTTTTAAAAATTTATCGTCCAAAGAGATATTTTGTACTGATAAACCATGCTATGGCAATCAACCTGAGAGCTCAGATTGTCAATCAACACCTTGGACAATCCAAAATTTATCCAAATTACTAAAAATAATTTCGATGAAATTCTAATTAATAAATTACCTATGCAAAATAATAGATGAAAAATTTGAAATCAAAATCAACCATATTATGCGAGAACTACCCGTCTAGGTCTTGAACTTAAAAATAATAAATCATTAGTTCAGTCCACCTATGATGTAGATACCATTTATGAATGGAACATAGATGAAGGTTTGAATATTAAATTACCAATACTGTTCAAGAAATGGGGATTTTTTTAATATATTAAAAAAGCAGTCCCTATTGAAAAAGTCGCCAAACTCCTTACTACAGGTTTTATGGGCCAATTAGAAATTTGTGGGATAATATTCTTACATAGTAGTATAGAATAAATATCTTACACTATCAACATTAAAGTTCAATAGAAAATATTCAAGATCCATGAACTTCTAATATCAAACCAAAAATTACCCAGAAGTCTGATGCAGTAAAGCATCTTGTTAATACCACAATAATAGACATAAAAGAAAATAAAGAAGAATTAATGCTTTCTCATTTAGAAACAATTCAAACTCTTAGGCGCTTAAGTTTGAGTGATTAAAGGTGGTATAAGGACATGTTCCTTACCTATGTCTTGCCAAGCAAAGAAACCAAGAAAAATTATTAGAAAGAAAAATTCATTTCTAGGTTACCAACTTTATTTTCTCAAAGAATAAGAAAAAAAATTGAAAGATCATTAGCATCAACATAAATTCGATGGAATAGTCCAACCTACTGTATCTATTTAGCTTTATTGAGAAAAAAGGACTAGCTCCTTGCACCGGATAGTCATTTTGTGAAGATTTTGGTTATCCAAAAATATAAGCTCCTTCAACTTGAAAGAAAAAGCGTATTAAAAGATCTTCAAATGATTATCCCGAAAAAGATGATACTAATAATATGTGTTATCAAAAAGCCAAGAAAAAACTCTAGAGGTAACTTCTCTAATAAAACTAAAAACAACATTAAACCAAGTCCATCTTAGCACTCTTAAACTCATATCAGTACTTGCTATAAGTGGTATCAAGTAGGACACAAAGCTAATACAAGCCCCTTTTAAGAGAAAATTGTGTAACTTGAAGGTAAAAATCATCAAAAGGCAATACTTTCCACCTAATTAACGACTACACAGAAGAGGCTCTAGATGAGATTCAAACATCTACTACTTTTGATCCCTAGAGGAAGAAACCCAAATATGCCATAAAAATTGTAATGTGATCACAAAAGATCAATCTCAAGAATAACTGCACCATGAAATTATCAAAAGAATTAAGGAATTGAAGATTAAAGCCTAATATCTTCAGAAGCTTAAAACCCTGTTATTAAAGGATTGATTACCGAGTCAGAAATATAACCCTTTTTGTCTTAAACAAGTAATAGAAAATTATGAAGGACAAGGATCTTACTGGTATGAATTCATGGTAGTTAGAGAACTAAAGCAAGAAGCATCAGCTCGAAGCATAAGTGAGAGATCAAATAAAAATGCAAAATCTCCACATGGAAATAAATTCAAACCTCATTTTTTAACTCCAAGAACTTGAAGACTAAGTTTCGTCACATCAATCTTCTAAATCCCCTAATCAATCCACATCTTCTTCTAAATAATGTCATAATGACCAAAACCATGAGGCATTCCTGTTAGCCATTAATCATGTTGATTTGCAAAAATTGTATGTGTTACTATTGAAGTTGAAGATTTCAAACTTCATTCTATTGCTCTACTAGATAGTGGGGTTGACATGAATTGCAATCAAGAAGGTTTAATTCCTTGTAAATATTTTGAAAAAATAAATAAAAATGACTTGTGGTGTTGTGGTGTTGGCTCTATACTTTAAATTATTTACAAACTTTTGGATGCCTATGTTCGTAGTAGTGGATATAGTTTTAAAATTATTTTTGTACTCATTAAAAATCTCTAACAAGAACTCATTTTGGAACTCCCTTCCTTAATCAAATTTTGATTTTACAATCGACTCTAAAGGAGTTTATCCAAATATCTTTTTGGAAAGAATTTAGATTTGAATTTGCTATTCCAATGAAAAAATAAAGATATTTTAGTTCTTCAGGAAACCTGAATCTCTACTGCTATCACTACTAAAGAAAAACAAATAGCTTTTCTCCAAATAGAGATTGTTCAAATAAATATTGATGAACAACTTAGCATGCCAAAAATTCAATGAAAAGCTCAAGTTATTAGCAAACAATTTGAGAATTATGTTTGAGTTGATATTCCAAATACATTTTGCAGTACGCAGCAACACATGGTAGATTTACCTTATGAAAAAGAGTTTGATGAAAGAAATATTCCAACAAAAGCATGACATATTGAAATGAGTACAAAACTTAGAATTTGGTAAAATGCAAATTTAATCTTTGTTTGACTAAAAACTTACTATGTCTTTCAAATCTCCTTGGAGTTTTGCAGCCTTTTATATTTACTGTGAAGTCAAAAAAGGATTATGTGTTCCTAGCTTAGTCATTAGTTACAAGCCACTCAATAAACTTCTACAATGGATAAAATTCCCAATACCCAATTAGGAAGATTATGTGACCCAAAAATATTTTCAATATTTGATTTGAAGTCAGGTTTTGGCAAATTCAAACTGCAGAAAAAGATAGATAGAAAACTACATTTATAGTTTCATTTGGACATTGCAGAAGTAATGTAGTGTCACGTAGAAAACAAAAATTCTACTTCTTTTACTTGGTGAAATTACCCAAGCACAGCCATTTGGTGTGTCACACTCCATTAATTCTAACTTGCATTCAAAACAGCGACCATGGTTTCGTGTGCAAAACCCTACAAGAGTATTCAAGATTATTCCAACAATCCTACAACCATTAGGGCAATACTATATAGCTATACTAAATGAAATTTCCAACATTCAACATGACACTCTATGGAATATGCAACACTTAATGGAATTTTACTCAACACTCAAAGAAATATGATGACAAATAGATATGATCAATGGAGAAAGGCCACGAATTTGAGGATATCAAACACCTATGCCTAGCACCTATTAGTAGTCTTGATTACTACTGGTAGAAAATTTACAAGCTGTCTTAGTCATTTCTATTCAAATGTATCTGCGCAACTCTGCACAAAATTGTTCAGGATCAATTTTAACATGTGATACCATTGAATATGCTTTAATAATTTAGCTTTCAACTGTTCAAATGTCATAAATATTTTCAATTTACTATTCATGTTACTCTTCGAGCAACTTTTTTGGCACATTTAAAGGTTTCAAAGTTGTATTGCAAAAGGCAATTCTCTTCTTCACCTCAGTTCCTCCCACTAGTTTAGCTTTCCATCACTTGCTTCATTCCTCATCCCTTTGTAATTATCCTTCCAGTGTTTATCAACAATAGTGAATTCCTATTCAAGTTACTATTCATTTCACTCTTACTATTCATTCGAGTTCATTTTATGATCCATTTTGTTTATGTTTGATTCAGTAATTGTTTATAGCTTGGTGATTAATTTAAATATTGTTTTTAAAATTAAAATTAATGTCGTTCATGTTCCCTAGTCATAGGCAATTCTTTTAAAAAACACTGGGAGGGAGATAAGGAAGGAGATTCATAAGAAATTTCAAAATTGGTTGAAAATTCACCATAAAAAAGATATTTCATATCGGTAAACCATCCTATAGCAATCCACCTGAGAGGTTAAATTCTTAATCAATACTTTAGATAAGCAAAATTTTATTCGGACCATTGAAGAAAATTTCAATGAAATACAAATTAATAAATCAACTATGCAAAATAACTGATGGAAAATTAGTAATCGAAATCAACCATATTATTCGAGGCCTACCCCTTGATCTTGAACTTGAAGCTAATAAATCATTAGCTCAATGCAGCTATGACGGGGACACTATTAATGAATGGAAGATGGATTGAACATCTGAACACTAAATCACCAATGCACAAAAAGAAATGGAATTTGTGTCATATGTTACAAGAGGAGTCCCTATTGAGGATGTCGCCAAAATCCTTAGTTCTAGTTTTACAAGTCAATGAAAAAACTGGTGGGATAATATTCTTCCACAGGACGATAAAATAAATATCGTACATGATCAACTTCAAAATTCAATAGAAAATGTTCAAGATCAACAAGCTTCTAATATCAAACCAAAAATTACCCATAACTCTAATGTAGTAAAGCATTTTCTTATTTGTACTGCAACCGTATACTTCAAGTAATGTTAAGAAGAATTAACCTCTTCTTATTTAGAAACAATTCAAAATCCTAGATTCCTACGCCTGAGTGATTACTGGTGGTATAAAGACATGTTCCTTACTTACGTCTTGCCATGAAAAAATTATTGGAAAGAAAAATTCAATTCTAGGCTACTAAGTTTATTATCTTTAAGAATAAGATAGAAATTAAAAGATCATTGTGGTTCAATAGAAATGCTATGGAACAGTCTTTCTATCACCTATTTAGCTTTATCGAGAAAGAAAGACTAGCTCTTTGTATTCAACTAGTAGTTCAAGGAAAATATCAATATGAAAAGAAACTATTTCAAAATGAACACATATCGTTTTGTGAACAATTTGGTAACACAAAAATATAAGCTCCTTAATCTAAAAAGAAAAAGCATATTAAAAGATCTTCAAAAATTATCACTAAAAAGATGAGACTAATAATACATATTACTAAAAACCCAAGAAAAACTCGGGAGCTAACTTCTCTAAATAAAAGTCAAAAGAGCATTAAACCAAACCCATCTCATCACTGTCAAACTCATGTTGTTACTTACTATAGGTGCCATCAAGTGGGACACAAAGTTAATAAATGCCCCTTAAAAGAGAAAACTATGCAACTTGGGGATAAAAAGATTCAAAAGGCAATGCTTTCCCTCCTAATCAACAACGACTCATAAGAAGCTCTCTACAAGATTCAAACGTTTGATGCTTTTGATCCCTAGAGTTAGAAATCACAATATGACATACCAATTGTCATGTAATCATAAAAGATCAATCTAAAGAAGAAATGCTCTTCGGAATTATTGCAAAAATTGTGGAACTAAAGCTTAAAGCACAATATCTCAAGACTCTTAAAACCCTATTACTAAAGGATAGACTTATCAAGTTAGAAATACAACCCTTCAGTCTTAAATAGGTAATCAAAAATAAGAAGGACAAGGATCTTGCTAGTCTGGATTCATTGTAGTTAAAGAACTAAAGAAAGAAGTCAATAAGCTCAAAGCATAAGTGAGGGATCAAATAAAAATGGAAAGTCTCCATAAGGAAACAAATTCAATCCTTATTTGTTAACCCTAAGAATTGGAAGACTGAGTTTCTTCACTTGAATTTTCAAAATTCCCTAATCAATCAACAATTTGTTCTCCTAAACTATGTCCCAGTGACCGAAACCATGAGGGGTTCCTTTAAGCCATTAATCATGTCGATTTGTAGAATGGTATGTCTGTATTATTATCAAAGTTAAACATTTCAAACTTCATTCTATTGCTCTATTAAATAGTAGACGTAGTGTTGACATGAATTCCATTCAAGAAGTTTTTATTCCTTCAAAATATTTTGAAAAAATTAAATAAAAAATGACTTGTGGTGTCAGCTCTACACTTGGAATTAATTACAAGCTTTCAAATCCCTATAGTTTCAAAAATATTTTTTGTACTCATTAGTCTCAAGCAACAGGTCATTTTTGCAACTTCGTTCCTTACTCAAATTTACCCTTTTACTCAAATTAAGATATTCCATTTCTTCAGGAAACCTCAATCTCTAAAGCTATCATCGTTAAAAGAAAAACAAATAGCTTTTCTCAAAATAGAGATTGTTTAAACAAATATTGATGAAAAACTTGCCATACCCAAAATTCAATGAAAAATTCAAAATATTAAGAAATGATTTGAGAATTATGTTTGGGTTGATATTCCAAATGCTTTCTAGGATAGAAAGCAACACATGGTATTTACCTTAAGAAAGAGAATATGATGAAAGAAAAATTCCAACAAAAGCACGACCTATTCAAATGAGTAAAACGCTTTTAGAATTTCGTAAAAAGCAAATTCAATCTTTGTTACACCAAAAACTTATTAGACTTTTCGAATCTCGTTGGAGTTGTGCAGCCTTCTATTTTTACAATCAAGTTAAAAGAGGAGTGTGGTCTTGCTAGTTTAGTCATTAATTACAAGCCACTCAATAAACTTCTACGATAGATAAGATACCTAATTCTAAATGAGGAAGATTCATTAGGAAGACTGTATGATGCAAAAATACCTTCAAAATTTGATTTGAAGTCTGGCTTTTGGTAAATTCAAATTGCAGAAAAAGATAGATGCAAAACTGTGTTTACAGTTGCATTGGGTATTACTAATAGCATATAGTGCCATTTGGACTAGTGCTCCTTTTACTCATTAAAATGACCACAACACAGCAATTCAAAGTGTCAAACTCCATTAATTCTAACGTGCATTCTAAAAACCGACCTTGGATTTAGTGCAAAACACGACAAGAGTATATAAGATTATCACAGCAATCCCATAACAATTAGGGTAACGCTATTCAGCCATAGTCAATGAAATTTACAATATGCAAAACAACATTCTATGGAATATGCAACTCTCAATCGAATTTTGAGCAACAATCAAAGGAATGTGATGGCAGGAGTCCTAAATAATGAAGCAAGACCTCAAAAACAAGGAAATCAATCACCTACACATAGCACCTTCGAGTAGTCTTCATTACTAATAGAAAATTTACAAGCTTTGTCTATCATTTCCATTCAAATGTATCCGCAAAACTTTGCAAATAACTATTCCAGATAAGTCTTCACATGCAGTCCTGTTGATAACACTTCAATAATTTAACTTTCAACTATTCAAATGTTAGAGATATTTTCACTTTACTATTCACATTACTATTCAAGCTACTTTGCTCGCAAATTTAAAGGTTCCAGACTTGTATTGGAAAAGACAAATCTCTTCTTTACCTTAGTCCCTCTCACTAGCTTTTCTTTACATTGCTTGCTCCGTTCCTCGTCATGTTGTAATTATCATTCTACTGGTTATCAACAATAGTGTGTTACTATTCAAGCTACTATTCATTTCATGCTTATTACTCATTTGAGTTTGTTTTACTATTCAATTTGTTTACGTTTAATTCAATAAAATTCTATGTTTTGTTAATTTATTTTAATATTATTTTCATCTGGTCATATGCAAGGCTTTTAAAAGCCTAGGAGGGAGATAGGGAAAGAGATTCATAAGAAATTATAAAATCTTTTGAAAGTCAATCATCAATAGAGATGTTTTGAACTAATAAACCATGTTGTAGCAATCAACTTAAGGGCTCAGATTCTCAATCAACACCTTGGATAATTAAAATTTTATGCGAACCACTAAGATAATTTTAATGAAATTCAAATTAATAAGTAAACTATGCAAAACAACAGATGGAAAAGGAGAGATGAAAATCAACTATATTACCCGAGACCTGCCTGTCCTACTCTTGAACATGAAACTAATAAATCATTTGTTCAATCTAGCCATGATGGAAACAATATTTCTAAATCAATATTTATGGAATGTCTTGATGCGGAATCACAAATATTCTTCAAGAAATGGGAATTTGAGCCATATATAACAAAAGGAGTCCATATTAAAAACGTCGTTAAACTCTTTGGTTCTGGTTTTACAAGTCAATTACAAAAATGGTTGGATAATATTATCAAACAGTAAGATAGAGTAAATATTTTGCACTATCAACTTCAAAGTTCAATAGAAAATATTCAAGATCCATAAACTTCTAACATGAAACAAAAAATTAACCAAAAGTACAGTATTACAGTAAAATATCTTATACATATCAAAGAAAATATAGAAGAATTAACCTCTTCTCATTTAGAAACAATTCAAATTTTTTGATGCCTAAGTCTGAGTGATTACAAGTGGTATAAGGACATGTTTGTTACCTATATGTCTTGCAAAGAAGAGATGCCAATAACAATATAGGCCCCTTCATCTGAAAAGGAAAAGCATATTAAAAGATCTTCAAAAATTATCCCAAAAAATGAGACTAATAACCACATACAATCAAAAGCCCAAGAAAAACTCTAGAGGTAACTTCTCTAATAAAACTCAAAAGGACATTAAACAAAGGCGTCTCATCAACCTTAAAACTTATGTCATTACTTAACTATAAGTGTTGTCAGTGGGATACAAAGCCAATCAGTGGCCAATAAAAGAGAAAACTATACAACTTGAAGATAAAAAGCTTCAAACGGCAATGCCTTCCCTCCTAATCAACAACGACTCAGCAAAGGCTCTCTATAAGATTCAAACGTCTAATGCTTCTGATCCTTAGAGGAAGAAATCACAATATACCAAAATAATAAAAATGTAATTGCACAAGATCAGGCTTAAGAAGAACTGCACCTCGAAATTATCGAAAAACATTTAGGAATTCAAACTTAAAGCTCAATATCTCATGAATATTAAAATCTTCTTATTAAAGGATAGAGTTACCAGTCAGAAAAACAACCCTTTGGTGTTAACATAGGTAATAGAAAATTATGAAGGACAATTATCTTACAAGTCTGAATTCATAGTAGCTGAAGAACTAAATCAAGAAGTCAATTAGCTTAGAAGCACAAGTGAGGTATCAAATCAAAATGCAAAGTCTCCATATTTAAAAAAAATCACCCCTTATTTCAAATCAAAATGCAAAATCTCCATATTTAAACAAATTCACTCCTTACTTCAAATCAAAATGCAAAATCTCCATATTTAAACAAATTCAATCCTTATTTCTTAACTCCAATAACTTGAAGACTAAGTTTCTTCACTTGAATCTTCAAAAACCCCTAATCAATCAACACCTTCTTCTCCTAAACTATTTTGAGTTGACAAAAATCATGAGGCATTCCTTTCAGCCATTAACCGTGTTGATTTGCCAAAACGTTATGTCTCTGTTACTATCAAAGTTAAAGATTTAGAACATCATTATGTTGCTCTATTAGATAGTGCGTTGGCATGAATTGTGTTGAAGAAGGTTTAATTTGTCCCACATGTTTTGAAAAAAATAATAAAAAATAAGTTGTGGTATTGGGTCTATGTTTTAAATAGATTCCAAGCTTTCAAATGCCTATATTTGTAGCAGTGGATATGTTTTCAAAACTTTTTTGTACGTCTCAAAAATCTCAAACATGTCATTTTTGGGACTCCCTTCCTCACTCAAATTTGCCATTTTACTATCGATTCTAAAGGAGTTGATGCAAATATTTTGGGAAAGAATTTAGAATTGAATTTGATTTTCAATGCAAAAATAAAGATATTTCAATTCTCTAAGAAACTCCAATCTTTAAAACTATCACCGCTAAAGAAAAACAAATAGATTCTCTCTAAATAAACATAGTTCCAGCAAAATCATTAAAAACACTATTTCAGAATGAGCTCATATCATTTTGTGAATATTTTGGTTATCCAAAAATATAAGTTCCTTCATTTCAAATAAAAAAGCCTATTAAAAGTTCTTCAAAAAATTATCCAAAAAAGATGAGACCTAACAATATATATTATCAAAAACCCAAGAAAAACTCTAGAGGTGATGTCTCCCATAAAACTCAAAGGATCATTAAACCAAGACCATCTCATCACTTTCAAACTCATGTGATTACTTATTGTAAGCATCGTCAAGTAGGACATAAAAGCTAACAAATGATCCTTAAAGGGGAAAACCATGCAACTTTAAGATAAAAAACTTCAAAAAGTAATGCTTTCCCTCCTAATCAACAACGATCAAGAAGGTCCTCTCTATGAGATTCAAACATCTGATGTGTCTGATCGCTGGAGGAAGAACTCACAATATGCCATAACAATGGGATTATAATCCCACAATAGCAACCTTAAGAAGAACATCACCTCAAAATTATCAAACAAATAGAGGAATTATAATGTAAAACTCAATTTTTGCAAAAGCTTTAAACACTATTACTACAGGCTAGAGTTGCTGAGTCAGAAAATGCAATCATTTAGTCCTAAACAGGCAGAAAATTATGAAGGACAAGGGTCTTACTAGTATGAGTTCGCAGCAGTTAAAGAAATAAAAGGACAATCAGCTCAAAGCATAAGTGAGGCATCGAATCGAAATGCAAAATGTTCATATGGAAACAAATTCAATCCTTATTTTTGAGCTCCAAGAACTTGAGGACTGAGTTTCTTCACTCGAATCTTCAAAATCTCTTAATCAATCCACACCTTCTCTCCTAAACTATGTCCGGATGACCAAAACCATGGGGCATTCCTTTCAGCCAGTAATCATATTGATTTGCAAAATGGTATGTCTCTGTTACTGTCAAAGTTAATGGTTTCAAACTTCATTCTAAAGCTGTAGTACATAGTGGTGTTGTGATGAATTGCATTCAAGAAGGTTCTACTCATCCTAAATATTCTGAAAAAATAAATAAAAAATGTATTGTGGTATTGGCTCTATACTTTGAACTAATTTAAAGCTTTCAGATGTTCATATTCAGATGTTCATATTTGTTAAAAATCTCAAACAATAGGCCATTTTTACAACTCCCTTTCGTACTCAAATTTACCCTTTTACCGTCAATTCTAAAGGAGTTTATGCAAATATTTTTTAGAAAGAACTTAGATTTGAATTTGCTTTTCCAATGAAATAATAAAGCCATCTCAATTCTCCAAGAGGCTTCAATATTTAAAGCTATCACAGCTAAAGAAAATTAAATAGCTTTCTCTAAATCAGGATTGTTAAAGTAAATATTGATGAACAACTTACCATACCAAAATTTCAATGAAAATTTCAAAATATTAAGAAACAATTTAGGAATTATGTTTCGGTTGATATTCCAAATGCTGTTTGGGATAGAAAGCAACATATGGTAGATTTACCTTATGAAAAAGATTTTGACGAAAGAAATATTGCTACAAAAGCACGACCTATTCAAATGAGTAAAAAACATTTAGAATTTCGTAAAAAGCTAATACAATATTTGTTGGATGAAAAACTTATTAAATCCTTCAAATCTCCTTGGAGTTGTGTAGCCTTCGGTATTTACAATCAAGCTGAAAAAGGACTGTGGTTTTCTTAGCATAGTCATTAATTAAAATCCACTCAATAAAATTCCACGATGGGTAAGATACCCAATTCACAACAACAAAGATCCATTAGGAAGGTCATATGATGCAAAAATATTTTAAAACTGTGATTTGAACTCAGGCTCTTGGCAAATTTAGATTGTAGAAAAAGAAGACCTAAAATTGCATTTACAATTTCATTTGGACATTATGAATCGAATGTAGTGCCGGTTGGACTAAAAAAATGCTCCTTCTTATACTCAATAAAATCGCCTCAGCACAACCGTTCAGTGTGTCACACTCCAATAATTCTAACTCAATGGAACATGCAATAGCCAATGGCATTTTACTCAACATTCAATGGAATATGATGGCAATAGTTATGGTTAATGTAAAAGGGCCGCGAATTAAAGTAAATCAAACACTTATGCATAGCACCTATGAATAGTCTTCATTACCACTTGTAGAAAATTTATACGTTTTGTTAGTCATTTTCTTTCAAATGTATTCACGTAACTCTACAGACAACTATTCAAGATTAGTTTTCACATGCGATATTGTTGAAAATACTTCAATAACATAACGTGAACTGTTCAAATGTCTTAGATGTTTTCAATTTACTAATCACTTTACTATTCAAGGCACTTTTTGGGCCTATTTAATGGTTCTGAAGTTCTATTGCAAAGGAAAATTTTATTCTTCACCTCTGTTACTCTCAATAGCTTTTCTTTCCATTGCTTGCTCCGTTCATGATCTTCTTGTACTTATCCTTTTGCTGTTTATCAACAGTAGCGAGCTCTTGTTTAAGTTGCTATTTATTTCACACTTAATATTAATTTAAGTTCGTTTTACTATTGGTTTTGTTTATGCTTGATTCCATAATTGTTTATGTTTGGTTAATTAAGTTTAATATGATTTTCAAAATTAAGATTAATATTTTATCCTATTCGTTAGCCATAGGCAATCCTTTTAATAAAGCCTTGGATAGAGCTAGGGAAAGAGATTAATAAGAAATTCTAAAATCTTTCGAAAACTCAACCTCAAAAGGGATATTTTGTACTAGCAAACTATCCTATATCAATCAATGTGAGAGCTTATATTCTCAATCAACATCTTGGGTTATCCAAATTTTATTCAAACCATTGAAGATAACTTTAATAAAATTCAAATTAAAAAATCAATTACGTAGAATGATGGATGGAAAATCAGAAATCAAAATCAACCACATTATCCGAGACCTGCCTCTCTAGATCTTGGACTTGAAAATAACAAATCATTAGTTCAATCCACTATGATGGAAATACTATTTATGAATAAGACAACAATAACGACTTCAAACTAATTAATCTCTTTCTATAATGACTTCAATCCAACTAACCGTTTTCCATTTAGAAAGAGTTCAAACTATTAGATGCCCAATTCTGAGCGATTAAAGGTCGTATAAGGGTAGGTTCCCCACCTATGTCTTGCAATGGAAAAAAGCAAGAAAAATTATTGGAAAGAAAAATTCTTTTCTGGGTAACAACTTTATTTTATCAAAGAATAACATAAAAATTAAAAGATCATTGTGATTCAATATAAATCCCACAGAATAGTCTAACTATTGTCACCTATTTAGATTTATCAAGAAAGGACTTGCTCCTTGTACTAAACGAGAATTCAAAGCAAATAAAAATCAGAAAAGAAACTGTTTCAAAACGAACTCATATTGTTTTGTGAATATTTTGGTTATCCAAAAATATAAGTTCCTTCATTTGAAAAGAAGAAGCGTATTAAAAGATCTTCAAAAAATTATCCCAAAAAAGATGAGACTAATGATATTTATTATCAAAAACCCAAGAAAAACTCTAGAGAAGACTTCTCCAATAAAACTAAAAAGAACATTAAAGCAAGCGCATCTTATCACTCTCAAACTCATGTGATTACTTACTATAAGTGCCGTCAAGTAGGACACAAAGCTAATGAATTGCCCTTCAAAGAGTGAACTATGCAACTTGAAGTAAAAAGCTTCAAAAGGTAATGCTTTCCCTCCTAATCAACAACTACCCATAATAGGCTCTCTACGAGATTCAAATGTCTTATTCCTCTAATCCCGAGGGAAAAAATCACAATATGCAATAACAATAGTAATGTAATAACAAGAGACCGACCTTAAGAAAAACTGCAGCTCAAAATTATTGAAAAAATCGAGGAATTATAAGATAAAAGTCAATATCTGCAGAAGCTTAAAGCCTTATTAGCAATGGATAGAGTTACCGTGTTAGAAATACAACCCTTTAGTCTTAAACAGGTAATGGAAAATTATGAAGGACAATAATCTTACCTTTCTGAATTCATAGTATTTAAAGAACTCAAACAAGAATCAATAAGCTCAAAGCATAAGTAAGGGATCAAATCAAACTACAAAATCCCCATGCATTTCTGAACTCCAAGAACTTGAAGATTGAAATTCTTCACTTGAATCTTCAAAATTCTCGAATCAATCCACACCTTCTTCTCCTTTACCATGCTCGAATAACCAAAATCATGTGACATTTGTTTCAGCCATTGTTCATGTTGATTTGCAAAAATGTATGTCATTGTTAGCATCAAAGTTAAAGATTTCAAACTTCATTCTATTGCTCTACTAGATGGTGGTGTTAGCGTGAATTACATTCAAGAAGGTTTAATTCCTTCTAAATATTTTTTTAAAAAAATAAATAATGAGTTGTGGTGTTTGCACTTTACATTAAATTAGTTACAAGCTTTCAGATGCCTATATTTACAGTGATGGATATAGTTTCAAAATTAAATTTTGTACTTGTTAAAAATATTAAACAACCGGTCATTTCTAAGCTCCCTTCCTTATTGAAATTTTCCCTTTTATTGTCGATTCTTAAGGAGTTTATGCAAATATTTTTGGGAAAGAACTTAGACTTGAATTTGCTTTTCCAATGAAAGATAAAGATATTTCAGTTCTTCAAAAAATCTCGATCTCTAAAGGTATTGCCGCTAAAGAAAACCAAATAGCTTTTCTCCAAATAGAGATTGTTCAAGCAAATATTGATGAACAACTTACCATACCAACAATTCAATGAAAAATTCAAAATATTAAGAAACAATTTAAGAATTACACTTGGGATGATATTCCAAATGCTTCTTGGGATGAAGATTTACCTTATGCAAAAGGGTTTGATGAAAGAATTATTCCTATAAATGCGCGACCTATTCAAATGAGTAAAATACTTTTAGGATTTCGAAAAAAACAAATACTAGCTTTAGTAGACCAAAAACGTATTAGACCTTTCAAATCTCCTTGTTGTTATGCAGCCTTGTATCTGTGTAATTAAGCTGAAAAAGGAGTATGGCGTTCCTAGTTTAATCATTATATACAACCCACTCAATCAACTTCTGGGATGACTAAGATATCCAATTTCCAACAAGAGAGATTCATTAGGAAGATCATATGATACAAAAATATTTTAAAATTTTGATTGAGTTCAAGGCTTCGGCAAATTCAAATTGCAGAAAAGAAGACACATAACTGCATTTGAGGTTTCATTTACACATAACGAATAAAGTGTAGTATCATTTGGACTAGAAAATGCTCCTTTTGCTCAATAACATCAGCTTAACACAACCATTTAGAGCATCACAATCCAATAATTCTAACTTGCATTCAAAGCACTGACCATGGATTTGTTTGCAAAACACTACAAACAGTACCCAAGATTATCACAAGAATCCCATGACCATTAGGGTAACACTATTTACTAATACTCAATGAAATTTTCAACATTGAAAAGAACACTCTATGCAATGTGCAATACTCAATCGGATTTTACTCAACACTCAAAGGACTATGTTGGTAGGAGTCATCATAAATGAAGCAAAGCCTTGAGTTTAAGGGAATGAAACACCTATGCATAGCACCTATGAGTAGCCTTCATTACTAGTTATAGAAAATTTACAAGTTTTGTGGGTCATTTCCATTCAAATGTATTCATGAAACTCCGCATAGAACTGTTCAACATCATACTTCACATACGCGGTTCCGTTGAGTGTTCAATTGTTCAAGTTTAATTGATATTTTCAATTTACTTTTCACTTTACTATTTAAACTGCTTTTGGCGAATATTTAAAGGTTCCAAAGTTATATTAGAAAAGACAAGTCTCTTCCTCACCTTAGCTCCTCTCACGAGCTTTTCTTTCCATCGCCTGCTCCACTCCTCTTCCTCTTGTAATTATCCTTCTACTATTTATCAACAACAGCGAGTTCCTATTCAGGTTACTATTCATTTCATCTGTACTATTCATTGGACTACATTTTGCTATTCATTTGTTTATGTTTGATTAAATAATTGTTTACGTTTTATCAACTAATTTTAATATTATTTTCAAAATTAAAATTAATAATCAGTGATGTTCCCTAGTTATAGGAAATCCTTTTAAAAACCCTGGGAGGGTGATAGAAAAAGATACTAATATGAAATTCTAAAATCTTATGAAAGTTCATCCTCAAAACGTATATTTTGTACTGATGAACCATCCTAAAGCAATCTATCTAAGCACTCAAATTTCAATCAACGCCTTGGATAATCTAAATATTACTCAAACCACAAAAGATAATTTCAATGAAATTCAAATTAATAAATCAATTATGCAAAATAATAGATGGAAAATTAAAAATCAAACTCAACCATATTATCCAACACCTGCTCCTCTAGATCTTGCACTTGAAACTAATAAATCATTAGCTCAATCCAGCTAAATCACCAATACTCTTCAAAAAATGGGAATTGGTGTCATATATTACAAAAGGAGTCCCTGCTAAAAATGTCGTCAAGCTCCTTGCTTCTAGTTGTATAGGTCAATTAAAAAATTGGTGGGATAGTATTCTTACACAACAGGACAGAATAAATATCTTACACTACCAACTTCAAAGTTCAACATAAAATATTCGTGAACCATAAACTTCTGATATCAAACCAAAATTACCCAGAAGTCTAGCACAGTAAAGTATCTTATTTACACCACAACCATATACTTCAAAGAAAATACAGAAGAACTAACCTCTTCTCATTTAGAAACAATTAAAAATATTAGATGCCCAAGTCTGAGTGATCAAAGGTGGTATAAGGGTATGTTCCTCATCTATGTCTTGAAACAAAAAGAAGCACAGAAAAATTATTGGAAAGGAAAATTCATTTCTAGGTTACCAACTTTATTTTCTCAAAGAATAAGACAAAACTTAAAAGACCATTATGATTCAACATAAATCCCGTGGAATAGTCTAAACTATTGTCACCTATTTAGCTTTATCAAGGAAGAGGGACTAGCTTCTTGTATTGAACGAAGAATTCAAAGCAAATAACATTCTAAAAAAACTATTTCAAAATGAACTCCTATCATTTTGTCAATATCTTGGTTATCGATAAATATAAGTTACTTCATTTGACAAGGAAAAGTGTATCAAAAGATCTTGAAAATTTTCTTGCAAAAAGATGAGGCCAATGAAATATACTATCAAAAACCCAAGAAAAACTCTGGAGGTAATTTGTCTAATTAAATGCAAAAGAACATTAAGCCAAGCCATCTCATCACTTGTAAACTCATGTGATTACTTACTATAAGTGTCATCAAGTAGTACACAGAGCTAATAAATGCCCCTTAAAAGAGGAAACTAAGCAACTTGAAGGCAAAAAGCTCCAAAAGACAATGCTTTCCCTCCTAATCGGCAACGACTCAGGAGGGCTCTATATGAGATTCAAAGGTCTTACGCTTTTTATCACTAGAGGAAGAACTACACCTCAAAATTATCTAAAAAACTAAGGAATGACAACTTAAAGCTCAATATCTCCAGAAGCCTAAAACCCTATTACTAAAGGATAGAGTTACCGAGTTAGAAATACAACCCTTTAGTCTGAACAGGTGGTAGAAAATTAAGAAGGACGAGGATCTTACCGGTCTGAATTCATCGTGCTTAAAGAACTAAAATAAAAATCAATCACCTGAGCATAAGTGATGGATCAAATCAAAATGCAAAATTTCTACATGAAAACAAATTCAATGCCTATTTCTTAACTCTAAGAACTTGAAGACTTAGTGTCTTTGCTTAAATCTTCAAAATCTCCTATTTAATCCACATCTTCTTCTCCAAAACTACGTCTGGATGACCAAAACCATGGGGCATTCCTTTTAGCCATTGATCATGTTGATTTGCAAAAATGGTATGTCTCTGTTACTATCAAAGTTAAAGATTTCAAACTTCATTCTATTGTTCCTAGATAGTGGCATCAAGATCAATTGCATTCAAGAAGGTTTAATTTCTTCTAAATATTTTGAAAAAAATAAAGAAATAATGAGTTGTCGTATTACCCTCTATACTTTAAATTAATTACAAGCTTTCAGATGTCTATATTTGTAATAATTGATGTAGTTTCAAAAATATGTTTGTACATGCTAAAAATATCAAATAACTGGTCATTTTTAGACTCCCTTTGTTACTAAACTTTTCCCTTTTGCTGTTGATTCTAAAGGAGCTTATGCAAATTTTTTGGGAAAGAATTTACATTTGAATATTCTTTTCCAACAAAAAAATAAAGATAATTCAGTTCTTCAAAAAAACCTCAACCTCTAAAGCTATCGTTGCTAAAGAAAAACAAATAGATTTTATCCAAATAGAGATTGTTGAAGCAAATATTGATTAACAACTTATCATACCAAACACTCAATGAAAAATAAAATGATTAAGAAACAATTTAAGAATTTTGTTTGGGCTGACATTCCAAATGGCTTTTGGCATAGAAAGCAACTCATGGTAGATTTACCTTTTAAAAAGGAGTTTTATGAACAACTGCCAAAGCATGACCTATTCGAATGAGTAAAATACTTTTAGAATTTTGTAAAAGGCAAATACAATCTTTGTTAGACAAAATTTTTTTGAGACCTTTTAAATCTCGTTAGAGTTGTGCAACCTTCTATCTTTACAACCAAGCTGAAGGAGGAGTATGGTGTTCCTCGTTTAGTGATTAACTACAGGCCACTCAATAAACTTCTGTGATGTATAAGGTACCTAATTCCCAGCCAAATAGATTCATTAGGAAGATCACATGATGCCAAATTTTTTTAAAAAATTTGGTTCGAGGTCAGGGTTTTGGCAAATTCAAATTGCAGAAGGAGAAGATACAAAATTGCATTTATAGTTTTATTTGGGCATTATGAATGGAGCGTAATGCCATTTGGACTAAAAAAATTCTCTTAGTCATGAAATCCCCTCAGCACAACCAATTAGAGTGTCACACTCCAATAATTCTAACTTGCATTCAAAACACCAAGCATGGATTCGTTTGCAAAATACTACAGGAGTATTCAAGATTATCATAAAAATCCCATAACCATTAGGGCAACACTATTCAACAATACTTAATGAAAATTTTCAAACTGCAAAACAACACTCTATGGAATATGCAGCGCTCAATGGAATTTTACTCAGCACACAAAGGAATTTGATGGTTGTAGTTATGATTAATAAAGAAAGGCCACGAATTCAAGAAAATCAAACGCCTATGCATAGCACCAATAAATAGTCTGCATTACTACTTTTAGAAAATTTACATGTTTTGTCTGTCATTTTCATTCAAATGCATCAACGAAAGTCCTCTTAGAACTGTTCAAGATCATTCTTCACATACGGTACCGATGAACTTTCGACAATTCAAATTTAAGAGATATTTTCAATTTACTATTCACTTACTATTCAAGCTACTTTTAGAAGTATTTAAAGTTTCCAAAGTTGTAGTGGAAAAGGCAAGTTTCTTCTTCACCTTTGTTCCCCTCACGAGCTTTTGTTTCCATCGCTTGCTTCGTTCCTCTTTATCTTGTAATTATCCTTCTACTGTTTTTCAACAATACTGAGTTCCTATTTAAGTTACTTTTCATTTCTCGCTTACTATTCATTTCAGTTCATTTTACGATTCATTTTATTTACGTTTGATTCAACAATTATTTATCTTTTGTTAATTAATTTTAGTATTATTTTCGAAATTAAAATTAATGGTTAGCATTGTTCCCCAGTTATAGGCAATTCTTTTTTAAAAAACCCTAGGAGGGGGATAAGAAAAGAGATTCTTAAGAAATTCATAAAACTTATGAATGTCCATCCCCAAAACAAGTATTTTGTACTGATCAACCATCCTAAGGCAATCAATCTGAGCTCTCAAATTTCAGTCAACATCTTGAATAATCCAAAGTTTGTTCAAACAACTGAAGATAATTTCAAGGAAATTCGAACTAATCAATCAATTATGCAGAATAATATATGAAGAATTAGAAATTAAACTCAATCACATTATCCAAGACCAGCCCCCCCCCAGATCTCATACTTGAAACTAATAAATCATTAGTTCAATCAAGCTAAATCACCAATACTTCAAGAAATGGGAATTGGCGTCACAT
Source organism: Selenicereus undatus (assembly GCA_017589665.1). Lineage (NCBI taxonomy): Eukaryota > Viridiplantae > Streptophyta > Magnoliopsida > Caryophyllales > Cactaceae > Selenicereus > Selenicereus undatus. Next base: position 18,085,348 of record JACYFF010002017.1, read on the forward strand.
ATTACAAAAAGAGTCCCTATTGAAAATGTCACCAAACTCCTTGCTTCTAGTTTTACAGGTCAATTAAAAAATTGGTTGGATAATACTCTTACACAACAGGATAGAATAAATATCTTACGCTATCAACTTCAAAGTTCAACAAAAAATATTCTGGATCCATAAACTTCTGATATCAAACCAAAAATTAGCCAGAAATCTGGCACAGTAAAGTGTCTTATTTATACCACAGTCTTATACTTCAAGGAAAATACAGAAGAATCAATCTCTTCTCATCTAGAAATAATTTGAAATATTAGATGCCCAACTCTGAGTGATCAAAGGTGGTATAAGGGCACGTTCCTCACCTGTTTATTATAATGAAAATAAGCTAAGATGAATTATTGGAAAGAAAAATTCATTTCTAGGTTACCAATATATTTTCTCAAAGAATAAGAAAAAAATTAGAACATCATTGCAATTCAAGATAAATCCCATGGAATACTCTAACCTATCATCACCTGTTTAGCCTAATCGAGAAAGAAGGACTAGCTCATTCTAATGAACGAAGAATTCAAAGCAAATAACAATCTGAAAATGAAAACAATTTCAAAATGAACTCATATCATTTTGTCAATATCTTGGTTATCAATAAATATAAGCTCCTTCATTTGATAAGGAAAAGTTTATTAAATGATCTTCAAAAAATTAATGCAAAAATATGGGACTAATAAAATATATTCTCAAAACCCTAAGAAAAACTATGAAGGTAACTTATCCAATTAAATCCAAAAGAACATTAAGCCAAGCCCATCTTATTACTCTCAAACTCATGTGATTACTTACTATAAGTGCTGTCAAGTAGGACACAGACCAAATAAATGCCCCTTAAAAGAGAAAACAGTGCAACTTGAACGTAAAAAACTAGAAATGACAATGCTTACTCTCCTAACCAACAACTCAGAAGAGGCCCTCTACGAGATTCAAACGTTTAATGCTTCTGATCCCTAGAGAAAGAAATCACAATAGGAAATAACAATTGTAATCTAAACACAAAGGATCCACCTCAGGAAGAACTACACCTCAAAATACAACTTAAAGCTCAATATCCCCAAAAGCCTAAAACCTTATTACTAAAGGATAGAGTTACCGAGTTGGAAATACAATCCTTTAGTCTTAAACAGGTGGTAGGACATTAGGAAGGACACGGATCTTACCAGTCTGAAATCATCCTACTTACAGAACTAAAATAAGAGTCAATCAGCTCAAACCATAAGTGAAGGATCAAATCAAAATGCAAAATCTCCACAAAAAAACAAATTCAATCCTTATATTTTTTTAACTCCAAAAACTTAAAGACTGAGTGTTTTCGCTTAAATCTTCAAATTTCCCTGTTCAATCAAAATCTTCTTCTCCTAAACTATGTCCAAAGGACGAAAACCATGAAGCATTCCCTTCAGCAATTAATCGTGTCAATTTGCAAAAATGGTATGTCTTTGTTTCTATCAAAGTTAAAGATTTCAAATTTCATTCTATTGCTCTACTATAGTGTTGGCATGAATTGCATTCAAGAAGGTTTAATTCCTTCTAAATATTGTTTTTAAAAAAAAATGAGTTGTGGTGTTGGCTCCATACCTTAAATTAACTACAAGTTTTCAAATGCCTATATTTGTAGTAATGGATAGAACTTCAAAAATATTCTTGTACTTGCTAAAAATCTCAAACAACATGTCATTTTTTGAGCACCCTACCTTACTAAAATTTTCACATTTACTGTCGATTCTAAAGGAGTATGTGTAAACATTTTTGGGAAAGAATTTAGATTTGAATATTCTTGTCCCATGGAAAAATAAAGATGTTTTTACTTCTTCATGAAACCTCAATCTCTAAAGTTATCACTGCTTAAAAAAATAAAAAATATAACAAGTAGCTTTTCTGCAAATAGAGATTGTTTAAGCAAATATTGATGAACAGCTTACCATACCAAGCGTTCACTGAAAAATCAAAATATTAAGAAAGAATTTAAGAATTATGTTTGGGTTGATATTCTAAATGCCTTTTGCGGTAGAAAGCAACATATTGCAAATTCACCTTATGAAAAAGAGTTTGATGAAAGAAATATTCCTACAAAAGCATTACCTATTCAAATATGTAAAATACTTTTACAATTTCAAAAAAAGCAAATGCAATCTTAGTTAGACAAAGAACTTATCAGACCTTTCAAATCTCCTTGGAGTTGTGTAGCCTTCTACCTTTAAAATCAAGCTCAAAAAGGATTGTGGTGTTCCTACTTTACTAATTAATTGCAAACCACTCAATAAAATTTTGTGGTGCATAAGATACAGAATTCCTAATCAAAAAGACTCATTAGGAAGATCGTATGATGCAAAAATATTTTAAAATTTTGATTTGAACTGAGGGCTTTTGCAAATCCCAATTGCAGAAGGAGAAGATACAAAACTACATTTACGAATTCATTTGGACACTATGCATGGAATATAGTGTCATTTGGACTAAAACAATGGTCCTTCTTTTAGTCACAAAATCAGCTCAACACAACCATTTAGAGTGTCACACTCCAATAATTCTAACTTGCATTCAAAACACGTATCAGGGATTTGTTTTCAAAACACTACAAGAGTATTTGACGTTATCACAACAATCCCAACACCATTAGGGTAACGCTATTCAACAATGCTCAATGAAAATTTTGAATATTCAAAACAACACTCTATGGAATATGCAACACTCAATGGAATTTTACTCAACACTCAAAGGAATGTGATGGTAGTAGTTATGATTTATGAAGCAAGGTCACAAATTCAAGGAAATCAAATGCCTATGCATGGCACCTATGAGTAGTCTTCATTACTACTCATAGAAAATTTAGAAGTTTCGTACGTTGTTTCCATTCAAATATATCCACGAAACTCCGCAAAGGACTATTCAAGATTCCTCTTCACATACGGTACTATTGAACTTTTAATAGTTCAAATGTATGAGACATATTCAATTTACTATTCACTTTACTATTCAAGCTACTTTTTGGGATTATTTAAAGGTTGCAAAGTTGTGTTGAAAAAGACAGGTTTCTTCTTCACCTTAGTTCTCAAGAGCTTTTCTTTCCATCGCTTGCTTCGTTCCTGATTTTCTTGTGATTATCTTCTACTGTTTATCAACAATAGTGAGTTTCTGTTCAATTTACTATATGTAACACCTCCAAATGATCATGTTTTACTATTTCTAACGTCTTTAATTAATGCCTTAATTAGAATTGATAAACCCAATGATTGGGCATTACCACCGTCTAGAAGGACAATGCTTTAAGTATACGTGCCAAACATAATATAGCTAAGCATAGTTTACAGCCATACACAATCAACACTACCAAAACCATATACAAGTGGCTACCAACTACCATAAAGTTTAGACAGCAAAACAGAGCAATTGTCCAAAAAGTTTACAACTCTAATAACTGAAGATTTCATAATACATATCCTAAAAGATCCATAAACTAACATTCGTACTAATCTGTCCAGGTTTCCTTTGCTTACTTATTCTCTTCAACTGGCTTGCTAGCATGAGGGCGATTTGCTGAGCACTTGCTAAAACAAAACGTAACAAAGATTTTGAAATGTCAGCCAAAGTTCAGTACATGCATTCCTGTATTGTTAAATGATCACTGAAGAATTGGTTGGGCTCATTTTACAATTCCTTTTAGTTTAAAATAGGGAATGAGATGAGTGTAAAATTTGCATTGCTAGTTATTATCTGGTAGGTTAGGGAAAATTGAGCGACTTCAGTTGTGGAAGCTACAGATATTCAAAAATTTAAAGAACGACAATAAGAACAAAGTAATAACACACAAGATTTACATGGAAACCAAATGCGGAAAAAACTACGGACAACGACGAGTACAATCAATCCACTATATGAGCAAGGAGAGTACAAAGCCATCGCAATCACAACAAGTGATTCGATCCAATAGCAGGATTTCAATCTCTATTGTAATCTCTCTCAAAACTCTCTCTACCTCTCAATGTGTTTTGTGTTTACTTGGTTATGGGATGATTATAGATCCTAGGCAAGGTCTCCTTTTATAGAGTCTAGAAGTCCAGGGTTTAACTCCTAGAGGAGAAGCCTAGCCGCCAAGAAGACTGCATGCCAAGATGCAAACCCTAGCCGCTAAGAAGCCCGCGCCGGAACTGGGAAAGCCGAAGGGCCATGCTGGGTGGCACGGTCGTGCCACCTAGCATGGCCTACCCGTGCCAACTCCCTGCTTGCCTTTCGTCGTCGCTTCTTCGGCCTGACACGCCCATGTCACCTGGCACGGTCCCACTGTGTCGTTTCTTTGGTTTCAGGCCACGAAACCCAACAATCTCCACCGTGGACCAAAATCTCCAATCACCAATTCCCTAACACCGTCAGCGCACCCCGAAGGGTGATGCCCCCCTAGGGGCAATGCCCCGAAGGGTGCTCAGATATTGTGAATGCCAACTAAGTCCAAGCAATGCTCGAACTTAGCTATAGGGAGAAGCTTGGTCAACACATCTGCAGGATTCTTCGAAGCGTTAACCTTCCCACAACTATTTCCCCTGCACCAACTGTATCTCTAACATAGTGATACTTAAGACTTATGTGCTTGGTCTTTGAATGGTAGGTTTCATTCTTAGTCAAGTGGATTGCACTCTGATTATCAGAAAACACCATAGTGGTAGCCTGTGGAACAGCAAGCTCAATAACAAGGGCCCTCAACCAAGTAGCTTCCTTCACTCCTTTAGTAGCAGCAACATACTCAGTCTCTATAGTGGATAAAGCTACAATAGACTTAAACAATGCTTTCTAAGAGATAGCACCTGCACACATAGTGAAGATATACCTAGATATGGGCCTTCACCTATCAAGATCACCAGCATAGCCAGAATCAACAAAGCCTGTAACATCACATGTAGCAGCTTTGTTTCTATCAAATACCAACCCCTTATTAACAGTACCCTTCCCATAGTGAAGTATCCACTTCACAGCTTCCCAGTGATCCTCTCCAGGATTATGTATATACCTACTTACCACACTCACAGCATGTGACAAGTTTGGCCTAGTGCATACCATAGCATACATCAAACTGCCAATAGCACTAGAATAAGGGACATTAGACATCCTATCAATGTCCTCCTCAGATTGTGGATAACACTCAGCAGACAATTTGAAATGTGCAGTAAGGGGTGTAGAAACTGCCTTACAATTACCCATATTAAATATGCCTAGTAATTCTCAAGATAGTGTCTCTGAGACAAGTATAACTTACTAGCCTTTCGATCCCTCTGAATCTCCATGCCTAGAATCTTCTTTGCTGCACCCAGGTCCTTCATCTCAAACTCCTCACTGAGTTGAGATTTCAACTTGCTAATAAAGGACTTATCATTGGAGGCAATCAACATATCATCAACATACAACATCAAGTAAATAAAGGAACCATCAGAATATTGTCTAAAATACACACAATTATCATATCGACTGCGTATGTATCCTTGTGCAATCATAAAGGTGTCAAACCTTTTGTACCACTGCCTTGGAGCCTGCTTAAGTCCATACAAGGACTTCTTCAATCTACAAACCAGTTGTTCCTTCCTAGGAACAACAAAACCTTCAGGTTGCTTCATGTAGATCTCCTCCTCCAACTCCCCATGAAGGAATGCAATCTTCACATCAAATTGCTCTAGCTCCAGATCAAACAAGCAAACAAATGCAAGAAGCACTCGAATGGAGGTATGTCTAACAACAGGTGAAAATACCTCATTGTAATCAACACCTTCCTTCTGGTTCCAACCACGAACAACTAGGCATGCTTTCCACCTTGCATCTTCAACTCCAGGAATGCCCTCCTTTCTCTTGTAGATCCATTTGGCAATTAAGGCTATCTGGCCTTTAGGTAGCTCACACAGTTTCCAAGTCCGATTCTTCTACAGACTCTCCATTTCCCCTTGCATAGCTAGGATCCAATTAGGTGAACTTGGGCAAGAGATTGCTTCAGAATAGTTTGAAGGTTCCATACGTTCAGGCACCTCCTCTGCAACTGAACGTGCTTATGCTATCAGTCCCTCATCATCATTGTAGTGAGCAGGCCTCCTGATCTCCTTCCGAAGATGATCACGAGCTATAGAGTGATCAACCTCCACATGAGGCTGATCAGAACTGATAGTACCAGGTTTAGTAACCTGAGCCTCCCTATGGGGCTGATTAGTAGCTCCACCTTGAGCTGCAACGGTCTCCACTTCTATCTCCATACTGTTACTGGCATCCTTCTGATCACCTGCACCAGTAGCAGAAATAACAAAATCCTTTCCAGAAGATAACATAACCGTCTCATTGAAAGTTACATCCTTACTCTGAATGACTTTCTTAAACACAGGACACTACATGCAGTATCCTTTAGACTCAGATGCGTATCCAAGAAACAAGCATTTAACAGCCCTAGGGGCTAACTTCCCATTATCTATATTGGCATACATAGGATATCCAAATATTCTCAAAATAGAATAATCAATAGGATTACCTGACCATACTTCTTCTAGAATATGAAAATTAATGGAGGTGTGTGGTGAACGATTCACCAAATAGCAGGCTGTAGAAATAGCCTCAGCTCAGAAAGCTTTGCGATCCCAAAGCCCTGCATTGGAAAGCATACAACGAGCTTTCTCCCGTAGAGTCCTATTGATTCGTTCTGCAACTCCATTATGCTGTGGTTTTCCAACCAAAGTCTTGTGCCTAGCTATGCCATTCACCGTGCAGAACTCATCAAACTCTGACTCAACAAACTCAAGACCCTTGTGAGTCATAAGCTTCTTGATCTTTCTCCCAGTTTGGTTCTCAACCAGAGCCTTGAACTTCTTGAACATGGAGAATGTCTCATTTTTCTATCTCAAGAAGTAAGCCCAAACCTTGCGTGAGAAATCATCAACAAAAGTTAACATGTAGCGCTTACCTCCAATAGAAGGAACTCGCGAAGGACCCCACATATCAAAATGAATGCAATCAAGGATCCCCTGAGTACGGTGCTTTGCTTTAGAGAAACTCACCCTCTTCTGTTTCCCAAATATACAGTGATCACAAAAATCAAGCTTACCCGTACCAACGCTACCTAGACAATCTTTCTTACTTAGAATGGTCATCCCTTCCTCACTCATATGGCCCAATCTAATGTGCTATAACCTTGTATGATTAACATCTGCTGATGATGTACCCACTGTAGCTACTCCTGTAACAGTGGTTCCTTGTAGGATGTAAAGGGTTCCCTACCGCAGTCCCTTCATTACTACCATGGCCCCCTTTATCACTTTAAGGACACCATTCTGCATAGTAATCCTGCAACCATTAGTCTCAAGAGTACCGAAAGAGATCAAACAATGAGTCATATCAGGCATGTCACGAACCTTAGATAAGGTTCTAACTATACCATCATGGGTTTTAACCTGCACAATGCCTATTCCTGCAACCTTGCACTTAGCATCGTTGCCCATAAGTACAACCCCAATATCAACAGGCTCATAAGTGACAAACCAGTCCCTACGAGGACACATGTGATACATACAACCAGAATCTAAAACCTAATAATCACCTAGCCCCTTCTCAGAGATGGTGGCTAAAGACATGGTAGCAAGCAACACATCGCCATCAGACTCTGACTCTACTACACAATCAACTATAGCAGTTTTCTCCTTTTCCTCTTTCCCTTTCTTATTCTTTAGCTTCCAGCAGTTAGCCTGAATATGACCCAATTTACCACAGTAATTGCATGTCTTATTGGAATGAGGATTCCTAGACTTAGAACGGTTCTTTTTCCTATTACCGTTCCCCTTTTTCTCAACTGTTCTACCCCTAACAACTAATCCCTCAGCCGAATCAGCATAGATATCATGATCAAATTTCTCCTTAGACAACAAATTAGACTTGACATCCTCAAACAATACAGTATCAGAATTACTATATAGCATAATCTCCTCAAAGTGTTTATACGAGGGGGGTAAAGACACAATAAGAAGAATAACTTTGTCCTCATCCTCAATCTTTACATCCAGACTCTCTAAATCAACAAGAATAGAGTTAAACTCATTCAAATTTTTTTGAACAGAGGCACTTTCAGCCATACGAAAGGTGTACAACCTTTCCTTCAAATGGATCTTGTTGGCTAGACTCTTCGTCATGTAGAGTTCCTCCAGCTGAATCCACAGATCCACCGTAGTTGCCTTATCGAGCACCTCTCACAAGACAGGTGGCGCCAGGCACAACTAAATGGCTAAAACTACCTTCAACTCCAGTTCCTCCCATTCCTCATTTGTCAACGATCCATGCCTCTTCTTTTGGTCTGCTACCCATTGTTCATCAGTCACCTGCTCGGGTTTCTTGTGAGGTCTTTGCAGAACCTTCCATAACCAATGCTGGATGAGAACTGCTCTCATCTGCACCTTCCAGAGATTAAAACTAATCTCCCCATCAAACTTCTGAATATCAACCTTCATAATTGAAGAAATCCTAAGCTAAAGCTCTGATACCACTTGTTAGGGACAATTGGGTGAGACGGATATTCAAAAATTTAAAGAACGATAACAAAAACAAAGCAATAACACACAAGATTTACTTGGAAACCCAATGCTGGAAAAACCACAGACAGCGAAACCCAATGCGAGAAAAACCACGGACAGCGAGGAGCATAATCAATCCACCAAACGAGCAGGGAGAGTACAAAGCGATCGCAACCACAACAAGTGATTTGATCTAATAGTAGGATTATAATCTCTCTTATAATCTCTCTCAAAACTCTCTCTACATCTCAATGTGTTTTGTGTTTACTTGGTTATGGGACGATTATAGATCCTAGGCAAGGTCTCCTTTTATATAGTCTAGAAGTCCATTGTTTAACTCCTATACGAGAACCCTAGCCGCCAAGAAGACTGCACGCCAAGACGCAAACCCTAGCCACCAAGAAGCCCGTGCCTGAACTGGGAATGTCGCACGACCGTGCTGGGTGGCACGGTCACCCCGTGCTTGGGTGGCATGGCCGTGCCACCTAGCATGGCCTACCCGTGCCAACTCCCTGCCCGTGTTTCTTCATCGCTTCTTCGGCCTAACACACCCGTGTCGCCTAGCACAGCCCACTGTGTCGTGGCCACGATACCCAACAAACCCCCTGGCAACTGTTATAATCTATAGATATGTGTACACCTGCCAAGCTAATCGGGGAGACCTCGCCTGAGGCCGTACGGGTAACTGGAGGGCGAGTGCCCTATAATGATAACTGATGGGGTCACTAATTAGGTGATAAATGACTGAATAAACTGAATGATTAATACACTTGCCAAAATATTGCAACTTCGATAAATACATTCTGATTTCTAAAGATACAGGCAATTAACGTAACCAGGAATTTTAAATGCAATCTCACTGAATAATACTTATACACAAAACCAAGGAAACGATGGGCTTGTCCCTGATTCTATTTCAAAAATGTCATTTTAGATATTTGTAGTTAGTAAACAACAATCACTCTCGTAATTGGTAACCTTAATAGAAATTTATTAACTAAATGACACTGAATACTTCAATAAATCAATATAAAATAAATTATACTAAGTTGACTTGAAAACTGAATAAATTAAGGTAAATTAATTTAAGGTGAAATAGACCAAAATAAAATAGTTAAAGTTAGAGTGGAAAGGGTTTGATGGATATAAGTGGAACATGGGGTTATTGATATTTCAGAAATGGATAATAAGGGTTAAGGCCAAGAGAGGTGTAATTCGGTTCAAAATAGCTTTAAACACCTTAGCTTGGCCTGATCGTCACTGCTCTTGAGTCATTACTCTCCCCACTACTTATTTTTCGTTCACAAGCCCATTTAGCTCGGTTTTCCAACCCAAGTAAGCTTCTAAGCACAATCAAAGTTGTTGAACTCAATGAACTTTGTATTTTCTTTTTAATATCCATAATTACTTATAAACTTTTAATTGAGTTCCCAAAATTTATGAATTCCCTCTTTCTCTCATAATCAAGCTAAATGCCCCTTTAAAGACCAATAAACTTTATTTCCTTCATCTAATTACTGTATTCTATCGAAACACTAAAAAATTGCATTATGATCAACCTTACACATTTTCAATATTTTTCTTCACATAATCACTCAAAATGCTCCCATAAATTGAGTTATTTGTAGCATAAATGCAAACAACCTCTTTTGGTCACTTATGGGATTTTCTGTAATCCACTAATTTTGGTAAATTCATACAACATCATTTTTCAAGCCAAAAGCATAACCAACATCCAAATTTCACTAATTCAATCCAAATAACATACTTGATTCAAAAATTAAATTAAATCTGAGTCATGCTCAATTGAAATTCACATCGAAGCTCATCCAACATCATATTACGTAACATCATACTTGTCTTTATGCTAAAGATTGAAAAATTAGAACACAAAACCCAAAACTCATCAACCTTATACGTAAAGCTTTCATGATCATTCATGAATTCAACTTTACACATGACTTGCATACTTCCATATTTAACCAACTCAATAAGACATCAAACTAACACTAATTTCTATCAAGATAACATGATCTATGATCAAATGATTCATAAAAATCAAAAATTGAACAAAGTTAGGCTAGGGTTTTTGCCTCACTTGGAAGCTTAGAGGAAAGACGAAGGGGGTATTTGGTGGTTATGCGAGTTAGGGGTGGCGGGTGGTGGTGCTGGGAGAGGTGATAGCAGCCAGAAGTCACCAGTAGGCTATGGAAGGGGAGAGAAGAGGAAGAAGAAAGTTTGGGTTTTTCTTGATTAAAATTTCTTTGATTTATCTAGATTTTACTTGGCTGAGTTTTAACCACAAAAAGTAGCTTTTTGGTTAACTGTAATTAGGCATAAATGATGATAATTAACTGCATCAAGTGCATCAACTTGTTGGGCCTTAAGTTGGGTTCAAATGAATTGGGCTTTAGAAAAACAACACTTCAATGGCATCAATTTTTTGCGTAGCTCGAAGTTAAATTTTTGTGACGTTGTGAAAAATAATTCAAAATCGCTTAAATCATATTTATCAGGGCCTACTTTCACTTTATCTAAAATTTTACGATCACTAAAAACCGAGTTGCAAAGTGGGGCCCAATTGAATTTTTCCCAACCGGAATAATTAAACGCAATAAATAAATGCGAGGAAATTAATAACATGACATAATTAAATAAATAAACATGATTTAGGGTTGAACTATTACAGTCTTTCCTCCTTAAAGAGTTTCGTCCTCAAAACTTATGAACTTTACCAAAACATGCAAGATTACCTCAAGTAGGTGTGGGTATTTAGCTTTGCTTTCTTCCTTGGTTTCCCAAGTGGCTTCTGAGCAGGTATGATTTGTCCAAAGTACTTTAACTAAGTGTATCTGCTTATTGTGCAGCTGTTTAATCCTGTGATGTAGTATCTAGACTGGCGTTCTTCATACTCTAGATTCTTAGTAACTTCAATAGGCTTGGTCAAGACAGCATGGTCAGGATCTGGAGTTCACTTCCTGAGTGATGAAGTATGAGACACGTTATGTACGTGTTCGAGTTCCACATTTAGATCCAGTCGATAACCTACGGGATCCAATTTTTCAATAACTTCATATGGCCCGATATATCTTGGCTTCAATTTGCCTTGCACTCCAAACCTCGTTATACCCTTAGTTGGTGAAACGTTTAGAAAAACCTTATCACCTACCTGAAATTGCAAAGGCATCCTTTTTTTATCAACATAGCTTTTTTGTCGGCTCTGAACAACCCTTATGTGCTCTCTAATCTTTCTTATTGTTTTAGTAATTTCTTTGATCAGTTCTGGGCCTAAGATCAATGCCTTATCCAAGTACTCCAACACAAAGGGGTTCTACATTTTCTTCTATATAAATCCTCAAACAGGGTTGTTTGAATGGTGTACTGGTAACTATTACTATAAGAAATTTCCATCAATGGTAAATCATCTTGTCATTTCCCTTGGAACTCTAATACACAAACTCTTAACATGTCTTCCAGAATTCGATTCATTCTTTAAGCTTGCCCATCAGTTTTAGGATGATAAGAGCTGCTAAAATTTAATTGATTCCAAAGGCTTCTTGAAGTGCTTGCCAAAAATGGGATTTACATGTCTAATCCCTATCTGACACTATGTCTGATAGAATCCCATGCAATCGAATAATCTCCTTAACATATAGCTGAGTTAGCCTTTCAACTCCCTAACTATCCAGAATGGGCAGATTTAGTGAGTCCATCAACTATTACCCAAATGGCATTCTTCTTTGAAGCATAAAGAGGTAATCCCATGATAAAGTCCATTGAGATTGAGCCCCACTTGCAAGTGAGAATTTCTAAAGGTCGCAGTTCACCCATCAGCCGCTCAGCTTTAACCTTTTCGCAAATCAGACACTTATCTACATACTTTGCGATCTCTCTCTTCATGTTATTCCACTAGAAGTATTGTCGTAGGTCTTTGTACATCTTGGTGCCTCCTGGATGCGTCGAGTATTGGGTGTTGTGAGCCTCCTCTAAGATCTTCTTCCTTACTTCGACATTTCTGGGTACACATAGGTGATTCTGAAATCGCAAGATCTCATCTTCATGTACTATAAATCTCGGTGACTTCCCTCTCTTTAAATTTTGCTTTATCCTTTGGAGTTTAGGGTCACTTTCCTAGTTCACTCAAATTTCCTCTACTATGGAAGGCTATAAGGTAAGTGTTGACAATTGGATACTTGCTTGTCTATGTGACACTAATTGAATACCCAAATCCTCAAGCTCTCTTCAATAAATTGGTCGTGGGTAAGATAATTTTTCTTATAAGGCTGGAGCTGTCGGGAGGCATAAGCTACCACTTTATCTTCTGGCATCAGAAAACACACCAACCCATTTTTCGATGCATCACTGTAGATAGTGTACTCCTTCCCTTCTACTAGTAGTGTTAGAATTAGGGCGGTGGTTAATCATTGCCTTAACTCTTGAAATACCCTTCATGCTTCTCTGTCTGCTCAAACTTAATCGCTTTCTTTAATAAATTGGTTAGGCGAGATGCTATCTTTGAAAAATCCTTCTCAAATCTTCGATAATAGCCAACTAATTAAGCCCAAGAAGCTTCTAATCTTATTGACATTGGTGGGCCTTGGCCACTCAGCTATTGCTTTCACCTTCTAGGGGTCAACCTTAATCCCTTCCTTTGAAATTGCATACCCCAAATATATCACTTCTTCTAGCTAAAACTCAAACTTCTATAATTTTTCATATAATTGATGTTCCCTCAAGGTCTACAACTTGTCGTCAAATGACCAATATTTTCATCTTTATCCTTGGAGTATATCAAGAAGTCATCTATAAACACCACCACTAAATTACATAAATAAAGTCTGAAAACTCTATTCATAAGATCTACAAAGGTTGTGGGGGCATTAGTCAGACGAAAGGGCATCACCGTGAGTTTGTAGTGACCACACCCGGTTCTAAACAAGGTTTTGGGGATGTCTTCCGATTTAATTCAAAGCTGATGGCATCCTGACCTCAAATTGATCTTGGAAAAGATTCCTACTCCTTGCGGCTGATCAAATAAATCATCTATTCGAGGCAAAGGGTATTTGTTTTTTTATGGTGATTTTGTTTAGCTCCCTGTAATCGATACATAACCTCAAGGTTCCATCCTTCTTCTTTATAAATAAAACTAGGGAATCCCATGATGGCACACTTAGTCTGATGAATTCCTTTTGTAATAGCTCGTCTAACTAAATCTTCAGTCCTAAAACTCTGTTGGGGCCATACAATATAGGGCTTTGGAGATGGGTTGGGCACCTAGGATTAATTCAATCTCAAAATCAATTTCTCTTTGAGGGGGTAGTGCTGGTAACTTTTCATAAAAAAGGTCTCCAAATTCACAAACAACAGGAATATCTTCTGCTTTTTCTTCATTTTCTCGAGTGTCAATGGCATAGCACCAACACCTAATACATCCTTGACACAATAGCCTACTTGCTTTCATAGTATAAATTAAGGGACATGGTTTTTCCTCTCTTTGCCTATAAAAACATACTTCCACGACAAAAACGCGCTCATTTACATATGAATTTAGATACGAACATTAAACTTCATATCTGCGATTGACTTGAAATGAATTCTGAAATGAAAACATTTTAATCTCTAATAGAAACACATATTTGAAATAATGTGTCACTTTGGTTTCTATTAGATGCAAATAGTAAAATTGGTTTCAAAAATTTGTATCAAATAAAAATCTTAATTTACCCTCCCCACTGTCTTGGTTGCAACTGCGACTTGCATTCGGCGCACCCTCACCCTCACCCTCACCCTCACCCTTGCCCTCACCATCTCATCAGTATTACCTTTTCTGGTTTTCAAATCTTCAGACAACATTCTCTGACGAGTTCTAGCATAATTTCTGGTCTCCAACCTCTAATCGTGCATGGCTTTGCTTGTCTCACACTGTAAGAATTCGGATTTTTAGTTTAAACTGATTTCTAATCATACCCCTTTTTCTGGTTTTTTTTTTTTAGGTGTGAGGAGGTAAGTGCTAATGTATTTTTGAAGTCTTGAGCAAAAAAGGTGCCCTTTTCCACAAATCCACCACCATTATAGTAGGTTCACTACAGTATTGTTGTTTTGGGTTCGTAGAAATCTGATGTTGGTGGTTGGCGATTTTGTTTCTGGTTTTTTTTTTTTGATTTTGAAGTTTTGTGCTTAGAGTAAGGGTAAATGCAAGTGAGGAAATCAGTCACACTATTATGAGAAAAACGAGATTAAAAAGTGGTTTGAAGGGATAAGGTTTATTTTCTAGTACTCTCTACTCTTACTGGATAATTCAAACATGATTAACTTAGTAATGGAAGGTAGTAAGAGTGTCTAAATTAGAACTCCTTCGAAGAATCAAGAGGCATCTTTCAGATTTGGTATTGGTCTCTAAATTATCATCAGGAAATGCACTTGGCTTCTTATAAATGAGATCGAATGTCTGTTGTTCTTGGAATAGTTTGCTTGTTGTGGTAAATGAAAGACATATTTAGTGGTTACATTAAATTGCTGAAGTTGTTAAATTACTCTTTCCCATTCTCCTTTGCTAGATTTTTGTTAAATTCCCAGGTGGATGACATTGCCCATTTTCAGAAGGAGAACAATGATGACCCACCCACTTTATCACATCTTCACATGGATGAAGAAATATCCATCAACAATGAGTTAGCGGATGACCTTACAGAGGGCAGTGAGTTTGGAGTTGGCAAAGATGAAGATCTTGCGGAAGACGAAGAAGAAGAAGAGGATGAGATAAATACAAATGAACAAGAGCTTAAAGCATTGCAAGCTAATGAGGACAAACATATAGTTTATGGCGAAGATTTATGGAGCATATTTATTTTCAGAAAATCTTTAGGGCCAACTTTATTTTAATAAAATCTTTATGGAAACCATTAATTTTGTGCAAACGTGATACTCTTAAGCTGAGGGGCTTAATGATACAGTTTATAATGAGTGGGTAGGAAAGGCCAGCGAATGCCTTAAGGACATGGTATCAAAGGCAATAGCAAGGCCCGATAATGACATCATCCATTGACTTCCAACTCCACTTAGAAATGGGGTGAAAGGTTTCAGAGAAACTGATGATTCAAGAAAAGGTCAAGACAAAACTCGATTAACAAGTGCACTGGTCCTAAAGCAGGGACTGTCCACACTTCAGGGCCTATTTCAGCTGAACAAACTACAAAGAAAATGGTAATATCGCACACATAATGATACAAGTTTCAAATTACCATATTTGTTATTGTAACACGATTATTTTTAAGGCAATAAGAGATAAGAAAATACCTATTCCTGCTGAACTCTTTGAGGAAATTCATACTAGGAAGGAACTGAGAAAGTATTTTAAGAAAAAAGCGGGCAAAGTCTGTCTGGGCAAGCACCATATTATCTACATTCTATCACCAATAGTGCCCAGTAGAACAGGCACTATTCTCTTTTCTTATGCAAAGAAAAAAAAAACTCCATCCTCAACTTTTCATGTCCTTTAAAATAATTCTAAAGATGAGGTGATGTGCCTTTGTTGATGAGATACTATTTGTGAATACCTTCGATGTCGATGAGAACATGAGGCAACATATTGTGCGTTTGTTAGGGGGGGAGTAAATCTCCCGAGGAAGGTATTTGTGGGTGGTGGACTTTATGGAGACACATCAGTAGCTACAAAGCTTTTGGTGTGAGGCACGTGGTTCGGTGCATTTAGTTTCGTTTGTTTAGTAGTTATGGTAATGTTTATCATCAAAATGGTAAGTGGATTGTATCTGAATTAATGGAGAATTTAACAAATCTTTAGACTACCCATGCTTGTCTAGCTCTTAGGTTTCCCCTTCTCCGCTCCCCTTCATATAAGCATTTTGGGACTTGGAAGTTTAGAGCAACTTTGATTAGTAATGGGCTTAGTATGTGTTTATATATGTCAGTATACGACTTGGATTTGTTAGATGGGCATGCGACGGTGTTTGGTACACACTTGGAACATTGGTTTGGTCATGTTACTTTTTTTTTTATGCGTCTTGGTTGATGCACAGTACAATTTGGTAGCTGCAACTTAGGTATGTTAGATCGGTATGCGATGCTGTTTGGTATAAACTTTGCACATTGCTTTTGGTTGTGGTATTTTATTGGATGTAAATTGGTTGGTGGTTGCTTGTGCATGCACTCGAGACTTGGAATTTCGTAACCAAGTTGTAATATAACTTGGTTATAATATATATGCACATATTTGGTTGGTATGTACGTTGTAATGTTTTGACTCATATTTATTGTCATATTTGTTTGCATGTACAAGGAAATTCGGCATTGTTGTTAATTCTATGAATGAAAGATCCAGAATAGAAATGAAAAACAAAAGCTTAGAAACTAAAATATTGTGCTTTTCCCATAAAGACGAATGGGAACTTAGCTACAAGAATTAGAAACAAAGTAAGAAATTCGTATCTAATTGATTCTAAACAGGAATGAAATACTTCATATAAGTTAGAAACATAAACCGCAAGAAGTCTGTAATTTCATCTCAGATAGATACGAATAAAATTAATCAGATACGCAAGTAAATGGCATTCCGTTTCCATTTCGAGTTTGCGAATATGCCTTGTGAAACGAACATTTTTTCGTTTCTAATTTGTCACTAATAGATTTTAGGTATGAAATTTCACCGTTTAGAAATGAAAATGTTTGTATTTGAATAGGTGCATTCTTATAGTGCTCTCTCCTACTTTCATTGTTCAAACTCACCTTAAGGTCTTCACAATCAATCTTGGCTCAATAAGTACACAACCATTTCATCCATAAAATTATATCAAAATCTGACAAATCAAATTGAATCAAGTCTCCATGGAATGTGGTTCCAGCAATAGTAACAAGGACAAGCTTATAGGAGATAGGGCACTCAATTACAGAGTCATTGGGTAACTTGATTCTGTAATTGGTCTCTACCTTCATCTTATCAGGGTGCAATTGCATTGCAAATCGGATAGATATAAAATGAATAAGTAGTACTTGAATCAAATAATATACAAAACGGCTTTGAATTTAAAAAGAAAGTTCCATTAACTACCGTACCAGAGCTGGCAGCTTCCTTCTTGCTTATCACATACGCCCTTTCTATTGCCACAAGCCTTGGAGGTAAAGGGCCTTAGCGAGGTGGAGCCAAGGGTTTCTCCGCATCCCTGTCCACAATCTTCAATCTTTGGGGATAGGCAGCAATGAGATGCTTCCGGCTACCACACCACATGTATTTATTAATTCCCACTTGACATTCAGGAGTTGTGAGATTAGGTTGCTAGCTTGACTAGATTAGAATAAATGAACACAAAGTAGATTGAACTAAAATGTAACCCTAAGAACATAAGTATATTTTTCTTTTCAACTAAAGCAAATAAAGTTGAAATCAAAGCCTTCTCATTATAAAATCACAGGTTTAGCTTCATCAAGCGTTTAAACACACCAACAAGTTCAAACAAAATTCTTCAGTCACCTATATCAAGCGCAACACCAAATCAGAAATAAGGAGTCAGCACCAATCATTCCCATGATGAGCTAATAACTCATTACAAGTGAAACTAAAATGGAAATTGAGCCCAGATTATCAGATAATCCCTAGATCGAAAAGGGAGCAAGTGGCAGTGCACTAAGCAAAATAGAGAAGAAATAGGAATAAATTATACTTAATTCAAGCTTAGATTGAGCATACCCTAAACCAAATATCAAAAGTTTGATTTCGAATTCAACAAACCCAGATTGATTAACAACAAATTGGTGTAACTAAAACCTATAGCTAATAACTTAATAAAAACGAAAACAATGAAAAACTTAGAGCACTAATCTACTTCTCTCCTCCTCCGCTTCAATTATGCTCCGTTCGAACCCCTTTGAAGGGTACAATAGCACAACCCTTGATTTCTGCCATTAATGACAGTAATCTCGAATGAATCTTTAACCCATAACGACAAATTGATGATTGATGCCAAGTAACGGATGCGGGAATTAATGGGAGAATTAAAGATGATGATTGAAGGAGAGAGAGGATTGCGGTTGTGGGAAGACGAATCAGTAGTTGAAAAATCAGCTTTTGGGTCTCACTGCTGGGAAAGCGGAGAGGCAGAAGAAGGAGCAAGCTGGGGGGAAGAAGATATCACGTGCTAAATGCATGGTCAAGTTAAGTGAGAGAAGGAGGAGGGATCTGGGTTCACACATGCAATAGCCCGACCCTGAATCATGTTTATTTATTTAATTAAGCCATGTTATTAATTTTTTTCACATTAATTTATCTCATTTAATCATCTTGGTTGGGAGAATTCATTTTGGACCCCACTTTGCAAATTGAGTTTCATTTACTGTAACAATTTCGAGTGATTCGATATTAGACCTCGGTAAATATGATTAGGTGATGAATAATTTTTCATAATGTCACAAAAATTTAATTTTTAACAATGCAAAAATTTAGGCCCAAATTCACCCAATTCATTTGGGCCCGATTTGCACCCCAATTCAATTTGGGTTCAAATTGTTGCCAAAATTTTTTGGTATGATTAAATTAAATTAATTACCATCATTATGCCTAATTATTATTAGCAAAAAGTTACCGTATGGATGGATAAATATCAGCTAAATAAGTCAGATAAATCCAAAAAAAATTACAAGCAAACCAAGCCACACATTCCCTTCTTCTTGTCCTCTTTTCTCTCCCCATGGGCTACTATTGTGTTGCTCTGCCGCCACCTTCTGCCACTAGCCAGGGATGCCATTGGCCAGCCCCAACACCCTACAACCACCAACCGCAACCCTCAACCCTCAAAACTACCAAACATTACCTTCATCTCCCTCTTTTTGAAGCTCAAAGTGGGTAACTCTATCACCTATCCTGTTGATTTTGGTTTTGATTCTTGTTTTTGTGGATTTTAGTTGTTGATGATGTTATTTTGATAAGAATAAGAACTATTTTGATGTTTTAATTTGTTGGTTATACTTAAAAGCATGCTAGGGTTGAGTTTATGCATGAGCATGCAAGCTTGAGTTTGAAATGATGGATTTGAATGTTGGCACTTGATTTTTATGATCTTTGGCATTAGTAATGGATATCACTATGTTTATGTTGAGTTTGGATGAGTTTAAACGCAAGAATAAGTTGGTCATAAGTTAGGATTTTGGTGATTAAGCATGCGTTGATTTATTTCTAGCATGAAGTATATTATTTGTGTATAATTGGATAACGAAATGAATCTTGGATGTGTTGTTTAACTTGGGAGATCTCACTTGCAGTAATTGTGTATAAAGGGGTGGATTATGAAAATTTTCCCAGTTGATTATAAAAGTTCATTTTCATCATTTATACAAATAAGTAAGCTTATGGATGTGTTTTGAGTGTTTTTAAAAAAGAGAAGAATTGAAAATTTCATGTAGATGATTATGGAGTAAATTTGCATAATATGGATTTGTAACATGATGATAAGCAAGGCTTTGTTAAATGATTTTAAGGAGTAATTTTAGAGGGAAATTATATGAAGAAAAGGGGGAAAACAAACACAGTGTGGCTGTGAACAGGCTGAAAATAGGGGACACTTTGCTAATAAATTGTTAACATTCTACACATTGGAAAATTATGTTTTTGGTGGATACGTATACAAGTGAGTTACATTTCAAATTCCTTTTGAATCACTTTAATTTGAGTTTTGTGGAAAAATTTATGACCATTTTGCTAGGACTGTGCAGGATAGACCGAAGCTGTGCACAATTGTGTTCTAACCCAATTTTAGGAACCCTATAGTGGGAATTATGTTTTAAACTATGAGTTAAAATTTTTAAGGACTTTTTAGGATTTTCATATTGGGGTTTTAAAGCTCAATTGGAGGCCGGGGGTGAAAGATATTGATTTTCTAAGGTAGAACTTCAAACGATAATATGAGGGAAGAAAGAAATCATGGCATTTGGAAAAATTATCAGGAGACCCTACATAATTATCGATATTGCAAAGAAATTACAAAGCTTAATGAGTTCAACAAATTTCATTTTGTATAGCAGCTAGCTTGTTTTGGAAACCCGAGTTAAATAGGCATGGGAATGAAATTGGAGAAGTAAAAAGGATAATGACACAAGATCGAGGTCTATCAGGCCAAGCCAAGGTTATATGAGCTTTTCTAAACCTGACAACACCCCTCTTGACATTAGACCTTCTATTATTCATTTTAGAAACATCAAAAAACCATATTTCATTTATATCCAACAAAGTCTTTTCATTATCACCTCAATTATTTCATTTTGTTCTATTTTGCTCTAATTTGTTTCACTTCAAGCTCAAGGACCCTAACTTATTTCGTTTTCAAATCATTTTAGTGTAAATTATCTTATATTGAATTGTTTGAATTATGGATGTCCTTTTTGTTAATCAATTTTTATAAAGTTACAAATTATGGGAGTGAAAGTTGTTTACTAACTGTGTTTACCTATAACTACATTTCTTAAGCAAAAATGGGGCCTAGTCTATCGTTTCCCATTGTATATAAGTATTATCAAGTGAGATTTAAAGGCTTCAGGAACGTTCATTGCCTATATCTTTAGAAATCAGCATGTATTTATCAAAATTACAATGTTTTGGTAAGTACATTAGTGAATCAGTTTAATCAGTGATTTGTCACATAATTAGTGACCCCATCAGTTATTAGTTACAAGGCATTGTCCTTCAGTTACTCGCGCAGCTTCAGGCCAGGTCTCCCGATCGGCTTGGTAGGTGTACACCTATCTATATATCATAGTAACATCAAGCGGGTTTCACTATTAAATAATAACTAGCAAATATAGTTTACATTCATCTCATTCACTGTTTTAACTTAAAATGAATAGCAAAGTGGGCACCCAACTAATTTTTACAAAGATCTTTTAACCTACATAAATGCAGTACTGAGCTTCGGCTCACGTTCAAAATGTTTTTTTTATGTGTTGTTTTAGGCAAATGCTCAATGAATCACCCTCATGCTAGCAAAGCAGCTGATGAAAATAAGTTGTGCAGGGGAATTTGGATGAATCAATAGTGACATAGTGCATGCATATTTTGAAGTTGAACAAGGTTATGTGTCGATTACATGGAGCATTTGCCCTGAATAGATGGTTTATTTGATTGACTGTAAAGAGCATGAGTATTTTCCAAGATTTATTTGAGATCAGGATACCATCAACTTAGGATTTACATGAAGACATTCCCAAATCGCACTTGGGACTCGGTTTGGTCACTATAAGTTCACTGTGATGCCTTTTGGCCTAACCAATGCCCCTGTGGCCTTTATATATCTTGTGAATAGAGTTTTTAGACCCTATTTGGACAAGTTTGTTATGGAATTCGTAGAGAATATCTTGATTTACTCTGAAGATAGAGATGAGCACATTACCCATTTGAGAATGGTGTTGCAGACCTTAAGGAGGCATCAATTACATAGTGAATACAAGAAGCGTGACTTCTGTTTAGAAGAAGTGGTATTTTTGGGACTTGTGGTTTCAAAGGAAGGGATTAAGGTTGATTGCAGAAGGTGAAAGCAGTTACAAAGTGCCCAAGGCTCACCAATGTTACTAAGACTAGAAACATTTTGGGTTTAGCTAGGTATTATCGAGTTTTTGGAAGGTTTTTTCCAAGATAACATCTTCCATGATTAATTTGTTGAAGGAAGCTACTAAGTTAGCAAGAAGATAAAGTGAGAGCTTATGCCTATTGACAATTCACGCCTTATGAGAGAAATCACTGTATGATCCAGGACTAGCGGTGGTGGTTTTGCACTAAAAATTTGAAAGCATTATTTGGATGAAGTACCTCGTGAGATCTATATTGATCATCAAATCTTGAAGTACATTTTCACTCAAAAGAAGCTTAGTCTGAGACAAAGGCGTTGACTAGAATTGCTTTAAGATCACGACTTGTAGATCCAATATCACTCAGAAAAGACAAATGTTGTTGCAGATGCCCTAACAAGGAAGGCACAACATACCCTTAACACTGAAGTCATTACTAAATTGAACCTCTCGAGAGGGCTTGAGAACTTAAATGTTCAATTGGTGCCATATGGGCAAGCATCTAAAAATATAAATGGATCCTACTGTTTTAAGTTAGAGCCCGTAGTACTTTACGACTTAGGACCAATATTTGTATTTGAAGAAAGCATGGAACTCCCAGCGGTCGATGTTATAAAAGTACTAGCAGAGAAATTTACATGAAATATCAGGGTAAAATGATGTAGATAATAACGACAAAATCATCTTTTGGGTAATGAAGACTTTCTTTAACATTCAATAAGGTGACATACGTCAAAAGACTCCTGAAAATAGACTATTGGAACTGATAGAAAAGCTATGTTGATAAAAGAAGGAGATTCCTGGAGTTTCAAGTAGATGATAAGGTTTTTCAGAAAGTTTCGCCAACTAAGGGTGTAAGAAGGTTAAATTGCAAGCTAAATTGAGGCCAAGATCTATTTGACCATACAAGTTTATTGAAAGATTGAATCCCATAGCTTGTCAACTAGATCTGCTTATATAACTCAAATATGTCTACAACGTGCTCTTTACCTCACAACACAGGCAGTACATTTCAGATCCTGACCACCCTCCCTTAACCAAACCCATTGCAGTCAATGAGGGTCTAGTGTTTGAAGAGCACCCAGTCCAGACACTAGATGGTAGGATTAAGTAGCTACGCATCAAGTAGATGCCTTTAGTCAAAGTACATTGGGTAAATCATACCTCCTCAGAAGCCACTTGGGAAAACCAAGGATGAGATGCAAGCCAAGTACACACATCTATTTGAGATGACCTTGCATGTTTTGTTGAAGCTCATAAATTTCGAGGACGAAACTCTTTTAGGCGGAAGAGCTGTGATAGCCTGACCCTAAATCATATTTATTTATTTAATTAAGCCATGTTATTAATTTTTTTAACATTTATTTATCTCATTTAACCATCTCGGTTGGGAGAATTTATTTTGGACCCGACTTTGTAAATTGAGTTTCATTTACCGTAAAAATTTCGGGTCAATCTATATTAGGCCTCGGTAAATATGATTATGTGATAAATTATTTTTCATAATGTCACAAAAATTTAATTTTTAACAATGCAAAAATTTAGGCCCAAATTCATTAAGTTTAGCCCAATTCATGTGGACCCGATTCATTTTGGATTCAAATTGTGGCCCGAAAATTTTGGTGTGATTAAATTAAGTTAATTACCTTCATTATACCTAATTATCATTAGCAAAATATTGCTTTATGGACAGATAAATATCAGCCAAGTAAGTGGATAAATTCAAAAAAAATTACAAGCAAACCAAGCCACACATTCTCTTCTTCCTCTCCTCCTTTCTCTCCCCATGGGCTGCTACTATGCTGCTGAATTTTGGAGGCTACCCACCTTCTACCACTAGCTAGGGCTGCCACCGGCTAGCCCCAACACCCTAGCACCACCAGCCACCACCCCCAATCCTCAAAGCCACCAAACATCACCACCATCTCCTTCTTTGTTTCAAGCTCAAATTGATTAACTCTATCACCTATCTTGTTGATTTTGGTTTTGATTCTTGTTTTTATGGATTTTAATTGTTGTTCATGTTATCTTGATAAGCATAAGAACTATTTTGATGTTTTAATTTGTTGGTTATGCTTTAAAGCATGCTAGGGTTGAGTTTATGCATGAGCATGCAAGCTTGAGTTTGAAATGATGGATTTGGATTTTGGCACTTGATTTTTATGATCTTTAGCGTTAGTAATGAATATCATGATGTTTATGTTGAGTTTGGATGAGTTCAAATGCAAGAATAAGTTGGTTATAAATTAGGGTTTTGGTGATTAAGCGTGGATTGATTTATTTCTAGCTTCAAGTATATTATTTGTGTATAATTAGATAAAGAAATGAATCTTGGATGTATTGTTTAACTTGGGAAATCACTTGAGGTGATTTTGTATATATGGGTGGATTATGGAAATTTTCCCAATTGATTATAAAAGGTCATTTTCATCATTTATACAAATAAGTAAGCTTATGGATGTGTTTTGAGTGTTTTTGGAAAAGAGAAGAATGGAAAATTTCATGTAGGTGATTATGGAGTAAATTTGAGTAATACGGCTTTATAATATGATGATAAGGAACAAGGCTTTGTTAAATTATTTTAAGGAGTGATTATAAAGGGGAATTATGTGAAGAAAAGGGGGAAAACAAACACAGCGTTGCTATGAATAGGCTGAAAATAGGGGATACTTTGCGAATAAATTGGTAAGATGATACACAGCGAAAAATTATGATTTTTGATGGATACGTATTTATAAAAATTAGAATGTTTTGTTAAGTACATCAATGGATCAGTGTAATTAGTGATTTGTCACATAATTAGTGACCCCATCAGTTATCTGTTACAGGGCTTTGCCCTTCAGTTACCTGCGTAGCTTCAGGCCAGGCTCCCCGGTCGACTTCGTAGGTGTACACCTATCCATAGATTGTAACAACATTAAGGGGGTACATTACCAGATAATAAGTAGCAATTGTAGTTTACATTCATCTCATTCACTGTTTTAACTTAAAATGAATTACAAAGCGGGCACCAGACTAATTTTTGCTTAGATCTTTTAGCAATACAGGAATGCATGTACTGAGCTTTGACTCATAGTTTGAAACGTCTTTTTTTATGTTTTTTTTCAGGCAAATGCTCAGTGAATTGCCCTCATGCTAGCAAACCATATGAAGAAAAGAAGTTGTGCAAGAGAATTTGGATGAATCAATAGTGACATAGTGCATGCATATTTTGAAGTTGTGTTTTGAAATCTTTAGTGGATGAAAGTGCAGATTATATGGTGAATTGATTTACTATAGTGTATAAACCTTATGTTGGTTTATTTGATCGCCTGTATATGGTTTGATCGTGTATGAATGTGTCTGGTTGAAGCTATGCCTAACTATGTTAATTGCAGTACTCATGCTCCATGCCTTGCCCTGTTTGGATGGCAGTAACGCTCTGATCATTGGATTTATCAGTTGAAATTAAGGAAATCAGAATATTGATTGCAAGAAGTGACACATGCTTTATTAGGGGGTGTTATAACGCAGATGGCCACGAACTGGGTAACAGAGCAGGCCTGAAAGGGAAAAAAAAAGAAATAAACCATAATTTGGCTGGGCAGGGCAGGAGGCGCGTTTGGAAAACATTGGGCCATGGTTCTGGGCTGGGTCTGTGACAAGTGAAAGGAAGGAGTAAAGAAGAAGCTGGAGGGGGAGGCTGGGCATGGATGGGCCTGGGTGTAAAACAAGGCAGGCCCAACTGAGGAGATGCACAGATTGGGCTGCTAGTTGTGAAAGACTGGGCTTTGCCTGACCTTATCCCTTTTTTTCCCCTCTTTCTTGTCCTCTTCAAGGTGATCCAACCCTTGCACTTGTTTAAACGAATTTATTTATTTTTTTCAACGCGTTCTTAGTTCCTACAAAATAAATAGAAACATTATTAAAGTGCAAATTCAGTAATTTATTTCGAGCACTTATTAGATAATGAAAGGGTATAAAATATCATAATTTATGACTGAACAAATACCCCCACACTAAAGTTTTGCTCGTCCTCGAGTAAAAGAAAACTAAAAATCCTGGAAAAGCAAAAATAAAATCCTAACTCACTTTCGTAGAAATCACGGTTGAACTTAGTATGTACAACAAGCCCTTTAAACCCCTAGGTTGCTTCTAGTTGACAAGTAAGATCTCGTGAGGGTTTGCAAAAGATATACCATAAAATTCAGAAAAAAGAAATCGAAAATCTTTTTGGTTTTTTTTGGGTCAAAATTTATATATACAACCCCAAGGAAAATATATACACATTCTAATCAACCACATCACTCAAACAACCAAAACATTAGATCACATATAAACACAATGTACACCTCAAGAAATTCCTAATCCTCACTGATGACATCTGTACACAATGTTTCACACTAATTAAACGTTATGTACAAGCATGACTGATAAAACCTTACTTTAGGAAAATGTGGAACACTCCCACTCATGTGTTTAAGATATCTCAAGGTTCACTTAATTCTCTTCCAATCAAACAAACTGCCATAGGCTTGCTAAGGTTTTCGATTCTCCACCACTAAAATGCAATATACAAAATAATAATCAAGAGGACTTTTTAGGGTTGTAATGGGGCTAAGGGTAAAGGTAAGAGAAGGACAAATGATTTGGGAGATAAGGAGCTAAAAGCCAAAGAGCTAATGAGCAACCAACACTTACATCAATTATAATAAGCACACATTTTCCCAAGATTTCATAACAAAATAAGGTACACCCACAAAGTTGGATAATTGGAAATGAGTATACATAATAACACATCCATTCAAACACTCTTATTCACAACTCTTATTTTGAAGTTTTTGAGATTTTTTTTTTCAACCCTTTTTTTGCAATGGAAACTTTTTTCATTTTGTTTTTTCTTTCATCTTTTTTCTTTCTTATTTTTTTGTCTTTATTAATAAGAAAATGAATGAATGGCTTGTACAAGAACAGTACAACTCAATTTCCAAATAGTCACCATGAAACATTATCTCATATACCAAAATCAACCACCAAATTCATAAAATACCCAAAAGTTACCTTCTAAATAATCATGATGTGGACAACTATGAACAATATGATCAAAAGACTCACAATAATCGCTCAAAACAGGATGCACATAAGAGTAAGAGGAATCATGTAAGTTCCTCAAGTGATCCGGGTTATTAGGATTAGCATGAAATGCAAACTCACCATGAGGTGGGTATCCAAAATTCTTTCTAGTTTGTTTAAATGCATAGGTATCCCAAGCCATTTTTTCAATAAAATTCCAAACCTCATCTTGAGTTCTGGACAATAATCTTATTACACCTCCGGGGTAATAGACTCAACATAACCTCTAGACTCAACATTCAGACCCACAATGATGGCCTCACAAATTTCTAATTTCTCAAAATTTTGATTCAATTGAGCACGGTAATCATTAGTCTCGAAAGAGAGCTCCAGAAAGGTTCATACTCAAATTGTTGGAAATTAAAAACGGACATTCTTCAAACTCTTTTTTTTTTCTATTTTATGAATTTTCTAGTTTTTTTAGGATTTTCATTTTTTTTTCATTTTTTAGGTTTCTTTTATCTGTTATTGAAAGAAAAAGTAAAAGAAAAAACAATGACTCCAAGACAACTAATTACAAACTAATTACTAAAACTAAGAAAAAAGACACTCAAATTAAGTGAATAAAACAAAATAAACTACCAAAAATAAAAATACATTACAAAACGAAAAGAAAGACCCAAAAGACGTAAACAACAAGAAATGACTTAATACAAAAAATAGAAAATAAGCACAAACACAGAGCACAAGCATCATTTCTTTTGATATTTTTTTGACACACAAAAATAGAAAATAGAAAAAAAACTAACCCTAAAAAACAAAGCAAAAACAGAAAAGACAGTCTAAACTAAAACAAAATTGAAAATAAACTAAAGCCTAAACAAGCCAAATCTAAAAAATAAAATTAAAACAGAGAATAAAACTCTTAAAATTAGAACTCTACAAATAGAAAATTCAACACAATCACAAGGAACATGAATGTATTTGTTTTTGATTTTTTTTCTGTCCTTGAATAGTGCAGAAAATTGTAAAAAGATTATTAGGTCCAAAATTCACAGAAAATTCCAAACGATCCCAAAAAATCCAGACAAATTCGTACAAACTCTAAAAATTATGTTAAATTCGTGAAAAATATCAACACAGCAAAAATCACACTAGAAATGTGCCAACAAAGTCGAATAGAGTATGAAACTCATAAAAATCCTGCATTGTGTTGCTTTTTTTCTGATTAGTAGCCTAGTTTCTTTTTGCTACAGATAAACTAAATTGGCTGGTACTATTTTTTCAGTAGTAAATAACCTCTAAAAATCAAAATAAAACTAATCCAAACAAAATTCAAAATGCTAACTTTATTGAAAAAATCAACGATACTCGAAAGTAAATTACTAAAACTAAATAACAACTCAATCAAAACCAAAAATCACAACTATAAAAATAAAATGAAAATGAGTCAAACACCTTGAATAACTAAACAACGATTCGACACAATTGAATTTCACAAACTCATCCCTGGCAACGGTCTCAAAAACTTGTTGTAATTTTTATAAAGATTAAGTTTAACTGCAAGTGTACAGTTTATCACTGCAATACTTGAGGTGTTGATCCGCATGGATGGGGTTATGAAATTAGGTTGCTAGCTTGACTAGATTAGAATAAACGAAGACAAACTAGATTGAACTAAAATGTAATGCCAAGAGTATAACTAGAATTATTTTTTTTCAACTAAAGAAAATAAAGTAGAAATCAAAGCCTTCTCATTATAGAATCACAGGTTGAGCTTCATCAAGTGTTTAAACACACCAACAAGTTCCAACAGAATTCTTCGGTCACCCATATCAAGCGCAACCCTAAATCAGAAATAAGGAGTCCGCACCAATCAATCCCACGATGAGCTAGTCACCCATTACAAGTGAAACTAAAATGGAAATTAAGCCCCGATTATCAGATAGCGCCCAGATCGAAAAGGGAACAAGCGGCAGTGCACATAGCAAAATAGAGAAGAAATAGGAACAAATTATATTAAATTCGAGCTCAGATTTAACATACCCTAAAGAAAATATCAAAAATTTGATTTCGAATTCAACAAACCCAGATTGAATAACATCAAACTGGCGAAACTAAAACCTGTAGCTGAGAACTGAATAAAAATGAAAACAATGAAAAACTTAGAACACTAATCTACTTCTCTCCTCCTCCTCTTCAATTGTGCTCCCTTCGAACCCCTTTGAAGGCTCCAAAAACACAGCCCTTGATTTACCCTAATACTGACATTAAACTCGAATTAATCTTCAACCCATAACCACAAAATGATGATTGATGCCAAGTAATGGATGGAGGAATTAATGGGAGAACTAAAGATGATGATTGAAGAAGGAGAGAGAGGATTGCGGCTGTAGGAAGATGAATCAGCAGCTGGAAAATCAATTTTTGCGTCTCGGTGCCGGGAAAACAGAGAGGCAGAAGAAGAAGCAAGCTGGGGAAGAAGATATCACGTGCTGAACGCATGGTCAAATTAAGTGAGAGAACGGGGAGGGATCTGGGTTCACGCTGCTGGCCACTAACTGGACAGCAAAGCTGGCCCAAAAGGAAAAAAATAAGAAATGAACCAGAATATAGTCGGGCAGGGTAGGAGGCGCGTCAGGCAAACATTAGGCCACGGTTCAGGGCTCGGTCCGTGACAAGTGAAAGAAAGGAGTAAAGAATAAGTTGGAGGGGAAGGCTGGGCACGGATGGGCCTGGGTGTGAAACAAGGCGGCCAGTTGAGGAGATGGATAGATTGGGCTGCTGGCCGTGAAAGACTGGGCTTTGCCTGGCTTGGTCCCTTTTTTCCTTCTTTTTTGTCATCTTCAATCTGATCCAATCCTTGCACTTGTTTAGGCAAATTTATTTATTTTTTTCAAGGCGTTTTTAGCTCCTAAAAAATAAATAGAAACATTATTAAATGCTAATTTAATAATTTATTTTGAGCTATTATTATATAATAAAAGGGTATAAAATATCATTATTTATGATTGAGCACTTGCCTAAAACAAAAAATGGAAACATTTTGAAATATGAGTCAAAGCTCTATATGCATTCCTGTATTGTTAAATGATCACTGAAAAATTGGTTGGGTTCACTTTGCAATTCATTTTAGTTTAAAACAGGGAAAGAGATGAATGTAAAATTAGCATAGCTAGTTATTATCTGGTAGTAAACTCCTGATAATTGTTACAATCTATCGATAGGTGTACACCCACCAAGCTTATCAGGAGACCTGGTATGAGGTCGCAGGTAACTGGTAATAAATCATTGAACGTATATGAGATTTTTAAATGCAGTCTCACTGGATAATATTTATATAGAAAAGAGAGAAAATGACATACTAGGCCCGGATTCTATTTTAGAAATGTCATTTTAGATATTTGTAATTAGAAAACAACACTCACTCTTGTAATCGGCAACCTTAATAGAAACTTATTAACTAAATGACACTCAAAACTTCAATAAATCAATATAAAATAAATTACAATAAGATGATTTGAAAACTAAATAAATTAAGGTAAATTAATTTGAGTTGAAATATACCAAAATAAAATAGTTGAGGTTATAATAGGAAAGGCTTGATGGGTATAAGTGCAATATGGGGTTTTGATATTTCGGATATGGATAATAAGGATTAAGGCCAAGACAGGTGTAATTATGTTGGAATAGCTTTAAACACCTTAATTACATTGGCCCAATAATCACTACTCTTGAGTCATTACTCTCCGCACTACTCAGTTTTCCTTCACATGTCCATTTAACTCGGTCTTCCAACCCAAGTAAGCTTCTAAGCACAATCAAAGTTACTGAACTCACTAAACTTTGTATTTTCTTTGTCATATCCATAATTACTTACAAACTTTTAATTGAGTTCCTAAAATTTATCAATTCCCTCTTTTCTCTCATAATCAACCTAAATGCCCCTTTAAAGACCATTAAACTTTGTTTGCTTCATCTAATTACCTTATTCTAGCCAAACACTCAAAAATTACATTATGATCAACCTTACACATTTTACACATTTTCAATATTTTTCTTCACATATCACTCAAAATGCTCCATAAACTCACTTACTTGCACCATAAATCTAAACCTCTTTTGGTCACTTGTGGGATTTTCCATAAACCACTAGTTTTGGTAAATTCATATAACATCTGTTTTCAAGTCAAAAGCATAACCAACCTCCAAATTTCACCTAATTCAATCCAAATAACATAGTTGATTCAGAAATTAAATTAAATTAAATCAAGCATGGTCATAAAACCCTAAGTCATGCTTAATTGAAATTCACATCCAAACTCATCCAAAATCATCTTACATAGCATCATGCTTAGTCTTTATGCCAAAGATTGAAAACTTACAACACAAAACCCAAAATCCATCAACCTTATACATGAAGCTTACATGATCATGCATGGATTCAACTTTACATATGACTAACACACTTTGATATTTAACCAACCCTATAGAACATTAAACTAACACTTATTTATATCAAGATAACATGATCCATGATCAAATCATTCATAAAAACCAAAAATTAAACAAAGTTAGGCTAGGGTTTTTACCTCACTTGGAAGCTCAAAGGAGAGATGGAGGTGGTGTTTGGTGGTCGTGGGAGTTAGGGGTGGTGATTGGCGGTATTGGAGTGGTGGTTGGCTGGCAACTGGAGTAGCTGCAGCAGCGAGAAGTCAGCAGCAAGCTCGCTGGGTAGGGCTAGCCGTGGAAGGGGGCATAAGAGGAAGAAGAGCGTTTGGCTTTTGCTTGGTTAAATTTTTTTTGATTTAACTAGATTTTACTTGGTTGAGTTTTAACCCAAAAAAGTAGCTTTTTGGTTAATTGTAATTAGGCATAGATGATGATAAATAACAAAATCAAGTGCATCAACTTGTTGGGCCTTAAGTTGGGCTCAAACGAATTGGGCTCGGGAAAAATAACACATCAATTCCGTCAAATTTTTATGTAGCTCGAAACTAAATTTTGCGATATTGTGGAAAATAATTTAGTAGCACAAATCATATTTATTAGCGTCTGCTATCAATTCACCAGGAATTTTACGATAATTGAAACTCGAGTAGCGAAGTAGGGGCCCAAATGAATTTTTCCTAACCGGAATGACCAAATGCGATAAATAAATGTGAGAATATTAATAGCATGACTTAATTAAATAAATAAACATGATTTAGGATCAGACTATTATACTATGTATTTCATGCTTACTATTCATTTGACTTCGTTTTACTGCACATTTTGTTTACGTTTCATTCAATAATTGTTTCTTTTTTAATTAATTTTAATATTATTTTCAAAATTAAAATTAATAGTTAGTGCTATTGCCCAGTTATAGGCAATCCTTCTAAAAAACTGCTAGGGGGGAGATAGGAAAAGAAGTTCATAAGAAATTCTAAAATCTTTTGAAAATCCCTCATCCAAAGAGATATTTTGTACTAACAAAGCATCCTATAGAACATCAATCTGAGTGCTCAGATTTCAATCAACATCTTGGATAATCCAAATTTTATTCAATCCACTAACGATAATTTCAAGGAAATTTAAATTAATAAATCAATTATATAGAATAATATATGGAAAATTAGAAATTAAACTCAACCATATTATCCAAGACCTGGCTCTCTAGATCTTGGACTTGAAACTAATAATTCATTAGTTCAATCTAGCTATGATGGAAATACAATTCATCAATGGAATATAGATGGAACATGTGAACATGAAATCATCAATACTTTTCAAGAAAATAGGGATTTGTGTCATGTATTACAAAACGAGTCCCTATTGAAAATGTTGCCAAACTTCTTGCTTCTGATTGACAGGTCAATTAAAAAATTGGTGGGATAATATTCTGACACAACATGATAGAATAAATATCTAATGCTATCAACTTCAAAGTTCAATAAAAAATATTCAAGATCCACAAACTTTTGATATCAAAACCAAAAATTACCCAGAAGTATGACGCAGTAAAGTATCTTATTTATAGCGCATCCATAAACTTCAAAGAAAATACACTACAATTAACCTCTTCTCATTTAGAAGCAAATCAAAATCTTAGATGCTTAAGTATGAGTGATAAAGGTGATATAAGGACATGTTGCTTACCTATGTCTTGCACAGAAAAGAAGCCAAGAACATTTAAAAGAAAGAAATTCATTTCCAGGTTGCCAGCTTTATTTTCTCAAAGAATAAGACAAGCACTAAAAGATCATTGTGATTCAACAAAAATCCTGCAGAATAGTCTAACCTATTGTCAACTGTTTGGCTTTATCAAGAAAGAAGGACTAGTTCCTTGCATTGAATGAAGAATTCAAAGGAAATAAGAATTTGAAAAGAAATTGTTTCGAAATGTACTCGTATCCTTTTTTGAACATTTTGGTTATCCATGTATATATATAGCTCGATTCATTTGAAAAGAAAAGGCGTATTAAAAGATCTTACAAAATTACTCCAAAAAAGATGTGATGTATCTGCCGAGGCCTCTAGCTATGACTCAAATTGAGAGTTCAAACTTTCAACCAAAGGTAGACACAATCAAGGGAAACCAAGTGAAAATGAGCACATAAAATGATGGTTGTGAGGCATCAAGCATGTGAGGGAGGAATGGAGTTTAGAATCAAGTGATTCTAAATGGGAAAATAAAAGATCATTGACGTGAATTGATGTATAGCACAAGGGATGAATGGAACCAAGCCAAACAAGTCAAGAACTCAACTCAAAGTAGGCTAATTTGCATGGCCAAGGGGTGGCACGGTTGTGCTTCTAGGCACGGCCACACCGTGCCACTTTGCTGCCCATTTTGCCTAGCTTCTTCCAATGTTCACGGTTTAGGGTGATTTTGTGTTTGGAAGGAAAGCTATGCCAAGGGGAATATTCTTAGCTTGAATTAAGCATGGACATGAACATAGGAAGGGTTATGGATGTGTGGAAATGGAAAGAAGAATCAAAGTAAGAATTACTAACTCAAAATTAAAACTAGCAAATCCACTTTAAGTCTCTTGGAACTCCTTGAGTATAGCATCAAATGGATAGAACTAAACTTGGTGTTTGGATACAGAAACACCACCAAACTCAAGTTTAGGGCCCTTAAATTTGATTAAGATATAGGTTACACCACTTAATCTAGGTTAAGACTTCACTTGAACACAAACTTAACCGGCCTAGTGAAGGATAAACAAGCTAAGTATTTGAGGGTGTGCCTAAGCACCGAAAGCACAATGCTCTCACTTTCTATTTTGATTCAAATCTGATATGTTGCATTACAAAGGGGCGTGCATGCCTTAAATAGGCCAAAGCTAGCAAGGAAGCAAGCATCTCTACCTTTCTTACTAGTTAGGAAAGGTATTAAGGCTAATACAAACTGATTTGTGCTAAACTAGATTACAAGCTTGCTTAAACTAATATAATACATTCTAAACATTAAGTAAACTAACACTAATGCTTATTATACATTAATAGACTCTTAATTAAGCTTAACATATGCTGAAATGCTAGCTAAATTCCCATTGGTCAGCCGTAATTGCTTTTTGTCTAGCCAATAGTATGCAAGAGACATTCTTTTGGCTTCTCCTTCTTCATTGGTTGCTCTTCTCTAGATAAATTCCTTTTGCAGCTTCATAATGGAGTCTCTAGAGGCCTTGGGATGTGTACCTATCAGTATTGAAAGGAGAAAACCCTTTGGAGAAGGAAAAACACCTCATGCTTAAAACCGAGCTTACTAGGCAGTTTTCTGGTTGTGATTGGAGGCCACATTTCTCATGCCAAACGTGGTCATATTCTGGCTTGCCACATATGGTTGGAAATCAATGGAATTCTTCTAACTCCTACAAGTGGAATTAATCAATTTGGAGCTCATTTGTCTAGTGAAAATATCAAAATGGCCAGACTGGTCTGAACTGGGCTGAATCTGCACGGTTTGGAAGATTGGTCTGGTTCTTCATCTTCCACTTGATATAACTTGATTTTATCACTTGGACCAATTAGCTAACATATTGAGGACCCAAAATATGTAAAAAGACAAGACTTAAGCCTTAATATAGCTTAAGTTATAACATAAACAAAACCGTGTATAATTTGGTCCCGCTGGGCAGTTTTGACACCTTAGGTTTAATTGATGATTTGAACGACCAAATGAAGTCCAAATTGGATGCAACTTGATTTGTTGGAAAGCTGACATCTTGAAATTCAAATACATAAAACGATATCAGACTTAAACCTTGAAGATGATTGTCGAATTTGGCACACAAAAATGGGTCAGTGCTGGATTCTTCCCTTTGCCCTGCAGTTTCAAAGCTTAAACAAAACTTGGATGAATTATTCATCCTTAAACCAGCATAATAATCTTATCTAATTTATTTGATTCATTTTAAAACAAAGGGCATGAAGAGAACTCCATCAAGATGTGACTAATAATATATATTATAAAAACCTAAGAAAAACTAAGGAGGCAACTGCTCCAATAAAAACTAAAAGAACATTAAACCAAACTCATCTCATCATTCTTAAACTCATGTGATTAGTTACTATAAGTGCCATCAAGTAGGACACAAAGCTAATAAATGACCCTCGAAAGAGAAAACTATATAACTTCAAGATAAAAGGATTCAAAAGGCAATGCTTTCCCTCTTATTCAACAACAACAACTTAGAAGAGGCTCTATACGAGGTTCAAATGTCTGGTGCATTGGATCCCCAGAGCAAGAAATCACAATATGCCATAAAAATTTTAACGTAATCACAAATCATCAACCTCGAGAAGAACAACACCTCAAAAATATCAAAACAAAATTGAGGAATTATAATTTAATGCTCAACATCTTCAAAAGCTTAAAGCACTTTTACTAAAGGATAGGTATTGAGTCAAAAATATGACCATCTACTCTTAAATAGGTAGTAGAAAATTATGAAGGAAAAGGATCTTACCAATCTGAATTCATAGTAGTTAAAGAACTAAAACAATAACCAATCAGCTGAAAGCATAAGTGGGGGATCAAACCAAAGTGCAAAATCCCCATATGGAAACAAATTCAATCCTTTTTTCTTAACTCTAAGAACTTGAAGACTGAGTTTCTTCACTTTAATCTTTAAATTCTGTTATTAAATCCGCAACCTTGACTTTTGAACTACATCGAGATGACTAAAAACATGAGGCATTCTTTTCAGCCATTAATTGTGTTGATTTGCAAAACTGGTATGTCTGTGTTACTATCAAAGTCGAAGATTTCAAACTTTATTCTATTTCTTTACTAGACAATTGTGTTGGCATGTTCAAGGAGGTTTAATTCCTTCGAAATATTTTTTAAAAAAAAATAAATAATGAGTTGTGGTATTGGTTTTATACATTTTTGAGCTCCCTTCCTGAAATTTATCCTTTTATTGTCGATTCTTTTACTGTTGATTCTAAAGGAGCTCATGCAAATATTTTTTGGAAAGAATTTAGATTAGAATTTGCTTTTCCAATGAAAAAGTTAAGATATTTTAGTACATCAAGAAACCTCAATCTCTAAATCTATAATCGCTAAAGAAAAATGAACAGCTTTTCCCTAAATAGAGATTGTTCAAGGAAATGTTGATGAACTACTTACCATATACAATTCAGTGAAAAATTCAAAATATTAAGAAACAATTTAAGAATTCTATTTGGGTTGACATTCCAAATGCTTTTGGGGACATAATGCAAAACATTGTAGATTTACTTAGAAAAAGGAGTTTGACGAAAGAAATATTCCTAGATACACATGGCCTGTTCAAATGAGTAAACTACTTTTAGAATTATGTAAAAAGCAAATACAAGCTTTGTTAGACCAAAAACTGATTAGACCTTCAAATCTCCTCGGAGCTATGCAGCGTTCTATCCTTACAATCAAGTTGAAAAAGGAGTGTGGTGCTCCCAGTTTGGTCATTAATTGCAAATCACTCTTTAAACTTCTACGATGGATAAGATACCCAATTTGAAACAGGAAAGATCCATTAGGAAGATCATAGAATGCATAAATATTTTAAAATTTTTATTTGAAGTCAGTGATTTGGAAAATTAAAATTACAGATGAACAAGACACAAGATTGCATTCACAGTTTCATTTTAATATTATTAATGGAATGTAGTGCCATTTAGACTAAAAAAATGCTCTTTGTTTTACTCAATAAAATCAATTAAGCATAACCATTTGGAGTGTTACACTCCAATAATTCTAACTTGCACTCAAAACACTGACCATAGATTGATTTACAAAACACTACAATTGTATTCAAGATTATCACAACAATGCCACAATAATTAGGATAACACTACCCAGCAATACACAATGAAATTTTCAACATTCAAAATAACACTATGGAATATGCAACACTCATCGAAATTCTAATCAACACTCAAAGGACCATGATGGCAATAGTTATGATTAATGAACCAAAGCCATAAATTCAAGGAAATCAAACACCTATACATAGCACCTATGAGTAGTCTTCATTATACTACCTGTAGAAAATTTTCAGGTTTCGTCTATCATTTTCATTTAAATGTATCTACAAAACTCTGCACTCAAGATCAGTCTTCACATACTATACCATTGAAAATACTTCAATAATTTAACTTTCAACTGTTCAAATGTCATAGATATTTTAAATTTACTGTTGAATTTCCTATTCAAGCTACTTTTCGGCTATATTTAGAGGTTCCAAAGTTGCATTAGAAAACACAAGTTTCTTTGTTACCTCAATTCCTTTCACTAGCTTTGCTTTTCATTGCTTGCCCTCATTCTCTTGTAATTATCCTTCTAAAAGTGATTTCTTGTTCAAGTTATGATGGAGATGTCACCATGCCCTTTGATTTAAAAGAATCAAATCAATTTGGCATTACTAATATGCTGGTTAAAGGTTGTATAATTCAACCAAATTTTGTTTTAGTTGTTCTATTGCAGGGCATAAGGTTCATTCCAGCACTGACCTGATTTTGTGAGCCATTTTCGACAAGCATCAACATGGTTTAAGTCTGATATGTTTGCATGGATTTCAAGTTCAAGATGTAAGCTTTCCAACAAGACAAGTTGCATCCAATTTGGAGTTCATTTGGTCATCCAAATCAGCCAAAAACCAAGAGATGTCAAAACTGCCCAGCAATCCAGAATTAACCCGGTTTTGATTAATTCATAACTTAAGCTATACTAATGCTTTAGTGATGAATTTATACATTTTTGGAATCCTCAAGATGTGTAATTTCAGGTCCAGGCATCAAATTCCAATTATGCACACAAGAGGATGAAGAAACAAGGATTTTTCCAAAACTGTTCAGATTAGGCTCTAATCTGCACGGTTTTAAGTTTGAGTTTATTTAACCCATTTAAACTCACCCTAACCTTGATTTCTTGGTTGGGGGGATTATATACATCCTAAATTTACCCCCCCCCATGATTAGAATCACAATCATACCCATTTTTGCTATGCTTAACAAGTTGCATAAAAACCGGACGAAACTGCCCCTGAACCCGGTTTGGTATAAACCGGTTCTTTTTAAACCTCCAACCGGTTTTCTTCACTTGAATGCAGCTAGGCACGTCCCTCTATGCTTGGCACACACTTCTAGGCCTTCATTTGATTGGTTTCATGGCCAAAAGGTGGTCCAATGAGAGCTTGATTGGTGTCCATGAGTTGCTTGCTTCCCATTGGCTAGCCGTAAAGTGGTTTTCTACTTTTGGGCTGACCAATGAGGTGAGAGTGAGAAATCTCAACATGTATTAAGGCCAAGCATAGTGTATAATGATGTATTAATAGCTTAGACATAGTTTAGATTTGTATTTCAATGTATTAGATTAAGTTTAGTTAACTTGTAATCTAGTTTAGTACAAATCAGGTTGTAATAGCTTGTAATTAGTGCTCTAAACCTTTCCTAAGCATTAAGGAAGGTTAGAAGTGTACTTTTGCTTGTTTACTAGCTTGCCTTGGCTGCCTATTAAAGCATCCCCATGGCCTAGCTTGAAAAACAACCCCTTTTGAAGTGATAAAATCAGTTTGAAAGCTTATGTGCTTTCTTCTCTCGAACTCTTACTTGCTTATCCTTAATTAGGCCAATTAAGGTGGTGATCAAGTGAGTCTTAAGCAAATGTTAAGTGGTGTTTCTGTATCTTAACACTTTGTTTAAGGGCCCTAAACTTAGCTTGGTGGTGTTTCTGTATCCTTGCCGAAGTTTAGTTCTATCAAAACCGATGATATACTCAAGGTGTTTCAAAGAAGGTTAAAGTGGATTTGCTAGCTTTAATTTGAAGTTAGTAATCCTTACTTAATTCTTCTTTCCATTTCCACACATCCATAACCCTTCCCATGTCCATGTCCATTCTTAATTCAAGCTAAGAAAACCCCCTTTGGCATAGCTTTTCTTCCAAACACAAAATCACCCCAAACCGTGCACCATGGAAGTAGCTAGGCAAAATAGGCAGGGATTTGGCACGGCCTACCCGTGCCATTAGGCACAACCGTGCCACACCCGAGGTCATGGGTTTCTCTCTTGTTCTCATCCTCCTTGGTGGTTTTTAGCTTGGGTCCATTTCCCCATTGTGTTATACATCCCTTCACATTAAAAAGCCATTGTTTTCCCACTTAGAATCACTTGATTCTAAGCACCATCTCTCCCTCCACATACTTGATGCCTCACAACCATCATTTCATGTGACCACTTTCCCTTGTTTTCCCCTTGATGTTATCTTCCTTTGGTTGCTGAGTTAGTTGTATTCTATTGAACCCTAGCTTGGTCATCGGCAGGTACATCAAGTTACTATTTATTTCACACTTCCTAATCATTTGAGTGCGTTTTACTATTCAAATTGTTTATGTTTGATTCAATAATTGTTTATGTTTTGTTAATTAATTTTAATGTTATTTTTAAAATTAAAATTAATAGTCGGTGTCGTTCCCCAATTATAGGGTAGCCTTTTAATAAGCTCCGAGAGGGAGATAGGGAAAGAGATTCATAAGAAATTCTAATCTTTTGAAAATCCATCCTTAAAAGGGATGTTTTATACTGATAAACTATAGGACAACAAATCAATATGAGGGCTCTGATTTCAATCAACATCTTGGATAAAAATTTTATTCAAGCTACTAAAGATAATCTCTAGGAAATTCAAATTAATAAACCTATTATGTAAAATAATAGATGAAAAATTAGAAATCAAACTCAACCTTATTATCTATGACCCACCCCTCCAGATCATGGACTTAAAACTAATGAATGATTAGTTCAATTGAGCTACAATGGAAATACCATTGTTGAATGGAATATAGATGGAACACCTGAATATGAAATCACCAATACTCTTAAGGAAATGGCAATTTGTGTCATATGTTACAAAAAGAGCCCCTGTTGAAAATGCCATCGAACTCCTTACTTCTGGTTTTAAAAGTTAATCAAAAACTTGGTGGGATAATATTCTTACACAATAGGATATCAAACCAAAAATATTCTAGATCCAGTAACTTCTAATATCAAATAAAAAATTACCCAGAAGTCTGACGTAGTAAAGTATTTTATTTACACCATAGTCATAAATTTCAAAGAAAATATAGAAGAATTAACCTCTTCTCATTTACAATTACAAACAATTCAACATCGTAGATGTAACACCCCCAGCCCCTAGGGCCGAAAGCGTTACGTTTTCCTAACTTCTTACTTAAATTCTGGGACGAAACGGACAGCATTTCCCCTGAAAACTGAACGTTCCCAGGCTAAACGCCTTACAAAAGTCCCTGTAAATCAACGGAAGCGTAAACATTTAAAACCTAACTCAACGGCCACACGCCGGAGTTCATAACTCGACGAGCCACCCGCTCGGAGTATACCAAACAGAATAGTTCATTAATACAGAAACAGTAACAAATACAACTCAACGGTTCACACAACCGGAGTATGGGGTTTACATCCCAAACATAACCAACTTCAATCAAAAGACATCTAACTGACTGGATGGTTGGCTCATATAGCCATACAGAGCGACTCATAACCAAAATGCATTACATGAACCTCGAATACTGTTTACAAGCGTTTACAAACTAAAAATACTTTACATGACTTCATTAAACACATAAGTTGGCACAAATGACATCTTGCAAGCAATAATCAATTCCAGCTGACTCCACTTCTTCCTGTCATAAAGAAAACCTGGGGGAAAGGGGAAAAGTAGTGGGATGAGCAACCACACGCTCAGTGAGTGTCCCCCAACCCCCTTAAAACCAAAACCGTTGCAGGCAATAATATCTTACTAATCACATAACACGTATTCATACTATAATATCATAATAGGCACTTACGAAGTTCTTATGAAGACATTGCTAAACCTAGCTTCACTTTCAACATGTTTAGGAATCACTTCATAAAGCATTCATTCAGTACGTTCTTTCTTTTATTGGAAACATTTCCTGAACCTCCTGAGGCTATTGCCCTTCTTAAAAGAGATTTTATTTCGTATTCATATGATATGCTTAAGTCATACACAGATGCCAAGTGTCATTCATAGGTTATGCATAAAACATGCTCATAAGGCCTTCTTTTTCGTAATTGCATCTTACTTAGCATTCCACTATCATTTATAAGAAAAGCATAGAACATACAAAGAAAACTTTCTTTCCTTTCTTTGAAAACATTTCATTTAGCCTCTTGAGGCCCATAAAAACCCTTCTCTTAGCCCCTTGCGGCTCATATTCTTTCATATCGGTCGCATATTGACCCTTATAAACTTTTCACATTTCATTCAACTGGCCTCTTTGGGCCCGTAAAACATTCTTTTTCCTTAAAACCTTAAAACATATAAAATGGCAAAAGCTAATTGCTTTTCTTATCGTTATACAAAGTACTTCTGGCATAAGATCATTACAGGGTGCTGATTAGGTGAGAACTATTCTCGACCTCATAGTGAGACCTAACGCTCACGCTTAAGCTCTTATTCCCGGGATGGCTACATATAACATATCGGACCTTTACATCAACCCTCGTCAGGGCCTCTAGGGTTTATCCGGACTTATCCCCTAGGTAACATTATTCATATCATTTCATATTGTCCGCAGCACATTATCTTAGCCACTTAAAGCGTATCGGCCATAACGGCTAATAACTTTGCGTTTCAAACCGTAAAATCATTCAACGTATAACTCACACCTTTATAAAAACTCTTTAGGGATTCCCCCGTTCAAGCGAGTTCACTCCCAAAACTGTTTTCATTTAATTAAAATAGGCCATCATGCATTAATAGTTATGGCTACTATCATTTCAAAACATGAAATCTTTCTTTGAAAAACCCACTCTTATGCACATAAAGCAATTTAAGCATTTAAGCACATACATCACATATATCGCATTTAAGCACTTCATATCAATCACATCAATTCAACACAATAAGCCACATATGGCCTCGCAATCCACACGATTGCGGTAATTCACAACCCAGTCTCCCTCCTCACTTTCACCATACACACAAGACCTCAAACGCTCATGATGTTATCCTCGAACCATCCAACTACTAGCTCGTTTCATCCATTTCTTTCGCA
The DNA here is from genome assembly GCA_017589665.1 of Selenicereus undatus. Taxonomy (NCBI): domain Eukaryota; kingdom Viridiplantae; phylum Streptophyta; class Magnoliopsida; order Caryophyllales; family Cactaceae; genus Selenicereus; species Selenicereus undatus. The sequence continues at coordinate 18,128,084 of JACYFF010002017.1, forward strand.
TAATAAGTTATCACAAGGACTTATTAAAAGTGGGAGGCTTAGGCTCTTACCTGTGCATACAGCACCTTTTAGCTACATATACATATACATCCTTGTTGCCTTAACTTGAAATAACGCTTAATGAACCAATTTAAACTAATCAAGGCATAATAGATCAACTAAACATGTCATCTTCATGTCATCTTCAAAAACATAAGCAATCAACTAAACATATATCGATTTAAAACATTTTTAGGTTGTTTCATGAATCGTTAATTATTCGAATCAAGGCTAAACATACCAAAACAACTTCGTTTCCGATTCTTTTTAAACCTTAGTTTACTTTAGTCGTGTTCAAGCTAACTACGCCTTTATAACTTTAAAATTAATCCATTTTCAGGAATCGCTAATTAATCGAATCAACGCTAAATATATCAAATCAACTTCGTTTTCGATTCTTTTAAAACCATAGCTTGCTTTAGTCATATTCTAACTAATTACACCTTTATAACTTTAAAATTAACGATTTACACATAATTCCCACTCACGTCCAATTCACGCATAAACCCAATTACATGCATAAAACTTGCATCGATTTATAATTTCAGGCCACAATCAATCAAATGGTTCAAACCTAAACATATATAGCCCATTACTTGGCATTTCCAACAAATCTAACTAGTCCTAACTTGACATGCAACATCAATCTGCTGAAAATATTTTCGAAACTAATACTAATTTAGGAGGCAAGGAACACCCACCTCGATTCCATGCTAGGGGACCCGATTTTGAGGTTTTGGGGATGAATTGGGACGCTTAGGGACCCGAATTTCGTCCCTCTCTACTGCTACGCACATACTCGAGGCAACCCCACCCTTTTAGCCCTTCATCGTTGCTGCTTCCGGTGGCTGCCGAAACCGAGCTCAACCGCCGCCAGCTCTCCGGCCTTGGTCGCGCCGCCCATCGGCGTCTGAAGCGCCATCGCGCCCCCCCCGGTTCCTTATCTGGCTCAACCCCCGTCTCTCTCTCCTTGCGATGGGATGGAGGTCGGCCGGTGCCCAACTCACCGGTGCACCGCCGCCGCCGTCCGTCGACCCCAGCTCACCGACCGTCGCCGCCCCCCTCTCTCTCTCTTCCTCTCTCGCCCCCGAGGTGTGGGTTACCGGGGTTGGGGGTTTGAAAACCCCTCCCCCCTGTCGTGGTTTTCTCAGCCGAGTAAGGGGCTTCGCCCCCCCTACCTATATTTTTTTTTTTTTTGGCTTAATAACATGCTTCAGCCAGGTTCCAACTCCAAACTTATTAATGAGTCTAAACTCGAGTCGAAACGTCCTACAATTAACACCCTTAATCACACTTCGGAAATCGACTAAACAAATCGAAAGACGATTTTAAAAACTCCAGTTAGCATCGATTCAATAATTTTATAAATAAGTAACATCAATAATAACGTAAATCAAATAGGCGTTCTTTTTAATAAAATTAATCGTTTAACGACTAAATTAAACTATCAATATAATTTAAAGACATAAATAACACGAATTAACTTTAAAATCAATAATAGCTATAAGAATCTTTTTAATAAAATTACAGCTTCCAAAACCAAATCGATAATCATTTAACTCATATAGTTACTAAAATACGATTTTATAACGTAAAAAGGTAAGACAGGCAACTTAATAGAAAACGATAAGGTGGGGTCTTACAGTAGATGCCCTGACTGATTAAAGGTGTATAAGGACATGTTCCTTACCGATGTCATGCAAAGAAAAGAATCCAAGAAAAATTTAATGGAAATAAAAATTTATTTCTAGGTGACCAACTTTATTTTCTCAAAGCATAAGACAAAATTAAAAGATCATTGTGATTCGACCTAAATCCCATGGAGTTGTCTAACCTATTGTCACCTATTTAGATTTATTGAGAAAACCATATGAGCTCCTCATACAGAACTAAGAATTCAAAGCAATATATCAATATGAAAAAAAAACTATTTCAAAATGAACTATATAGATTTGTGAATTTTTTGTTTATCCAAAATTATAAGCTTCTTCATTTGAAAAGAAAACGTGTATTAAAAGATCTTCAAAAAATTATTCCAAAAAAGTTGAGATTCATGATATATATTAGCAAGAACCCACACAAAGTTATTGAGGTACTTCTTCAATAAAACTCAAAAGAACATTAAACCAAGCCCATCTCATCACTCTCAGACTCATGTGATTAGTAAATATAAGTTCCATCAAGTAGGACACAAAGCTCATAAATGCCCCTTAAAAGAGAAAACTGTGCAACTCGAAGATAAAAATCTTGAAAAGGCAATGCTTTCCCTCCTAATCAAGAACGACTCAGAATGGGCTCTCTATGAGATTCAAACGTCTGAAGCTTCTGATCCCTAAAGGAAGAAGTCACAATATGCCATAACAATTGCAATACAATCACAAAAGATCAACTTTAACAAGAACTGCACCTTAAAATTATCTAAAAACTTGAGGAATTAAAACTTAAAGCTCAATATCTTCGGAAGCTTAGAACCCCATTACTAAAGGATAGAGTTACTGGGTTATAAATGCATCCCTTTAATCTTAAACAGTTAATGGAAATTTATCAAGGATAAGGATCTTACTACTCTGAATTCGTAGTAGTTAAGGAACTAAAACAAGAAATCCATTAGCTCAAAGCAGAAGTGAGGGATCAAATCAAAATGCGAAAATATCCATGTATTTCTTACCTTATAAGAACTTGAAGACCGAGTTTCTTCACTTGAATTTACAAAATTTGCTAATCAATCCACACCTTCTTCTCCTAAACTATGTCCACATGGCCAAAACCACGTGGCATTCCTTTCATCCATTAATCGTGTTGATTTGCAAAAATAGTATGTCTCTGTTACTATCAAAGTTAAAGATTTACAAACTCCATTCTATTGTTCTAATAGATAGTGGTGTCGGCATGAATTGCATTCAAGAAGGTTTAATTCCTTCTAAATATTTGAAAAACAAACAAAAAATGAGTTATGGAATTGGCTCTATACTTTTAATTAAGTACAAGGTCTCAGATTTCTATATTTGTAGTAATGGATATAGTTTCAAAAATATTTTTGTACTTGTTAATATTCAAACAAAAGGTCATTTTTGGAACCCTCTTCCTCACTCAAATTTACCCTTTTAGTATCGATTCTGAAGGAGTTTATGCAAATATTTTTGGGAAGAAATTTAGATTTGAATTTGCTTTTCCGATGAAAAAATTAAGATAATGCAGTTGGTCAAGAAACCTCAATCTCTAAAGCTATCATTGCTAATAAAAATTTAATAACTTTTCTACAAATAAAGAGTATTTAAGCAAATATTGATTAAAAACTTAACATGCCAAATATTCAATGAAAAAATTAAAAATATTAAGAAACAATTTAAAAATTATGTTTGGCTTAATATTCCAAATGCTTCTTAGGTTAGAAAGCAACGCATGCTAGATTTACCTTTTGAAAAAAAGTTTGATGAAAGAAATATGACTACAATAGCGTGCCCTATTCAAAAGAGTAAAAGGCATTTGGAATTTCGTAAAAAGGAAATAAAATCTTTGTCAGAATAAAAAACTTATTAGAACTTCCAAATCTCCTCGGAGTTGTGCAGCCTTCTGTGTTTACAATCAACCTGAAAAAGAAGTGTGGTGTTCTTAGGTTAGTCATTAATTACAAGCCACTCAATAAACATCTACAATGGATAAGATACCCAATTCCCAACAAGAAAGATTCACTAGGAAGATCATACGATGCAAAAGTGTTTAAAAATTTTGATTTCAAGTTAGGGTTTTGGTGATATCAAATTACAGAAAAGAAGATACAAAACTGCATTTATAGTTTAATTTGGACATTATGAATGGAATGCAGTGCAATTTGGACTAAAAAATGCTCCTTATTTACTCAATAAAGTTAGCTCAGCACAACCATTCATAGTGTCACACTTCAATAATTCTAACTTGTATTCAAAACGCCGATGATGGGTTCGTTTACAAACCACTACAAGAGAATTCAAGATCATCACAACAATCCCACAACCATTATGGTAACAGTATTTTGCAATACCCAATGAAATTCTTGGCACTCAAAACAACACTTTATGGAATATGGAACACTCAACGGTTTTAATTAATGAAGCAAGGCCACAAATTCAAGGAAATCAAACACCTATGCATAGCACCTATGAGTAATTTTCATTACTAATTATAGAAAATTTACAAGTTTTGTTAGTAAATGTATTCGTGAAACTCCGTTTACAACTATTTAAGATCATTCTTCACATAACAGTATTGTTGAAAGTACTTCAATAATTTAACTTTCAACTATTCAAATGTCAGAGATATTTTAATTTACTATTCACTTTACTATTCAAGCTACTTTTTCAGAATATTTAAGGTTTCCAAGCTTCTATTAGAAAAGGCAAGCTTCTTCTTCTCCTCAGTTCCTGTCATGAGCTTTTCTTTCTATCAGTTGCTCCATTCCTCATTTTCTTGTAATTATCCTTCTGCCAGTTGTCAACAATAGTGAGTTCCAATTCAATTTACTATTCATTTCATGCTTACTATTCATTTGAGTTCATTTTACTCTTCATTTTCTTATGTTTGATTCAATAATTGTTTATGTTTTGTTAATTGATACTTGGTCTACTTCCCCATTCATAAGGAATCCTTTTAAAAAACCCCGAGAGGGAGATAGAGATGGTGAAAACCATAAGGCATTCCTTTCACCCATTAGTCATGTTTAGTTGTCAAAATGGTATGTCTCTATTACTATCAAAGTTAAAGATTTCAAACTTCATTCTACTGCTGCACTAGGTAGTGGTGTTGACATGAATTGCATTTAAGAAGGTTCAATTGCTTCCTAATATTTTGAAACAACTAAAGAGAAAAGGACTTGTGATATTGGCTCTATGCTTCAAATTAAATACAAGTTTTCATATTCCTATATTTGTTGTAATGGATATAGTTTCAAAAATATTTTTCTACTTGTTAAAAATACTCGTGATATAGTTTGTGCAAATATTTTTGGGAAAGCATTTAGTTTTGAATTTGCTTTTCTAATGAAAAACTATAGATATTTCAGTTTTTAAGAAATCTCGACCTCTAAAGCAATCATCACTAAAGAGAAACAAATAGCTTTTCTCCAAATAGAGATTGTTTAAGCAAATATTGATGAATATATTACCATAGCGACAATTCAATGAAAAATTCAAAATATTAAGAAACAATTTGAGAATTATGGTTGGGTTGATATTCCAAATGCTTTTTGGCATAGAAAGCAACACATAGTAGATTTACCTTATGAAAAAGAGTTTGATGAAACAATTATTCCAACAAAAGTAGTGCCCATTCAAATGAGTAAAAAACTTCTAGAACTTTGTAAAAACCAAATTCGATCTTTGTTAGTCAAAAAGCTTATTAGACCTTCTGAATCTCCTTGGGGGTTACGCAACCTTCTATGTTCACAATAAAGCTGAAAAAGGAGTTTGGTGTTCTAGTTTAGTCATTGATTATAAGCTACCAAATAAACTTCTACGATGGATAACATACGCAATTCCCAACAAGAAACATTTAATCGGAAGATTATATGATGTAAAAATATTTTCAAATTTTGATTTGAAATCAGGCTTTTGGTCAATTCAAATTGCAGAAAAAGACATATACAATATTGCACTTACAGTTTCATCTGGGCGAATTGAATGTAGTTCTATTTGGACTAAGAAAATGATCCTTCTTTTACTCATTAAAATCACCTCAGCATAGCCATTCAGAGCATCACACTCCATTAATTATAGCTTGCATTTAAAACACTGACCATGCTTTGTTTGCAAAACACTACAAGAGTATTCAAGATTATCACAACAATCTCACAACCATTAGGGTAACACTATGCAGTGGTGCTTAATGAAATTTTCAACATTGGACACAACATTCAATCGAATACATGAGAAAGAGGGTGAAAGAAATTAGAGGTTTACCTTGAAACTTTAGGCGAAAAAGAAAGAGGTGGAGAGATGGCACTGGTGGCCCAATGGGTAGTCAGCGACCTCCCTTGGCGGCCGACTGTGGTCACTGGCATGGTCGCTGTTGGCGGCCAACAGGGTAGGGTCACAACAAGGGAGGGGCAACGGGAGACAGGAGATGAGATTTTAGGAGTTTTGGATATTTTCCTCATGAAATTGATTTTTATCAATTTGTTTTTCTTTTTCCCCTCAATTTTTTTATGCTAGATTTTTTATGCCTTTACTTCATTTTTATTATCCTTTTTTTTAAATGATATTCTTTCCCTTTAATGAATTAATTACCTTATTAATTGGGCAATATAATAGCTTACACATATATGTATACACACACACACACACACACACACACACACACACATAAACATATATACATATACATATACATATACATATATCACACACACACACACACACACACACACACAAAAACACATACATACATACATACATACATATATATATATATATATATATATATATATATATATATATATATACATACATACATACATACATACATACATACATACATACATACACACACACACACACACACACACACACACACACACACATTAACTAATCTTTGTCATTTTTATACAATATTTACCCTCAAAATGATATTATTACATTATTTATTTGCTGTAGTGCTAGACAAGTTAATAGGCATATTATTTTATAAAAAATCTAAACACGAGACCAGTCACCACTCGTGCCCCCGCAAAATGTGTTAGCTTGAAATACTGAAATGAAGCGCACGAGGTTAATTTTTATTAAGCTTAATTAACTTTTGAGTAATTAATACAAATTAAATTCGGGTCATTACAACCTTCCCTTCTTGAAAGAATTTTTGTCCTCAGAACTTAAAATCCATATAAATTCGCCTCAAAATAATGGGAAAAAATTTAGTCATCATTGCTTTCATGACTACTTCTGTAATCTTCAAGTGAACAAGATTGGGTGAGTGACCTAAAGTAAAGTACACCTTCATTCTTGATGTCATTTGATGATCTCACTCGATAATAGGGTTGGGCTTCAATGGTGTTTGATCTAATGGATGTTGAGCCCCTAATTAAATTACTTTTATTTGTTCTAAAATCACACAATGATCTTGCTTTTGAGTCCTTATGCTCTTATGTTTGCATAGTTTTAGAACCAACAAAGTTGTAACATGCTAGGTTAACTAGGCATGGGGAGTTCATCTTTAGCATTCTGTTACTGAAAAACCTTCCCATATTAATATTCTAAAAGTCTCTTACTACTCTTTTTGAAGGTAGTAAAAGATATATTTCAGAAGCACAAAGTAATGAACTTCTAGGTATACGAGGATTGCAACAGTTATGAAAACTTCCAATTAGCTTCTAACTTGTAGGAAATAGATCGGCAAAAGGAAAAGGTGGCTACAAGAATGATTCAACCAGGCAGTGGTAGGTGCATCATGAAGTGAATCCAAATTCTCAAGAGTAGATAACAATAAGCTAACATCTAACATGTGAAAGGTTTAGCGTGACATACATTGAATAACGATAAGCGTATCGAGGGACTTCAAAGATAAATGACACTGTAAATTATGTCTAATTGAATGTTAATACCAAGTAGGGATGAAATGAAGACTTTAAGGGCTACAGGTGGCCAACTAGTATACATTATCGTTCATTCCATCTACAAACATGAATCGAGTGCAAGAACATGATATTACAGGGTAAGATGATTATTTGTAAGAACTGAAATAACTTTACCATAAACTTTGCGAATGGATGATCAAGTTAATCGAATATTTTCTCTTATCAAGAGAGGTCAGATTGTATCTTTTATCAAATTGAGTTGTACAGTAACATCAATGTGAAGCAAAGTCAAGCAAAACTCCATGCACGAGCACACTTTTGATGAAATGGGAAAAGATGTCATGACAATCAAGAGTATTAGGGTTCCAACAATTTTTTGAGATCCAAAAAGGAGTGTATGTAGTTGAAAAGGAATGCATTTAATTGAGAAGGGATATATAACTTTGGTGTGATAACAAGGTTCAAAGACAAATTTAGTTGTACTAGAAAGAAAGCACGTGTTTTTGCCTTAGGAGCTTTAAGACTTTAAAGGTATGAGATAGAAAACAGCATAGTGAAAAGGCAAATTTTCAATGATGGGATTTTTAAATGGCAAAGAGAATGATGTTTATAGTTCATGAGATTGTTAAATATGGGGTATGTTAAAGGAAAGGTGTCAATGTAAAAGACGAGTTTTATTTACAATTGTGGATGCCAATCAAAACCCTTTATGTAAATCATTTAGATCAATAAATTAGATAACAGTAGAGAAATAATGTTGATCATTAAACTAGAGATGACTAAGGGGATATATAGAAGATTGATAATAATGAGAATATTTTTTATGGAGGTCATTATTTCAAGGAATAAATTGCAGAATATGAAATGACAAGTAATGGAAGATGAAGTGAAATAAAAATAACCCTAAGCATGAATATTTTAGTAATGGATGGCAATGAGGATCAAATATTTCGAAAGTTTAGTTACAGAAAAGAAGAGAAGGCAATCAACATTGATTTAAGAGCTCAATAAGTGCCACAAATGATTAGTTTAAATTTATGATAAAATGGTTGAAAGGTAGGTCAAATCCCACCATCTCCAAGGAATAGAATGTTGAAGATGTTGATATGAAATAAAGTCATAGAATGGTTCCTTCATATAAGGATTTCCCCCCTCCCTATGAGAACTCCCATTTGAAATATGAGATGTTCAAAAACATGTAGGCTAATAGGATTAGAAGTGGCAATAGAAAAGAAACTTGGTTGAATGTGTGGTGTAAATCGAAGGCAAAACTAGGAACAAATCGATGGAACAAAGACTTTTGTCAATGTATCTTTCATCGGTTGGGGAAGGGTCCACATCTAAGCCTATGTGATGGAAAGTCCTAAAATCATGATGGTTTCTAATTTATTCATAAGGACTAAGAGCAGAAATGAATGTGTCAAGTTATATAGATGAAGAGTTTATAGAAGCAACAATAGGAAAGGGACAAATGATGCAAGAAACAAAGTCATGTCATACTCAAAGCATTGCCTTAGAAACTCAAGTGACACTCGCAATGACATATAATTAGCAACTTAGAAAAGATGAAGAAAAGAGTTTAAAAGGGGGAGATCCTTTTAAATGTAATAAATTCAGGAATAGTGATAGAAGGAAAATAACAAGTGCCAAAGTGAGTTACAAGCAAGAGAGGTTGAGCTATCATGGGGAGGAGGATTGCAAGAAGTAAGCCAGGCAAAGATATTTAGGGAAGGCAAGAGGCGCACACATCTACTCGGCATTCGAGATTCCACATAAAGATTGATGTTATGAGGTAATTCAAGGATGGAAAGATATCTAATGAAGTATTGGTAAGGCAATCAAATAATTTTTACCATCAACGACGTCAATTTGGCTCAAAAAGAAATGATAGGTTTGGTTGCCGCAGAATGTTGATGGGTTTTGAGGGGGAATGAAAAATTAAATTAAAGAAAAAGGAAAATGGTGCCTCAAATACTCACGATTATCAGTCGTAGTACTTAAGGGTCGGTCCACAGGGAAAACGTGAGATTTATGGTCATATAAACAAAATGATTAAACTAAATTAACTAAACTAAGTGATGTTATTTAAAGCAATTTTAACAGCCTAATTCACCTAAATTCTTCTAATCTACTAAACGATTGTTTTTAACTAAGAATGAAAACTACTTGATAAACTAAGTCGACTTAAACATCAAAATCGAAATACTAACTCAGAACTAAATCAAACTCAAAGACGAGCTGCATAATCAAACTGAGCTTTGAAGCATAGCAAATTTATGATACCTAATCACCTACGGATCCTAATCAGGCTAAGCTAACTACGTTTACAAATCAACATAGGGGGGAACCGAAAACAGCACACAACAACCATTATCAACTGCAAGCAACAATCACCCATACAATCAAAGTTACCAGAAAATTGACAAATTACCTAAAAGAATTGCACCATCATAACTTTCGAACTAACAAACAGAGGAAGGGCACGAACAGGCAGATTCAGGGGAGGGGAAGTAAAACGGAATTGAAACAAAGCAACGAAAGCAGAATAAAACTCACAAAAACTGCAACAATCTTCGGTGAATCCAGAACACAACCCACTGAATCCAAACGTACCCATTCGAACCATCCAGAAACAGTGGAGAGGGGAAATCGAACGAAATTGAACGCCATAAACCCAGAATTTTGCAAAATCAAAATCGAAAGCTTAATTACAACCAAGGAATCTCGAAATTGCAATGAATTCAACCATAAACCGAATCTAAAACCTAACCCTAATTTCTGAAATTCGAAAGCAAGAGAACGAAATTGAAGAACACGAATCGAAATTGACAACGAAATTGAACGAAAATAAACCTAAAACGAAATTAAACCTAATCTACTCCTAATTACCTACTCTACGCTACCTCACTCCCCTTCTTCAATGGCGTCTTCGAAGCTTTATACCCGAAGCCCTCTTCACTTCTGACCCTTCGATTTGCTGCTTGCTTGGACGGTGGTGATGAAGCCAACGCATGGGGTGTCGTGGATGGAGAAGATGGAAGCCAGCGAAGGTGCTTCGTGGCAGTAGCAGCATGGTTGACGGTAGTGGGATGGGGCGATTAAGGTGAAACCGTGGGTGGGGGGTGGTTTCTAGTTTCGGGAAGGGGGTGTGCTGGAAGAGAGAGAGTAGATGAGGAGGGTAGAGAGAGAAAGACTGGGCATGGCAATGATGGAGCAGGGTTCTGGGTTCTCAGGGTTTCAGGGGTCGAAGGAGCAGGGGACGGGGAAAGAAGAGAGAGAAAGCAAGGAAAGGAGGGGGTTTACTTAAATGTGAGAACCGGGTTTTGCTAAACCGGGCCGGTCTGGTTTCTTTTTTTTCTATTTTTCCTCATATCTGAACCGGTTTTCTTAGAATTTGGCCCGGTTCTTCAACCTCCGACATTTCTTCTATTTTTCTCACTTTTTCCTCCATTTAAGCCCTTTTTCTGCATTTATTCAAAATCTGCAAAATAAAATAAAATCAATTAAAAACCTAAAAAATATTATTAAAACGAGCCTAAAACCGGTGAAAAAATACCTTAAAAATATCACATTTTTAGCTCAAACATAGAGCATAATGTGGGTGTGGCTAACTCTTGATTGTACCCTAAGAAATCAAGGGTTTTTAACAAACGATAAACAATTATGTATTGGTATACTACAAGGAAGGCTCGTTATTAATTGGTTGAAGGTTACTATAGGATCTCTTAAATCAGTATAATGGCCCATGTAGCGAAAGTTGCAAGGGTTGTATATGTTCAAAGAAAGTCATATGGGTTTCCAACCCTTACGTGGACACTTCCCATATCTTATTTGCCTAATAGTCCTCTGTTATGACATCAGCAGTCATATCTTGAAATACTCTCTCTGCTATGCCATCTTAATCTTATAAAAAATCACTAGCAGTATTCCTATAGAGTCTCTACAATATTTACTCAAGTCATCGCTTCCAATGTCCTTACCAGCATCACTTAAGATGCCTCAACATCACATCTTGTATGTTGAGCCCCTAAACTATTGTTCTTATATTATACTTCTCCATGCATCACTTATCACCCTAGATCATATCACCAAGTCTTGTCCGTTGATGAGTTAAGATATAGATTCTAACCTCTAAAGTTTCTGGTATACAAAGGTAAAGAGTATATGTACTTATATATTGCACCTTCTAGGCCTTTGCCGGTGATCCAAAGATGCGTAAGTGGCCCTTTCCTACAAAGTAAGAAAGCTTAAAATTCCTATGCATTACTCTTGTTTCTTTAAGGATTCCCATATCTATGTACCATTTCTTTTCACTTTTCTTTTCTTCTTCTGTTTTTCCCACTTTTCCCCCAAGTTAATCCTTGTGATTTTTACTCTAGCCAATATCATTATACTCCTACGGCCATTGGAACCTATTATTTATTTATGCCATGATCTCTCTCTCTCTCTCTCTCTCTTGTTTTTTTTTTATTTTGTCTAATCCTTTTTAGCCTCCAAGGAATCTACTTAACTAGTCACCTTGTACACTAATAATGTTCTCCACCTAATTTGTTTTGCATAATCAAATGAGCATATCTCAGGCGAAAAGCATGCATTACCTAGTCCACCAAATCTAGTAAGAAATTATTTACACTATTTTCTTGGAAGTTCTTACGAATATTTTTGGCACTTAGGTTTGCCTTCAATAATTTTCATACATCTTTATAGTTTGTTTTAGCTTCATAGTAAACCTGCACACATTGTAGTCCCTACCACCTCATGCAATCCCGAACCTCTAAGAGCTTTCCTTTCATATATTTTCAATGTTTTTCCAACATTCATGAGCTTACTGACACCCAGATTAGGGCATGTTTACTTGCATGACCTTAGTCGATCGCCCAAAGCTGGCGGTGTTAATTGACAACCCACATCTAAATGTCCTCCACCTTTCTATTACCTACGTAAGTGTTAAACCTGTTGTAAAGTATAGTGACTTGTCAGTATTCCCAGCATACGGTAGCCTATTTAAGTTCATAAAATCTTGAAATCAATTAATGATGACCCTTCTTTATGTGACAAACCCTAATCTACCACACACATCCATATAATACCAAGTACATGCATAAGCTACTGCACTGATGTTACATTAGTTGCTAGAGGACATTATTGTGACAACTCACTTATGGCAATGTTATACAACCTCCTATGTATATGACATTACAATGTTTTTTTGATATTGATTCAGCATAAGGATACAATAACATAATGCATTTCCCCTATCCAGAAAGCTGGTGTAGTCTGGCACTATATGTATCATATAAGAACTTTCAAGTAGCATCCTTAAGTCATGTCCTAAGCATCAACACACATAAACATTACGTATACTCCAATAAAATTTCTAAATTAGAGACATCCTTGTAGATCAAATGGGTAACCCAAACTTTGCAACATTGTCATTATAATTTTGGTAAGCTTCCCTTGGATGCGCATGTCAACAAGAGGTCAATTAAAAGCTTCATTACTTTGTTTACTCAATGATGGAGTCCCACAGTGCTAGTTAACTAGGTCATTAACTTTAATCCTAGGGCTAATGGCAACATGAATGTTGACTAAAGTATCCTCATTATGTACTCATGCTCATGAACTCGTAATTAACCTCACATTTAACATGTCCAACACAACTCTTAAATACCATAAAGCTCGCAGTGACCTTCTTAGGCTTGGCTCTAGTACCCCAAACGCTGGCTCATAATCACTAGGTTAACCTTAATCATCTTAACATTAATGGCAAATACGAAGAAACAGTGAGATTAGGAAGTTACTGACATCCATGAGAGGATAACACTTAACTAAGTTATTTAACATAAACATTACAACATGCTTTAGCTTATTTGAAAACCAAATGGTGCACAATTTATACATTCTTTAACTCAAATGAAAGTCCAATAACCTAGAAAGCGTACATTTCAACGATCCTTGACTTTATAATACATCACTGTGAGCTTGTCTCAACTTCGTTGACTAACTCCTTCCTTCTCTAGTGTTGGCAGGTAAGAACTTGACAATTTATTTACATAGAAAACATAAAACACAAATATATTCGAATAATAAGTTGAAGATCAATATGTTTACTCATATACTATGTACACAGAAATTCATTTCTTAGCAAGTGTGCAAATTTCAATTCATTTTATTTCAAAATGCAGACAAGATGGAATTATATTAAAACTATTACCAGTTACTATCTGAAACTTGAACTCAAATTTATGAGCTAAAATACGATCACTGAATAGTTCACTTGTTAGGCCAATTGGGTTTCTTGAACTGAGGTCGTGCGGGTGAACTGAACGGCGGAAAAACTTGTGGGTCCACTTGATTATGTGGAAAAACAATGATTGAAAATGATCCATCAAGTAACTGCACATTTTAAGATTTTGTTATGTATAAAGTATGTGAATTTTCGAAAGCTACAGTTAGTAAACACATCCGGTTTCTTGAAATATGCTATCTCCCTTAGGTATTGACCGGGGAATGGCTCGATGACAATGGCCTCATTTTCTTGATCCAGAGAATTAGTATTATTAGTATTTAACGAATTTTGTGGTGTTCATTTTGATAATTCTAATTACATGGGTGCATCACAAACGTGCACATTTTCAATGTGATATATCTATAATCATGGGTTTCATGATTTGGCATATCGTAATCAAGGGATTTTCTAACTTCGATACATATCGTTGTTGCTCTTATTATTTTTGTTATTATCGTTATTGTTGTTGTTGTTGTTGTTGTTGTTATTGTTATTATTATTATTATTATTATTATTATTATTATTATTATTATTATTATTATTATT
>JACYFF010002017.1:18142510-18158755 GCA_017589665.1 Selenicereus undatus
TTATTATTATTATTATTATTATTATTATTATTATTATTATTATTATTGTCATTTTTATTATTATTATTATCACTATTATTATTTCGATTAGAATTCAAGTGATGTTTTTCTCGTGCTCCTTCTATGAACTTCCAAGATCCACTTCACTTCATTGAAAACCAACTAATCAGCGAATAGTCAAATCAAATTGGAAAGGTTTGTCTAATTTGTCTCATCACAACGAGTAAATTGCCATGCAAAGTTAGCAGGTGGAAGATTATTTCATTCATCTCATTATTCTGTAGTGAACTTATAATCTTAGTTTGCTTATACTATTACCCATTTTCATTACAATTGCACCTTTTTTCTTTTTCTGCCTCACTCAATGTCATAATTTACTTTTATAGGTCCCATGACAAACAAATCAAGCATCAAATCTCCTTTTTAATTTTGACAATTATTAAAATTGCCAACATAAGAGTATCCTATCAAACCCTAGAAATTGAGAATTATACATCAACCTCTCTCTGAAAGTTGAACTATGCGTAAAGTTACAAAAAATCCTAAACCAAAACTTCAAAATTCATAACTTGGAAAATACACACCAAACATTCATACAAATTTGTATGAAATTGAAAACTATCATGGAAAAGTTATAGTAAATTTTTTATAATTTTTGTTCAGCCAATAGTTGACAAAATTTAAATCAAGGGCTGAAATTATGCGCTGCACAGGGCAGTTTTAATCGAAAATTCATAACTCAAGCAATACATATCCAAAAATTTACGACATTTGACACAAAATTGTCAAATATTATGCTTATTCTCCAGCAACGTTTTTCAGATTTTCCTCCAATCCCATCCTTCCTAAATATTAAAACAATGGCCGAAAATATGCATCAAAATAAGGCAATTTAAATAAAAATTCATAACCCATAAAACACACATTCAAAATTCTAGAAACATTTTATGGAATTGCCAAATTTTATAGCGAAGTTATAGTAAAATGTTCATAATTTCTGGCCAACTAATAATTCCTGAAAATTATAACACTGGCAAATTTTTTGAAAATTTAGTTTTTTTTCCCCATTTTCAATCTTCTAGTCCAAATATTTTATGAAAGAACCCGTAATTTGCTAAACATTAGTTTAATTCATGGCATACTAGACCGCCTACAACCTGAATTTCATCAAATTATCTCAAGTAACCAAAATCAATGCTTCAATCCCTTTGAACATTTATCCATTCCCAAATAAATTCATTAATTTCACCAAGTTGAGGAAATTAAACTAATACAACAAAAAGAGGGTGAAAGAATTTGGAGCTTTACCTTGAAACTTTAGGAAAAAAACAAAGAGGGTGGGAGATGACTGTGGTGGCTTTGTATGTTGTAGGTGGCCTCCAATGACGGCCGACTGTGACCACCAGCATGGTGACTATTGGTGGCCAGTAGGGTGGGGTCGCAGTGGGGAAAGGGGCCAGGAGATGAGAGTTTTGGAGGTTTTGATATTTTTCTTATGAAATTGATTTTTATGGCTTTTTTTTTCTATATTAATTTTTTATTGTTGATTTTTTATTGCCTTTCCTCAATTTTTGTTTTCCTTTTTTTAAAGGATATTCCTTCCTTTTAATGAATGAATTACCTAATTAATTGGGTAATATAATACCTTATTTATCTACTTATTTGCTCAATTGTTCTGGATTACTCTAATTTGAATAATAAACTTACACACACACACACACACACACATATATATACATATATATATATATATATATATATATATATATATATATATATTCATATTATTAACTAAGCTTTGTCATTTTTACACAATATTTATCCTCAAAATGGCATTTTTACATTATTTGTTTGCTTTAGTACTAAAATATTTAATGAGTATTATATTATAAAAACTCTAAACACGAGGCCATTTCACCACTCGAGCCGCTATAAAACGTGTTAGCCTGAACTACTGAATTGAAGTCAACGCAGTCAATCTTTTATTAACCTTATTTAACTTTAATTAATATAAATTAAATTTGGGCAATTATAACATTCCTTTCTTGAAAGAAGTATCATCGTCAAAACTTGAAATTTAGTATAAATTCGCCACGAAATAATTGGAACAAACGTAGTCATCATCTCTATCATGACTATTTATGTAATTTTCAAGTGAACAAGTTTAGGTGAACGACTAAAAGTAAAGTACCCCTTCAGTCCAACATCATTTGAGAATCTCACTTGCGAATAGGGTTGGCCTCCAATGCTATTTGATGTCATACATGCTGAGCCCCTAAATTACTCTGATTTAATCTAAAGTAAGATAATGATCCTGGTTTTAAGCCCTTATGCAGTTATGTTTGTATAGTTTTAGAACCGACACAGTTGTAGCATGCTAAATTAACTAAACATGGGGAGTTCGTCATTAGCATTATGTTACTGAAAATCCCTCCCACATTCCAAAATTGGAACTTCTAGGTATACGAAAGGATTGGCAGCAATTATGAAAAATTCCTATTAGCTTTGAACTTGTAGTCATAAGTTGGGTAAAAGGAAAGAGCGTTTGCAGAGACTGATTCAACTAGGGCAGTGGTATGTGCGTCATGGAACGAATCAAAATTCTCAAGATCAGATAACAATAAGCTAACATCTAACATGTAAAAGGTTTAGCATGACAGATATTGAATAACGATAGGCGTATCAAGGGGCTTTGAAGATGAATGACACTGTAAATTGAGCATAACTGAATATTAATACCAGGGAGATATGAAATGAAGACTTTGAAAGCTGTAGGTGGACAACTAGTATACATTGTTGTTCATGCCATCTACACACATGAATAAAAGTTCAAAAATATGATATCGTAGGGTAACATCGTTATTTATAAGAAATGAAATGATTTTACCGTAGACTTTAGGAATGGATATTCAAAGGCAATCGAATATTTTCCCTATCAATTTAGATCATACTGTATCTTTTATTCAAATTGAGTTAGACAAATCAATTTGAAGCAAGGTCAAGCAAAACTCCATGCACAAGCACACCTTTAATGAAATGTTAAAAGATGTTATGCCAATCAAAAGTACCAAGGATCCAACAATTCTTTGATATCGAAAAAGGAGTGCTTTTAGTTGAAAAAGAATGCATTTAATTGAGAAGGGATATATCACTTTAATGAAACAAGGTTCATAGGCAAATTAATCGGTCATAAGATACTCAATTTATCTCACATATTCCATCTGATGCCTACATCAACCGGCCCAATCTACATTTAATGAGCTCAAAAACTCAATAATCAACTGGTCATAACGTGCACAATTCATATCAACATATTCCATCCAACCCAAGTTACTCAATAGAGTCACAACATCAATGAGCATTTCCAATTGTCTCAAAGAATCTGCATGCCAAAAGTTTATCTCACTTGTTTTCCTATGACTTAGAGTTTTGTACTTTACCTTTTGTTCATTATTCACAAAAATTAAACCCCTAGTGCTAGGAGGTAGAATCAAGGTATAAGCATCCTTAGTACCTTTCGTTTTTTAGGGTGCTTGAGATGATGAAGATGCTTTTGATGATTTCTTTAGGGGAGGGGAAGACGTATGGATGATTCACCAACCCGTTTCTTGCCCATAGTGCCAAATTGAGTGCGAATTCAAGCCTATGGAGTGCAAAAATGGAAGAAATGGGCAAGCTTTCTTTCTCTACAACCTTCCACCTCAACAATGGAGGCTAAGGCTTCATAGAAAGAAAGTGAGTGGGTTGGGGATGAAAGAGGGTAAATTTGACAGAATTTGTGGTGGAAATGGGAGATTGTGGATGAAAGTGGTGATTTTGTGAAAAAATTTGAGGATTTGGCAAGAATTTGAGTGGTTAGTGAGAGGGAGAGTAAGGCTTAGAGAGAGAGAGAGGGGTTACGTAGAAAGCGAAAGTGTAGAGGAAGAAGAGAAAAATCGAAGAAGGTTGAAACCATGGATTAAATAGGCTAAGCAGTGCCACAGTCATACCCCTTGGCATGGGGCTGCTAGACCAACTCTCTGCATGGATTTTTTCTTGGCTGTGACTGGCATGCACATGCCCCTAGCAAAGGGGCACCTTGCCATATCTTTACCTATCACTCTTTTTGGCCTTGGTTTTTCTTGCTTCCAAATCCTTGTTCTCACTCAAAATTGTCTCTTTTTTTTTGCTTTTTAGACCTTTCTTTTTCTTGTCTCTATTAGTCATTTTATTCTCTTTCCTACTCTTTTTTCACCATTTTTTCTAAATTTTTTTTAAAAAAAATTTCAAACCTTTTTCTTGCTTTTTTTTTCACTTTTTATCTCTCTCTTTTTTTTTAACACTCACACACCTATGTACACTATGCACATTCGTACAATGACTCAAGACATGACTACATGGAGAGCGGAGGTTCATAGAGGAAGATACACTCCACGTCCTCTTCTCTCGGTAGTTCCAACATGGGCTTCAATCTATGCATGTTCACCTTGAACACTTTGTCCTTGACGGGGTCCCTAATTTTAACCGCTCCACGGGGGAATACTTTAACCATAACAAAGGGACCAAGCTGCCTAGACCGTAAATTTCCTGGAAACATATGAAGCTGGGAATTATATAAAAACACTTTTTGACTGGGTGAAAATTGCTTTCTATGAATGAGTTTATCATGGAAGAATTTGGCATGCTCTTTGCTTAAGCAAGTATTATCATATGCTTCATGCCTAATTTCTTCCAACTCATTCAAATTAAGCTTCCTTTCCTCACCGATCGCTATCAGACCAAAATTTTGGGCCCAAATTGCCCACTAAGACCGATGTTCAAGCTCAATAGGAAGGTGGTATGGACGCCCGAAAACCACCCTATAGGGCGACATGCCCATGGCGGTTTTGAAAGTCGTTCGATAGGCCCCAAGTTCATCAATTAGCTTATCCGCCCAGTCTTTTCTATTCCTATTAACAGTCTTTTCAAAAATTTGCTTAACTTGCGTATTCGAAACCTCTACTTGACCTTTAGTTTATGATGGTACAAAGTAGCCAGATGATGGAGGATAGAATACCTCTTAAGTAGTGCATCAAAGGATCTATTTTCGAAATGGGTCCCTTAATCACTAATGATGGCCCTAGGCATCCCATATTTCGTAAAATGTTTTCTCTTAAAAACTTCACAATCACCTTGAACTCATTCATCCTTGTATGAATGGCCTCTACCCAATGTGACACATAAAATCCACACACAAAGAGAATGTACTCATTCCCAAATGAATTCGGGAATGGACCCATAAAATCTATACCCCATACATAATATATGTCCACAACAATGACGGGGGCGAGTGGCATCATGTATTTTCTACCTATCTTGCCCATTTGATGACAATGCAAGCATCTTTTATAATACTCATAGACGTCTCTAACTAAGGTAGGCTAATAGAACCTGCTTTGAAGAATTTTTGCCAGGGTCTTTTGCCCACTAAAGTGTCCTCCACAGGATTGTCCATGGCAAAAAGAGAGCACATTCTGAAAGGGCTCATCAAGGACGCATCTTCTAATGATTTGGTCTAGATAATATTTAAATAAGTAAGGATAACTCCATATAAAGAATTGAACCATGGATAGAAAATGATTCCTATCATCCTTATTCCAACCCCTAGGCATTTCCCCAGTCACTTGATAGTTCACTATGTCAGCAAACCATTGCTCTACTTGAGCCCTAAACAATTGCTTATTAGGGAAACAGTCACAGATCGGGGATTTACTTGCATCATTTGTCACTTGCCTAGATAGATGGTCTGCTACCGGGTTTATGAAACCCTTCCTATCTTTGATCTCATGATCGAATTCTTGTAGAAGCACAATCCATCTAATTAGCCTATGCTTTGCATCTTTCTTTTCCATTAAACATTTCAGGTTGGCATGGTCAGCTAAAACGATAACATGAGACCCTATGAGTAAGGTCTAAACTTTTTGAATCCGAAAACTGCCGCCAAGAACTCTTTTTCAGTCACTGTTTAATTCACTTGCACCTCTTTCAAAGTATGACTCGCATGGTAAATTACATGGTGGCTTCTTATCAATTATTTGTCCTAGAATTACCCCAACTACATAGTCGGATGCATCACATATAAGCTCAAAAGACTCCCAAACAGGAGGATGCAAGATGGGTGTCGTAGTAAGTGTCTTTAAGCTTTATAAACGCCACTTGACACTCCTTGGAGAAGTGGATGGGCATGTCCTTGGCTAGGAGTAAGGATAAGGGTTGAGCATTCTCACGAAAGGCGTCAATGAATCTTCGGTAAAAACTAGCATGCTTAAGAAAGGGTAGTATATCCTTCACACAAGTGGGGAGGAGGAGGTTTGCAATCAAATCCACTTTCACTTTGTCTACCTCTATACCCTCACTAGAGATAATATGGCCATAGACAATCCCTTTCATGACTATGAAATGTCATTTTTCCCAATTAAGAGTCAAATGCTTGTCCCGACACCTTCTCAATAATTATCCCAAGTTAGCTAAGCAGTCCTTAAAAGAGTCTTCATATGCAGAGAAGTCATCCATGAAAATCTGAAGGCATTGCTTAACTAAGTCGGAGAATATCAAGATCATGCATCTTCTGAAGGTTGTCGAGGCATTGCAAAGACCAAAGGACATTTTCTTAATGGCATAAGTGCCAAAAGGGCATGTACATGTGGTCTTTTCTTAGTCTTCGAGGGCAATGGGGATTTTGGTACAGCTTGAATACCCATCTAGGAAGCAATAAAAAGCCCGTCCTGCTAATCTCTCTAACATTTGATCCAAGAAAGATAAGGGAAAGTGATCCTTTCTAATCGGAGAGTTCAACTTTCGCTAGTCAATGCATACCCTCCACCCGGATTGGATTCTCGTGGGAATGATCTCACTCTTGTTGTTATTGACCTCGGTGATACCGATTTTTTTAGGAATAGCTTGGACATGGCTCATCCACTTACCATCCGAGAAGGGTTAAATAATGTCATGATCCAACCACGTAAGGATTTCTTTCTTTACCATTTCTTGAAGGGTGGGGTTCAATCTTCTTTGTCTATGCTAGAAAGGTTTGGCATTATCCACAAGGTGTATGCGATGTTAAAATATGGTGGGATTAATGCCACGAATGTCTGCTACGGTCCACCCTAATACTTCTTTGTTTTCTCTTAATAAGTCTAAGATTTAAGTTTCTTGGTCCGAATTCAAAGCATTAGCAAGTATCATAGGAACAGTCTAATTCAGATCCAAAAATGCATATTTGAGTGTGTTCGGAAGGGGTTTTAGTTCAAGAGAATAAGAAGATGGCAGACTAGGAGGTGCCTCTTTAGATGGAGTGCGAATGAAATAGAGGGATGCAAGAATGGATGCATGTAATGAGTCATCACATTGGTCCTCAAATGCAAATGTATCATTTTTAGGCTCATAACCCATAAATGCCTTATACACATATGGCATTAAGTCTTCTTCATAATCAAGTTCTCCCCCCCCCAACCAATACAAAGTCACCCATCCAATTAAGGTTGTGGTAGTCAACATCATCAAAACCCATTGGTTGCTTTTAAATGTAAAACGCATTCAATTCTATCATCATATTTTCGAATGTCAATTTTAATTTCCGATCCTTACAATTAATAAGAGCATTAGAAGTAGCTAGAAATGGTCAACTAAGGATGATCGGTATTTTATTTTCAGAACTCATTGTACCCTCGGTCTCTAACACTACAAAGTCTACTGAAAAAATGAATTTCCTCACTTTGATCAACACATTGTCAACCATCCCTCTAGGAAGCCTAGTGGAACGACGACTAACTAAAGGATCATCTTCGTAGGCCTTAGCTCCCCTAAACTCAACCTCTCATACACAATGAAAGGTAAGAGGCTAACACACTAGTACCCAAGTCAAGAAGGGCTTGGTGAATGTTGTGATTGTCAATCACAATTGAGAATATGGGGTACCCCATATCCTTAGATTGAATAGGCACTTGATTTGAAATGATTGAGCTCATACTAGAGGCCAAGAATGCACTTTTAGGGACATTAGTGGCTCTCTTAGTGGTGCACATGCCTTTATGAAAGCAAGCATAGGGGGTGTTTGTTGTATCAAATCAAGTAGGGGAATGTTGATCTTGATTTGGGAGAAGATCTCCCTAATATTTTCAACATGAGATTGCACCTTCTTCCCCTTTAGCCGGTTAGGGAAAGGAGGTGAGGGCTTAGAAAGACAAGGGGAAGGATTAGGAGAATCCATAGGAGAGGTGGAATTATGGACTGACTCACTCTCCTTAGGTTCATCTACCTCTATATATGGAATTGGGACCATTGGGAGGAAGCACATGATCACTTTGAGGGGAAAGAGAGGAGATGAAGAGGAAGGGGAATCATTCTCATTTTGCTAACCCACATGAGTGTCAGCCTTTTTACATGATTGTAAAGAAATTATGACATTCACTTTTCGAACGTCATTAGGGTCAAATGAAGAGGAAAAGCCTCCTCTTGGGTTCACCTCAGATTGACTATGAAAACCCCCCTTTTCCTAGACATTGCTAATTGAGCAAATTGTTCACTCATTGTCTTCATAATTCTCTCATTTGGTTCCTTAAATTTTCTAATTGTCCTCTTCATGTCATTGACTTTCTTGTTTACTTTATCCAATTCATTATAACTGGGAGGGGGATATTGAGCCACATGTGGTTAAGGATAAGGAAGTCCCCTAGAAGCATTGTATGCCATTTAGAAGAGTGGCTTTTGATAAGCTGAAGATGAGGAGTTCCCATGAAAACCCCCACCTTGATTGTTGGACATCAAAGCATTGGGCCCTGTCAATGAGAAATCAGGGTGCTTAGCCCACCCCGCATTGTAAGTAGGGGAGTAGGGATTAAATTTTGGCCTTCGAAAGGCCACATTCACTTGACCTTACTCTAGGCTTGTAACCAACTGTTGAGCAAATAGAGGACACGTGCTTGGAGAGTGATCAGTGGACTAGCATTGAGAACATGAGACCATTCAGGGAGGGGACAAGTTTTTTAAGGTTTGAGATAGCACAAAACCCTTCAACATATGTTTAGGGGTAACAAATCTAGAATCAATGTATGTGGTATCTACCACCGTATGAACTCCTCCCTTTTGGCTATTAGTCATAGCATGTAGACCCTCATCTCTACTATTCTCCCATTGCAAGGTCTTTTCAACTAACTCCTCTAGGAAATCCCAACCCTCAGTCTCACTCTTGTTTAAGAAACCACCTTGACACATAGAATCCACCATGGTTCTAGTTGCTTGGTCAAGATCCTCATAAATGATTTGGCACAAACACCACCTTTCCAAACCATGGTGTGGACATTGAGCAAGAAAGAGTTTAAACCGTTTAAAACACTTCCAAATGGACTCCTTCTCAGGTTGAACAAAGTGGTTATTTTCATTCCTTAATTTCACTGTTTTGTCATCCAGGAAATATTTCCTCAAGAAAACCGTTACAAACCCATCCCATGAGGAAATTAAGTTTGCTAGGGGGCTACGCATCCATTTTTTTGCTGAATCTTTTCATGCAAAAGGAATGAAACAAAACCTAACAATACCCTGTAACTAGGGGTAATAAAAAAACCAAACCGAAAAACCCAAAAATCAAACCGAAGAACTAGTTAATTGGTTTGATTTTTCTAAAAAAAATCGGTTTGGTTAACAGAATAAAAAAAATTAGCGGTTTCGGTTTCAGTCTCGGTTCTACCATTTGAGATTTGGTTAATCGCACAGTTAACTGAAACCAATACTTGCACTTTTATTAAAAGAAAAACTAAATTTTATATTGGTCAAGTGTAGACTTTATAATTATTAAAGATAATACTGAACATTGTTGTCGAATCGAAAAATTCGGTTAACTGATTTTTGGTTAACCGAAAGTTTCAGTTCGGTTTTCGGTTCACAATTTTTGCGAACTGACTTTCTGGTTAACCAATTTTCGATTAATCGAATTTCCGGTTAAGCGGTTTTGATCACCCCTACCTGTGGCACATTAGGGAATGATATCATCGAGCACACTTTCTCAAATTTACTCAAGAATAGGTATGCATCACCATCCCCATTGAATTTGCGAGGCATGGTCGTGTATTGAGGGCAGAAGGAGAATTGAACATCCCCACAGAGTTGTGGAATTTGAAAACAAGAGGGATGAGTAGATCTCGCTGGGTAGGAGAATTGATTAAGGCTCCTTGGAGCTGGAGGAGCAAGATGGGGTGGCACTTGGGCTTATTCCTGCACCATCTATTCGGGGTCTAGTGCTATGGTTAGGATTGCCAAAGTGTGGGGTGGTCTTTCAACATGAATCAACCTCCCACAACTAGGCGATCAAGCCCAAGCACTCATTCATTATCATTTTTTTATGCTTTTTTCTTTCGCAATTTTTTTTCCTCGAAATGATAAAAACCAAAACTATGTACAATTAAGTCTAAGTCAAAAGCAACTCAAATGCCATCATCGTCGGCAGCGTCAACATTTCGTTGATAATATTTTCTTATGGTTAAGAAGGGTAGAAAATCGTTCTCAGGGATGATTGGTAATTAACTTAAGATCAACTTGATTGTGAGAGTGATTTCAACTGTTAACTACGCT
The DNA here is from genome assembly GCA_017589665.1 of Selenicereus undatus. Classification (NCBI taxonomy): domain Eukaryota; kingdom Viridiplantae; phylum Streptophyta; class Magnoliopsida; order Caryophyllales; family Cactaceae; genus Selenicereus; species Selenicereus undatus. The sequence continues at coordinate 18,153,095 of JACYFF010002017.1, forward strand.
AAGCTAAGCTAAATTGCAAATTTAATAAACTCTTCTAAAAATGACTTGTCAAAGCAAATAACAACAATGAACACAATACTAATCTAACTAGTGTTCACTAGCTCCTAAAAAACACGTAGCACATGAAAATGGGGTGATCGGGGCTCAACATGGCCCCTGGAATGGCATGGCCATCAACAAAACTAGCATTCCTCAAAAGATCACCCCAAGGAAGACAATTTCTAAATTAAACTATGACTAACCATAATAAGTGCAATAAAAAGATAAGGAAGAGAAGAGTACTAATGATTTTTCAACCACTAATGACCAAGATTAAGAACTAACCCCATCACCAAGCCTTGATGATCTCCATTAACCATGAATCTTCAAGTTCGCAAAGACTTAAACTAGCTTAATAGTGTTGATGACCAAATATAGAGAAAAAGGAAATCAACAAAATGGATAATTGAGTTTTAAGAGGTAGATTTAGGTCCCAAATCCATTAAGGCTAAAGCCCAAATCTCCCCACAACCCCCAATGCATTAGACCTATATTTGGGGAGGATTGATATTGCTCAAAAGTAGAGACTTTGAAGGAATTTAGCAGAGAGAAAGTGAGATTATGCAATAAGGAAGAGAACAAATAAGAAATTTTGCAATGAAATTATTCTAAGGCTTAAACTTTCAAGCTTTCATTAATGGAGGTAAGAGAGTCTACAAGGCTAAGCTAGAGAGAGAAAATAGTTGCTCAAGTGAAGATACCCTAAAAAGATACCAAAAATTACCTTTTAAACCCTTACATCATCAAATAACTAAAAAACGTCAATTTGAGAGGAAAGGGGCATGGTAGTGCCATGTGGCACAGTGCCCCCATGCCAAATTTTTGTCTAGGTTTTCTCTTGTTTTGTTTGTGGCATGCCCTGCTGGCTCTTTGGCATGCCCTCTTGGTTCTTGGCACTACACTTTGATTTTTTGGCACTTCCTTTGGATTTTCCTTCAGAGTGGGTTGGGCTTTCCTCCAATTAAGCTTTTCTCTTATTCAAACGTACAAAACATAAAATATCATTAATTAGCTAATTTAAAGATTATTTGTGAGCTAAAACCAAATGTAATGAGGGTCAAAACTTTACCCAGTTAGGAATGAAATAGGATACATAATTATGTAATGTTGTGTTACAAGGAATGCTCAATATTTTTGGTTAAAGGTTACCATAAGCTCTTTTAAATCAATACAAAGGCCCATGTAGACAAAGCTGGAGGGGTCTGATATGTTCAATGAAAGTCGTCTGGGTTTTCAACCCTTATGTGGACACTATCCATATCTTATTTGCCCAATAGTCTTTTATTGTCACATTAACAGTTATATCTCTATAACACTTCCTCTATTGTGCCATGTTAATCGTATAAAAAATACTAGTATTCCTATAGAGTCCCCGTAATTTGTACCCAAGTCATCACTTCTAATCTCCTTACCAGCATGACTTGGGATGCCTCAACATCACATGCCCTATGTTCAATCCCAAAACTATTATGCTTATATTATACTTCTCCATGCAACACTAATCACCCTAGATCATATAACTGTGTCTTGCCTGTTGATTAGTTAAGATATAGATTCTACCCTCTAAAGTTTCTAGTATATAAAGGTAAAGAGTGTATGTACTTATATATCACAACTTCTACACATACCTTGTGATCTCTCTTGTATAACTAGTTGTTTCCCACAATGTAAGCAACCTTGAAATTCTTATCCACTGCTCTTGTTTCTCTAATGTTTCCCATAGCTATCTACCATTTCGCTCACCTTTCTCTTTTTCCTTTTTTTTTCCCACTTTTTCCCAAGGTTATTTCATACATCTTTGTGGTATGTTTCTCCTTCATAGTAAATCTATACACATTGCCGTCCCAACAACCTCATGTAATCTCAAACCTCTAAGGCTTTTCCTTTAATACATTTTTAAAGTTTTTTTGATATTCATCAGCTTACTAACACTTCGATTGGGGCTATGTCTTCTTGTATAATATTAGTTAATCACCTAAAGTCGGTGGTGTCAATTGACCGTCGCATCTAAATGTCCTCAACCTTCTAATCACCTACATAACTCTAAAACATGTTGTAAATTAAAGGTATCCCCAGCAAACGGTAGCCTACATAAGTTCACAAAATCGTGAAATTAATTAATTATGACCCTTCCTTTGTGTGACAACCCTGATTTGCCACACACATTCCATATAATAGCAAGTGCATGCATAAGCTACTGCACTGATGTCACATTATTCGCTAGAGTAAATTATTATGGCAACTTACTTATGACAATGTAGTAGGACCTCCTACGTATATGCCATTACAATGTCTATTTTTGATATTGATTCTGCATAAGGACATTGTAACAGAATGCATTTTCCCCGTCTAGAAAGTTGGTGTAGTATGACACTATATAAATCATATAAGAACTTGCAAGTAGCATCCTCAAGTCATGTCCTAAGCATCAACACATTCAAACATTATGTAAACCCTAACAAAATTTCTAAATTAGAGTCATCCTCATAGATCAAATGGGTAACCCAAACTTTGTAAGATTGTCATTATAATTTCGGCAAGCTTCCCTCGGACACACATGTTAGTAAATGGTCACCGGAATGCTTCCTTACTTTTTTTGTCGATGATGGAGTCCCACAGTGCTAGTTAACAAAGCCATTAGCATTAATACCAAGGCCAATTATAGCATAAATGATGACTAAACCATCCTCATTATGTATGTACTCAAGCTCATGAACTCATAATCTACCTCACATTTAACTTGTCCAACACAACTTTTAAACACCTTAAAGCTTATAGTGACCACCTTAAACCTAGCTCTAATACCACAACTATAAAGCCCCTGCTCATAATCACTAGGTTAACCATAATAATTTACCTTTGATGGCTAACACTATGAAAGAATGAGGTTAGGATTTTACCACCACCCTAGAGAGGGTAACACTCAATTGATTTTTTTAACATAAACATTACAACAAGCTTTAGCTCACATGAAAATCAAATGGTCACAATTTATACATTCGTACACTCAAATGAAAGTCCAACAACCTGCAAAACTTATATTTTGATGAAACATGACTTTATGATATGTCATTATGAGCTTGCTTATACGTCATGGACTGTCTCCTCGCTTGTCTATTATTGGCAGGTAAGGACTTAACAATTTATTCACCTAGAAAACATAAAACACAAAATATTAAAATAATAAAGCTCAATACGTTTGCTCCTATACTATAAAGATAAAAATTCTTTTGTTAGTGTGTGTGCGGTTTTCAATTCAGTTTAGTTCAATATGAGGAGGAGAGAGAATATATTAATATTGTTACAGTTAATATTCGAAATCGGAGCCCCAATTGATGAGCAAAAATGCCATCATTGAATAGTAATACACCTGTCAAGCTTATTAGGCAGCTTCACCTAAGGTTGCGTGAGTGGCCTAAAGGACGTATGCCTTGATAATTAATGATTTGTGTAAAACGTGTGAGTTTTAAAAAGGTACACATAGTTAACATACCTTGTTTCCTGAATTATGCTCTCTCCCTTAGGTATTGACTGCCGAATGGCCTGATGATAATGGCCTCATTGCCTGGGTCAAAAGACTTAGTATTATTAATCTTTAAAGAATTTTGTGGTATTCATTTTGATAATTCTAGTTACATAGATACACCATACGTATGCACATTTATCAATGTGATATTTGTATAATTAATTGGTTTCTAGATTTTGCTTATCATAATTAATTGGTTTTCTAACTTTAATACATATTATTGTTGTTCCGATGTTAATGATGATAATTATTATTATTACTCCTACTAAATGCTGGAAAAATATATATACGTGGCAAGTGGGAGTACGAACTCCCAGGTGTATGATACTACTACTACTATTACTACTACTACTACTATTATTATATTATTATTATTATTATTCGAATTTAGGTGATGTTTTTCTTGTGTTCTTTTTATGAGCTTCCAAGATCCACTTCACTTCCTTGATTACCAATTAATTAGGGAATAATTAAATCAAAGAAGAAAAGTTTGTCTAATTACAATGAGTACATTGTCATGCAACGTTAGAAGCTAGAGGATTATTTCTTTCATCTCATTATTTAGTAGCTAAGTTAGAGCCTTACTTTGTTTCTATTATTACCCACTTCACTTAAAACCTTCCCCTTTTTCTTGTTCTACTCACTCAATGGCCTAGTTTACTTTCATAGTTCCCATGACAAAATCCTCAAATCAAGCACCAAACCTCGTTTTTCACTTTGATGGTTATTAAAATTCACAATTTAATATTATCTTCTCAAACCTTGGAAATTGGGAAATATACTTCAACCTCTATCTGAAATTCAAACAATGGGCAAAATTACCATAAATGCTTAAACAAAACATAAAAATTGATAACTCGGAAAATGCTGACCCACGGTTCATGAAAATTTGCATAAAATTGAAAAATGTCATGGACAAACAACAGTAAAGTTTTTGTGACTTTCCTTCAACCTAATACTTTGCAAAATTTAAAGCAACGTCAAATTATGCACTACACATGCAAGTTTTAGTCAAAAATTCACAACTTAAAAAATAAATAGCCACAATATACGAAATTTTACTTAAAGCTATCAAATATTACGCTTACTAGATTTTCAAGATTTTCCTCCAAACCCATCCTTCCCAAAAATTACAGTGGACCAAATACGTACTAGAATACGAAAATTTCAATCAAAAATTTATAATTCATAAAATACAAATATAAATTTGTTAAAAGTTTTAGTGAATTGTCAAATATTACAGAGAAGATACAGTAAAAATTTCATAATTTTTTTCTAGCCCAGATTTCCTAAACATTATAATAGTGACTGAATTTGTGTAAAACCCGATTAATTTTTTTTCCATATTCATTCTTCAAATTAAAATAACCTGCACTAGAACCCATATTTTTTTGGATATAAGTTTAATTCATAGCATAATCATCAAATCTACACCACCTACAACGTCAAGTTCATTCAATTATCTGAAGAACCCTACAACCTCAATCCCATCCAATTTTCTCAAGAAACCAAAACCAATGCTCCAATCATCATTGAGTATCTTTCCAAACACAAATATATTCACAAATTTCACCAAGTTGAGGAAATTAATGAATACATGAAAAAAGAGAGTGAAGGAATTTCGAGGTTTACCTTGAAACTTTAGGCGAAAGAAACAAAAGAAAAAGAAGGAGATAACAGTGGTGGCCCAAGGAGTTCAACAATGACCTCCAGCAATGGCCAACTATGGTGACCAGTGTGGTGGCTGTAGGTGGCTAGTAGAGGAGGCCCCTAATAGGAGAGGGGGAATAGAGAGAGAGAAGATGAGAGATTGGGAGTTTTGGATATTTTTCATGTGAAACATATTCATATCACATCTTTTTTTTTCCTTTTTTTGCCCCATATTTTTTACGTTGATTTTTTATGACTTTCCTTCGTTTATATTTTCCTTTTTTTGGCAGACATTCTTCCCTTTTAATAAATTAATTAGATAACTAATGGGTAATATAATAGCTTCTTTATCTACTTATTGGCTTTATTATTTTTGATTTCTTTAATCTAATTACTACACTTATATATGTATATGTATATGTGTGTGTGTATGTGTGTGTATATAT
>JACYFF010002017.1:18159155-18242015 GCA_017589665.1 Selenicereus undatus
TATATACACACACACACTTTACATGGTCTTGAACATCCTTTCATGAGTGTTCACCCCTTTGCATATGCATCTCTTTAACTTGGTCGAACCCTCTTCGAGGTCACGGCCAGCATGTGCATGGTGTTAATATGATTGAGGCATTCGTTTGTTTATAATTCCATATGGGCCAAAAAGCCACCCTGTGTTATTATGATCTGTTTGTCATCCCTTTGAGTTGTTCCCTTGTCATTTGATTCACCCATGTCTGCCTAACCCATGGCTTAAAATGAATAATCCTATCCTATGCCAAGTTTGTAGAGCAATGTCGTGAGTTACTTTTGATTTGAGTAATATGCTTATTGGTGCGTTTTAGTGGTTGGCATTGACTGGCTGTTAACGTTGTACAGTTGGGAGTTGAAACAGTCCTTGCACCTTGGCCATTCTCTTGCCTCGTTTTTTTTCAAAAAAAAAAGAAAAAAAGAAAAATAAAAGCAAAGGCACAAACAAAGAAGAAGAAAAGTGCACCAATAAGATGTTTGGCCAAGGGATTTAGCAAAAAGAGAACTAGTTTCAACTCCCTTTTCTTTGTGTTTTGAATTATGGGATATTGGTAACGATTGTATTCTTGGTGAGGAGATGGCTGTCATTGCTCTCTACTTGGCTATGTAGCTCCTCCCATCTAAATTCTAGCCTCCCTTAGCTCTAGCCATAACCCTGATACAACCCTTGAAAAGTCCTTATGATTGACACCTGCATACTTTGCCTCCATTGATGGAGAATTTTGAGTGTCTTGCCAAGCCTATGGTAGAATGCGTGGATTGACAGTGATCTCGAGTGATAAATTTCTACCCTAAACAAATGAGGGGAGCCTTTCAGTTCTTAATCCTAAGGTGAGAATTTACCAGTCTAACTAGCTCACCAACAACTCAGTGGGAAGTAGGACACTTCTAAGTGGTTCAAAATGGGGTGTTTACTCTTGCACCATAGTTGAGTGATTTACATTTTGAAACAAATGTTTTTGAAAAAAAGGTTTGCCCTTGTTGTGTTTCTAAGCTATGAGCTACCATGATCGCTAATTCAGTTGTCACCGCTTACCTGAGGAGGGTAACAATTCGAGGTATCTCTCCCCATCATCCTGTTAGTTGACAATTTTGTTTGGGGACAAGCAAGAGATAAGCATGGAGGAGTTGATAAACCTCCATTTTACCTCTTGCAGACTTAATTTTAACTTCTCTTTTCTGCGGTTTTTGGGTTGAACTTCAAAGTATAATGGTCAAATAGGCCTTCTTTAGCCCGAATTTACTTATGTGATATGTTTTTATGCTTTTCAAGAGTTCGGTTGAAAGAAAGAGGGAAAACCCACTCATGTCGTGCGAAAAGAAGGCCAGGAAGGCGGGTTTCGAGCTAAAGAAGAGGTTATCAAGGCCTAGAGATGTGGCATGGTGACCCCATGCCAAGCAGCGCGGTCGTGCCACGCTGGGAAAGTAGGAAGACACTGGGCAGGGAAGTGCCACGGTGGCATCGTGCCACATGGCACGACCATGTCACTTTAGTTGACTGCGATTAATTGCACCAATGCAATGTAATTAGCTATCGGGTAATTTTTCTTCGGGGAGTGGACATCTCTCGAAAAAACGGAGACTTTTAGTGTTTCGGGTTTCAATATTCTCCTTGAATTTCAAGCATTGGATTGAAGACTGATTGGATACGAATTTGTGGATTGTTCGTACGATAGATTAAAGTACGTTCTTTTCCTTCTTTCTCTTGCGTTCTAGTTCAAAGTTTGTACCTGTAATCATGTTCTTCGCATTTTTTATTGTGATTGTGATTGGAAGAATGATTAGGGGCTAAATTCGTTGTCTTGGATTGGGTGTAGCCCCTATTATGCAAAAGTGAATCATGATTTAGGTTTATGTGAATCATGTCCATGACTGCAATGTGAATTCCTACTTCGTGCGCCAATTGTTCACTGAATTGCTTGAAAGAGTTTTATTCACTGCTTCTAATTAGGGTCTAGGAGATCAAAGAAAGTTGAATCCTTTACCTAGTGCGACTTTGTAGGCAATTGATCTGCTTAGCGTGAAAATAGTTAGAGTTTCAATTGGGAATAATTGATTACGAAATCTTGTGGCTTTGATAATCTTAGTTTCATGAAGATAGATAATTAAGATTAGTTTAGCCAGTCTATTGTCCTTTGAGAGAAGGATTAGATGCGCTCTAAATGGTAATCCTTTCCACTTCGATTTATTCATGGGCATGGTTTGCTTGACCTAATCGTGATTTATATAGCCTAATAGTGCGATGAACCCTAATCTAGGACCCTTGTTAACATTGAATTAGATAATGCAGTAGAATAGTACAATTAGTCATTAGCGTGTACCTAAAGTGGACTTTTGCCTTACTTGAGTGTTAAAGTTGAATTTGGAGATTGAAACCAAGTTCCCTGTGGACACGACCCATACTTGCCGTTGCTGGCTACAACTGGCACCGTGCACTTGCGGTAATACATTTTAAGACAACAATATATATATATAAATATATATATATATATATATATATATATATATATTATATATAATAACTAAGCTTTGTCACTTTTATGCAATGTTTATCCTCAAAATGATATTATTACATTATTCTATGCTTTAGTGCTCAAAAGTTTAATGAGCATATTGTATTATAAAAAATCTAAAGACAAGACCACTCGAGCCCTTGCAAAACATTTTATTTTCAAATACTAAATTGAAGTTCTCGCACTCAATTTTTATTAAACTTAATTAATTTTTAAGTAATTAATACAAGTTAAATTCGGGCTATTACAATATTCTTTAGTCAGGACGTGTACAAGGCAAGCAAAAGCACATAGTAATGATGGAGAACCATTTTAGAATGGAAATATTTATTACTACTGTCGATTAACAACTACAAGAATTGAGTGGCAGATTCAATTACTAGACTACAGAGTTGCTAATATTGAGCACGACTTTAAACCCTAACGATGGCTATGAGTCCTTTGAAATTGATGGCATATGCATTCTTGTCGAAAAATATTATCTGAAAGATTTTTCGAAGCAAGAGCAAAAATCTACATTAAGTAGGAGCTGCAACATTATTAGTTGGACATCCCAAGTCATCCAAAGTTGCAATGTATAAGCATAATTTTTGTTTTATACCAAGGGCCGACTACGACTGGAAAATCAGAAAACTACCCTCTAGTTGATAAGCTACTTCGTTTGGTCTTAACTCTTCTTCTTTCAACAACAACTGCAACGATAGCCTTTTGTACTATGAAAATATCAAAACAAGCCTCCATAATAAGATAACGGATGATTTTCATAAAAGTTATACGATTTTCTATATTGAGAAAGAAATTGCTAAGAAGTTCGCAGTGGATATGATAATCGATGATTTTCACAAGAGGAAAAGGAGGAGAGCGCAGCTAAACTGATGAATGATGACGTTTGTATGTATACATATATAGACACAGATATTTTTTCTTTTATGAATTTCATATTTATCGATACATAAAAAAAAATTTATCTTTTTTTCGTTTCTATTTTTTTTGGCATGCCTTAAGAGTTGGACTCAATAGTTGTACATATCATTCAATAGCTATGTTTATGGGTGGTCGCCAGCTAAACAAAGAACCCGTTTGGATCGTTGCATGTTTTTTTTATCATCTATTATGTTAAATAGGTTAATATTGTGATTATATTTACATTTAGTGCTGCATATATTATAAAAGTTTGAAGTTTGTCCCCCTCGAAAAGAATTCCTCGCTCCACCCCTGTCCTCACTTATGTCGTACTGTTAATGACGTGACTTCTTCTGCATTTGTTTGCGTATAGATAGAGAGCATCAAAGATTTATTCTACTGATTGGATTGTATTCATGGATTGATATGTAATATATATTTTAGTTTGTGTATCCAATGCCAGCTAAGTCTAAGCTCACGACTAACTTATCATAAAAATTTATGTCGTAGAATTAAAAGTGTAATCCACTGTAAAATTAAACACAAGTTTAGTTATACGTTTAAAAAATTTGCTTCATAGAAACTACATCTAGTCATATGGTAATATTGATACACAACCTACAATTTCTAAAGAGTGGTGTAAAACCAAAAATGCATTAATAATATTACGAAAAGCTAATAGGCAAATAAAAACATTAGACCAAACATACTTTTCAGAAATTTCTTGAACTTGTTAAGCTCATCAAAAATAACTTGACTATTAAAACGTAGCATAATATGAAATACTATTCTTTACAAAGTATAACTCTTATCACCCCTAAAGTTGGAGCATGAGGGTTACAAGAACTATCATTTGCTTGTGAAAATATTTGCTAACTAACGCTTAGAAGGAACACAACAAGTAACCAATTCTCTAGATAATATTCGTTCACGAACAAAATGGTAGTTAATCTAGATATGCTTTGTTCTTTTATGAAATACTAGGCTCCTAGCAATGTGCATGGCTATGTGATTATTACAATATAACTGGATTGGTCGGGACAAAAATACACCCATGGATGAAAGGAAGGACTTGATCCAAATTAACTTAGTCATTGCAATGGCCACAACACGATATTATGCTTCTGTTGAAGATTTAATATCGTACATTGCTTCTTCACCTTCTAGGGAGTTGGTGATCCTCCTAATGTCACATAATATCCGGTTAAGGCATGCTGTGTAATGGGACATGCTCCCCAATCTGAGTCACAAGAGGCATAAATCTATGGATCTAAATCTCTCTTGCCCAGGAATGCCTTTTAAGTATCAGAAAACTCGTTTGGCTGCTTCCAAATGCTCTTCTTTAGATTTATGCATGAACTATGACAAAATATGGGAGCATAGTTCAGGCTTGGTGATAGTAAGGTATATGGGCCTCCCCAGAAGTCATCTATACTGAATTGGATCCTTCAAGGCTTCATGGAAAATTCTACTTGTTTGGATCCCAAGAGGTTACATTCATCCAAGCTTTCAAGAGCATATTTCCTTTGGCCCAAAAATAACCCTTGGGAATTTCGGACAACCTCAATGACCAAAAAATATTTGAGAGAGCTGAAATTCTTAATATGGAAACACCTGTTCAGGTATTGTTTGATCTAAGCACAGCTATCATTATCATTACCTGTTAGCACCAGATCATCCACATATACTAAAATTTCCATAAAGGTGTTACCCGTTTATAAGTAAACAAAGAATAGTGGGATACGATTTAGTAAAACCATATTTATGAAGCTTGGATGACAACTTCGCCAACCACTAACGAGGTGTTTGTCATAGGTCGTAGAGAGACTTGTGTAGCTAACATACCTTGCTGGATATGAAAACTAGAAACCAGGCGTCTGTTAGACGATAAATTGTTATATTTTACGTGCCTCTTTCACCCACTATTAGCTCGTACAATAACTTAATCTTTAGGATTTTTACTTATTTTATTTACGTTTTGTAGGGAATAAGTTCGAATGGAGCAAGCACCACGAAAAGGAGCGAAGATAGACAAAAATAGCGAAAGCAGGCAAGAAAGGGACGACGGGGAGCCCAACCACCGCGCCAGAAAAGTGGCATGGTGGGGTCGTGCCTCGTGGCCCCCCGGGCTCCTGCTCTATCGCGCAATTCTATTTAATGCCCTTTCGAGCGTTTCGGTCGGCGGGTCGCTCGGGGTTCTCTGAGTGACTTTTAGGCTAGGTTTTAGACGAGTTTATCCAATAAAAAACCTCAATAGGAGGATTACATGAGGATTTGGTAGATTGTAATTTGGTTTTGAAGCTTTCGATCTCAACTTGATTCATCAATACAAGCATAAGTTGTCTTCTCTTTTTTCTCTCTCTCTCTATATTTCATGTTTTTGTTCTAGTTTGGGTTTTGTAAGTTTAATTCTTGTATTTAGTTCGTTTAGTCTAAATGTTTTGTTCTTATTATTAATCCTTGTTTAATTTGCTTGATTCAATTAGTTTAGATTCACTCTTTTCCCTCTGTTGTTCGTGTTTTCCTTCTTGTTTCCTAGTTTAGGTTTACTTTGAGTTTTTGTGTTTTGTTAATGATTGATGAATGACTTTGTGTTGGATTGGATTGTCGCTAACCCTTGATGGCTAATTAACCTTGTTTAGGCCATAACCCTACCTTGTTTATGCCTAGAATTTAGAGTTTTCTTTCACGCCCGCCAAGTGTTCGATGAAATGCTTGAAAGAGCTTTCATCCGTGTTTTGGGGCAATTGTCTTATGCTGAGAGGTGAAGTTGATTTTCTAGTGTAGGCAGAGAGAATAGTTCGGATTGGGACACCCAAATAGCCTCGTCGCTAGCTAGATCAAGAGTTGTCAACCTAGTAGTTTAGTTGAACTAACCCCATGAAGCTAGGTGATTAGAGCAACTAGATTAGCCTATTGACCCTTGAGAGAGGGCATAGGTGGCCTCAACGATGCAACCGATAAACTCTAGATGCTAGCATAGCTAGGGAAGATTTGGGCTTGACTTGATTACTTGGTTTATCTTAGGTCTAATCATAGTCCTTTTGTTTTCGCTTTAGTAGTTTAGTTATATTTTCTATCCCCTTTGATTTTGCCTAGCTTGAGACGCTTTAGTTAGTTCTGGTAGTTGGAAACACAACTCCCTGCGGACGACACCCTAAGTACTCAACGATACACCTTGCACTTGGGGTTTATAAATACTAAAACTTTTTCACTAACAAGTTTTTGGCGCCGTTGCTAAGAAGTTAGCACTTTTCAATATTAGAGCTTAATTGGGCATTCGAGACTAGGCTTTTATTTTGAAAAATAAAATTGAAAATTAAAAAAAAAATGTCTTTTTCGCACTTTCCTCAATATGAGCATGAATTGCTTTGGAGATACTATGATAGATTACATGCTTTTCTTGCTCATTGTGATTTTTATTTGGAAAAGTGGGAAATTTTGAATACAGTTTATGAGGGTGTGAATTGTGAGACCCATACTCTTTTAGAGTATTGGAATTTTTGTGCTAAAAATGTTGATGAAGCTTGGGATTTTCTTGATTGGTTGGCTTAACATACTTATGAATACGAGATTAGTTGCACTGATTCATACATCCCACCCCCTTGTATCCCTGATTATGCTCCTCCTATGTGTGACATTTGCCATTGTTCTAATCATAACAGTAATTTTTGTCCCTATTATATTTCTGATGAGGGCTTTGCTAGACTTAGCAATATGATAGAGACAATGAATGAGAAACAAATTGAGTTTGCTAATAAAATGCGGAAGTGTGACCTATCACCTAAGACTGACCTTAGTTCTAGTTCTCCTAGACTTGATGTCAATCTGTGTGATGATGGTGCGTTTTTCCCTCCTCTAGAGTTCGGACTAGAGGAAGTACTCAACCCTCCCTAGACTACTTTACTCACAGTTGCTCCATCCTTTCCTAATACCCTTAGGGAGAGCAATGCGTTTATCATGACCTTTCTTGATACGTCTTCCCCTTTAGCTCAGTCGATGGAGTTTGAGGTAGGTGAGACCTTTGGTGTAAGCGCTAGTGTTGATGAGGATGATACTTGGTCTGAGTTAGGAGACGTTTTTATTGAGGAGTATGATCTTCATGAAACTCCCATAGGGACTTCATGTGTCGTTTTTATGGTTATGGGGCCACTTAATCATGATTTTGTTGATAATATATCCCCCAACCCTCCTGATACATTCCATGCTTCTTCTTCCTGCTCACCACCCTCCCCTTCCCCTGAGTATTGTGATATGTTACTTATTGATTCTTATGCCATACTTGAGGGACATGAGGTTGACTGTTCTGAGTCCCCAGGTACCTTTAGGGGGTACAACCACTCCCTTGCTCCTTATTTTCTGTACCTAAAGGACATGCTTGGAAAAATTATATTGACCAGTGTATTTGATTATTCCTCTGATTTTTTTAAGGCATTTGCTATGTTTAGGAGAGCACTTATTCTTATGCTTGCATTCATATTTGTGTGCTCTTACTTACATTCATCTGAGTTGCATGCTCAGGTGTTCGATAAGCCCTTACGAGATTTGACTGCATCTGAGTCAACAGCTTGAGTCTTGATGGACAAGGAGTGGCTGATGCTCCTTAAGCTCATGTGGCATAGTTTGGGTACATTCAGTGCCCAACCTGGTATACTTGTTCAGACTCTTCTACCTTATTTTTATTTTTTTTTTCTTTCTTTTTGTTTAGTTGTGGATATTAGGTTGTGCTTTTGCTGGTGATCATCTCGAGGATAAATTTGGGATGTTGTTGAGCCATTGATGGTTTTGATCACCATTTTTGTTTCTTTGTGGATATTTGTGTGTTGTGATTAGTGGTGTTGTTGGATTGGTATATATTTGATTTTGATGGTGTTAGTTTTGTATATATGTGTGGTTTTGTTGTTGATTAGGTGAGATTGTGTTTTTGGGTGAGTGTGTTAACTTGTGTATATATGTCTTCGTTGAGTCTTTTTGTGGGTTTTGTTTTGTTTTGTGTGTCTTGTGTGTGTGTTTTTGTTTTTGTGTGTTTTTGTGGTGGTAGTGACTCCTTGGCTCCCAATGAGGGCATTTTGAGATCTAGGTGTGGGGAAAGAGATGCTACACTTCAATCTTTTGAAAATGGAAAAGAGAGAAAAAATTTCAAAAAAAAAACCAAAAAGATTTTATATTTCGGACTTGTTTTTGAGGAGTCTTGTACTATTTTGACTGACTTAGATCCCTCCTACCTTAGCCATTAACTTGTATGTAAGTAAGTTGTTGATGATAGATCTTTGTCCTAAGTGTGTCGTTCTTGGTCCCAATTCTGACCCCGACATTCTTTTATAGCTATGTAATCCAATCGTCGTGTACACTTCATCATTATCTTAGGGTCTTAATCTTCCGTGATTGAGTCTCCCGCCTGGTTTTGCCACAATTACTTTAATATTTTTCTGTGTTCAAAAAAAAATGAAAAAAAAGGAGGAAAAGAAAAACATAAAACAAGGAATAGCAAGTATCCCTTTGAGGTAATATTGCTATGGGTGTTATCCTTTGAGGCAATACTGCTACTAGGAAAGCTTGCTTCCTGTGTTAACAAGCCAATAATGTAGCATGTGTCAGTCAAGTGGGAACGAGTTTGATTTTGGTAAGCTTAAGTCCTAAGATGATGATACACTTACACACCAAGCACTAGGATGGATTCCAAGTTTTGATGTAGAGCTGGGTGAAAAGTTGGTGATTTGATGTCATGTATGTGGATAGAGAGTCTTGATATGTACACTCTGTTTATATGCAAGCAAATATCTTTGTTGCATTGGTGATTTGGCTGGTTAGAATGTGTACTGTCTTTCCCTTGTATAGATATTTGTGCCTTGTTTGTATATCTATTTTGTTTTCTTTGTTTTCCTTTCTCCTTTTCCAATTGTTTTCCTTTTCAAGATTTTGTGGGTATATCTTCTGCAAACCCTTACGAGACCTTACTCGTCGACTTAGGGGAACCAAAGGGTTCAAAGGGCTTGTTGCATACGCTAAATGCAACCGTGATTTCTGTGAAAGTGAGTTAGGTTCTTAAGTTAGTTTTTCCTTTGTTTAGCTTAAGGACGAGCAAAAGATAGCTGTTGGGGTATTTGTTAGGTAATAAACTATCGTATTTTACGTGCCTCTTTCACCTACTTTTAGCTCGTATAATAACTTAATCTTTAGAATTTTTACTTGTTTTATTTACGTTTTGTAGGAAATAAGTTCAAATAGAGCAAGTATCACGAAAAGGAGCGAAGATAGACAAAAACAACAAAAGTGGCCAAGAAAGAGACAACGGGGGGCCGAACAACCATGCCAAAAAAGTTGCATGATGGGTCTATGCCAAGTGGCACGGTCTTCCCCCCCCCCCCGGGCTGCTATTCGGTTGCACGATTCTATTTAATGCCCCTTCAAGGGTTTTGTTCGAGGGGTCGCTTTGGGTTACTTGAGTGACTTTTACGCTAGGTCTTAGATGAGCTTAGCCAATAAAACACCTCAAAAGGAGGATTAGAAGAGGATTCAGTAGATTGTAATTGGTTTTGAAGCTTTAGATCTCAACTTGATTTATCAATCCAAGCGTAAGTTCTCTCTCTCTTTATTTCATGTTTTCGTTCTTGTTTAGGTTTTGTGAGTTTAATTCTTGTATTTAGTTTGTTTATTCTAAATGTTTAGTTTTTATTATTAATGAATGTTTAATTTGCTTGATTCAATGAGTTTAGATTCTCTCTTTTCCCTCTCTTGTTCATGTTTTCCTTCTTCTTTGCTAGTTTAGGTTTACTTTGAGTTTTTGTGTTTTGTTAAGGATTGATGATTGATTTTGTGTTGGATTGGATTGTGGCTAGCCCATGATGGCTAATTAACCTTGTTTAGGCCGCAACCCTACCTTGTTTATGCCTAGAATTTAGAGTTTTATTTCACGCCCGTCAAGTGTTCGACTACAAGAAAAATGCCAAATAAAGACGGAATCGGCGACAGAATATGGTTAATTAGCGACGGAATTTTAATATTAGCGACGCAATAGGCGACGGAATGCGCCTGTCGGATTTTCGCTAGTCGCTGAGTACCTGGCGACGGGATTTCAAAATTCCGTCGGCATTGGCGACGGATTCAGCGACAGAAATTGAAACATACCTTTTTTGGCGGGGAAAAGTGGTGGGGCGGGGTTGGCGACGGAATTAAGAATCCGTCGCCATCGGAGATGGAATCAGCGACGGATTCTGAATTCCATCCCCCCCGGCAAATTTTTTTTTCCTCCTAATCCGTCGCCATTCTGTCGCTAGGTTTATCTTTTTTTTAAATTAAATCGTTTGTTTTTGATCAAATCCGTACATACAAATCGTTCCCTGTAAGAAATTTACAAGATCTTTGCACTAAATCAACATCCAATGGCTTCGAATAGGGCTTCACTCGAAGCGTTCAAAACAATTTCAAGTCACACAAAGGCAGAATCTCACATCCAATACAACACTTCCAACCAAGGGTTTTCAATTCAGAAACCACAAGTTCCAAATAAACTCTCTACATATCACAAACTACAAGTTCCAAACAAAGTATGTACATATCACAAACCACAAATCCAAACAAATTAACTAGAAGTTACTAGTAATTGAGAATGAAGTTATATATATGTTTGCAGAAGAGGGTGAAGCAAACGCCAAATGGGAAGGGAGTGAAATAAGCACCAGGGGGAGGGGAGTGAAATAAGCACCAGGGGGAGGGGAGTGAAATTAGCAGAAAGGGGAGGGGAAACAAGCAGCAAGAGATGTACTTCGTGAAGAATGAAGCAGAAGAGCCATTGGCTGAAGGAAAACTGCAACCAACTCAATCACCAAGGTCTTCCTCTTCCTCTTCGCCTTCCTCTTCCTCTTCCTCTGCCTCACCATCTTCCTCATTATGTTGCGAGTGATGAGTAAATGGTGGCTAAGATCCCGAGCCAAACGCCTGTTGCATTTGAAAGAAAGCTTGGAGACGCTAATCGATGCTCATCATTTGTTGGCTCAGTTGTTGGTTGCTTTGTGTGAGCAATCTGTTAGATTCCTCCAGTTGCTTACATTTCTCCATAACCAATCGGTAGCTTCCAGCTTGTGAAGATAACTCACCCCCCAAGTTGGTTACTACACCACTTAACTCATTAAGCTCTTATTACGATGGCGTAGAACCGGTACCTGCTGACATGCATTTTAGTGAATTACTATACTAGCTTTACAATTAAGTAAATTCAATGTATAACCATGGTTGTTGGAACTTTAATATGAAAACAATACCGAATCTTTGAGTGGGACTGAAGTAACTAGATTCCCTCATGTTGATAGCCTCGTCACCAATGCCGTAAATACGACCCTTCTTGTTCTTGAACATCCTTACCCACAACTCATTTGGGTTTGGAAATGGTTGGTTTGGATCCTGAGAAGAGCCATCCCTGGTCCCTTGAGAGTTGATAATATTTTGAAAATCACGTTCAAAGGTTTCCTACAATACCGCAACATGCGCACGAAATCATGCATAATATAATAACTTAAAATAAAGTATACGAGTTCATGTTGAACTAACAATGAAGATTGAGAATAGCTAATTACTTGCAAATGTTTGTTGTGATTTCTTGTCAACCCAAGGGGCATCTTCTTTGCCCTGGAGTTTGTGAGTGCGACTGAATAATTCAACAATAGTGGGCTTCGTCCCAAGTTGTTCCTTCTATGTACGTGCCAGGAAGACTGATGTCAAGCATAACACAAAATACAGTATTAAACTTAAACAAATACGTAGCAAACATTAATTCATTTACCAGACGCCGCCTATGCTCATGCATAGGGACGAGCCATAGGTGTGGAGAGATGGGCCACCACTTTCTGGAGTTCCCAGTTGGTTCTTCTGGGTTGTTTCACGCAATTTCTTGTAATGTTCATTTGCCCAGTGTTGTTGGAGTCCCTCCCATTGAGCATCACCGAGCCAAACAGGCTTCTTCTTATGCTTCCTCGCTTTGCCAAAGAAGTGTCTCAAGCGTGCATTGCCTCGGTTTTTAAAATTCCTTCTTATACAGTCCTCGTGGACCGGATCCCACGTAAACCACTTCTGCAATTATGAAAACAAATAACACATCAAATAATTCAATAGTAATTTATCACCTATTTTTGAATATGTTAACACGAAGTCACTGTAGTTACCTTGAACTCTCCAAACCACAAATCTCGTACTGGTTTGGGCACTTCGCTCCAAGTAGGCCAAGCTCTGTCGAATTTGCTTTGAAATGTGAGCAAAATCCTACTTAAAACACCATCATTGGGGAGAAACCTAATTGAACATAACACATAAAATTCATTACTTGTTATGCAAAATTCATGTAGTACTTCAGAAGATATAACAAATGAAAACTTACCCGTTACCATCTGGCTCAATCCAAGTCTTAGCTCGAGTGCTCCCATGACTGGACTGTGCTTCACTTTCACCACTTCCAATGTTCTCTTGGGACTGGTTTGTGTTAGGGTGAGTGGGTTGGGGAGTAGGTTGGACAGTGCGAACAACATGGGGATTTGGAGGAATGTTGTAGGAAAATTGGCCATACATGGTGCTTTGGTTCGGAATGTATGAGGTCTGATGATGGAAAGCCCCAAATGGGGAAGGCAGTGGCCTTGAAATACCTAGTATGTAAGCAGTCATTGTCGCTCCTGGCTGAACTGGTCTATGAGGTACGTGGGGGGAAGACGGGTCAATGTCCATTGTGGTCGAATCTACGACAGAGCTCCTACACCCTCGTCCTCTACCTCGAGGGGAGGACTTTGCTTGACGAGAACTTGAATCCATACCTGAAATAGGTGACAATAAAGCCAAGTACAAATATATAATGAATGCACATATAAACCGTTTTCCTCATACATCATAATAGGCACGTAGGTTACACATATTTTGCAATGCTCATTCATACAATATAAGTAAAGTCACAACTAATTGTTTGACATGCAAAGTACTCAAGTACATAAGAATTCATAACCACTCAATCGTCTGCATCCTCAGCTGCATTCTCATCCTTATCAATGTCATCGCCATCATCATCATACAAATGCAAATTTTCTTCAGCTTTATCTATTTCATTACCGTCATCCCACTCCCCCTCTTCATCACCCTTATCATTCTCTACCTCATCTATCTCGTAATTACCCTGAATGAATGAAAACCCTATTTCATCATTACCCTCTTCCGGTAGTGCACTTTCATCCACTAATGATGCAGGGATGACGTCATTGACAGGTTCGACAATAGTCGTCATGTCCGTTTGTTGGTACGCAGTAGATAGAGTGTACTGCTGATCCACTCTTGCCCTTGGTTTGGTTGGTATGACAACAAGCCAATTGGTCCTATCCCTTGAGCGATCTGCATGTGGCATGAAGTATACTTGGGATGCGGTGTTTGGGAAGATAAATGGGTCGTACTTTTGGTACCTTCTTGTACAGTGGACCTCAATAAGGTTGCTTAGTTTATGAGATCGTGTCCCACGATTCAATGTGGGGTCGAACCACTCACAACTGAAGAGCACACATTGTTTAAGTGGTTCGCCTACGTACTCAATTTGGACAATATCATTTAGTACACCATAATAATCATTCTCAATATCGCCTTCCGCAGTGCCACGAACACCAACACCACAATTATATGTTCTCTTCCCGACGCTTCGAGCTTCTGTGTGGAATTTGAATCCATTTACTCTATATGCTGTCCACGTCAACACGTACCGCTTCACAGCCAATTGGCTCAAGTAGCAATGTTTGTCGGTCTCGAAAAGTTAAATATAATGCCCCTAAGGTGACATAACATGTGGTTTTAATTAATACAATGCAACTAATTAACTGTTATGTTCAAATTATGAATAAATGAGTTACAATACTTACATTCTCACTAAACGAATATGCAATGAGTTTCAATGATGGTGTCGACATCTGCGTCGCTGACATTGGGACGTGCAGCTCTTATTTGTTTTGTGAAAATTCTATCACATTTTAGAAAGCCTATTAGTATATTTGCGCTCTGAATGATAACTCAAATGGAAGTGAAAATACCACTCACCCTATATAAGGTTTAACTTTATCACAATTTAACAGCACGTGAAGATGGGCAGTAACATATTCGGCATCCGTGAGATACCTTGATCTTTCCCTACCAATAGCAGTCCCTTGCGGTGTAAACACGGGATGATTAATATGTCCATCGTCATCCTCATTTCTCATGCACCTAGTGTGCATGAAGGGCACATTGGAGCCGAAGTAATAGGAGGTGAAGAATGTCCTCTCTGCCTCTAGGTATGCTTCTGTGATTGAACCTTCAGGACACGCTTGTTGCTTTATCCTTTTCTTTAATCGGCCAAAGAACCTACCAAAATCACAATTGCATTCATTTCTAAGTGATTCCACATATAACAATTGAGATAAGGCTTAATCGATTATAGTATAGTTTACCTCTCAAATGGATACATCCATCGGTATTGTACTGGACCACCTAGTTGAGCCTCTTCTGCCAAATGCACTGGCAGGTGCTCAATTACATTGAAAAAACCAGGAAGGAAAATGGTCTCCAACTTACACAAAGTGATGACAATGTTGCGATGCAGTTCCTCAAGCTTATTGTCCCGCAATGTTGTTGAGCATAAGTTGTTGAAGAATTGGCTTATCTCAATAAGTGGTTTGAACACATCATCTGGGAGCGCACCAAATGTAATTGGTAAAAGAGTCTCCATGAAGACATGACAATCATGACTTTTCATGTTGTTGAACTTAGCCTCATTAGGTCCACGATATTCCTCAAATTAGAGGAATATCCATCAGGCATTTGAAGCTCCTTCACCCATTCACACAACTCTCTTCGTTTATCCACAGGAAGTACGAACTTCGCTTTTGGTTTAACCGGCTTACCACTTGGGCCTGAATGTAAATGTAATTCTGGTCTATCGCGTATTTATACAACATCCATTCTTGATTTGGCATAGTCCTTTTTTTCCCATTAACATCCATAACAGTGTTGATAATATTCTCGAAGAAGTTCTTCTCAATGTGCGTCACAGCCAAATTATGGCAGAGCAGTTGGTGTTGCCAATAAGGCAACTCCTAGAATATGCTCTTCTTCATCCAGTTGTGCTCATTTTCCTTAAATCCTGGTATGATAAAGTCACAATTTGTACTTACCGTTGGATAATCTTCCACCTCGGCATAAAGTTCTTCCCCAAATAGTTGGCGAGGAGGACCCCCTGTAACAGTTCTGTCGTTTCTAAATGCGGTTCTATTTCTTCTGAACGCATGATTCCTTGGTAAAAAACATTGATGACAGTCAAACCATGAGAATTTACCTCCATTTCTCAATCTCAAAGTCTTTTGGTGTTTCCCACATACGGGACATGCCAATTGGCCGTTAGTACTCCACCCAGACAACATTCCATATGCGGGAAAATCATTGATGGTCCACATAAGTACAGCCTTCATCTGAAATATATGCCCCGTAGAAATGTCATAAGTCTCAACTCCAACATCTCACAACTCCTTCAACTCATCAACAAGAGGTTGTAAATAAACATCTATCTTGTTCTTCAGATTTTTGGGACCGAGGATTACACAAGTCAAGACCATAAACAGTGTGGTCATACAAATTTCAGGGGGGAGGTTATAAGATGTAACGACCACCGGCTAAATGGAGTATGATCTTGAAGACAATGTGTAAGGATTAAATCCATCAGCACATAAGCCAAGCCTCATATTCCGAGGCTCTGCAACAAACTCAGGGTACTTGGCATCGAAATGTTTCCATGCTGCCCCATCTGATGGATGGCATAATACACCGTCCTCACATTGATGTTCATAATGTCATCTCATGTGCTCTGCAGTACTTCTTAATGCGTACAACCTCAACAGTCGAGGTTTTAACGGCAAGTAATGCATCCTTGAGTATGGCAATGGATTCTGATTCCTTTATTGTGACCTTTGGCTCTTCCATCTTGAATGCCCACAAAACTTGCACGCATCCAGGTTTGCGTCATCCTTATAAAATAGCATGCAACCTTTCCAGCAACTATCAATTTGGACCACATCGTTGCCGAGATCTTTGACAACCTTCTTCGTTTTCCCATAGTTGTTTAGCACACGATTGTTAGGGATACAAATCTCTTTCATTAATTGAACAACTTCATTGAAACAATTTTGAGGCATATTATAATCAGATTTAATACTCAACAGTTTCACCGCCGCAGATAGCTCACTGTGGGTGGAGCAACCATCATATAAGGGTTGTTGAGCAGCTTGAACCATATTATAAAATGGTTCGTGGAAATTGCTTGACCCCTCTTCCCTTACATTTTGATTTGCTATTATAGCATCATCAACCATGTCCTCCACCCGATCTATGTAGGATTCGTAATAGTCATTATTAACATGACTTGAACCTCCAATTTCGGAAATTTCACTATTTGAATACTTAGAATCATATCGTTGAGGTTCTATTTCGCCATGACTTATCCAAAACCAATACCCTTGCACAAAACCATTATGCATAATTGATCGAATTCGTTCAGTCCATCTAGAAATTCTTGCTTATAACCACTACAGTCAGGCAGTAATCTATTATACATCCACATATGATGTGGAGGGCCATTCATATTCTGCTCAAATAACAATAACTACATAAGGCATTTCATAAGAATTAATTTTAATCAATATTATAATAATTACATAAATTACGCAATTATATATTATATATGTTTACTTTAAAATTTCCACGTGCAACCAACAAAATAAACTTATACATTTCGACAAATATACTTATATTCTCACGAATATCACAAAACTAATAATTCATACATATTTGACCACTTTATTCCACCAACATATCAAATTTCAACTTAAAATTACCAAATCTACGTGTACATTGTATTGGGTAAAATCTTCGAACATATACGAGCTACAACATCATGCGAACATCACATATCAACAAAATTATAAACTAAAGCATCTCAATCCACCAAATTAGATCAATAACCTCACACAAATACCACATTTCAACAACATTACGAAATAAAACATTTCATTCCACCAACATGAAATTTAAACTTCAAACTACCAAACCTCAACCCTTAATCGCATTTACCAAATTCTTGTAACAAATTAGAGTAACAACGTCACATAAATAGCACATTTCAACAACGTTATCAATTAAACCATTTCATTCCGCCAACCTATCAAACTTTATCTTCAAACAACCAAATCTACACCCTAAATCGCATTTACCCCAATCTTGAAGCAAATTAAAGCAATAACCTCACACAAACACCACATTTCAACAACATTATCAATTAAATCATTTCATTCCACCAAGTTATCAAACTTTAACTTCAAACTACCAAACGTAAACCCTAAATCGCATTTACCCCAATCTTGAAGCAAATTAAAGCAATAATCTCACACAAACACCACATTTCAACATAAATTTCAACTAACTATGAAATTCTAACAATCTAATACAAATATTTGTAGAAATTATAACTAATTAGTTGAAGAACTCACCTCAAATGGGCCTCAAACAACGGACAAGAGGGGCAGCAGCGGCTTCCGGCGGTGGGGGACAGCCGTCGACGGCGGCGGACGGGCCGGGTGGCCGGCGGGTGGCGTGTACGACGGTCGGGCCGGTGGGTGGTTGCGCTTCGCCTGTCTCTCTCTTCCTCTCTCTGTTGCGTTGTGAAGTGAGTGAACCAGCCCCGAGCTGGTTCACTTAAATGTTGGGGCGACGGATGGCGACGGAAATTCCGTCGGGCCCCCAAAAAATTTGAATTTAAATTTTTTTATTGGGTGTGGCGATGGAATTCCGTCGCCTGTAAAAAAAATTAATTTTTTTTTGCCAGGCAACAGAAATTACATCTCTCACTGTGAATGTTGGCGACAAAATAATTTTTCTGTCGCCAAGTTCATCGCATAATTTGACTTTTTTTTTATGTTGTTCTTCCGTCGCCATTTCCGTCCTTAAAAAATTTCGTCGTTATTTTTAACTTTTTTAGAAGTCGATGAAATGCTTGAAAGAGCTTTCATCCTTGTTTTTGGGCAATTGACTTATACTCAGAGGTGAAGTCGATTGTCTAGAATGAGTAGAGAGAATAGTTGGGATTGGGACATGAAAATAGTCTTGTCGCTAGCTAGGTCAAGGGTTTTTAACTTAGTATTTTAGTTGATCTAGTCCCTTGAAAATAGGTGGTTATAGCAACTAGATTAGCCTATTGACCCTTGAGAGAGGGCTGAGGTGGCCTCAACGATGCAATTGATAAACTCTGGATGCTAGCATAGCTAGGGAAGGTTTGGGCTTGACTTGATTACTTGGTTTATCTTAGGTCTAATCATAGTCCTTTTGTTTTCACTTTAGTAGTTTAGTTCTATTTTCTATCCCCATGGCTTTTGCCTAGTTCGAGATGTTTTATTTAGTTCTGGTAGTTGGAAACACAACTCCCTACGGATGACACCCTACGTACTCAATGATACACCTTGCACTTGGGGTTTATAAATACTAAAACTTTTTCACTAACAAGTTTTTGGCGCCGTTGCTAAGGAGTTAGCACTTTTCAATATTAGAGCTTAATTGGGCATTCGAGACTAAGCTTTTATTTTGAAAAATAAAATTGAAAATTGAAAAAAAAAATGTCTTTTTCGCACTTTCCTCAATATGAGCATGAATTGTTTTGGAGATACTATGATAGATTACATGCTTTTCTTGCTCATTGTGATTTTATTTGGACAAGTGGGAAATTTTGAATACAGTTTATGAGGTTGTCAATTGTGAGACCCGTACTCTTTTAGAGTATTGGAATTTTTGTGCTAAAAATGTTGATGAAGCTTGGGATTTTCTTGATTGGTTGGCTCATGATACTTATGAATACGAGATTACTTGCACTAATTCACACATCCCACCCCCTTGTATCCCTGATTAGTCTCCTCCTTTATGCGAAATTTGCCATTGTTCTGATCATGACAGTAATTTTTGTCCCTATCATATTTCTGATGAGGGCTTTGCTAGACTTAGCAACATCATAGAGACAATGAATGACCAGCAAATTGAGTTTGCTAATAAAATGCGAGCACTATGACCTATCACCTGAGACTTACCTCAGTTCTAGTTCCCCTAGAATTGACGTCAATCTGTGTGATGATGGTGCGTCTTTCCCTCCTCTAGAGTTCGGCCTAGAGGGAGCACTTAACCCACCCTAGACTACTTTACTCACAGTTGCTCCATCCTTTCCTAATACCCTTAGGAAAAACAATGAATTTATCATGACCTTTCTTGATACGCCTTACCCTTTAGCTCAGTCGACGGAGTTTGAGGTAGGTGAGACCTTTGGCGTAAACGCTAGTGTCGATGAGGTTGATACTTGGTTTGAGTTAGGCAACATTTTTATTAAGGAGTATGATCTTCATGAAACTCCCATAGGGACTTCATGTGTGGATGTTGTGGTTACGAGGCCAGCTAATCCTGATTTTGTTGATATTAGATCCCCAACCCTCTGGATACATTCCATGCTTCTTCTTCCTGCTCACCACCCTCCCATTCCCCTGAGTATTGTGATACATTACTTATTGATTCTTATGCGATACTTGAGGTGAATAAGGTTGACTAATCTGAGTCCCCACGTACCTTTAGGGGGTACGACCACTCCCTTGCTCCTTATCGTCTGTACGTAGAGGAGATGCTTGGAAAAATTATATTGACCAGTGTATTCGATCATTCCTCTAATTTTTTCAAGGCATTTGCTATGTTTAGGAGAGCACTTATTCTTATGCGTGCATTCATATTTGTGTGCTCTTACTTACATTCATCTGAGTTGCATGCTCAGGTGCTCGATAAGCTCTCACGAGGTTTGACTACATCCGAGTCGACAACTTAAGTCTTGAGGGACAAGGAGTGGCTGATGCTCCTTAAGCCCCTGTGGCGTAGTTTGGGTAGATTCAGTGCCCAACCTGGTATACTCGTTCTAACTCTTCCCCCTTCTTTATATTTTCTTTTTCTTTCTTTTTGTTTAGTTGTGGATGTTAGGTTGTGTTTTTGCTGGTGATCATCTTGAGGAGAAATTTGGGGTGTTGTTGAGCCATTGATGGTTATGATCACCATTTTTTTTCTTTGTGGATATTTGTGTGTTGTTATTGGTGGTGTTGTTGGATTGGTATGTATTTGTTTTTGATGGTGTTACTTTTGTGTATATGTGTGGTTTTGTTGTTGATTGGGTGACATTGTGTTTTTGGGTGAGCGCATTAGCTTGTGTATATATGTCTTTGTTGAGTCTTTTCGTGGGTTTTGTTTCGTTTGGTGTGTCTTGTGTGTGTCATTTTGTTTTTGTGTGTTTTTGTGGTGCTAGTGACTCCTTGGCTCCCAATGAGCACATTGTGACATCTAGTTGTGAGGGAGGAGATGCTACTCTTCAATCTTTTGAAAATGGAAAAGAGAGAAAAATTTTCAAAAAAAAAAAAACCAAAAGGATTTTATATTTCGGACTTGTTTTTAGGGAGTCTTGTACTATTTTGACTTACTTTGATCCTTATGCCTTAGCTATTAGCTTGTACATAAGTAAGTTGCTCATGATAGATCTTTGTCCTAAGTGTGTCTTCTTAGTCCCAATTCTGACCTCAACAGTCTGTTATAACTGTGTAATCCAATCCTCATATACACTTCATCATTATCTTAGGGTCTTAGTCTTCTGTGATTGACTCTCCAACCTATTTTTGATATGGTTGCTTTAATATTTTTTTGCATTCCAAAAAAAAATTGGAAAAAAGGAGGAAAAGAAAAACATAAAACAAGGAATAATAAGTATCCCTTTGAGGCAATATTGCTATTGGGTGTCATCCTTCGAGGCAATACTGCTACTAAGAAAGCTTGCTCCCTGTGTTAACAAGCCAATAATGTAGCATGTGTCTATCAGGTGGGAACGAGTTCGATTTTGGTATGCTTAAGTCCTCAGATGATGATACACTTACACACCAAGCACTAGGATGGATTCCAAGTTTTAATATACAGTGGGGTGAAAAGTTGGTGCTTTGATGTCATGTATGTGGATAGAGAGTCTTGATATGTACACTCTGTTTATATACAGGCTAATATCTTTGTTGCATTGGTGATTTGGTTGGTTAGAATGTATACAGTCTTCCCCTTGTATAGATATTTGTGCCTTGTTTGTATATCTATTTTGTTTTCTTTGTTTTCCTTTATCCTTTTCCACTTGTTTTCCTTTTTCAAGATTTTGTGGGCATATCTTCTGCAATCCCTCACGAGACCTTACTCATCCTCTGAGGGGAACCAAGGGGTTCAAAGGGCTTGTTGCATGCGCTAAATGCAACAATGATTCCTACGAAAGTGAGTTTGGTTCTTAAGTTAGTTTTTCTTTTGTTTTGCTCCAGGACGAGCAAAAGATAGGCCTGAGGGTATTTGTTAGGCAATAAATTGTCGTATTTTACATGTCTCTTTCACCCACTTTTAGCTTGTATAATAACTTAATCTTTAGGATTTTTACTTGTTTTCTTTACGTTTTGTAGGAAACAGGTTCAAATGGAGCAAGTACCACGAAAAGGAGCGAAGACAAACAAAAATAGCGAAAGCAGGCAAGAAAGGGACGATGGGGGCCCAAACCACCGCACGAGAGAAGTGGCACGATGGGGCCGTGCCACCCTGGGACGGTGGGGCCGTGCCATGTGGCACGGTCATGGCCCCCCAGGCTGCTATTCGGTCATGCGATTCTATTTAATGACCGTTCGAGCGTTTTATTCGGGGGGTCACTCGGGGTTCTCTGAGTGACTTTTAACCTAGGTTTTAGATGAGTTTAGCCAATAAAAGACCTCAATAGGAGGATTAGATGAGGATTTGGTATATTGTAATTTGGTTTTAAAGCTTTGGATCTCAACTTGATTTATCAATCCAAGCATAAGTTTTCTTCTCTTCTCTCTCTCTCTCTCTCTCTCTCTCTCTCTCTATTTCATGTTTTTGATCTTGTTTAGGTTTTATGAGTTTAATTGTTATTTTTAGTTTGTTTAGTCTAAATTTTTAGTTTTTATTATTAATCCATGCTTAATTTTCTTGATTCACTTAGTTTAGATTCACTCTTTTCCCTCTCTTGTTCATGTTTGCCTTATTCTTTTCTAGTTTAGGTTTACTTTGAGTTTTTGTGTTTTGTTAATGATTGATGATTGATTTTGTGTTGGATTGGATTATGGCTAGCCCTTGATGGCTAATTAACCTTGTTTAGGCCCCAACCCTACCTTGTTTATGCTTAGAATTTAGAGTTTTCTTTCACACCCACCAAGTGCTCGATGAAATTCTTGGAAGAGCTTTCATCTGTGTTTTAGGGCAATTGACATATGCTGAGAGGTGAAGTCGATTCTCTAGTACGGGCAAAGAGAATAGTTGGGATTGGGACATGAAAATAGTCTTGTCGCTAGCTAGGTCAAGGGTTTTTAACTTAGTAGTTTAGTTGAACTAATCCCATGAAAATAGGTGGTTAGAGCAACTAGATTAGCCTATTGACCCTTGAGAGTGGGCTTAGGTGGCCTCAACGATGCAACCGATAAACGCTGAATGCTACCATAGTTAGGGAAGGTTTGGGCTTGACTTGATTACTTGGTTTATCTTAGGTCAATCATAGTCCTTTTGTTTCCGCTTTAGTAGTTTAGTTCTATTTTCTATCCCCTTTGGTTTTGCCTAGCTCGAGATGCTTTAGTTAGTTCTGGTAGTTAGAAACACAACTCCCTGTAGACAACACCCCAAGTAGTCAGCAATACACCTTGCACTTGAGGTTTATAAATATTAAAACTTTTTCCCTAATAGTGGCAAAGTAATGAACACTTCTTCTTCTAAATCTTGTTGTAAGAATGTATTGGTCACATCCATCTGGTGCAGTTCCCAACTTTTAGCTGTAGCAACTGAAAGAAAAGATCGTATGCTTGTCATCTTGACAATAAGTGCAAAGGTCTCATTATAATAAAACCCCTCAACTTGTTCATCTACTCTAATCATGAGTCGTGCTTTATATCGTTCAATGCTCTCATATGATTTTTACGTTGCTTTATATACCCATTTGTAATTTATGAGCTTCTTTCCTGGAGGAGAATCTTCTATGATCTAAGTCTGGTTTATCTTTAAGGCTTGTATTTCCTTTGTTATGGCTTGCCTCCAATTTCAATTCTTCACTGCCCCCTGATAAAACCTGGGCTCTACAATTTTGGTGATAGCAGTAAGATAATATTGATGCACAGTAGAGAAATTATCACAAGTAACATAGTGAGGTATTCTTTCCTAGAGGGGTTGCTGGAAATTCGAGTAATACACGTAATCTTATAAGTGAGTTGGAGCATGTCTATCCTATTATTCCCTTCCTGTTTTTGCCATCTGCTTGCTAAATCTGTGGTTCCTACTCGCCCCAAGCCTATCTCATAGCCTACTGTCTTCTCATGGACTTCTTTCAAGCACTAACCACGGCCCATCTTAAAGCCCAGCTTCTCATACACTTTGCACAGGCTTAGTCCACTACTCAATTTCAAGCAGGTTGTCTATGTGTGGGCTTTTTATAGGCCCAGCTTGTAGCCAAGCTCTCTAAGTCGACTGCATGGCTTTTCTGTGGTTTGATTTTATCCCTCAAGAATTTCTTTATGGCCTCCATACTCTACTGCATTAGTGACATTGTCATGGGTTGGCCTATCTCATCGACCACTTGGAGTCTCGACTTCCTTTCCCATCCAAGCTTCATCGAACACTCCATCTACTTGGTATCCAATATTATTAAATGAAGTGCTACTCACCTACTTCTCATAATCAACGAATGAAAAAATATCTTTATGAAATGTTAGATCCCTTCTAATAAACATCTCTATTGTTTCTAAGTCAGGCTTTTGACCTATGCCCGCAAGTGTAAGGGTGTTGTAGTTTAGTAAAGAAATCGTTCACATGAGACCAATCGTAATCTATTGAGTTTTGTCCTATAAAAGTGCTAAGCAAGGAAATTTCAATTGAGAATTTGAACGACACTATAACTTAATTGGAAAATTTAATCAATTTTAAACATCTAGGAATTTGTTTCACCTTATAAAGATGTGGATCAATGGAATATATCATGTACTTGATCTATAGCGGGAGATTAATAGGGGTGCAATTACATTTAGAATTCAATCTTTTCTTTTGAAATAAACTGAATTGCCCAAATTAACAAATTATCATTCTTTTAAATGTCTTTGTTTAGTCTAAGTTATGGATTTTTGATGGCTAAAGGTCCTCTTAACAAGCGAATCTTTCTCAAGTATTGCTAGGTTAAGTCCTATCTTGTCGATCAAATAGCAAGTGTCATGTATTACTAAGTCAAGTCCTTCACTTAACTATTTAGAATTAGCAAATGAATTTGGGAAAAATTGAACTACAACAATTTCACACCCAAGATAGAACTCAACCAATCCCAATCAAGAACAAGTACAACTAAATAAAAATGAGAGATTCCAACATCAATATTTGGCCAACAAATATTGAGAAAAGTACTTACACATGCTAAAATTAACAATAACTAAACAGACTTTGAGAGAAGAAAAGCTAGCGCAATCATAGATCCTCTACGAGTTTTCTAACTTTCTAAGGCCCTCAAAACAATAAGCACTTCTTCAATCACTCAAAACTACTAGAAATCTAAACTAAACTCTACAAAAAATGGAAAAGAATGGAAAAACTAGAGTTCTCTTTTCTGCTGTGTCTCCTCTAATCTGCTGCGAAATGGCCCCATTTAAAGAAAAGCTTGTTCAACCTCAGCCACATGATGAAGGAAAACAAACAGGCTTGTAGTTATGGCCTCACCATGGACCGTCTATGATGAGCACTGTCTCGATACTCTTCTATTCTTTCCATGGGCAGAGTGACTTCAGGGGGTACATGGGGAGTCAAGCTACAATAATTTGTGGTAAAAAATGGTCCCAAAACTTGCAAAACACAGAAAATCAAACTCGAGTGTAAAATTGAAAAAAGAGTGCAATATAGCATAAAACACATAATTCTCCCTAAAAGTGGCACAAAATGAACTCAAAGTAGAGTGCACTTTTAGGACTTATCAAACTTCCCCATGCTTGAACCATTGCTTGTCTCCAAGCAACTATGAAGGCTAAAAGCTAATAACCTCCTGAGGTAGACATTAGTAGCAATATCAATAACCAAATCAATCCAAGAAATTTAGCCCAAAAGTGATGAAAAACTTTTAAAAACATAGAGGAAAAGGAAATTTTCAAAAAAGTAAGAACCATCCCATCAAAATATTAAATCAATCACTCAAATCAACTTGAACAATCACATCAGCATTTTACAATAAGTAGAGCTTAGAAGAACCATGAGGTAAGACACTTATCACTCATGTGTTTGAAATAAAATGCAGTTCTCTCAAATCTCATTTCGTAAAACCAAATCAACCATAGGCTTGATAAGACTCTCGAATTCGCCACTACTATAATTCAAAACACACGAGGCAATCATGAGGACCTTTTAAAGGTTGTAACGGGCAAATGGGTAAAGGTAAGGAGGGACCAAACATTTTGGGATTTGTGGAGCTAACAGCCAAAGACTAAGTGCATAAACCATCATCTCCCAACCAAAATATGTTCCTCAAAATTTCAACGACATCCCCAAGTGATACCACAAGAAAAAGTTCTAAAAATATAAAACTGATGCCAAATCCTTCTATTGCATCATTTTTTTCTTTTGTGTGTGCTTTCTTCTTTTGCTTCTTCTTTGTGTTTTTTTTTGTTTCAGTATAAACATTTTTTTTACACATTTTGGTGTGCTTTGGTTTTTTTTTTTTTCTTCAAAGTGGAGGATAATGGCAAGGAAATTGCACACTTTCCACACTTTTCTTGTAACTCACAAAACATAACCCAATTGACTTTGAAGGGAAAAATAGAACATGAATCCCTTGTCACATCCAACCAACCACAATATCCATAAAAGGTTATTATCCACTAACTACTCCCAATCAACTATGAAAACTCTATAGCCTTAGCTGAAAGGGTAAGGCATATGTATGTGGCCAAAGATAATAACATAGGTTCTCATGAATATATACAATAAAGGCTCAAAGGGGTAGTAAGGGGTAAATCATTCATATAAAGGTGGCTATTTGGTCAATGTAGCTCATAAACTCAAAGAATGCCTCAATCATGTTGCCTAAATGTGCATGCTAAATGTCATCTTGAACAAGAGTCAAAGCAAGTTCTAGAGACTTGAAATCTAGGAAGAGTCACACATGAAAGAAAACACGAGATTGAGAATTCAATAGTAGGTTTCTCAACAAGCGAATGTTTCTCAACTATTGCTTGAATGATAGAATTATGTTGCTAGATATAAGTCACACATGAAAGAAACATTCCTCACCCCCTTGGTTTAACGCATCCTAATTATGTTGCTAGATATAATTTCTTGAATGAACACATGGTTGCAGCAACTAGATATTATAATGAGGAATTGTTAGCTCGATTAGGAATGTTGGATGATATTCGGTGGTTATTTGTACGAGGTGATATGGGACACCTTTTGGAAATAAAAGAGCATACATATCGGGACCTAACCCTAGAATTACTAAGTACACTCCATGCCGATGTTACCAGAGGGCATCAATGTCAAGCCGGATACATATCATTTTATTTGCAGGGTCAATTCTACGAGATGAACTTAGGTACCTTTAATGGTATATTCGGTTTTCCACCTAGCATGGATTTACCGAACTGCCAAGTCCCCCGCGAATTCAACCCAAATGCTTTTTGGGGTGAACTTTCGGGGAGTGCGAGGTACAACACTAGTTCATCACAGTGCACACATATTAGGAACCCCTGCATTAGAGTAGCTTAGCGTATCTTAGCTTGTTGTTTCTTTGCTCAGGGTGATAGTCTGAATGTCACGAGATGATCTGAGTTGTACCTTTTGTCTTGCAAGCTCGATGATGTCCGGCTTGAACCTGATTCATTGTTTGCCAGACAGTTGCATAGTGCTACTGTTAGCACTAAAGGTAGGATAGTCATAGATGTTGAAAATTCATCGGTAAAATAATTTAGCAAACACAAGACCTAAACACTTAAAATAATTTATGTTAACATGAGCAATTAGAGTTTTGCATACTGATAAGTGCTTAATGTATACATCATTTTCAGGCTATTTTGTCATATTTTTAGGAGAATTATGTGTTTTGAGTCGTAATTTATACTCCTATTCTCGATTTATGATTGGGTATGGTTGTTTGATGTGATTTACAGGATTTTAGACCTTTTTACCCAACATTTAGCCATTATTGGATGTATTTTAACCTCCCCCACGGACACCCATGTGCTGTTACGCTTGTGGAGCAAGAAAAGTAAAGAAAATTGGCTCCAGCCAAGACCACGGTCGAACCG
This sequence comes from Selenicereus undatus, assembly GCA_017589665.1. Lineage (NCBI taxonomy): Eukaryota > Viridiplantae > Streptophyta > Magnoliopsida > Caryophyllales > Cactaceae > Selenicereus > Selenicereus undatus. The sequence goes on from JACYFF010002017.1 coordinate 18,187,005, forward strand.
TGGTGAGAGGTGAAACTGTTGCCTGTTCGTTTTCCTTCAGTTGTGTGGCTGAAAATGTCCTCGTTTTTCTATAAAAGGGCATCGTGCAGCAGAGAGAACCAAGCAAGAGTAGCCTAGTTTATCTTCTTTCTCAATTTTTTGTTCTTTTTAGTTTAGATTCTTAGTTTGATTACTGTTTTAGTGAGAAATCTTAAGAGTGTGTGTTTGCGTTTGAGGCGGCTTAAAGCCCATGGTTGAAGGCTATCTCAGTCAAGCCCTTCCTCTCAGATTTTGACAAAACATTGGTCTTTTATCATGAGTGAGTAGTTTTATTTTGTTTAGGGATTTAGTAGTTTATGAAAGTGTAGTTGGATCATGTTTTAATCTGTAGAATTGTGTTTATTTCATGATTGGTTTAGTTTCGTTCTATCAAGTGATTATCATGTTATGAGCGGATTTTTGGCAAAAGTTTGCTTGCACACTTGAAACAATTGACCGAAAAACTGAAAGGTGACATTTGATTATCATACTGCTTAATAATACCTGACATAACGCCTTCTAGAATGAGAGATTTGCATGTAAGGAGGACATCGAGTGTAATTGAAGATGTTTAACTTGGATTCAGACGAATTAGTTTGAAAGAATGACTTTGCTTAGTTTAGGCAAATTTTGTTGAGTCCGAAAGAATAGACTAATTTTTTTTGGATAGATTGCAAATCCTCGAAATTAACCGATTAAGAGAAAAGCACATCCTTATCATTTTGATCCAATCAGCTTTTCATAACTACATGACTTCCTAGGCATGCTTCCTTAATTGATTTTAAAAAAGAGTGAATTAGAAGTTGTCTAGTCAAACCCTCTTGAATTAGAATTTTACTTAGCATATTTTGATAGAAAAAAAGTCGGTAGAATACATTGGTCCCTGAGGAGTGATCTTTTTATCTATACTACGACTACCCATGCCCTTGTGGCAGTCGTTGTATAGATTAGTCCCTGGATTATTGTTCGATTAGACAACGGCTTATCGTCCTAGGACACTTTGGGATTTTGTTGCTGGGGACTAATCTGTTAGTTTCGAAATTAAATTTTTAGGTAATGTGCCAGTCAATATAAGAGATTCTTAGTACCGCCAACCCATAGACAGATTAGCCCCAATCTAGTGCTTGCACTACTTGCGCCCTTGAGAAATTGCTGCCACCAACTTGTTTAAAAGGTGTGAGGAGTTTTCTCAGACACGTCGGTTTTTACCGGAGTTTCTCACCCAATTGCTTGCCAAGGATGTGCCTTTTGAGTTCAATGAAGAATGCTTGAGTGCTTTTCGCAGGGTAAAACAGGCATTAATGATCACCATAGTGGTGCAAGCGCCAGATTTGGAGCTACCTTTTGAAGTAATGTGTGATGCAAGTGATTGTGCAGTGGGGGCTGTTCTAGGCCAACAAAAGGACAATAAGTTGTATGCCATGTACTATGCAAGTCGTACTCTTGATGGGGCTCAAGTGAATTATGCCACGACTGAGAAGGAGTTCTTAGCAGTTGTCTTTGCCTTGGAAAAATTTCGATCCTATTTGATTAATTCTAAGGTCATCATTTTCACAGATCACGCCGCTTTAAAGCATTTAATGAAAAAATCCGACTCCAACGACTCATTCGATGGGTCCTCCTTCTTTAAGAGTTTGATTTTGAGATCCAAGATAAGGTCGGGGTTGGCAAATGTGGTTGCTGATCATCTATCTCGTTTAGGCCCAAGGGCCACTCCTAGTGAAGAGGTCCCCATTGATGACTCTTTCCCGGATGAACAGCTATTCGGTATATCCCAGCAAGCTACCCCATGTTAGGTTGATTTTGTGAACTTCAAGGTGTGCGGAGTGTTACCTCTGGAATTGTCCTACCAACAAAGAAAGAAGTTCTTTGTTGATGCCAAATATTATGCGTGGGAAGAACCTTTCCTTTACAAGATATGCGAAGATGGGATTTATAGAAGGTGCTTGCCTTAAGATGAGGTTCGTAGTGCCTTCCACCATTGCCATGCTTCAACCTATGGGGGCCATTATGGACCGGATAAAACGATTGCAAAAGTACTCCAAGCAGGCTTCTATTGGCCCATGCTCTTTAAGGATGCAAGGAAATTTGTCATGACTTGGGATCGATGTCATCGAACAAGGAACATTTTCAAGAGGCGTGAGATGCCTCAAAGTTGCATACTTGACTTAGAGTTATTCGATGTATGGGGGATTGACTTCATGGGTCTTTTTCCTCCTTCTCATAACAACCTTTATATCCTTGTGGCAGCTGACTATGTTTCGAAGTGAGTGGAAGCCATTGCCTCCCTAACAAATGATTCAACAGTTGTCCTTAAGTTTCTTAAGAAAAATATTTTCACACGGTTTGGCACACCAAAAGCTCTTCTAAGTGACAATGGCACACACGTTTACAATAAACCACTTGAGTTACTATTAAAAAAATATGAGATATTTCATAAGATCACTATGCCTTACCATCCCCAAACAAGTGGGCAGGTGGAACTCTCGAATAGAGAATTGAAGAGAATATTGGAAAAAACAATGGATCGATCCCGCAAAGATTGGTCCTTCAAGTTTGATTATGCTCTTTGGGCGCACCGTACTGCTTACAAGACTCCTCTAGGCACCACTCCATACCGGTTGGTGTTTAGGAAGTCTTGTCTTCTTCCAGTATTGATGGAAGAAAAGGCATATTGGGCTATAAAGAAACTCAATTTTGATCTTAAGGCAGCCGGAGAGCGGAGATTTTTACAACTAAGCGAGCTTGATGAGCTAAGGTTGGAAGACTATGAGAGTTTGCGCCTTTATAAAGAGAGAACTAAAAAGTGGCATGATAAACATATTAAGAAGAAGAGGTTCGAAAAAGGAGACATGGTCCTATTATTCAACTCCACATTAAAATTGTTTTTGGGAAAACTGAAGTCCCGATGGCCAGGACCATTTAAGATCACCAAGGTTCAACCCAATGGAGTAGTTGAAACATGGAGTGAGCCCACAGGTGCATTCACAGTTAATGGACAGCGGTCAAAACCATATCTTGTAGGACAACGTATTGATAAAGCCAATGTCCATACACTTACTAATCCGAAATAAGCATAGCAGAAGGGTCAAGATCTTGACCTTAAAAGAGCACTTCTTGGGAGGCAACCCAAGGTCTTTTCCTGTTTTTACCTTCCTCAGCTTTGATTTTTACTATTTTTTGTAGTTGAAAAAAAAAAGGGAGAAAACACAAAAAATATGGAATAAAATGTTTGGCACCATAGCCAAGGTACCCAGCACCACGACCGTGGGGTGCCAACCCACCAAATTGAAAACAAACCGGGACCACCAGACACCACAGATGGACGGTGGTGAATGCCACAGTCCGTGGTATCGTACTACGACCTGTGGTATAGGTCTTTGACCGCGGTGCCCTTTCACTTACCCTCACAACTTCATCTTCTTCATGAAACTCTCTCTCTCTATGTCAATTTTCTCTCTCTAAACCTCCATAACCAACCTCATTTCTTACCTCATATTTTTTTCTCAATTTTCACCCATTTTCACCCAAAATCATCTCTTTTCACTTAATCTTTCCTCTTTTCACACAAATTTCATCTCTTTCTTCTTCCTTCTTGTTCAAATTCATCTCACGTCAGTCATCCACGACACCCATCTTTTTCTCTCTTATTTTTCTTCTTCTTACTTAAAATCATCATTTTCTTCATCAAATTTTCTTATTTAGGTTTTAGTCTTAGTCTTTGGTTCATTTTGCAGCAATGACACCTACCAAAAGACAAAGGAGTATCAAGGAGGTTGGATCCTCAAGTCAAGCACCAACTCGTCCTTAAAGGACATGTCGAACCTCCACAAATGCACGAGGTTAAGATAACATTCCTCACCCCATTGGTTTAACACATCCTGAAAATATTGCTAGAAATAATTGCTTGAATGAATGCATCGTTGTAGCAACTAGATATTATGATGACGAATTGTTAGCTCAATTAGGAATCTTCGATGATATTCGGTGGTCATTTGCACGAGGTGCTATGGGACACCTTTTGGAAAAAAAGAATGTACATATGAGGACTTGACTATAGAATTCCTAAGTACACTCCATGTCGAGGTCACTAGAAGGCCTTAACGTCAAGCCGGATACATATCATTTTATTTGTAGGGTCAATTTATGAGATGAACTTAGGTACCTTTAATGGTATATTCGATTTCCACCTAGCATGGATTTATTGAACCACCAACTCCCCCGCAAATTCAACCAGAATGCATTTGGGATGAACTTTCGGAGAGTGTTAGGTACAACACTTGTTCATCGAAAGGCACACATATTAGGAACCCCTGCATTAGGGTAGCTCAACATATCTTGGCTTGTTATTTTCTTTCTCGAGACGATAGTCTTAATGTCCTGAGATTATCAGAGTTGTACTTTTTGTCCTGTATACTTGATGGTGTCTAGCTTAACTCTGGTTCGTCTTAACAGGCAGTTGCATAATGCTGCTATTAACAGTAAGGGTAGGATACTCATAGGTACGATTGTGACTACTATTGCTAAATTTTTGGGTAATGAGCCCAACCCTAAGGATTGAGTTTCTGGATCCGAGCGGCTTGATCAAGCTGCTTTCGAATTTATGAACTTTTATGAAGGTTAAGCCAGGTGTTTATGTTGGATTTACCCTGAGGACCGGCTTTTTCCGCTTCCCAATGTTGATCAAACCACCTTACTTCACCGGGCTAACCTTTATTGGGTACCTGGTGATGATGAGGTTGTTCAACCTGCACCCCATCATCCAGCCCTTCATTCTAGTCAAGCAGGACCTAGTGCTTCCTCTCAGCTGCCCCCTCCTGACTAGACCAACCTCCACGACACCCTTAGATCTATTTAAGAGGAGCAAGTTTCCCTTCGAATATTTGTTGCTTCTGAGAAAGCTGCTTTTCGGGGCTATGTCCTAGAGCGCCACGATGAGTTTCGTGGGATGCGTGCTTCCCAAACTCAATATTTTCAGGACTATAGGGCATATCTAGAGACCTGGCAGGATTAGAATATCTCTTATGGCCAACCACCCAATCCTCTTCCACTACTCCTTTTTGATTGCTTTGAGCTACCCCCCCTTTCCTTTTTCTATTTTGTGCCCACATTGAGGGCAATGTGTGATTCAAGCGTGGGGGAGTTAGTCATTATATTTGGCGTATGATCCCTTATTTGGTTTGGTGTTCTTGTACTTTGTATATGCTGTTTGTGATAGTTTTTGGAGTTTTTGTTTTAGGATTTAGTTTTGTTTCCCAGTATTTTAGTAGTGCATTTTAGTTTTTTTTTAAGTTTCTTTTGCATTTTAGTTTTCATTGTTATTAGGAGCAAGCATGTGCTAAAAATTGCATAAAAAACAAAGACAAACAAAAAAATTTAATTTAACCTAAAAAAAAGAGAAAAAAAATCCTCTAATGATGATCTTTTTAAATTTGGTAGACTTATTTGGTTTAGTTTGATCCTTTGATTCGCCCAAATTGTACATAAAAATGTTTGAGAATGAGTTTTAAAAATGATCTTCGTGTTTTGACCACATGTTGGTGCGAGTTCATTATCCCATGAGTCTTTACATGAATTTTAGAATATATTTACTAACGAGCTAGTCATGACCTTGGTAGATGTCCCGTGAGGCTTTGTGCTTTTAGAGACAATATATCAATTTAGTCTCATATTTTCTTTCATGTGTGACTCTTCCTTGACATCATTTCTCTAGAACTTACTTTGATTCTCATTCAAGATCACATTTCGGATATGCATTTAAGCAATATGATTGAGACATTTTTCTTTGATTTACTAAACCCAATGGCCGAATAGCCACCTTTGTTGTATATTATATCCGTTGCTAACCCCTTTGAGCCTATATCTGTTTTTCTTGATTTGAACCTCCTATTATAGCCTATGGCCAAATGATCATCTTACCCTTTAGCCAAGACTAGAGGAGCATTTCATTCTTTTGCTTTAAGTTTGATTTGGGGGCTAGGAAGGAGAGTTGAGATCTTTTCATGGATTTTGGTTGTTTGGTGAAGGGATGTGTAATCTTCATTGATAAAAAGGGAATCGCTTGTTTAACTATACAAAGTTTAGAGAAGAGTTGGAATTTAAAGTCTGTTATGGATTTCCCTTGGCTAACTTATTTCCAAAAAAAGAAAAAAACAACACAAAAGGAAAAAAAAGAAAAATGAATGAAAAAAAGAGAAAAAAAAAAGAAGACATAAAGGAAGAAAGTGTTAGCCTTGTTGGAATTGTAAATTTTTGTGATTATCAACTTTTTCTCTCCTCAATTGCAGATGTATTTTGTCTAAGACAGATGTAGTATGATGCATTGGAATCATTTAGCTCTTAGTCTATGGCTTCTAGCTCCTCATTTCCAAAACATTCGTTCTCCTCTTACCTTTACCCATAGCCCCATTACAACACTGTGAAAGTCCCCATGATTGTCTAGTGTGTTTGCATTTTAGTGATGGTAAATTTGAGAGTCTTGTCAAGCTTATGATAGATTTGAGTCTAAGGAATGAGAATTGAGGGAACCTTTATATATGTAAACATTTTCAAACAGATGAGTGATGAGTGCCATATAACTATAGTAAGGTTCTACCAGCCCTGCTAGCCTCGTTTGTTTCATATGTTGAATGATTGTATTCGATGATTTAAGGGATTGATTCAAGGTTGACATTGTCGTTTATCAAATGATTTTCAAAATTTTGATTCCCTATTCTGATTGCTAATGATTTTTTGCATCTTTTTGGACTACCTTTGGATTCGCTATGCCATTGGAATGTTACTTATATATATCTTGAGGAGGTTTTGTATTTTTTTAAATTTTTAGCATTACTTGAGGACACACAACAGTTTAAGCATGAGGGAGTTTGATAAGTGCCTAATGTATACATCATTTTAGGGCTATTTTGCCACATTTTTAGCAAAATTATGCGTTTTGAGTCATAATTTATACATCTATTCTCAATTTAGGCTTGGGTATGGTTGTTTGATGTGATTTGCCGAATTTTAGGCCTTTTTACCCAACATATGACCCTTAATGGATGTATGTTGACCTCCCCCACGGAAACCCATCTACTGCTATGCCTGTGAAGCAAGAAAAGAGTAGAAAATCGATTCTAGCCAAGACCGCGGTCAGCCCATGGTGTTTGCCACGGACCGTGGTGAGAGGTGAAATTATTGCCTTTTTGTTTTCCTTCAGCTGTGTGGCTGAAAATGACCTGATTTTTCTATAAAAGTGTGTCGTGCCGTAGAGAGAAGTAAGCAATAGTAGCCTAGTTTATCTTCTTTCTCAATTTTTTGTTCTTTTTAGTTTGATTATTGTTTTAGTGAGAAATCTTGAGATTGTGATTGTGAGTTTCAAGCGGTTTGAAGCCCTTGGTTGAAGGCTATCTCAGTCTAGCCCTTCCTCTCAAATGTTGCCAAAACATTGGTCAGTTGTTCAATCTTTTATCATAAGTGAGTGGTTTCATTTTGTCTAGGGATTCAGTAGTTTGTGAAAGTGTAAATGGGTCATGTTGTAATCTATAGAATTGTGTTCATTTCATGATTGGTTTAATTTTGTTCTATCAAGTGATTATCATGTTGTGAGTGGATTTTTGGCCAAAGTTTACTTGCACACTTGGAACAATTGAGCAAAAAATTGAAAGGTGACATTTGATAGTTAGACAACTTGATAAAACCTGACATAACATCGTCTCAAAAGAGAGATTTGCATCTTAAGAGGACATAGAGTGTAATCAAAGATGTTTAACTTGGAATGACTTTTGCTTAGTTTAGCCAAATTTGGTTGAGTTTGAAAGAATAGACTAAATTTTTGTGGGTAGATTGCAAATCCTCGAAATTAACCGATTAGATAAAAGCACATCCTTATCATTCTGACCCAATCAACTTTTCATGACTACATGAATTCGTAGGCATGTTTCCTTAATTGATTTTAAAAATTAGTGGATTAGAAGTTGTCCAATCGAACCCTCTTGAATTAGAATTTTACTTAGCATGTTTTGGATAAACAAAAGCTCGATATATTATATTGGTCCCTTAGGAGCAATTTTTTTATCTATACTACCACTACCTGTGCGCTTGCGGCCGTGGTCAAACACCTCTTTTATAAAGTAGTGGTCAAGGCCTTGATGCAGATTTTGATTTGGGGGTTGAACAAGTCGACAGTAGCCCGTCTGATGGGCTACGAGTGCGCTTTGTCTTGTACGTCGATAATGTGTTACGCGTCACATTATGAAAATGAATAACCTTCAACCCGAGCTTTTGCGATGGTACCTTCAACGGAAGAAGTTTGACTATGTGGTCCGTGATAAAGCCAATGTCCAAACACTTACTAATCCAGAACAAGCATAGAAGAATGGTCAAGCTCTTGAGCTTAAAAGATCACTTCTTAAGAGGCAACCCAAGCTCTTTTCCTTTTTTTTTTTTCCTTCCTCGGCTTTTATTTTTACTATTTTTTATGGTTTGAAAAAAAAGAAAAAAAAAGAAAAGAAACAAGGGTAGAAAAAACAAAAGAAATATGGAATAAAATGTTTGGCACCACGACCAGGGTACCCATCACTACGGTCGTGGGGTGCCAACCTAGAAAATTGAAGAAAAACTAGGACCAGCAGACATCACGGACAGTCTGTGGTGAATGCCACAGTCCGTGCTATCCTGCTACGGCCTGCGGTCTAAATCTTTGACTGCGGTTCTCCCTCACTTTCCCTCACAACTTCATCTTCTTCGCAACACTCTCTCTCTCTACCTCAATTTTCTCTCTCTAAAACCTCCATAACCAACCTTATTTCTTACCTCATATTTTTTCTCAAATTTCACCCATTTTTTCCCCAAATCATCTCTTTTCACTTAATCTTTCCAATTTTGACACAAATTTCATCTCTTATTGTTTTTACTTTTACTTAAAATCTTCATTTTTCTTCATCAAATTTTCTTATTTACGTGTTAGTTTTAGTTTTAGTTTTTGGTTCATTTTGCAGCAATGGCACTTGCCAGAAGACAAAGGAGTATCAAGGAGGTTGGATCCTCAAGTTAAGCACTAACTCGACCTCAAAGGACATACCGAACCTCCACAAATGCACGAGCTCAAGGTAACATGCCTTACCCCCTTGCTTTAACCCATCCTGATCATGTTGCTAGACAAAATTGCTTGAATAAACGCATGGTTGTAGCAACTCGATATTATGATGAGGAATTGTTAGCTCGATTGGGAATGTTGAATGATACGGTGGTTATATTTGCACGAGGTGGTATGGGACACTTTTTGGAAATAAAAGAGCATACATATTGGGACTTGACCCTAGAGTTCCTAAGTATACTCCAAATCAAGTTGACTAGAGGGCCTCAATGTCAAGCCGGATACATATCATTTTATTTGTAGGGTCAATTTTGCGAGATGAACATAGGTACCTTTACTGGTATATTCGGTTTTCTACCTAGCATGGATTTACCAAACGGGCATGTCCCCCATGAATTCAACCCGAATGCATTTTGGGGCCAACTTTCGAGGAGTCTTAGGTACAACACTAGTTCATCGAAATGCACACATATTAGGAACCCCTACATTACAATAGCTCAGCATATCTTGACTTGTTGTTTCTTTGCTCGGGATGATAGTCTGAATGTCCTGAGATTATATGAGTTGTACTTGTTGTCCTGTATGATGGTGTCCAGCTTGACCCTGGTTCGTTTTTTTCCAGGCAGTTGCATAGTGCTGCTGTTAGCACTAATGGTAGGATAGTCATAGGTGGGATTGTGACTGCTATTGCTGGATTTTTGGATATTGAGTCAAACCCTGAGGATAGAGTTTTCAGGTCTAAGCAGCTTGATCAAGCTGCTTTTGAAATTATAAACTTTTGTAAAGTTGAGGCTGGGCAGTTATGTTAGGCTTACCTTGCGGACCGGCTTTTGTCGCTTCCCAATGTCGTTCGAAGCACCTTACTTCATCGACCTAACCTTTATTGGGTACCTGGTGATGATGAGATTGTTTGACTCACACCCCATCATCCAGCCCTTCATTCTGGTCAAGCAGGACCTAGTTCTTCCTCCCAACCACCCCCTCCTGACCATACCGACCTCCAAGACTAGATCCATTCAAGAGGAGCAAGTTTCCCTTCGAACATTTGTTGCTTCTAAGAACACTGCTCTCCGGGACTTTGTCCAAGAGCGCCACGATAAGCTTCGTGGGATGCTTGCTTCCCAGCCTCAATATTTTCAGGACTATAGGGCATGTCTGGAGACCTGACAGGATTGGCATATCTCTTATGGCTAACCACCCTATCCTCCTCCACCACTTCCTTTCTAATTACTTTGTGCTACCCCCTTCCCTTTTTCTATTTTGTGCCCACATTGAGGGCAATGTGTGATTCAAGCATGGGGGAGTTAATCATTATATTTGGCGTCTGATGCTTTATTTGGTTTGGTGTGCTTGCACTTTGTATATGTTGTTTGTGATAGTTTTTAGAGTTTTTGTCTTAAGTTTTAGTTTTGTTTAGCACTATTTTAGCAGTTCATTTAGTTTTCTTCTCATTCTAGGTTGCATTTTAGTTTTTTTTTTAAGTTTCTTTTGCATTTTAGTTTGCATTGTTATTAGAAGCAAGCATGTGCTAAAAAATTGCATAAAAAAACAAAAGCAATCAAAAAAATTTAATTTAAACAAAAAGAAGAGAAAAAAAATCCTCTCATGATGATGTTTTTAGATGTAGTAGACTTCTTTGGTTCAGTTTGATCCTTTGATTCGCCCAAATTGTGCATAAAAATGTTTGAGAATGAGTTTTAAAAATGATCTCCATGTTTTGACCACATGTTGAGTGCGAGTTGATTATCCCATGAGTCTTTAAATGAATTTTGGCATGTATTTACCAACGAGCTAGTCATGACCTTGGTAGATGTCCCGTGACGCTCTAAGCTTTTAGACACAATTTATCAATTTAGTCTCATATTTTCTTTTATGTGTGACTCTTCTTTCACATCATTTCTCTTGAACTTGCTTTGATTCTCATTCAAGATCACATTTTGCATATACATTTAGGCAATATGATTGAGGCATTTTTCTTTGATCTATTAAACCCAACGGCCAAATAGCCACGTTTGTTGTATATTATATCCCTTGCCAGCCCCTTTGAGCCTGTATCCGTTTTTCTTGATTTGAACCTCCTATTGTAGCCTATGGCCAAATGATCATCTTACCCTTAAGCCAAGACTAGAGGAGCGTTTCATTCTTCTACGTCAAGTTTGATTTAGGAGCTAGAAAGGAGAGTTGAGATCTTTTCGTGGATTTTGATTATTTGGTAAAGGGATGTGTAATCTTGATTGATAAAAAGAAAATCCCTTGTTTAATTGTACAAAGTTTAGATAAGAGTTGGAATATAAATTTCATTATGGATTTCCCTTGGCTAACTTATTTCAAAAAGAAAGAAGAAAAAAAGACAACACAAAAGAAAAAAAAAGAAAAATGAATGAAAAAAAAAGAGAAAAAAAGAAGACACAAAGGAAGAAAGTGTTAGCCTTGTTGGAATTGTAAATTCTTTTGATTATCAACTTTTTTTCTGTTCAATTGGAGGTGTATTTTGTCTAAGAGGAATGCAGTATGATGCATTGGAATCATTTAGCTCTTAATCCATGGCTTCTAGCTCCTCATTTCCAAAATATTTGTTCCCCTCTTACCGTTACCCATAGCCCCATTACAACCTTATGAAAGTCCTCATGATCGTCTAGTGTGTTTGCATTTTAGTGATGGCGAATTTGAGAATCTTGTCAAGCTTATGATAGATTTGAATATAAGGAATGAGAACACAGGGAACCTTTATATATGTATACATTTTCAAACACATGAGTGATGAGTGCCACATAACTATAGTGAGATTCTACCAGCCCTGCTAGCCTTGTTTGTTTCGTATGTTCAATAACTGTATTTGACGATTTGAGGGATAGAGTCAACGTTGACATTGAGGTTTATCAAGTGTTTTTCAAAATTTTGATTCCCTAAACTGATTGCTAATGATTTTTTGCATCTTTTTGGACTACCTTTGGACCCGCTTTGGCATTGGAGTATTTCTTATATCTATGCTGAGGAGGTTCTTTATTTTTTTTTATTTTTTGCATTGCTTGAGGACAAGCAACAGTTTAACGATGGGGGAGTTTGATAAATGCCTAACACATACATCATGTTAGGGCTATTTTGCCACATTTTTAGGAGAATTATGTGTTTTGGGTCATAATTTATACACATATTCTCGATTTATGCTTGGGCATGGTTGTTTGATATGATTTGTCGAATTTTAGGCCTTTTTACCCAACATTTGACCTTTTTGGATGTATTTTGACCTCCCCCACGAACACCCATGTGCTGCTACGCCCGTGGAGCAAGAAAAGAGCAGGAAATCGATTCCAGCCAAGGCCACGGTTGAACCGTGGTGTCCACCATGAACCGTGGTGAAAGGCAAAATTGTTGCCTCTTTGTTTTCCTTTCGACTGTGCGGCTGAAAATGTCCTAGTTTTTCTATAAATGGGCGTCCTGCAGCAAAGAGAAGCAAGCAAGAGTAGCCTAGTTTATCTTCTCTTCTCAAAATTTTGTTCTTTTTAGTTTAGATTTCTAGTTTGATTATTGTGTTAGTAAGAAATCTTGGTAGTGTGTGTTTGAGTTTGACGTGGTTTGAAGCCCTTGGCTCAAGGATATCTCAGTCAAGTCCTTCCTCTAAGATTTTGCCAAAACATTGGTCAGTTAATCAATCTTTTATCATGACTGAGTAGTTTTATTTTGTCTAAGGATTTAGTAGTTTATGAAAGTGTAGTTGGGTCATGTTTTAACCTATAGAATTGGGTTTATTTCACGATTGGTTTAATTTTGTTCTATCAAGTGATTATTATATTGTGCGTGGATTTTTGACCAAAATTTACTCGCACACTTGAAACAATTGAGTGAAAAACTGAAAAGTGACATTTGATTGGAAGACTGCTTGACAAAACCTGACACAACGTTGTCTCAAAAGAGAGATTTGCATGTTAGGAGGACATAGATGGTAATCAAAGATATTTTCTTTGGATTAAGATAAATTAGTTTGAAAGAACGATTTTTGCTTAGTTTGGCAAATTTGGTTGAGTTCGAAAGAATAGACTAAATTTTTTTTGATAGATTACAAATCCTCGAAATTAACCGATTAAAGAAAAGCACACCCTTATCATTTTGATCCAATCAACTTTCATAACTACATGAATTCCTAGGCATGTTTCCTTAATTGATTTTAAAAATTAGTGAATTAGAAGTTGTGTAGTCGAACCCTCTGAAATTAGAATTTTACTTTGCGTATTTTGGATGGACAAAAACTCGATAGATTACATTTGTCCCTGATGAGCGATCTTTTTATCTATACTATGACTACCTATGCGCTTGCAGTAGTGGTTATGTTTTTGACGCCATTGCCGCGGACTAATCTGTTAACTATTGAGTTAGTCTTACAAAAGTGACTAAGTGTTTTATTGTCTTTTACTTTTATTTTCTATTTAACTTCTTGTTTAATTGCCCTAGTAGTGTTAGTGATAGTGTTTGCATAAATTCTTCCCATTTATACGAACTCCAATCTTGCACGAACCTGATCCCAAGATTGAAAGGACTTTCCGCTTAAGGAGGAATAAGCAAAGGATTGAAGAGACGCGAGGCAAGAAGGAATTCAACAAACATGGCGCGAGGAGAAGGTGACCAAGGAAGGGCACTTTGAGATTTCATTACCCTGGAGTCCAAGGGATCGCCTTATGCATCATTCGCCCTACTATTGATGCCAATAATTTCGAGCTCAAACTGGCACTCATCTCCATGGTGCAACAATCCCAGTTTGGAGGAACTCCTTTGGAAGACTAGAATCTACAGCTCCCGGTCTTTTTAGAGGTGTGCGACACGTTAAAGGTTAGTGGAGTCTCTACTGATGCCATCCGATTGCGCTTATTTCCCTTTTCGCTGAGAGATAAAGCAAGGGCTTGGTTACGCTTCTATGCCATCGAGATGTATTACCACTTGGGATGAGTTAACAAGAGCCTTCATCGCTAAGTTTTTCCCTCCGAGCAAAGCGGCCAGCTTAAGGAATCAAATCAGCAACTTTACGCAAAAACATGAAGAGACCCTCTACGAAACTTGGGAGTAGTTTAAAGATTTGCTGCGCTTATGCCCCCATCGTGGTCTTCAACGTTGGATGATTATTCAAGCTTTTTATAATGGTGTGACCCAATCTATAAGGTCTACTATTGATGCGGCGGCGGGAGGAACCTTGATGAATAAAACTGAGGATGAAGCCTATAACTCAATTGAGGAGATGCCACTTAACAATTTCCAACGGTCCACTGAACGAGGCCAACCTAAACTGGTTGGAGGTAAGCTTGAAGTTGATGCGCTTAATTTACTTTCTGCTAAAGTAAATGCTATGACTCAAAGATTGGACCGAATGAATGTTAATGCTGTGAATTCTAGTGCCCCACCCCCTTGTGAAATTTGTGGTTCTATTGAGCATGTAACCTTCAATTGTCAAGTTGGGAGCCCCTTTTCCCAAGACCCTAGTGAAGTTAACTATGTTCAAAACTTCAACCCAAGATCAACCAATGACCCTTACTCTAGTACCTACAATCCAGGTTGGAAGAATCACCCAAATTTCTCATATAGGTCTAATCCAAACCCTTTGAATATGCCCCTAATGAATGCTAGACCACGTCCGAGTTTTCAAAGACCTCCTCTCCCTTCTCAAATACCCCAAAAGTCCAATTCAGAAGTGATGATAGAAAGTATGCTTATGGCACAAAAAAAAATAAAAAAATAGGATGAGTATATTAAGCAATTAGCCTCAAAGGTTGATGTGCTTACAACTCATAATAGGATGTTGGAAGCTCAGATTGCCCAAAAAGCTAGCTTTTAATCTATGCCCCCAAATAGACTTCCTAGCAAGCCCGAACCTAAGCCTCGAGAGCAATGTAACTATGTCACCTTGAAGGAAGAAGTAGAGGGCTTTATTGACCCTGAGGATGTACCAATGGAAGAAGGTAGGGAAATAATCATGGCTAGAAGTAAGGAGAGGAATGATGGTAGCAAGACTGCTGCTTTTATAGAAAAGGACATTGTAAAGATCCCGATAATTTTTCCACCTAAGCTCCCTAACCTAGGTAGTTTTTCTATCCCCTGCAATGTAGGAAAAGTAAAAATTGAGAGCGCTTTATGCAATCTCGATGCAACTATGCCACCTAACGTGCCTAAGGTTGAGGCCTATATTTCTAATGAGTCTTCTATGAGCGACTATTGCAGGTTCACCCAGGCTGTTCGTTCTTTGCCGCTTTGGAAGGCTTTGATACAGATTTTGATTTAGGGGTTGAACAAGTCAATAGTAGCCCATCTGATGGGCTACGAGTGCGGTTTGCTTTGTACATCGATAATGCATTATGGCATCACATTATGAAAACGAAGGACCTTCAACCCAAGCTTTTGCAATAGTACTTTCGATTGAAGAAGTTTGACTATATGGTCCATGATAAAGCCAATGTCCATACACTTACTAATCCCGAACAAGCATAGCAGAAGGGTTAAGCTCTTGACCTTAAAAGAGCGCTTCTTGGGAGGCTAACCAATCTTTTTTCCTTTTTTTTCTTCCTCGGCCTCGATTTTTACTATTTTTTGTAGTTTGAAAAAAATAGAAGAAAACACAAAAAAAATATGGACTAAAATGTTTGGCAGCACGGCCAGAGTATCCAGCACCGCGGCCGTGGGGTGACAACCCTGAAAATTGAAAAAAAACTGATACCAGCAGACACCACAGACGGATTGTGGTGAACTTCACGGTCCGTGGTATCCTGCTACGGCTCGCAGTCTAGATCTTTGACCGCAATGCCCCTCGACTTTCCCTCACAACTTCATCTTCTTCGCGACGCTTTCTCTCTCTCCGTCTCCATTTTCTCACTCCAAACCTCCATAACCAACCTCATTTCTTACCTCATATTTTTTCTCAATTTTCACCCAAAGTCATCTCTTTCCACTGAATCTTTGCTCTTTTCACACAAATTTCTTCTCTTTCTTCTTCAAATTCGTTTCACTTCACTCCGTCACCATACCCATCTTTTTCTCTCTCTTATTCTTCTTATTTTTACTTGAAAACTTCATTTTTCTTCCTCAAATTTCCTTATTTAGGTTTTAGTTTTAGTTTTTGGTTCATTTTGCTACAATGACACCTACCAAAAGACTAAGGAGTATTAAGGAGGTTGGATCCTCAAGTGAAGCACCAACTCAACCTCAAAGAACATCTCGAACCTCCACAAACGCATGCGCTCAAGGTAATATTCCTCACCCCCTTGGTTTAACGCATCCTAATTATGTTGCTAGATATAATTGCTTGAATGAACGCATGGTTGTAGCAACTAGATATTATGATGAGGAATTGTTAGCTCAATTTGGAATGTTGGATGATATTCGGTGGTTATTTGCACGAGGTGGTATGGGATACTTTTTGGAATAAAAGATCCTATAGATCGGGACCTAACCCTAGAATTCGTAAGTACACTCCACATTGAGGTTACTAAAAGGGCCTCAATATCAAGCCGGACACATATCATTTTATTTGCAGGGTCAATTTACGAGATGAACTTAGGTACCTTTAATGGTATATTCAGTTTTCCACCTTGCATGGATTTACCGAACCACCAACTCCCCCGCGAATTCAACCTGAATGTATTTTGGCACAAACATTAGGGGAGGGTTAGGTACAGTACTAGTTCATCGAAGTGCACACATATTAGGAACCCCTGCATCAGAGTAGCTCAGCGTATCTTAGCTTGTTGTTTCTTTTCTTGGGACGATAGTCCTAATGTCCTGAGATTATCTGAGTTGTACTTTTTATCCTTTATGCTTGATGGTGTCCAGCTTGATCCTGGTTCCTTTTTGGCCAAGCAGTTGCATAGTGTTGCTGTTAACCCTAAAGGTAGGATACTCATAGGTGGGATTATGACTACGATTGCTAGATTTTTGGCTATTGAGCCCAACCCTGAGGGTAGAGTTTCCAGGTCTGAGTGGCTTGATTAAGCTGCTTTTGAAATTATGAACTTTTGTAAAGTTGAAGCTGGGCGTTTATGTTGGATTTACCCTGAGGCCCGGCTTTTGCTGCTTCTAAATGTTGATCGAACCACCTTACTTCACCAGGCTAAACTTTATTGGGTACCTGGTGATGACGAGGTTCTTCAATCTACACCCCATCATCCAGCCCCTCATTCTAGTCAAGCAGGACCTAGTTCTTCCTCTCAACCAACCCCTCCTGACTATACCGACCTCCAAGACACCCTTAGATCCATTCAAGAGGAGCAAGTTTTCCTTCGACCATTTGTTGCTTGTGAGAACGTCGCTCTTCGGGACTTTGTCCAGGAATGCCACGATGAGCTTCGTGGGATGCTTGCTTTCCAGGCTCAATATTTCCAGGACTATAGGGCATGTTTATAGGCCTGGTGGGATTGACATATCTCTTATGCCCAACGACCCCACCCTCCTCCACCACGTCCTTTCTGATTGCTTTGTGCTACTCCCTTCCCTTTTTCTATTTTGTGCCCACATTAAGGGCAATGTGTGATTCAAGCATGGGGGAGCTAGTCATTATATTTGGCGTCTGATGCCTTATTTGGTTTGGTGTGCTTGTACTTTGTATATGTTGTTTTTGATAGTTTTTGGAGTTTTTGTTTTAGGTTTTAGTTTTGTTTAGCAGTATTTTAGTAGTGCATTTAGTTTTCTTTTCATTCTAGGTTGCATTTTAGTTTTTTTTTTAGTTTCTTTTGTATTTTAGTTTGCATTATTATTAGGAACAAGCATCTGCTAAAAAATTACAATTTTAGAGAATTATAAAGTAGTGGGTCCTATAGATAAAAGGGTGCGGCAGTGGTCAATTGAAGGTGCACTTCGTGGGCGTAGCAAGTGGCAATATACTACCAAACTGGCCAATAGCAGTCTCCAGTCAAGCAATCGAAGGTGGAGGGGGGAACCATGGACGTGAAGAAACTACCACTTAAGCAAATAGAGGTGCGATTATAACACCCCTGCTAAGATCGATCTACTAACCTACAGGATTGCACAGCTTATGCAGGAAATAATAATAGCCTGTATAACAAGACAACAATCACTACTCAAACAAACACTAAATGAAGTATTAGAAGCACGCTATCTATGATCTGCAACCTTAATCCTAGATGTCCACAGACTCCTATCATGAGCCATGTCCTACATTAGTCCTACAAACTTTAAATCGTTTCTAATCACCTCGTTCCAACTTTTCTTTTGCCATCCTCTACCTCTTCTACACCCCGAAAGACTAAATGTCTCGCACCTCCTCACTGGTGCATCCTTACTCCTCCTCTTTACATAGCCAAACCATCTTAGTCTAGTCTCCCTCATCTTATCTTCTACGGGTACAACTCCAACTTTCTCTCTAATCACTGCATTTCCAATTCTATCTAATCTCGTACATCCACACATCCATCGAATGATCCTCATCTCTGCTACCATCAACCTATGGACTTAAGACTTCTTGATTGACCGTCACTCTTAACCATATAACAAAGTTGGTCTGACTACCATACGATATCCCATCCCTTTCAATCATGTAGGAATTTTCTTATCACACAATACTCTAGAAGCACTCCTCCATTTTTGTCATCCGACTCTAATATGTTGGTTAATACCTTCATCGATATCTACTTTCTCCTTAATGATCGAGCCTAACTATTTGAACATCTTGGCCCTTGGTATTGCCACACCATCCATGGTGACTTCTTACCCACCTGCTTCCTCATCACTGAACCCCCATCTTAAGTATTCAGTCTTTGATCTGCTCTATCTAAAACCCCTAGATTCTAAGGTATGTCTCCAACGCTTTAGCTTGCTGTTAAGACCATCTGTACGTAGTCTCATCGATGAGAATAATATTATCCACAAATAGCATACATCATGGTACCTCGTCCTCAATCTCTTATATGAGTACATCCATAATGATAGTGAAAAGAAACGGGCTTAGAGCTGGCCCTTGATGAGGTCCAACGTTAATAGGGAAGTCCTCTGCCTCTCCTCTTCAGGTTTTTACACTTCTTTTTACTCCCTCATACATAACTCAATGAACTGAATCAACTCTAAACCAGAATATAGACTTTGCATAGCACAAGTGAATTAACAATAGTTTTAATATGATGTAAATAGTCCATTAGTGAGCATTAGTGAGCATAGACTTGAGATCTAATCCTCTAACCAAACTAGTAGTACAAAATTGAGTACCAGGATGTTGCCAGATTGTTAAAGCATGAGAAGTGTTGCTTACCTCACATAACGTATCCTTGGAGAGAGTGGATAAAATTCCCTAATGAGTTTATCAACTCGTAGCCAATACCAATATACTGGATTTGGTTGTGTATCCTCCGGAGTGACCAAAATAGTAGAAGCTATTTGCGTGACGGTCTCGTCGATCATACCTTGTTGTTGATGTATAATGACAGAAGATATAAATTGGGTTTCCCATGAAAGATAATTATCGACCGATGCAAGCACGGTTGTGACAAATAGGGTGATGTTAATAGTCCGAAGAGACGGCAGAAGGGGTGGCAAATTATCATGGCTCGGTAAGAGGGCAGTCAGAAACCAAGCCCCATTAAGGCACCCCATGAGGGGATGACCGAAGAATCGAACAGGTGGGCTTTCGAGTTGCCATAACCCGAGCAGGGCAGAGAGAAAGAGAGAGGCAACGCAGACCATGGCAGTGGAAGAAAAAGGCGGAAGAGAGGGTTGCGGTTGAGGCTAAGTGAAACTGAGGGACAAGGCAGCAGTGACAGACTAGCAGACGACGGTGGAGGCGGTGGGGAAGGAGGGAAGTTGTAGTGGTTAAGAGAAGAACAACTGTCCTCTATCGACATGGACATGTGTGAGTAGGGTAGACACCGGCGCATCTTGGGATGTCTTCGAATGCGTAGCGTTGGAGACGTGGTCCAAGACAACAGTCATGGCAGCAATGGAGGTGACGTTATCCAAGGAAGTCATAATGGAGCTAGGGTTAGGGTTTGAAGAAGAGACGTGAGAAGAAAGAAAGAGGAAAGGCTCAACTATAGGTTTAGGGCTTTAGGAACGAACCTGCTTTGATACCATGTGAAATTTAGATGAATAAACGCTCATGTGACCATGGGAGGATGGACTTAAAAATATAAGAGTTATGCAATTGTAAAAATATAGTAATATCACTATATGCTATTATTATATATTGATTAAGAATAATTAAAATAAAACAACCCTTCAAAAAAAATTAAAATAAAATATCATATTTTTACCTATTATGTAGTCTTTCCTCAACCCCATTGGTTAATCTGTTTCCACCTTAAATGATGCATGTATGTGAACAAAATAATATAGTATTTACATTACATAGTTATGTATATTGATTACAAAAACTGAGGTGCATGATACTCTACACACAGTATAAATATAAAAAAATTTCACTTGAAAATGAGGAAGTTTAAAAAGTACTATGACATAAATTTTAAATTGACTTGCCATAAAGGAATGAAAAATCAAACCAAGTGAAGGCTGATGTTCAGACAAAATTGAAAAAACCTACTTCATTAATATATGTCATAGACTATATAAAAATAAAAATTATGTTGAATGTAATTGAACAAAACTGTTGAGAATTAAATTGTAGAAAAGTAAGAATCGTATGTGAGTACTATATACGCATATCACACTTAATAATCCAATTAGGTTACTCAGTCATATTTTTGTGGCCATCATGAAGCTGGTTAAATCACTATTTCTCGTGCTAGACTGTAGTTAGGAATTTAGAATTAACAGTTAAGTCTATCATCCTTCCCCACCTTCATTTTTACTTCACTCAAATTAGCTTAACTGTGTTTAGTTCATTCTTAAGTATTTTGTGGTGTGATGAAGAAAAACCAAAAGTGTACTGTGAAAATTTAGCTTTTCCGTCAACAAAGTTGAACTTCAAAAGGAGTTGGCTACGTAATTAAAGGTATATAAAGTAACTCTAGAACTGTAACCATTTTAGGGTAATTAAAGTCATATTGTGAAAATGGCTTTAGAATTTTAATGACCGGTTGGAGAGTTGGAGGCATACACTGGAGGCTAGGGGCTTCCGGTTGAGTAGATCAAAAACGGAATACCTTCACTGTTGTTTCAGTGGAAGGATAGAAGAGGGGGGAGATATTGTACTGGATGGGAGGGCAATACCGAAGGTCGCCAATTTCAAGTATCTGGGCTCGATCATCCAGCAGAATGGGGATATTGACGAGGATATTAGTCAGCGGATTAGAGTGGGCTGGCAAAAGTGGAAGTCAGCGTCAGGGGTGCTGTGTGACAAGAGAGTGCCCATGGGTTTGAAAGGCAAAGTCTATCGGATGGTAGTTAGACCCGCGGTTCTTTATGGATCGGAGTGTTGGCCTCTAAAAAAGGCGCAGGTCCAGAGGTTGATGGTAGCTGAGATGAGGATGGTCAGGTGGTTGTGTGGTTTTACGAGATTGGACAGGATTCCGAATGGGGTTATTAGGGGCCTAGCTGGAGTGGCCCCCATAGAGGAGAAGATGAGGGAATCGAGACTTAGATGGTTCGGCCACGTGAAGAGGAGAAGTGTGACCGCCCCGGTGCGAAGTTGCGAGACTATCAGCCCACCCGGTGGTAAGAGAGGGAGAGGTAGGCCGAAGAAGAACCTAGAAGAGGTGGTTAGAGAGGACCTGAGAGTTGTCGGTCTCACGGAGGACATGGCTCAGGATAGGAGGGTGTGGCGGGACAGGATTAAGGTCCCTGATTGTAGGGGACCGGCTCCATAGGGGGCAGCCGCCTAGGCGGTTTGGGGTGGGGTGGGGTGGGGCGGGGCGGGTTTTGGTTTGCTGTTTGCAGGTCAAACTTTTCTGGATGGTCACGACACCAAGCGCCCAAGATTTGCCCAGGTACGTCTCCACCCCCTCTTTATTCGCTTATCCGGAACCTTTTCTCCCCTCCTTTTTTCTTACTTCCCTTACTTCTCTTTCCTCGGTAGATGGTTTTTGCACTCGTTTCCCTCCAAACCTTTTCTCAAAACTGTTTTTGTGGGTCTTATGGAAACAACCTCTCTATGGGTAGGAATACCGGTAGAGGTAAGGTTGCCTACAGCTGGATCTCCCCAGACCCCGCGAAAGTGGGACCCACTTTGGGAGTTTGTTGTTGTTGTTGTATATTAATTCAAATATATCTATTTTGGCATAAATAAAAAGAGACCCCATTTTTATTATTGGGTCATATTTTAAAGCAATTCTGTTGGGGAGATCCAAGAAAGGAGCCAACTTCAACCAAGGTCCATGGCAATAAATCCAAGTGAGGTTCCATCCTAAAACCAATTGACAATAAAAAGAGTAGCCCATTTGACTTATATACCATGACGCTTCTTTTCAAACTCTCGATGTGGGACTTCTTTACTCTTGTATGACATTCCTAATAAATTCAAATGGAAATATTTAAGATATCCATAAAAGTTTTTTATTTGATGTGATGTTGGTATTGCAAATGAATAGATCAAGATTTAATTCTATGATATGATTAAAACAATTTTTGAAAGGATTGTATCTACAAAGGAATAGATATTCGATACTGTACCTACAAAGGACTGTACCTAACAAGGGCAATTGGAACCTTCCCGAGGTTATGACCTGAGTGATTACATTATGGTCATCGCAAAAACAAACCAAACCAGGTCACACACCCAGGTTTAACTGACTACACCTTACTAAGTTCAGGCCTATAACAAAAGCTTGCCGAAGAGACATATCCTGAAGTTGGGGTGAACCAGTTGAACTATCCTGGCAACCATAGGGTTGATGCTCCCCTTTAGTTTCTATTAGAAATGATCCGTCCTCATTTCTTTAGCGGGCACCTAAGCTCGGGTGAACCGGCTGAACTTTCCTGAAGCATATTCCATCACATTCATATGGTTCACCTGCTCAAGGCGAAAAAACTATTGTTCTTTAGTCCTCTTTACATCCTTGGGATAACATTTAGAGTCCATTAAGGTCTTGAGTCATCCAATGTTATTGGTGACTCGCCCACTGGGGATTTAACTGTCCCAGCTTCACCCAGTACTCTATCGCACGGTCAAACTGGTAGGTAGCCAAATACACCTTAAAAAATCTTTCAGAGAATTCCATTATTTCTAACAAGTTTTCTGTTTTCCTTGGTCATTCTTGATAGACTACTGGGCTTGGCACTCATTCAAACTTTGGTGCCTTCAGTTTGTTAAACTTGCAAATCATATCATGGTCGTTGGTTGAGGGGGTACCTCATTTGCATGACTTGGCAACATCTATCTATAACACACGTATAGAGGCGTCACTTAATTCTAGTCCAGAGTTAGAATTTAATGTTACAAATAATGCTACCATACACAAAGCAAAGTAATATTGTTTAAAATTATGCTACACATACAAGACAATGTAATCGAGGTAAAACATACGTTGCATACAACTTGCATACACACTATGCTCTATTTACTTTGGCGGATAGATGTAGTTTTAAACATCTACTATACCATAAGGTAGTTTAGCGACTTCTAACTAATTTAAATACGTGGCTCTGTGACGTAAAGTCACAAGAGGGGCCACCTACTATACTAATTGGTAATGGAAACTAAAAGATACACCTAATTATTGAAAGATTGCAAGTGGATAGGGTCTGTATCACCCTGTGGTTGCCATTAGGTTAGGAGGGTCTAGTCTTCATCCGAATAAAACTGTCCTATGATTGGATCCTCCTCCTCCTCAGGATCGATGGGATCTTCCACCATGAAGTCATCTGGATCTTCGACCCCTTTTACGTGGATAGAGCTACTAACTATGCTAGTGATGTGGTTGGAGCTCACTTGATGTTACACTCCCCATCCACCAATTCTCTCATCAAGGGTATGGTATGTTCTAAGCAGCGGCAGTAAACGACCCGTACACAGTGACCCAACGCACCCACATGGTGCTCACTCGTCTATACTTCATATCGCTTAGCTTATGTGATTCACTAAAGAGAAAAAGCATTTGGCAGTGCTAGTTGGTTGTCCTCTCTCCTACCTCTGCCGAAATTCTGTGAATTTCACCAGGTATCATTAATCCATTTACTACGTGCTCTTTGGCACCAGCTCATCTCTCAACAGGGGTGTTTCCTAAATGGTGTAGCCAAGGTTCAGTGAGCAGGAGGAACTCCACCATCGCTTGATAAGTAAAAGGGCTACAGGTCCCTGCTGATGTCCAGTCGAAGGTTGATAGTAATCTCAGTGGCAGCGACGGAACTAGGAGGACCAACGCAGGCCATGGTCCCCCCTATGATTTGTAAATTAAGCAATCAAGTTCCTTCATTTCACCACATCTACAGTAGCTCAATGGCTACTCTCGCTTACAAGTTACAAGATGCTGGGGGGTTGGCAGACATTTGTTCGAAACCATTGTGGCCAAGCTTTTTCTATCAGTTAAGTTATTTGCATTTTTTCTTTTAGCTGAGCTCTTAATTTCCTCATTACTCTCCAAGCTCTTCAATCACCCTCTTACCCACAGTGGCCAGTAAATATTAATTCTAATTCTTTATTTATCTACTAGCTTTTTCTAAATGAATCTCCTTAACATGTTTGTTCCTTTATTATTTATTATTATTTTGATTATTATAGCTGAGCATAAAGAGTTATCTTCATCGCTGTCCTTGAGTTATCGTAGGGTAGGTTTTGTCGCTGTGTAATACGGAATATTTTTCCCATTTTACGTTTGTCGTGTTTGAATGGAGATAGTTTTTTTCATATGGGAAGAGTTATTATTAGACTTCATTGCTTGTTGAGGTTTATTACTTTCCTATGCGATGGTGTGCTTATGTTTTTCATAGTTACTGCCGCCTGATTTGTTAGTATTTCTTAGTTCAATTCCTGTTGTTTATCTTTAGTTTCTTCTTCAAAATGTTTGCACAAAATCTTTTTTTGTGGGTCTTTTGCAATTAGCCTCTTTACGTTCAGAGACACTAATAGAGCTAAAATTGCTTACATCAGGATCTCTCCAGACCCCACAAAAGCAGAACTCACACTGCGAGGTGTTGTTGTATTATTATAGTTATTTTTTACTTTCTTAATAAAATTTTCAGAATCCCACTTTTAATCACTTTAATAATATTTGAGAATAACCCAATACATTAACCATGGATGTTTTTCTGAATATATTAACTCTTTAATGAGATAATCTCACACATTATTTTAGTGGGATCATTTTTGCTTGTTAGGATCTTCCATGTCCATAAGTCCTTTTTTTTTTGTTAGAGTCCTTTATAACGAGACACTATCATCCAAGATTAAATCCAACAAATAAATAGAAACTTCTACAGTACTAAGTTGCACTTTACCAAAACAAGTTTGTTCAAATAATTTTGGCGTTTGTTTTCATTTACAAGGTCTTGAGTTCACGTGCGAATAGAGAAACCTAAGTTAGGCCTAGAATAATCCAACTTTTATTAGATGAATAATCAATGATCAGAAAATTATTGAGGGGGTCCCCCCCGGCTGCCCCATTTTTTTTATTTTTGTGGTTCGCTACTTAGTTGAACGGCTTACTCAGTTGCATGTCGTACCCTGAGTAGTTCTCAAACAAACTGTCTAACTAGTGACTTTCGGTGACTCTTAACTACCTCTAACTATTGTTTAACTGTGTGCATCTTCAATAGAACATTCACATTTCAGGCAACCCACCAAAAGGGCATAAATATGAAATCTTGAATATAGAACACTATCGTACACCAACACTGCAATAAATATGTATATATTTTTCAGTATGTATAATCATATGCATACATATACACACATATCTCACGCACTTCTCCTACTTTGGTGTACAACTTAATAAATGATGCAACCTATGGTCTTATACCACCAAATGTAGCACCCATCTCTCATTAGAGGAATGTCACATCACTAGGGCTCCTCAAAAAAGCTCATAAGGCTCAAACAGTTAATGAAATAGTCCAACCAAGTCCCTGCAACATGTTAAGGCAATAGAATTTTTTTTCAAACAGAAACTACAAGAGTTGATGAATCTATTGATCAAGCGTTTCTAAAAATGATTGGAAGCAAGGTCACCGATCTTAATAAGTAGCTCATGAGATATTGTGGAAAAAATCCACAACTTAACGCTTTGATTGAGGTACAACAACTCTTGAAATTCTGGATTTGGTTGAAGTTGCCCATAAGCATTAGAGAGAACGACAGAAGCTATCTACAATTCCTAGAAGACCATGGGACACAATCAAGGTCCAGAACTGCATGTTCCATGTCAAATAATCTTTAGGTGCCACAAGTGAGCCCTGACCAGATTAGTCTCGTTAGGGCCAGCAAGTGCAACTTCCAAATTTGCTGAAGCCAGAACGACTGAGGTGGATGCATCCATGCTGAGTAAAGACAGAACGATCCCAGAGGAAAGGTACTAGCATGGGGAGTGAGAAGCCAACCTCAATATGGAGTTGGGAAATAGCCCACCAGAAGATGAATGTAGAGTTGCAGGTGCAAAATTCGTATCAGAGCATTAAGAGGGAGAAGGGTGTGCATCAAAGAAGTTAGAATGATTATAGAAATAGGAGGGAGGTCATCTGGTGAGATATTCCCCTAATTCTAACAATGAATCACCCCCTAACGCCTTTAATCATCTCTTCCTCTTCCTTTCACTGACTACATCTGCCATACCACTGCCAATCTGTGCAGCTTCTGATAATCGACCATATTTCCGCCGCCATGAATTGACTTCCTTCGTCTTTCTATCCTATCTCTTTAAGAACTACCGTCATCACCCCTCTTACTTTGAATTAAACTGTGCTCATTCAATTTCTAACCCTCACCCTACTTATCTACTCAAGTGCATAGCTCTAGATCCTTTGACTTATGTCATAGATCGACATGTCAAGAACACAAGTTCGCTCTCACCATGGCAAATCCATTTTTGGGAGGACATCCTATCGTTTATGTACTCAATCTCACCTATTTACACCGTGAACTCATTACACCACTTGATACCAGGCAGGGTTGGATCATTATCAGTAGTGATGATAGCAATGCAGCCTGGTTTTACAACTTGCCGCCAGTGGTGAAGTCAGGAATTTCAGAGAGAGGTGTCGGAATTAACAGTACAAAAATTTGGACTTGAAGGTAACAAGGATTCCTTAGCCAACTTTTTGAAATATCTATGCATTTTCACCTAGAACTGAAATTAAGCATATAACTTAAACAAATTTATAATTAAAATTGGCAAATAAACTGATAAATTAAACAACAAAAGAAAATTAATCTACAAATTAAAGAATTAACATCGAATTGAAATTGAACCTATACATTAAACAAATTTGGAATTGAAATTGGCAAATAAACTCACAGATCAAACAATAAAAGCAAATTAATCTACAAATTGAAGAATTGCCCTAGAATTGAAATTAAACCTATAAACAAAACAAATTTGGAATTGGAATTGGTAAATAAACACATAAATCAAACAATGAAAGCAAATTAATCAACAGATTAGAGAATTAAGTAATAAATTTATGTCAGTTAAAGCATTTTAAACTAGTTTAAGTAAAAGGAGAACTCATAAATAGATTGGAGATGGGAATAGTGGGCCGTGACTAGGATAGAAACACAAGAGGGATGGGGTGGATTAGTTCTAACTTCTAAGGTCGAAAATTTTTAAAATATAAAAAACAGTGCATGTAAGCTGTGTGGACATATTTCTGCTATTGATGGATAATGAGGACAATGTTGACATATTTATGAATCTTCAAAATATTGAAAAAATTAAGATGTCTACTGATTCTGCAAAACGCAAGAGATGTGAGCATGGAGAGGAAGCAACCTCTCATGCTACATAATACCCCTATATCATGATTTTTTGAATGGACTTTCCTAGGGTATCTGACCTTTTAATATGCAGCTCTACTTGCTACTCAGCGCAATCCATGTTTAGTTAGTTTCTGTTGCTTTCTGTTTTGTTCGCTGTATTTTCTTGGAATAGGGATCAAATGCATAACATGTTTGTTCTGGATGACATTCTCTTTCGTCCTAGTGTGGCCCACTAGGTTCGAGGTATTTATCATCACTACAACACGAGCATTGGTATTTCTTATACTCAGGGTAACACACCTTTCTATTCAAATTGGTGCTCCTTTTGCTATATAGTATCCTTACCCTTAATGTAAATGAATACTTGTAAAATCCTGAAAATTTTATATTTGTAATCCTCGAAGAATTGTTAAGATGATTTTTACTCGCTTGAGCTCGTAGGTATTATTTTAGCATGGGGCTTCATTTTCGGATCGAGGCCAAATTATTTCCTATTTCCGACCCAAATCCAAATCTTTTAATATATCAAATTTAGATTATTAATATTGATGGATGATTTTAGATTTTTTTATTTTTTAAGATTAGAATTATTGGTAAAAATTCAGATTTTTCTAATTAAGTTTTCCCTCTAAAATTTCAAATGTTTAAAATTTAAATTGGGTAAAGTTTAATTTTTAGGAAGCGATAATAAAGCTCTAGACCCCTCCCCGGCAACCACAATATTGAAAAACAAATTATGTAATTTTTTAGATGTGAGAAGTAGCCCCCTTCACACTCACCTTCTCTCTCACGTATGCTCATATCATGCCTCTCTCTCCCCTCAACTCACACCCTCACGCTTCCTCTCCTCCTTGGCCACCACTGCCGCCGTCGGCTTCCCACCGCTGTTGCCACATCACCTAAGCCACCACTCTCCCTCTTTAATGTTTTTGGGTGAGAAGTTAGGGTTTTGGTTGTATGATTTAAATAATCTTTTTATGCTCATAAAGAACTAAACTTTATAGCAAGTTTATCTGTTTTCTGGATTCTATACACTTCTTTTCATGTTTGCATTATGATTCTGAGATTTAAGGGGTTGTTGAAAGCCCTTATTCATGTCTATTGCCTCTATTCATGTCTTAAAGGTAAATATGAAGTTTTCTCTTAAAAACGCCTCTTGGAAGGAATTTGGTAGGTTTTATTGATTTATAGGGTTAGTATGGATGATAGGAGCGATTTTAGAGTGATTTTGGTGGATTTTCTTGAGTGGGTAACACAATCTTATCATAAACTGAACCTGCAAAGGCCTAACTTTGCAGAATAACTGCTTTGATCCACTAGGCCAAAAATTGTGAAACCAATTAGACATGTAGATCTATGAGTCTAGCATTCTAGAAGTTTTGAATCACTAATTTTGGGCTTAAAACAAGGAAAAAATAAATTTTCTCTCGAAACTGTGTAATTTTGACCTGAAATTGGCTTGGTGTAAAGAAGTGAATTTTTTAAACCACTGTGAAAGTTTCTTGTGGATGCCTATAAAACAGATTTTGTAGTAGACACACAAACCCTTCCATATTAGGTTCAATCATCTCAATATGAGCTTTCTAGGCAAAGTTATGGTCTCTGAAATTTAGGTACAGAAACTGGCCTGAAATTGTTTCCAAAATCCTAATGGGTTAAATTTCAATAAATGATTTATTTGAGTACATGAGCTTTTATAAAATGCTTGCATTCATGAAAATCAGTATATGTGGTTTATTAGGAATATTCATATGGTCCCATTGGTTGGCATGATTTTTGGGGTAAGAAAGATTAATTGTGGGTGTAAGGACACCCTTAAGTTAGCGCATGTCAGGACTTTTCAATTTTATCATTTAGGCACAATATTCTAGTTCAAGCTCAAGCTAAGTAGTCACGCCTATTTGAGGCAATGTCTGTGCCCTAGCTCCCTATGGTTGCTCCTTTAAAATGTGTTGGATGTTTATAAGTTGGTTTTGTAATCTTGTAAGCCAAGGGGACCTTATAAGTAAAACAAGAAATGCAACTTCTGAGTGTATACTTTTCTGACCGTGGAATATAGCGTTGTGATTGAATATTTTAAGCGGTTTATGTTTTAAGCGGTTTTGCTGAGTTAATAGAAGATTGATTGAGATGTGTTGGGTTTTCAGGAAGCCAAACAAACTTATTCATAATGTACTAAATCCTAAATTGAAAGACTAAGGCGACTTTGCGGAAGGGTGCCTCCTAAGATTAGGGTAGGTTTACCTTGATATAGAGACAAGCCAATCTCCTTGGGTTATAGCATGAAGTTTTCTGGTAGGTGGCATTATAGATGGGATGTATTCCAAGACGAATTATGGTAACCCATAAATTTGTTTGGGCAAAAGCCCATGAAACCCTCTGGTGGGGTTGCTAGCCTATGAAGCTGAACTGTTTTGGTTTGGATAATGGTTAATGTTTAAAGTTCTAAGATCTTGTACGGGTTGAGAATCAGTGTTTTCGAACTGTTTGAATATTTCCCTCTCACCCCTCAATGTTTTAAATGAAATTAATTAGTAGGTGTTTTACGATAGGGGTAGACATTATTGAGCTTTATCTAAATGTTCGAAATGTTTTATTTTCAAGTACTAATATGTTGAATGGGGATGGGATGCGAGGGAGATCGAACAACAGTTTAGTTAGACTCTTGTTATTTAGCATGAAGAAATATTGGACCTTGTGAGACTAAGTTTGACTTTTGGACCACTGACTTTTGAACTGTTGACTTTAATCTTGGTCTTTTTATTTTAATGAACCTCCTTCTTGCCTTGTATTTCTTAACAAAATGCAACAGTGATGCCCGATTAGATTTTTTTCGCTGCATTAAATAGGCTAAAAGATGGTAAAATAAATGAATTAGAATTTATAAGGCGTCACAGAGTGGTATCAGGGTGCAAGGTTCGACCTAATTGCTCCTTTGGGTTACTATACCCTGAAGTAGACTCTTAAAAATCTATGGACATGTGAAATTACTGGAGCATGAGTGTGGGGTAACATGGTAGGGTTGCATGTATTCTTTGGTTGCATTAGCCACTTATAATTTCTTTGTGCATTTGTAGGAAGATGAATGGCCTATGACACTATTGGTGTGATAAGCTCCTTCCCCCAGAGATCCCTCTTTATTACTACGGTAGACGTTGTCGGTGTGATGGCCAACGACCTTCTATGGATTTTGATAAGCTGATTAATCAACTCACATATCAAGGCTATAATGATGAGTTATTGGAGTCGTTCAAACCAGACGAAGATCTATCACCACCTATCAGCGAGGATGAAGTTGAGGACACCCTTGGTAAGGAGTATGATGTAAAGGAGGAAGAAGAGCCATCACTATATGACAATACAGTTGGTGACTCTGAGAGCAACCCTATCGAGGCTAATTTGAAGGCTTTACATGGTGCACCCAACTAGGGAGCAGGGAATGGAATTGGGAATCATTATGCAAGTGACGTTGGGGAGAATGACCCAGATCCTCTCGATCAGTTTGAGGGAGAACCAAATGAGAAAGTAGGTGAGGAGCCAAAAAGGAACTCCGACTCTGAAGAGGAAGATCGCTCGGAATGGTTAGGGCATAAAGAAAAAGAAGCTGAACAAGACCCTAAGAAAGACCCTAAAAAAGGCCCTAAAGAATAGGGAACTACAAGGGAACCAGTCTCAAAATCACCTACACCGACCTCACTCTCTTATGATAGGAGGAAGCGTAGTATAACTTGTTAGAGCATTTAGGGTAGAAATTTAATTAGTGGTTTTAGCTTGAATTATTTGCTAATTTTGTTTAAAATGTTTCCTTAATAACCCCAGTGTAGGGAAAACTTTGGTGGTGAATCGTGTTGGTATAAGTGTTAGCTAAGACTCTATTTGTTTTTATAAACTTAGATCAGTATTAAAAGAAATTTGGATAGATGGATAGATGGATGGCATTGAGTTTCTTGATTGTGTGCGTAATTTGCTATATGATTTAATGTGTGCTACATGTTTGATTTTGTTCCCGATATATGTTTCACCTTATAAGCCCAACACCAAGTACTGTACTTTGTTGCAAGTAAGGCAAGCTAGGCCCATGTAGAATGTTAAGCATGTTGGATGTTCTCTTATATAATAATAGAGAACCATTATGGTGAAGCTAAAGAATATCATACCAATAGAGCCTAAGTCTAAAACTATTTCCCTCATGATGTCCGATAACAAGGAATCTCACTACCAAGAAAATTTGCCAATGGCTGATATGAGTAAGCATTTGAAGGCCTTCGTCCTGGGAATGGGGGCTTCTCGACTAGTGCCAAATGGGGGAACCCCACACCTACTAGGCAGAGCTTACCAATCTTCTATTGATCAAGCTATTAGAGAAGAAAGGCGAGCAGCTACATAAGCTGAGTGAGAAGAAGGAAAACAAGGATGCAAATGACAGCTCAAGTTTGTTAAACAAGCTAACCAATCTCCACCTATCCACCTACAATGGAGCAACTGATCCTTAAGCTTCCAAGGAGTGGATCTATGATATAGAAAATTTGTTTCATGCTCTTCAGTGCTAGATAAATAAAGAGTGGGATTCAGCGGGTTCTACCTCAATGACAAAGCTAACTTATGGTGGACCATGGTGAAGGAGACGCAGAATGAGCTTGGATTTAGGTGGACACAATTTAAGGAGCTCGTGAAGAACCATTTCCACCCTATGTCTCATCAAAAGCCAATGGAGAAAGAGTTACTCGAATTATAGTGGGGAAGAACGAGTGTTCTCCAACATGCTTCCGAGTTCATGGAGCTATCCCACTTTGTTCAGGCCTATGTAACAAATGAGACCTTCAAAATGAATCAGTTTCAGCTCGAGTTGAACTATAAGATGAAGGTCATAATGTCTGCATGTAGGCACAACTCTTTCTAGATGATGTATTACACTACCAACAATGTGGAGCGGGCTCAGAATGAAAGGAAAGGCTTCTTTAACAAGCAAGGGGACAAGAGGAAAGGAAGGCCACAAGATCATTGGAACCAACAACCCCAGCACAAGAGGCCACAAGAGGATGGCACACCAGGTCGTCACATAGGAGGGTATTAACAAGGAGTGATGTGTTGAGCATGCAAGAAGCCTGATCACCATGCACATAACTGTAGAGCCCTATAAATAAGGGGTAGATACTTTAGATGTAGGAGTCAATAGCACCATATGAGGGAGTGCCCTCTACCACCACTGGAAACTAATCAAGGAAGAGCTGACAAACGTGGTAGAGCCCAACTTCCCAACTAGGGCCAAGAGAAATCCCAAGGGAACAAGTTGAATCCCACTCGACCACCTCAACAAAGCCAACAACAGTTGCCTAACATGTAGCCTATAACATGGGAGATAGGGTGTATATAATCAACAGGGACGAGGCAGAGGACGCTCCTGACATTGTTGCGGGTATTTTTTCTTACCCAGTAACTGTGTTATCGATAAGTTATAGTTAGTTCATTACCTAGGATCACTAACATATTTGTCACTATTCCTATGGGAGACATAGTGAGGTGTGGGAAGATGCTTGGAGGGTGTCCTATCCTAATAATTCGGTAAGAATTCATAGCTAACCTATATCACTTTTACTTGACTAATTTCGATGTGATCTTAGGTATAGATTGGTTATCAAAGTATCATGCCCAAATATACTTCCTTAAGCAGAATGTGACCTTAAGAGGTCCTAATAGGGATAGGGTAGTGCATAAAAGAGCCGACCTAAAACTAGGGGTTAGACTGACCTCGGCCCTGAAGGCACACAAACTCTTGAAATGAGACTGTAAGGGCTATGTGTATAATGTGGTCGACTCAGTAACAAGTAAGTTGTTAGTGAGAGTATACTAGTAGTGTGTGAGCATCCAGATGTTTTTCCCAAAGAAATTTCTGGTTTTCCACCATATAGGAAGGTGGATTTCTATATTGACTTAACCCTAGGAGTTGCTCCAATTTCTAAGGCCCTATATAGAATACCCTTCTCAAAGCTTAAAGAATTGAGCTTGAGGAAATTTTAGAAAAGTGGTACTTTAGGCCAAGTACCTCTCCTTCGGGAGCACCAATACTGTTTGTGAAGAAGAATGATGGAAGCTTGCGTTGTACATATATTACATGGAGTTGAACAAAATCATTATAAAAAAATTGCTACCCACTACCTTGAGTTGATGACCTTTTTTATCAACTGTAGGGAGCTGCAACCTTCTTGAAGATAGATCTTAGATTCGGCTACCACCAACTTCACATCCAAGAAGAGGATATACCAAAAACTTCTTTTCGTATCCGATATAGGCACTTCAAATATGTGATGATGCTCTTTGGACTCACCAATACACCGTCGCCCTTCATGGATCGAATGAACTTGGTCATTGATGACATACTAGTGTACTCAAAAACTTCGGAAGAGCATGCTCAACATTTAAGGACTGCCCTTGAGGTTCTAAGGAGAAATGAACTCTATGCTAAGTTAAAGTGAGTTTTGGCTAGAGAAAGTAGCTTTCTTAGAACATATGATGTCTAAGGAGGGAGTCTCAGTGGACCCAAAAGATAAAGGTGATTACCAAGTGGCCTGCGCCGAAAAGTGCTACAGAGGTGCAAAGTTTGCTACGGCTAGCAGGGTACTTTTTGAGATTTGTTCAAAATTTCCCGAACATAGCAATATATGCGCCTCACCAATTTTACTAGGGAAATGGTGAAGTGTGAGTGGATAGGAATATGTGAGCAAGCATTATGTGAGCAAGCATTCCAAGAACTTAAGAAGTGACTCATGCTTGCACCCCATATTGGCATTACCAACCGAAACTGAAGTGTTTTTGCTACATAACGATGCATTTCGCAATGGTTTGGGTGTGTATTTTTACAAAATTGACAGGTTATAGCATATGCATCTCGATAACTGAAGACCCACGAGAAGAACTACCTAGCTCACAACCTAGAACTAGCGGCAGTAGTATTTGCTCTTAAAATCTGGGGACATTGTTTGTATGAAGTGCACAGCGAGACCTTCACCGACCATCAAAGTCTTAAGTACCTATTCTCTCAAAAAAACTTGAACCTGAGGCAGGCAAGGTGGAAAGAACTTCTTAAGGACTACGATGTGCACTTTCAATATCACCCTGGAAAAGCAAACGTAGTAGCCAATGCTTTAAGCTGTAGACCATACCTTACTCTTAACCATCTGCTCTCCATACTGATAGAGTTACGTGAGGAGTTTAAGAGGTTAGAGATTAATGTGGTTGTGAGGAAAGGGAATTCTTTGCTATTTGCAACGAACGCGCGACTCATACTCAGCGAGATGATTCAAGTTGTCCAGGAAATAGACCTGCAGTTAGTGAGGTTAAAGATGGAAGTGTTAGAAAGCAAAGCACTAGGATTCATCATCCATGAGGATGTGACCCTAAGGTTCCATAACCAAGTGTGTGTCCATGAAGTGGACGCACTTAAAAGGAAGATTCTAGATAACGGTCACAATAATCCACATTCAGGGTATCTTACTGGGAATAAACTGTGCAAGGACCACAAAGCAAGCCTTCTGGAGGAGCAATATGAAGTAAGAAGTAGCAAATTACGTATCTAAGTGCTTAATATGCCAACAAGCGAAAACAGAGCATTAGTGCCCTTCAAGAATCTTATAGCCCTTGGAGGTCCCAGAGTGGACATGGGACTCTGTTCCATAGATTTTGTCATGGGGCTACCGGAAACAAGGGGTAAGATTAATTCCATATGGGTGATTGTTGATAGGTTGACCAATTCTACACATTTTATTGCCATGTAAAACACTTAGACTCCGAATCATGTTGCTTGTGCCTATCAAATAAGATTGTTCGCTTACATGGGGTAGCTCCATAGTTTCCGATTGAGACACAAGGTTCCAAGCAGGATTTTGGCAGAAACTACAAGAAGCATTCGAGACCAAGCTGAACTTTAGCACGACATTTTACCCTACTATGGATGGAGAGACTAAGTGTACTATTCAAACACTCGAAGATATGTTGCGAGCCTATGTTTTGGACTTCAAAAAGGCATGGGATAAGCAAGTGACACTAATCAAGTTCTTATACAACAACAACTATCACTCTAGTAGAGGAATGTCTCTATTTGAAGCTTTGTATGGTAAAAGGCGCAGAACTCCCTTATGCTGATAAGAGATCTATAAGGCACTGGCTATTGGACTGAACTCATCTAGGCTACCACACAGAAGATACGAGTGATCCAAGAAAGGATGAAGGCATCCCAGAGTCGCCAGAAGAGCTATGCGGGCAAGTGGCGAAGCCCCTTGGAGTTTGAGGTTAGAGACTAAGTCTTCTGACGAGTCTCGCCCACCAATAGTGTTATGTAGTTTGGGCCATAAAGCAAGCTCACTCCAAGTGTCACGAGGCCATAACTCTCTTCCTAAAAGATCGGTCTGATAGGATGTGCAGAGCCACTGCTCATAAACCCAATTCCCATCACTTACCCAATGTAGGATTCTTATTCATGACATTCTCTCCTACCCAATCCTATGATGCCCTCATCACGGATGGGGCCCTTTGCCTACCCCATTCCATCTAAGTTCTTGGCAAGACATCAGAGTCAGGTCTGGGTTGGCTCTAATACTACTGGTCACAAGGCCATTACTCTCTCCACAAAAGGCCAGCCCAATAGGGTGTACAGCACCACCGCTTATAAGCCCAGGACCCTTCCATCACTTATCCGATATGGGATTCTAATCCGTAACATACATCTTAAAGCCTAGGATCTTTCCATCACTTATTTGATATGAGATTCTTATTTGCGATATGGGGTAGATCGGTACTCCATCATTGAGCAGATTAGCAGAGTAGCATTACGACTGCAACTACCAGAGGAACTCTCTACGGTCAGTACTAGAAATTTATCCTTTTACGAAGGAATAATCTGTCCTAGAAAGTTGATGAAATCGTCGTAGAAGATCTTCTGTAGCAGTGTTGTGCACCGTCGCGAACCGTTGCAGAAGGCTTCGTCGTAGAAGACCTTTTAGGACTACACCTTCGTAGAAGTGCATGGTCAGCTTTTACGACGGTTTTTTTAAACCATCCTAAAAGGGAATACTTTTTATGGCACTTTTTTAAGTCCTTCGTAAAAGGATTTTTTATGATAGTTTTTTAAGTCCTTCGTAAAAGGATCTGACACTAACAACACCTTTCATACCGCTAATATTGTCCTCATTTTGTTCGAATTTTGCAAAAAAATAATCTACTTACGACCACCATTTCCTTCGTAGAAAGCATAATTTTTTATTTTTTAAAAACTATTTAACTTAACTTTTTAAAGGTTGAAAAAAGGTTGCTACAATCTAATTCCTTGTCAAAAACTAAAATTTTAATCGTTAACGACAATATAGATAGACATGCACAATTAGCGATGTCTTTGTAACCATACAAGTCATTCAAAAGATTGCAATACAACAATGTTGTCCAAAGTATACATGGAAAAGATGGTAATTAATGTATACACATATCCAAACTATCATCATATACCATAACCAAAAAAGGTCCATAAACCCAGCCTATTTACCCTAAAAAATGGCCTATCCTTCAATGAAAATAAGCAGTTTCATGAACTTCATTTACTTGATGGTAAATTCATATACCATAACCAAAAAATGGCCTACCCGATCATCCACGGCATCCTGGACAGCGCACCTGCATATCAAGGAAATTTTTAGGCCTTCTATAGACTTCCAATAAAAAATTCAGAAGCAAATTTTGTTGAATAAAATTGTACATCCGCAACACGCACAATTATTTTAGACACAAAATGACCACATGAAATTATTCAAGTAACAGGGACATAATATGTAAAAGTCTACAGGAGACCGAACCCACAAAGTACTGGATGTATCCTCCATTCCAGTAATTCAAGTATTCAACCCAAAAATCAATACCAAAGTGGGTTCACCACAATTTTCAAGAACAAAAAAAAACCACACAATCAATTACACAAAGCAAAATATAATTACAAATTTAAAACTCAGATATTTAAATTAAATTAAAGGGCTCTTCCCCATGGAATTACTATAACACCCCCATCCCCTAGGGTTAGGAGCGTTACGTTTTCTTACTTCTTACTTAATTTCTGGGGTGAAACGGACAAAATTTTCCCTAAAAACTGACCGTTTTCAGGCTAAAAGCCTTACAAAAATCCCCTGCAAATCAACGAAAGCTCATAACATTTAAAAGAAACTCAACGGCCACACGCCAGAGTTCATAACTCAACGAGCCACCCGCTCGGAGTACACCAAACAGAATAGTTCTTTAAGACATGATAATCATAACTCTTTGTTGCTCAGACAGCCAACCTCAACCTAAGGCAATATTGAGCTGTGTAGACAGAAAAATTAAAGCATCTCAAAGCTGTGCCATTTCCCATGGTATACATGTATTTCTTTTTTTGGTTTTCATGGTTAGAGTTGTGTAGGACCCAATTAGTAGTGCTAGCATGTCACTTGACTTCTTGGCTCACTGCACACTACCCTTGGCTCATTTTCCGCCACTTGGTGTCCGAGTCACCTAAAAAGCAATAACCTTTTACAATGGTCTTCATCCTATAATGAGGTCTTTTTGGAACTCCATGAACTAGGCGAGGTTTTATCCCGGTTAATGACAGCCTGACTACGGTCCAAACCCACGCATGTAGTCCGTAGAATAGCAAGTTCGTTAATGAGGACACATCGATGACAGAGTATTGCTTCTTTCTTTTATTGATGGTAGAACGGAATCAAGTCAAATAAAGAGCACATGCGAGTTGCGACAACACCGTCCAACAAAAATACTTCAGAATGGTTTAAAACATCTTATCAATGTTCATTTTCTAGTCCCTTTTTCTTCAACTTAAAAGATGATATTCATCGAATCACATTCTAAGTTTATATTGATTTTGATTCATATTAGAAGAAAAAAAAATCAACAAATTTCTAAGCAATAAAAACATTTAACTAGAGAAAAGGAAAGAAAATGTCATTTTTCATTTTTTATACTCAGGATATTTTTTATAAAACACTTAGAACAAATGCAATTACACAGATCCCTCCAACTAAATATTACATTAGGCGAAGATAAAAAATCTAAGGTAAGAATCATCTTAATGTGATGCGATTATGAGGTTGACACATCTCTATGAGTTTTGATTTCGAAGAACATTTGTTATGAACTATGAATTGCTTCATCATAAATAGATAGTTGCTTGCATTCAATTTGCATGTCATCAATCGCAAGAAATTCTATTGATAAGTGTCCTAAGTCACTGACTCCCTAAAGATCCAATGCCAAAGCCCAATCACATTGAACTCTCACTATCAAGGGTGTGGACATACCTGTCAAAAAGCAGCCCTTGTCAAAGTCATAAAACTTCCATGACATGGAATGCACTTTTATTATATCAAAATAAATTTTAATTTACGACATTCTGATCAATTGAGTTAAAACTGAAATTTAGTTATTTGTGTAGGTATATTAAAGATTGTATAAACTCTTTGTCGTGGTTTTGAAACTTTGTGTAGAAAAAGCAATGATTCTATGTAAGGTTATATATTTAGGGTCTCGCCAATTCTTAATATTATGAAGTATGAACCTATTGATGCAAAAGTATTGAGAAGCTTGACACCAAAGTTCAATCATGTAGTAGCTGCCATTGAAAACGTTGAACACTTATTAGCTCCCTATCAACGTTGATGGGATTATTTTAAGTTCGTGAGGTAAGAATCAATAAATTGCTCGAAAAGACAGAAGAGAAGGTATCCCAAGAAAATTAATGAAAATAAACTGCGACAAAAGCAGAAAACGACTGTTCATTAAGTAGAGGTTGGGGAAGAGGAGTTGTTCAAAGTGGTCAGGGTTGTATTTGCTATAATAGTATAGGCAAAGTGAGCAATCACAAGTACAACTACCTCAGTGAGTAAGGTAAATGAGATATGAGAATATACAACCTAATTGTTGCTTCAAAGATTAGAAAATAAATTTTGGAAAAAAAAATGTAGACAAAATCAAGGTGTTTTTGTATGCTGTGAAACTGACTGTAATCCATAGGACTAGTGATTCGTTGACAACGGCCGTTGAAATTGCATGAATAGCTTGAAAGCCCTACTAGAGGAGCTTAATAAAACCCAAAGGATAAAGGAGTAGCTTGGCAACAGAAGGGAGCAACAATTTTAAAGGAAGGGTATAGTGGGTATATGCAACAAGCCAGCTGAGGTGCATTTTTCTCCAACAAAGAACCCATGTCAATTTCATATTGTAACAAAATACGTTGATGAAACATCCTAATCACATCAGGTCCAAGTATTTAGGTTTGTAGTTAGTTTAAGATACGTTGTCAAGAAAATTGCATTTAACATGGGTTCAATTAGGCAACTCTTAGCTCAAAATAATATGTTGAGGTGATCAAGTAAAATTAGTTCTCTTACATACAGTATCATTTGGATCTGGTAAAGGATTGGATAATCTAGTCTAGGACCATACAAAGATAGAAGCAAGTTTGCCCAATGAGTCTTATAGGTTGATACATGTTCCATGTCACATAGAAAAACGCATCAAGCATCCATGTCTCACACTTTGAGATAACCATCAAGAACCTAAACACTACAAGTAAAGACGCATCAAGGCCTTGCATACCTAATGGCTTCCATCAAAGGCAACTGATCATTGTATAAACCCAATATAGGCAAGCTATTAAGCGCAATAAAAGAACAGCTTCAAAATATGAGTTTCACTAGCAGCAAATAATTTGAAATAGAAATTTGACCAACGGATTCAATCAAAGGTAAGTGATCATTGAAAGGTTTCTCTATGGCCTTCTTAACCTATAAATATGACATAGGCTAGTTATTAAGCAAAATAGAGGAAAAGGCTTCAAAATACGAGATTAACTAGAAGCAAATAATTGGAAATAGAAATTCAGTAAACGACACATTATTTTGACCATTAACGCATTTGAAAAATACAAACGAATGCTAAATGAAAGTTTAGAAAATTTGCACATGTTGGATAGAATTCTTGCTTTCCAACTTCTAATTTATGAATTTTTCTGGCCTCCTCCTTTAGCTGTTTTGTAGCCCCCTCATTTCCATTGAACTCATTATTTGCATTTTTAAAAGCATCATGCAACAATCTATCAATTTATCATAATCGTTTTGTTCCCCACTTTCATGTGGCACCGATATGATGGGGAGTGAATGATCCCTTTGTGGAAGCCACTACTTGAAACCCTTGAAAGGCCCATTCACAATCAAATGATCTTATACATCCTCCTAATAATGACAAAATCGTCTTGCAAATTTTTCGCAAGAACAACAAATTTGATTCCCAACAGCATTTGTCAAGAATATATCATCAAGAAAGGTATTCAATGATGTTTTAAACTCATCTGGAAGAAAGCTCATCCATTTTTTTATCTATAATCATGAAATGATAATTACTAAAACGAGTTATGACCATGGATAGAAAACAAAAACACAATGATTTATCAAACAATATTCTTTAAATAAATTTTAACTATACATTAGACCAACTGTCGTCTTGAATCCTTACCAAACTAATAAAGTAAAAAAAATAGTTTAAATCACACATAAAAGCACAATTCACACTACACCAACATAATTGGTTTAATACTAAAATTCTCTAAAAATCGTATACATGCGATAATTAGTTTTCTGTGTCTTAAAGGGGCATTTACATACAATGAGCACCCAACCATATTCCAAATAAAAAGCATAAGAAACTGTATCAAGAATTGCAAACATGGTATAATATGACCAATAATAATGGGTACAAAACCTTAACATAATGACAAAACAAATATTTTCTAACCAAACTTAAAAAAGAAAGCATGTTTGGCATTTAAAGTAAAACATGCAAAATTGTTCAAAAAGTCATGTTATATCACTTTCCTAAAGTTTGTGATTTGGATGTATAAATATGATAACAAATTAAACTACTAGTTCAACTAAAAGGAAACATTTAAATGTTATCATATCCCACACTAAACACAGTACATTAGGAGAGTGCAATTAGAAAATAGAAACCTATAGCCACTCATGATGCTTTTTTTTAATGAATTACACTTTATGATTGGAGAAAATAAAATAGGCTCTCATCTCCTCACTCTAAATATTTATGGCATGTGGTATGTTCTTCAAAGAAACTAATTTCAATTGCAGGAGACCTATATATGGAGATTTCTCACCAAAGTACATGAAATGTAGCTCATTTTAACTAACAGGAAAACCAGAATTACAATTTCACTAACAATGGCAATGCTTGTTATCATGTCCATGATGATCATAGCGATCACACAAACGTTCATTAAACCTATCAAAACTAATAAATAAACACTAATGTGTAAGTAAAATGTGGAGGTAGTGGACAAATTGGCTAGGCACAAGTAAAGACTAATCAATAAAGACTAATGTGCAATCGAAATTGAACCATTCACAACTTTATATCTAACATGCTCATAACCCTACATTGATTGTACTACTTTGTATCAAGGAAACATTCTACAACTAGTTCTAACTATTATTGTTCTTCATGAAACTTCCCAAGTAAAAGGCATTACAAATAGAAACTAATTAGTACTTAACATACAAGATAGAACTTAGATCGCTCTAACAAAATTAGACTTGATAAGTACTTCTCTAAATGAAATTTAAACAACTTAAATAGCTTACCTTCAAACTCTAATAGAGTTGGGACCAACAAAGGAGATAATATATGAAGAAATCAACAGCAGTTCTTGTTCACAGAGAGATAAGTAAGAATTTGAAGAGTGAGTTGCACAACCAGTCTAGCCTTGCACCAATATATAGAATGAAGACATGAAATGAATGTTAAGTAATGAATCTAGTAAAATTATAAAATAATTGCTTAAAAAAAAAAAGAACTCCAAAGCACAGAATAGAGTAGCCTAAAATAAAGTTTAAAAATTTTTAGCACAAATTAAATATGCCTTTTTTTTGTAATTTTTGCTTCTATGTTGTTGAATATGCCCTTTCTTGGCATAATCAACATGAGAATACACTGAATTTCCAACCAAACCTCAGTAACACCTCTAATTTCAGTCTCAAACCTAAACATTCCTCATCCTTAATGTCAATTTCTGACATAGACATGCCAACCCTAAGCTTATGCTCATTCCCATTAACTTACGATTCTAAGCAACATCTAATTGATAACTCAATGCTAAAATAAAGGTTATGGGAGTAGTTCTTTACACAACTACTCAAATAAAGGTTCTGGGAGTAACACAACTACTCAAATTCTGTACATATAGGCAATTTGCAAATGAAGATAGGAGACCTCAGAACACTTGTTTCAAAATGTCTATGTGGAATCAATTGGTCAAAACATTTATTGCCCACAGATACTTGCTCCCTCACAATACATATGAATCAGCTACCCATTGACATGCTTCTAATAATGTCAATAAGTACAGAATAACCAGGGGACAATCCA
The DNA here is from genome assembly GCA_017589665.1 of Selenicereus undatus. NCBI lineage: Eukaryota > Viridiplantae > Streptophyta > Magnoliopsida > Caryophyllales > Cactaceae > Selenicereus > Selenicereus undatus. Next base: position 18,230,348 of record JACYFF010002017.1, read on the forward strand.
TACTCTGTTCGTTGGATTCAAACAAAAAAAAAGAAAGCCTACCAAACATTTGATATTTTCTGCCCAAATCCCTTAGAAATATTTCACATTTCTCAGTAACCCAATAATTTACGCACAATCACAACATAGCTCAGATCGAAAACTGCTCAAAAAAGTGATACAAGATGCAATTTTTCCTTCTATATATGAAGAGCAGGGTAGAAGGTTGAACAAACCTTGCTAGCAGTGAATCAATGGAAGTCCTAGTTCGGGTACTTGGATTTGTTGAAGAAACCTTCTTAGTGGCGGTTGAATGAGCAATCTCCAACAAGATAACCGAGTGACCCAGATGAGGATTCAGCAGCAAAGGCACTTTTCATCAGATCTAGCAATCAAATTACCAAAAGAGACGAACACGAAGACACGAACTGAAGCAGATGGAGGATGGGAGTGAGGGTTTCATAAAATTAGAACTGGACAATGAATAATCACCTACCAGCCGGAACAGTAACAAAGCGAGAGTAGAAGCCCACGGAGAAGAGAAATGAGGGCTGGAGGAGGTTCGAACTTCGGCAGCTGCAGTAATGGTAGCAACGGCGAGCAATAAAACGAGTAAATCTCAAGAAACTGCCATTCTGAGGTTTTGACATGGAATTGAAGAAATCTCCATTCTAGGGTTCCAGAAATGAAGAGAGGAGAAGTAGCTTCAATTCAGACCTGGCAAAACATGGTTCATCGCGAGTTTGGGAACAAAAGCCAGGCCGCTCAATTTTTTCTTTTTCCTTTTTCTAGCTAGGCGCTTATTTCAATTTTTCAGTAAAAAACACTCGCTCATAATTTCCACTTCCCGCTTTATTTTCTATCTAGGACGAACACCATACAACATTTAGGATAGAAAAATTAATCTGTTGTAAGTACCAAAATATTAAGGACGGAAATAATAGTCCTTCTTAAAAACAAACTAATTACGACGGTTCTTCTCCTCCATCGTAAATGAGTGGTCGTAAATAAACAAATTTCTAGTAGTGAGTCCTCAATGTATTTCATGTGTCTCATTTATGCAAATACATTTCCAACCTGACTCATGTGATCGATCCGGAAGTCTTACAACTCTGGGATGACCTAACCTATGAGGAGCAACCAATCAAGATTTTTGACCGTTGAGAAAAGTCGATTCGTAACAAAGTAGTTCCACTTGTGAAAGGCATTTGGGCGAACCACACCACAATTAAGGGAACATAGGAACTAAAAGATTACTCTTAACCATTTGCTCTCCATACCAATAGAGTTGTGTAAGGAGTTTAAGAGGTTAGAGATTAATGTGGTTGTAAGGAAATGGAATTCTCTACTATTGGCAATGGAAGTGCAACTCATACTCATCGAGATGATTCGAGTTCTGCAGGAAATCGACCCGCAGTTAGTGAGGTCAAAGATAGAAGTGTTAGAAAGCAAAGCACTAGGATTCATCCTCCATGAGGATGGGACCCTGAGGTTCTATAACCAAGTGTGTGTCTAAGAAGTGGATGCACTTAAAAGGAAGATTCTAGATGAGGGTCATAATACTCCACATTCAGTGCATCCTACTGGTAATAAATTGTACAATGACCACGAAGCAAACCTTCTATAGGAGCAACGAGCGAAAACGGAGAATTAGTGCCCTATAGGACTCTTATAGTCCTTACAGGTCCCAGAGCGGAAATGGGACTTTGTTTCTATAGATTTTATGATGGGGCTACCGAAAACAAGGGGTAAGAATAATTCCATATGGGTGATTATTGATAGGTTGACCAAGTCTGCACATTTTATCGCCATGTAAAACACTTAGATTCCGAATCAAGTTGCTTGTGCTTACTGAAATGGGATTGTTCACTTACATAGGGTAGCTACATAGTTTCTGATCAAGACACAAGGTTTGAAGCGAGATTTTGGCAGAAACTACAAGAAGCATTTGTGACCAAACCGAACTTTAGCATGGCATTTCACCCTACTATGGATGGAGAGACTAAGCAAGTGACACTAATCGAGTTCTTATACAACAACAGCTATCACTCTAACAGTGGAATGTCTCCATTTGAAGCTTTGCATGGTAAATGGTGCAGAACTCCTTTATGCTTACAAGAGATCAATAAGGAACTAACTATTGGACTTGAACTCATCCAGGCTACCACACAGAAGATACGAGTGATCCAAGAAAGGATAAATGTAGACCAGAGCCACCAGAAGAGCTATGCGGACAAGTGGCAAAGCCCTTTGGAGTTTGAGGTTAGAGACTAAGTCTTCTGACGAGCCTCGCCCACCAATGGTGTCATGCAGTTTGGGCAATAAAGCAAGCTCACTCTGAGTGTCACAAGGCCATTACTCTCTCCGTAAAAGGTTGGTTTGATAGGATGTACAGAGTCACTACTCATAAGCCCAACTCCTATCACTTATCCAAGGTAGGATTCTTATCCATGACATTCTCTCCCACCTAATCCTACGATGCCCTCATCACAGATGAGGCCCCCTGCCTACCCCATTCCATCTGAGTTCTTGGCAAGACATCAGAGTCAAGTCTGGGTTGGCTCTGATACCACTAGTCACAGGGCTATTACTCTCTCCACAAAAATCCAGTCTGATGAGGTGTGCAGCACCACCGCTTATAAGCCCAAGACCCTCCCATCACTTATCTGATATGGGATTCTTATCAATAACACGTAGCTTGTAAGCCTAGGATCTTTCCATCACCTATTTGATATGGGATTCTTATCCGTGACATGAGGTAGATCGGTCCTTGCTCCATCATTAAGCAGGTTGGAAGAGTAGCATTACAACTACAACTACTAGTGGAACTTTCTAGAGTCCTCAATGTTTTTCATGTGTCTCAAATACGTAAATACGTTTTCACCTGACTCTTGTGGTCAATCTGGAACCCATACAATTCCGAGAAGGCCCGACCTATTAGGAGCAACCGATCGAGATTTTTGACCATCGAGAAAAGTCGACTCGCAACAAAGTAGATCCACTTGTGAAAAGCATTTAGGCGAACCACACCAGAACTGAGGGAACATAGGAACCAGAAGAAGAAATACGATCTGAGTACCCTCATATGTTTACAGGACTAGGAATAAATAAGTTTCCGAGACAAAACTTCATTTAGGAGGGGTGAGATGGAAAACCACAGGAATTTAGATGTTTATTCATTGATTTGGTTGTGGAGTTTCAATAACAAAACTTCTTTTAAGGGGGTAGAATTTAAAACCCCGAAAACTTCATATTTATAATCCTCAAAGAAGGGTTAAGAAGATCCTTAGTCACTTGAGCTCGTAGGTGGTATTTTAGCGTAGGCCTTCATTCAGTTAGAATTTCGATCTAGGCCCAAATCATTTTCCATTTCCGACCCAAATCCAAACCTTTAATATTTCAAATATAGACTATTAACATTGAAGGATTATTTCATTTTTTTTTAGATTAGTGTTATGGGTAAAAATCCTAATTTTTCTAATTCAGCTTTCCATCTTCAAATTTCAAATGTTCAAAATTTAAATTGGGTAAATTTTAATTTTTCGGAAAGGAAAATAAAACCCTAGACCCCCTCTTGCGCCCTCACCAACTTTGATATTAAAAAAAAAATTCTGCAATTTTTTAAATGTGAGAGGTACTCCCCTCCTGTCCTCAGCTTCTCTCTCGCGTACTCTCTTACCATGCCTTTCTCTCCCCTCAGGTCACATTTACTCTATTCTTTGGCCACCACTGTGACCACCGGGCACCTGCTGCTGCCATCGTAATACCCAAACCCCTTGACACTACTACAAGTGCACTTTACAATGGGTTGTTCGAATTTAGCTAATTAACTAATCGGAAAATTCAATCGAATTAAAATATCTGGGGAATTGTTTTGCCTAATAAAGAGTTGGATCAATGGATTAAATCATGCACTTTACATAGATTAGATGACTGAAAGGAGTGCAATTGAACTAACATTTAGTCTTTTCTTTTGAAGTAAACTGAATTGCCTAGACTAATCCAATTAACATTCTTTCAGATATCCTTGTTTTTAGTATAACTGTTAGATTTTTGATTGGCTAAAGATTCCTCTTAACAAAAAAGTCTCTTTCAAGTTTTGCTAAATCAAGTCCTATATTGCCAATCAAATAGCAAGTTTCTCCTTCCAGTACTTCACTCAACTATCTAGCAAAAGCAAGCAAATTTGGCCAAAATTCACTTACAACACTTCAATCACAAGGCAACATTCAATCATTCCAAAATAGAATAAGCATAAGCAATGAAGATTAAGCATCCAACATCATTACTTTGGCTAACAAATCCCTAGATTAATTAAACTGCTCACTCATGTTCAAAACTAACAACGTCTAAAGCAAGATTTCATGAAAAAACTAAAGAGAGAAAAAGCTTAGTAGCAATGGTGATTCCCCAATGGCATCCCAATCTTCGAACCACCAAAAGCCAAAGCCTTTCTTCAATTTCTTCTTTTACTCTAAAATATAAACAAAGAATTCTAATCGTAATGAAAAATATGAGAAATAGGAGTGAGAAGTGAGATGAGCTTCCCATTTTCTGCAGTCGAACAACCCTTTTTAAGCATAAACTCGAGCGTCCTCAACCACAAGACGAAGGAAGACAAAGAGGTAAGTAGCTTAAGGCTCACCATGGACCGTCCATTGCGACCTATGTCTCAAAATTCTCTAACTCTTCTTTTCCTACACGGGCATGGTGACTTGGGGGCATCCATGGAGATTCAAATCATCTTCAATTGGGGGTCAAAGTCGGGGCAAAAAGGTCAAAAAACCTATAAAACATAGAAAAGAACCATACCCAAGTGAAAACAGGAAAAGGAGTGCATAGTATAACATAAAATTCATAAATCTCTCTAAAAATGCAACAAAACAACCCCAAAATGAACTAAACTCTAAGCACTTATCACGCCTTCTCTCACCCTTTAAGGTTTTGGGGTGAGAAGTTTTTGGTTGTATGAGTTGAATGATCTTTTTTTGCTCATAAAAAACTAATCTTTATAGCAAGTTTATTTGTTTCCAGATTCTAAACACTTCTTTTTTATGTTTGCATTATGATTCTCATGTTTTATAGGTTGTTGAAAGCACTCACTCAAGCCTTTTGCCTCCATTATTGTCTTAAAGCTAAATCTGATGTTTTTTAGTCTAAAAATACCTCTTGGAAGGAGTTTGATAGGTTTTATTGATTTTTAGTGTCAGTATGGATGCATAGGAGTAATGTTTGAGTGATTTTGGTGGGGTTCCTTGTGTGGTAGCACAATCTTTAGGGTCATTTGAGATCAAAAACTGCACCTACAAAGGCTTAACTTTATAGAATAAACTGCTTTGCTCCACTAGGTCAAAAATTATGAATGAATAGAGGCAAGTAGATCTACTAGTCCAGTATTCTAGGAATTTTGAAACACTAATTTTGGGCTTAAATGAAGGAGAAACAAATTTTCTCCCAAGGTAGGTGCTTACACTTCTTTGAGATTATACATATGCCCTAGCTCCAAAATGTGTTGGATCTTCATAACCGATTTTAGTGATCTTGTATGTCAAGGCGACCTTATGTATAACATGTGAACTGCAACTTGTGAGTTTATGATTTTCTGAACGTGGAATATAGTGTCGTGATTGAATATTTTGCTTGAGTTCATGTTTTAAGTGGTTTTGCTAAGTTAATAGTAGATTGATTGAGATGGGTTAGGCTTACGAGAAGCCAAACAAACTTATTCCTAATGCACTAAATCCTAGAGTGAAATACTAAGGTGGGTTCACATAAGGGTGCCTTCTAAGATCAGGGTAGGTTTACCCTGATATAGAGACAAGTTAGTCTTCGTGGGTTATATTATGTCAGTTCCAGTTATGTCACATTATACATGAACATATGCTAATATTGATTCTGATAACCCATAAAGTTGTTCAGCGGAAGGCCATGAGACCCTCTTGTGGGCTTATTTGCCAATGAAATTGACTTGTTTTTGTTTTGGATAATGGTTAATGTTTGAAGCTCGAAGGTCTTCAATAGGTTAGGAATAATTGTTTTCGAACTGTTTCAATACTTCCTTCTCACTCTTAAATATTTGAAATGAATTCAAGTAGGTGTTTTCCAGTTACGGGTAGACGTTATTGAGTTCTATCTCGTTGTTCGAAATGTTTCGCTTTATAGTATTGATGTCCTGCATGGGGATTGGCTGTGAGCGAGGCCGAAAAGCAGTTTAGTTAAAGTATTCTTATTTAGCATGAATAAATGTTGCACCATGTCATTTGACTAAGTTTGACTTTTAGACGATCGACTTTTGAACTGTTTACTTTGCTCTTGATATGTGTATTTTAATGAACCTCATGTTTGCCTTGTATTTCTTAATGAAATACGGCTTTAACACCCAATTAGGTTTTTTTGCTGCATTTAATAGGCTAAAGGATAATGAATAAATGAATTAAAATTTCTGGGGTGTCATAGTACTAATTTACTTTACTTGTGTTATCTACCTATTTAGTTTTCGGCCAAAGCCTCAGCCACATTGGATAGTTATCTTATAAGAATTGGTATGCTTTGTTGGCTTGAAAAAGGTGGATGTTGGATAATTCCCAAGCACAAGCATCCACTAGTGCTGCTCCTTTTTGTGAGCAACCTAATAACACAGACTTAAGGCAACTTCCCACACCTAAGCAAATGTTAATGATGAAAGAAACTTTCTTTGAGCCTCTTTTGTGCTTAGCTCTAACTACGAACATACTGTATCACAACCTTGTACAATGCTTATCATTATTTTTCTTCTTCCTTACCAGCGGGATTTAGAAAAAAATGTAATTTACTATCTCCTATATATTATGCTAACTTACTACCCCATTTTTGCTCTTTACTTATTCAAAATCATTCAAAATTAACACAAACAGTGAGAGATCTGAAGGTGCTTCTTAAGATGGACTGCACATCGATGGTATATAGTAGTGTGGTGCAATTGCTTGTGAAAATTTGTTAGACCCTATTGAATCTCTTACGGTAAGAATGATACAGGATGGGTACCAACTAAACTGTATCCCCAAGACCTGTATTTGGAACGCCTTTGGGCCTAATCAATGTTATTTGCTTCTATTACCTCCAGTTAATAATCCTAATAACTCTTGGACAATGTTTGGTTAGTTGTTCATTCTAGACTTGTATGCAGTGTATACATGTCCTTGCTTTTTGCGTAGGCATGTAACTCCCTCCAGCTTACTCTGGCTCTTGGACCTTCTACAAGGTTCAACTTTCACCTTTGGTTAGATTGACTCTAAGATACATATAAAAGGGATATGTACAAAGTATAGTGATGTGTTCACCAAGTTATCATGTTTGCATTATGGATTATACAGCTGCTAGACCATATCTTAATGTTTGAGAGCAGCATGTATAGTTTGTTTTAATAGAATTTATTCTCATGTGTTTATTGTCTTCGTATAAGCGTATTATTGTGTTGGCGAAACATTGTATAATCTGCGTTGTGCATCAACACTATATACGGAAACAAAAAAACACAAGTCATTTAGGAAGTTAAATTTCTTACAAGAACTCATAGGCCCAATATGATATTTTCACTTGACACTATGGTTAATGCGCAAAAATGTCATCAAAATTCTCTCGGAAATGGTCATTGACCACTATGAGTTTGTAGTTTTTACTACCTAAGAGGCACTTCGGATGACCAGCTAGCAGTTCTATGGAATGAAGGACATATCCATGCATCAGTTCTAATAAAAGACCAGATGGCAATCCATATATTAGTCCATGACCTCAAAATAGCAACTAATTACATAATCTTGAGAGTTTATGCTCAAGCACAGAGTAGGGAAAAAGATTCTTTCTGGAGCCACCTTCTAGAACTTAATGATGTCATTGATTGACCACGGTATACTATAGGAAATCTTAATGAATTATCCAATACTTTGGGAAAAAAAGGGAGCACAAGTCATACCTAGTAGCAAGTATCAAAGACTAAATGCCTTCCTCTCAGTACAAGTAAATGGAAATCCCATTTATTTGGAAGAAAAATGTTCATATCCAACTACTGTATGAAAAGACTAGATAAATTAACTACTAGAAAAATTGGTCTACTATTTAACCTAACGCCTTTGAGGTACATGGAAGCTTTACTTGTTTGGGGTCATTGCCCCATCATATTATCTTCTAAACCTTAGCAACAAGTACATAAAGCTTTTCCATTTCGTTTATAAAATTTTTAGTGCAATTACTAGTAATAAGACACAATAGTATACAAATATTGGCAATTTAATATCAGAGGTACTAATATGTTTAAACTTTTTAAGAAACTAAAAATTCTTAAATTTGAAATTAAAATCTTATCAAACAAACTATTTAAAAATATTCATGATAAACTCATGAAGAATGCTAGGAAAATTGACTATGCATAAGAATGAATACTCTCTGACCCTAATGTCTATAGATTTTAATTCATGGATTAACTGATTACTCAAGCAAAGGGAAAAAATGATGCTCTTCAACTAGAAATAAGGGGATAAACTTAGTAGGAAAGAATGGTTGATGAATGGTGATAGAAACTCAAAGTACTCCCAATGTAATGTTAGTACGAGAAGAAAAAGGGAGATGATAGTTAAACTTTAAAATGTAGTATTTGGATTGACGATGACAAAGCAATAGCAAACAAATTTATTCTAAATTACTCAAAAATATCCAAATCCGTTCACAATACTACTAGAACTTTACCCCACCTAGGCTTAGAAGAGGCCAAAAACAACTCTGAACTCATGCGACTTCCAGACTTAGAAGAAGTTAAACAGGTAATTTTTAGCATTGATTCTTCTGAAACACCAACGCCCAATCGATCTGGAGCAACTTTAAGCATTACTGACATACAATCAAAAACTACCTATTTAACTGCGTACTGGAATTTTTCAATAATAGAAAGATCCTGAAAACAATTAATCATATATTTATCACGTTGCCCTAAAACTAACAGTCCGTCACATACTAACCAATTTAGATGTATAAATCTATGATCAACGGTGTATAAAATCATTTTTAAGGTCTTGGTAATAGACTAAGACCTCTACTAGACATATTAAAATCACTATTCCGAAGTGCATTCATCCCAAGCAGATCTATTCATGATAACATCCTTCTCATGCATGAAATGGTGCACACATTTAAAAACAGTAAAGGTAAAACGACGTATGCTACTATCAAGCTCCTAAGCTAGAATGGGATTTCATTCTTTAATGTTTCCAAGAAATTGGGTTTTATCCAACTCATAATAAATAGATTATGGAATGTATATCCTCAATATCATACTCTATAATGGTTGATAATGCACCTAATGGATTATTCACTTCCACACGAGGTTGTATTAAACAAGGAGATCCCATATCACCTTACATATTTATCTTATGTTCGGAAGTCTTTAACCAACTGCATATTAAGCAAATCCTTACTTTTAAATTAAGGATAGGTATTAAACTATGCCCAAGGGCTATGAGTGCACTATGGGCTATGAATGCACCATGTTTGCTTTTTGTAGATGATTGTTTGCTCTTCTATAAAGCTAATTGTGAAAGTTGCACTAAACTAAAGAATATCCTCAATTCCTTTAGTAATAATTCAGGCCAACTTGTCAATTTTCATAAATCACCACTTAGATTTTCAAGAAATGCCTCTCGTATGTAGAGGAAATTAGTGATCGGTGTATTCAATTTCCCATACAATGACTCTCTAGGAAAATGTATAGGATGCCCGGTAGTAGAGGGCAAACTATCCAAGACTACTTTCCATAAAATTATTAGCAAAGTCACCTCCAAATTGGAAGGATGGAAAGCCAACTGCCTATTTAAGGCATGCAGGATGATAGTAATATAGTCACATTTAGAATCTACACCAGCACATACAATGTAATGTTTTTAGCTGCCAAAACATACAAGCAACTACATCGATAAACTTAATAGAGAATTCCATTGGGAAAAAATGGATACAGAAAAAGGTTTACCACTTATAGCAAGGGATAAGATCTCTATGCAAAAGAGTAAATGAGGATTAGGTCTACATCAAACACATGCTAACAATAAAGCCTTTCAATGTAAGCTGGGTTGGAATGTTCTCACAAATTTACCAAGTTTATGAATACAATCTATCAAAACAAAGTATCTTCACACTACCACCTTCTTTCAATATAATACTAAAAACACATATTCACCAATGTAGACTAGTGTCATTAAATGTCAAGAACTACTAAGAATAGGTATCGTATGTAACTTAGGTAAAGGTGATAATATCTCCTCCTGGTACGATTACTAGATTAAAAAAAAAATAAAATTAGTTGAAATCTTAAACACATCACAAATCAAAACGCGAAACTTATTGAGTTTATATAGCAAAATAAGAACTAGGATATCTGCAAATTTACAGGGACTGTAAATAACCACCCCATTATTAAGAAAATAATAGGGATCACCATCCCTTTTGTAGACAATGATGATTCTTTTTGTTGGGGGATTAATAGCTCCATAGAATTTGGCACAAGATCCTCAACATGGATCGCCTATGAAACACATCCGCATAAAAATCCTAAATGGCAATACAAACAGATATGGAAAATTAATACTATGCCTAATTTCTTTGGCAGTTATGTCATAAAGCAATTTCTATCAGAGGCATTCTTTTTAGGAGAGGTCTTGATGATATTAGCCCAATCTATCCATTATGCCTTGATGATTTAGAAATGATAGAGCATCTTTTAAAGGAATTCTATTTTGTTAAAAAAAAGGTATAGGAACTAGCTATTCAGCATGGATGGATCCCATCTTATGCCTTCCCTAGTGGAACACAAGGTGTTTAACAATTGTTGAAAACCATCAAGAATTGGAACAACCCAAAAGTACTCCGAAAAGTTTCATTCCTTCTATGGAGTATCTAGAAACTTAGAAATGTTGCAATATTCAGAAATGAGATTTTCATCCCATTAGTTTGTTTGATTAAAGTAAAAAAGGCACCTATCAGATGGAGAATCTAAACTCGTATATTTATTGATGACTACTATAGAGGCTCCCTCCCCTTTCAACTTCTACCCACCTTGTGAGGTGGTACCGGCCACAGCTAGGATTGATCAAAATCAATTTCGATAGGTAATTCACCAACTATTCAGCAGTGGGCGGCTTCACTCTATGCAATTGGACCAATAAATTAATCAAAACAAGTGCCTCATATTATGGGAGACATCCATTCTCATTATAGAAGCTCCAGATTTAGAGATGGAGTTAGCGCAACAATCCAAGTAGGATTTAACAACATTGTTATTGAAGGTAACAATCAAATTGTGATTCAAGCACGTACTACAAGGAAATATTCATGTACCATGGCAATTTCTATTATAATTGAAGATGTGCATGCTTGGTTGAACTAAGTAAATCACACCATTATCAACAACATCTTCCAAGAGGCAAATGTGGCAGCAGACTAGTTAGCAAAGCTCGCACATTTCTTAAGGCCTTTCAACTTCAAAATGGATGAAAACTCCATCACATCAACTTTCAATTCCGATTGGTTTCTCTCCTTTATCTTAGTTCAATCTTAGCGGATGATTTAGTTGAGTGTGCCCTTGTCAGAACAGGTGCTTAACTATTACTTTACAATTTTTACCTGGTTACATACGCACACACACACAAAATGCCTGTTCTACCAAAAT
>JACYFF010002017.1:18247015-18284189 GCA_017589665.1 Selenicereus undatus
TATGTATATATATGTGTGTGTGTGTGTGTGTGTGTGTGTGTGTGTGTGTGTGTGTATGTATGTATGTATATATATGTATGCAATGAAAAAAATGTTCTAGTTGAGTTATGCTTGATTTTGAATGATTAATGCTTCATCATAATGTCATGGAAATATGGATAATGAACTTCATTCATGTGATTCAGTATGTCAAAGTCGGTAAACAATAATTTCAATAGCAATGAAGGTGATACTCATGAGAACCTCCAACAAAACCCTAGCGGGGGTCCAACAATAGCTCTGGAGGGGTCCAGTAATGTGGAAGGCCCAGATTATTGAAAAGATTTGGTAGTTAAGTTGATGAAGAGGTTTCCCCTTGTACCTCCAAAAAACCCTCAAAATCTGATGAACTAGCTGATAGGGTAGCCCAACGCAACCCTAAAATTTACGATGGAAAGCTTAATCCTACATAAGTGGAAGACTATATTCAGGGAATGGAGAAAATATTTGCAGTCGTCGAGGTTCCTGAAGAAACAAAGGTGAATATAGGGACTTTACCTAGGTGATGAAGCAGATATATAATGGAGCACTATGAAGATAAATTACAAGGACCTGAGCTTACTTGGGCTAAAGTGCTCCAAGAGCTTAGGGCTAAGTTCTACTCAATTACAGTTTAACGACAGAAGGACAAGGAATTCATGGAGTTAAAGAGGAGTGGTAATATGACGGTGATGCAATATGCAAGTAAGTCCACTAAGTTATCAATATTTGCTCTAGAATTTGTGGCATCTAAGAAGCTAAAAATGAGAAGGTTTGAAGAGGGCTTAGCTTTTCATATTCGAAATTAGTTGGCTAGTCAACCAATTCAGACTTATCAGGAGTTGTACGAAAGAGCTGCTGAGGTGGCACAAGTGAATGGTGAATTGAGGGCTTTGAACCCGGGAAACCAGAAGAGGAAGTGGAATTATCGTGCGACATCAAGCGAGAGTATACTTCAGAAGAAACCTGCTACTGGCCCTGCTAAGAATCATTCAGTTGCTCCAATAGAGCCTTGCACCAAGTGTGGCCAGACAAACCACACTACAGCCGAGTGTCATGTAGGTACTGACAAGTGCATCTACTGTGGAATGCCCAATCATTTGATTGCCACTTTCCCTAGAAAATAAAAGGTCGTAGAAAAGGGACTTGCAAGACCCATGCCACCACCATGTCAAGGAACCCCGCCTTCTAAACCCCCAACGGCAGGACAAGCTTATGCAATGAGCACGAAGGAAGCTGCAATTTCTGGAACAGTTGTCACTGAAACGCTTTTTTTTTTAATTCAAAACAATTTTGTCTTTTGTTTGATTCAAGTGCTAATCATTCATTTGTGTCTATCCGAGCTGTATTGCAATTGAATCTGAAAAAAAAAATAAAGTCTGGATGAACTATAGAATTAGTTTACCAAATAGGCAAGTGATAGAATGTCTTGTTCTTTATAAACAAGTAATTATTGTGATTGATGAGCATGGGTTCCCTAGAAATTAGATCCATTTTGATATGTTAAAATTTGATATAATCTTTGGAATAGACTATTTGACTGCTCATAGGGAAAATATAGAATGTAAGAACCTTAAATTCACTCTAAAGGACCTAGAAGGTCGAGAAGTATGCTTCTTTGGTGGGAGACTTGGAAATAATATTCTATAATTGCAATTATAGAGGCAAGCAAGCTATTAAGGAAAGGATGTATAGGATATTTAAGTTATGCCACCAAAGTTAAAGAGGAGGAGGTGAAAATAGAAGATATCCCTGTTGTTTGTGAATTTCCTGATCTCTTTCGTGAGGAGCTGCCTAGGCTACCTCCTAAAAGAGAGATTGATTTTGAGATTGGGCTAATTCTTAGTGCACAACCTATTTCAAAAACTCCATTTAGCATGGCCCTAACAAAGCTCAAAGAATTGAAAGCCTAGTTAGATGAGTTATCACAAAAAGGTTTATCTGGCCAAATGTTTCACCCTGGGGAGCCCCGGTTTTGTTTATGAGGAAATAGGATAGAACCTTAAGATTGTGTATAGATTACGAGGAGCTAAACACGATTACCATTAAGAATAAGTATCCTTAACCCCGCATAGGTGATTTGTTTGATCAACTACAAGGAGCTGGGGTGTTTTCGAAGATCGATATGAGATCTGGTTATCATCAGCTTAGGATTAAGCTAGAAGACATTTCCAAAATAGCCTTCAAGACTAAATATGGTCATTATGAGTTTATAGTGATTCCTTTTGGATTTACCCATGCCCCCGCTGCATTAATGGATCTTACGAATACGATTTTCAGACCTTATTTGGAAAAATATGTGGTGGTTTTCATAGATGACATTCAAATGTACTCGAAAGACAAGGAGGAGTATACCGATCGTTTGAGGACTGCATTATAAACCTTGAGAGAACATCAATTATATGTTAAGTTGAAAAGGTGCGAGTTTTGGTCAACTGAAGTGACGTTTTTAAGACATGTAGTTTCTAAGGAAGGAATCAAAGTTGACCCTCTGAAGATAAAAGCGGTTGCGGAATGGCCTAGGCCCACCAATGTGACAGAAGTAAGAAGTTTCTTGGGTTTAGCAGGATAATATAGGAGATTCGCGAAATATTCTCAAAAATCACATCTCCACTGACCAACCTATGGAAGAAAATGACTAAATTTGAGTGGTCAGACAAGTGTGAAGAGGCATTTCGAGAACTAAAGAGGCACTTAACAACAGTGCCTATCCTTATCTTACCCGTGGAAGCAAAAGAGTACACAATTTATAGTGATCCTTCTAGGAATGGGTTAAGTTATGTACTGATGAAAGATGATAAGGTAATAGCCTATGCTTCTAAGTAACTTAAGCCTTCTGAAAAGAACTACCCAACTCATGACCTGGAGTTAGTGGCGGTAGCTTTTGCCTTAAAAATCTCACAACACTACCTATATGGGGTGTTGTGCAAGATTTACATTGATCTCTAGAGCCTGATGTACATCTTTACTCATAAAGAAATCAACTTAAGGCAATAACAATGGTTGGAATTACTTAAGGATTATGATTTGCAAATTCAATATCATCCTGGGAAGGCGAATATGGTAGCAGATGTACTCAGTAGGAAAAATTAAACACAATGACAAATACCTAACCTGGCACTCTAAGGGACCTTGAAAATATGCGCATCGAACTTGTGTTACCAAGGGTACATTGATAAGTGCTTCTTTATACTTCATTTTTGGGACGTTTTGTAGCACTTTTTCATAAATTCATGGGCTTTATATTATAATTTATGCTCCCATTCTTGTTTTATGCCTGGGTATGGTTCTTTGGTGATCTTTGCAGGATTTTAGACCATTTGACTCAGCAATTGACCCTCATTTGAGTGCTAATTGGCCCACCATAGAGGTTTCCCAAGTCCTATGCCCGTGGAGTAAGAGAAGAGCATGAGATTTTGGTTCCAACCAGCACTAAGGTCCGACCGTGGTGAGCCTATAACTGCTAACCTCTTCATGCTCCTTCGTTTTATAGCTGAGGATGCTCCATTTTGGTGCTTAAAAGGCGTGTTTGAAGGCTGTAGAAAAGAGAATTCAGCACCCATCACCATTACACCACTACTCTCACATCCATCACTCTTTTAGTGAGAGTTTAGTTTAGTTTATTTTTGGCAGCAAAAGGATAATTGAAGGGATAAGCTTTGGTCTTGGAGGCTTGAAGATTGTGGTATCATTGAAGGCTGCCATAGTTGTAAAGTTTTCTTTCCTTTTGAATTTATTCTTGATCTCTTATGTTAGTTGAATTAGAAATATGAGTGAGTAGTTTTATTTGATCTAGGCATTTGTTAGTCACAGTATTGCAGTTGGATCCTTTATTTTTACTTTTACAATCTTGTGCTTACATCATGATTGGAATGATTTACTTCTATCTTGAGATTGAAAAGTTGTAAGTAGAATTTGGCTAATTGTGCTTGTTTATATTAGGTAGTCAAGTGAAGTACTCAAAAGTGAAACTCACTACTAGATCACCTTGATAGAACTTGACCTAGTAAAACTCAAGAGAGAATTGTATGTTAAAAGGAGACTTAGCATTCATAGATCTTCAACCTAGACTGAATCAAAGACACTTAAAAGAGTGTTAGTTGAATTTGTTTGTGCAATTTAATTTTTTTGGAAAGAAAGGATTAAACTTAACTCGATTGCAATTCCTTAAATCATCCAGTCCATAAAAAGTGCATGAATAATTCCCTAATCCAACTCTTTACCTAGCAAATCAAATTCCTAGATGCTTTACTTTGATTTAATTTCCAATTAGATAATTAGTATATTTAAATCAACTCGTTGAAAAGATTAATTGCTTGGCAATTTTCATTAGAACATTAGCTCGGTAGATTACTTTGGTAACTACGGACGATCTTTTAATCTAAACTACAACACCCGTGCGCTTGCGGACGTGTCAAGTTTTTAGCACCATTATCGGGGATCAAATTGTTAACTATTGAGTTAATCTAACGAAATTAACTAAGTGCTTTACTTTATTTTCCTTTTCCTTGTGATTGCATTGGTAGTGTTGGTGACTGTGCTAGTAGGAACTTTCCCCTTTTATATGAAGTCCATTTCTGTACGAACCTGATCCTAAGATTGAGAGGACTTTCCATTTAAGGAGAAAGAAGCAAAGACTTGAGAAACAAAGGTGCAAGGCTTGAGAGACCTCACCAATTATGGCGGGAGGAAGAGGTGAGCAAAGAAGGATGCTTAGGGATTTTGTTGCCCCAGGTGTCCAAGAAATTACCTCAAGCATTGCTCCTCCTAACATGGAGGCAAACCATTTTGAGCTCACGCGGGTTCTTATTTCCACGGTACAATAATCGCGATTTGGGGGCACCCCATTAGAAGACCCTAAGATACACCTCTCGGTCTTCTTAGAGGTGTCTGACACATTGAAGCTCAATGGAGTCTCTACCGATGCCATTCGATTGCGGCTATTTCCCTTTTCACTTCGGGACAAGGCAAGAGCATGGCTTCACTCTTTGCCTCCCGGATGCATCACCACATAGGATGAGCTTACTACAGCCTTTCTTGCCAAATTCTTCTCGCCAAGCAAGGCAGCAAGCTTGAGGAACCAAATCACTAACTTTACCCAAAGAGATGATGAGATGCTCTATGAGGCTTAGGAGCGGTTTAAAGACTTGTTACGGTTGTGCCCTCACCATGGCCTTAAAAAAGGGATGATTGTCCAAGCCTTCTACAACGGTGTGACCCAACCTGTAAGGTCTACTATTGGTGCAGTAGTAGGAGCAGGGGGAACGTTGATGAATAAGAATGAGGACGAGGCCTATAATTTGATCGAGAAGATGGTGCTCAATAATTTTTAATGGTCTAACAAACGAGGCCAACCCAAGATGGTTGGAGGTAAGCTTGAAGTTGATGCACTTACTTTACTTAATGCTAAAGTAGATGCTATGACTCATAGGTTGGAACAATTGAATGTGAATGCTGTAAGCTCTAGTACCCCTTCCCCATAATGTGAAATATGTGGTTCCATTGACCATTTGACTGAAAATTGCCAAGTTGGAAGTCCTGCCCAAAACACTAGTGACCAAGTCAATCATGTCAATAATTTCAACCGGAGACCAAATAATGACCGTTATTCAAATACTTATAATCCAAGTTGGAGGAATCATCCAAGTTTCTCATATAGGCCTAAACCTTCCATCATTCCCCATATGAATTGCTAGGCAACCCCCTGAATTTCAAAGGCCTTCCTTTCCTCAAGCTACCCAAAAATCCAACCTAAAGGCCATGATGGAGAGTATGCTTTTGGCACAACAAAAGCAAGATGAGTATATAAAGCAATTAGTCTCTAAAGTTTATGTGCTTACTACTCACAACAAGATTTTAGAAGCTCAAATTGTCCAGCAAGCTAGCTCTTCATCTATACCCCCTGGTAGACAACAAAGTAGACCAGAGCCAAATCCTAGGGAATAATGTAACGCCATGATTCTAAGAGGGGGTAAACAACTTGAGGGACCTAAGGGGGTAACTAATGATGAGTCTTTGCATGATGATAATGTTGAGATTGTTGAGAAAGAGGTGTCTATTCCCTCTGCTGATTTGGATAATGATGATGTTGTCAAGGAGGCTACAGTGGTTCCGAAGGACCCAAAGCGAACTTCCCACAAACCCTACACTCTGCCTTTACCATTCCTTCAAAGAATGGATAAGGCTAAGCTTGATTTGTAGTTGGATATGTTTTAGAGGTCTTGAAGAAACTCTACATTAATATCCCATTTACTGATGTCTTGTCTCAAATGCCTTCTTATACAAAGTTTTAAAAGAGATTTTTCCTAATAAAAGAAAGCTATAAGAGCATGAAACTGTTACCTTGACTAAAGAGTGCAGTGCCATGATCCAAAACAAGCTTCCCACTAAACTTAAGGATCCCGGTAGTTTCTCAATTCCTTGTCTGCTAAGGAATGTGTCTATTGAACATGCTTTGTGTGATTTGGGGTCAAGTGTGAGTTTGATGCCCCTTTCTTTGTGTGAAAAGCTAGATTTAGGAGAAATGAGACCCACCACCACTTCTCTACAATTAGCAGATCGTTATGTGAAATACCATATAGGTATTTTAGAAGATGTCCCTATAAAGGTGGGAGATTTATAGATTTATATGTGCCGGTAGATTTTGTGATGCTTGAGATGGAGGAGGATACAGGCACCACCATCATTCTTAGGAGGTCTCTCTTGCCCACCGTCGGGTGCAGTATTGATGTCAAAAATGGTAAGTTATCTTTTCATGTGGGTGATGATCATGTGGAGTTCAACTTGTTTAAGGCTTCTAAATTTCCTTCCATTTCTGATGAATGTCATGTGATTGATGTGGTTGATGGTTTGGTATGGGAAACCATTTCTAACCTTGAATCTGATGGCCCTCTTGAGCCTTGTATGCTGAATCATAGTTCTATGAAGGATGCAAATCCCAAAATAGCAATGTGTGCTCAATTCTTAGAAGTCTCTCCACAAGTTCCACCTACGTTGGCTAACGCAGAAACATTAGTTGGTGATGCGAAGCCCTCGTCTCATGAGGAGCAACCTCCCCAAGTAGAATTGTAACATCTCCCTTCCTCTTTGAGGTATGAGTTTCTTAGGCCTAATTTTCCTCATCGTGTAATTGCTAATGCAAGTCTAAGTGCATCTCAAATTGACTCTTTACCTAGAATACTTAGAACATATCGTAAGGCCATAGGATATACTCTTGATGATCTAAAAGGAATTCACCCTTTTGTGTGCATGCATCGTATTTTCATGGAAGATGACCATAAGCGCTCAATTAAGCACCAAAGAACGTTGAATCCTAATATGTAAGAGGTAGTCAAGAAGGAAATTTTGAAACTACTTAAAGCCGACATTATCTACCCTATCTCCAATGGTAAATGGGTAAGCCCGACCCTTGTGGTACCTAAGAAAGGGAGGATGACGATCATTAAAATTTTGAACAATGAACTAATTCCTACTAGGACTATCACGGGATGGCATATGTGCATTGACTATCGAAAATTGAATAAGGCCACACGAAAGGACCATTTTTCCCTTCCCTTTGTAGACCAAATGCTTGAAAGGTTGGCCACAAATTCAAATTTTTGTTACTTAGATAGGTATTCAGTTTTCTTTCAAATCCCTATTCATCTTAGTGACCAAGAAAAGACCACCTTTATTTGTCCTTATGGTACATTTGCTTATAGGGGAATACCATTTGGGCTATGTAATGCCCTCGCTACTTTCCAACGTTGTATGATGGCTATTTTCTTTAATTTTATTGAGGACATAATGGAACTATTTATGGATGATTTTTCGGTGTATGATACAACATTTGACCATTGCTTGAATAATTTGGCCAAGGTCTTGAAAAGGTGTGAAGATACAAATTTGGTCTTAAATTCGGAAAACTGACATTTTATGTACAAGAGGGGGTTGTCTTAGGTCATATAATCTCTAATATTGAGGTTGACAAACCAAAGGTGGAGGTGATTGAAAAACTACCGCCACCAACTTCTATGAAGGGTGTGAGGAGCTTTCTTGGACATGTTGGTTTTTGCCAGAGGTTCATAAAAGACTTTTCAAAAATTGCAAAACCACTCACCCATTTGCTGATCAAGGATGACCCTTCTGATTTTAATAAAGAATGCTTAAGTGCTTTTCTCATATTAAAAGAGGCATTGATTACGGCTCTGGTGATACAAGCCGCCGATTGGGGGCTTCCTTTTGAGGTGAAGTGTGATGCGAACGATTTTGCATTAGGGGCAGTTCTGAGCCAAAGGAAGGGAAACAAGCCATATGCTATTTACTATGCGAGTCAAACACTTGATGAGGCTTAAGTAAATTATGTCACGACAGACAAGGAGTTTTTAACAGTTGTGTTTGCCTTGGAAAAATTATAGTCTTACTTGATAAATTCCAAGGTCATTATTTTCATTGCTCACGCCGCTTTGGAGCACCTAATGACGAAGTCCGACTCTAAACCCCGCCTCATCCGATGGGTTCTTTATCCTCTAAGAGTTCGATTTGGAGATCAAAGACAAATCCGGAATGGAAAATGTGGTGGCGAATCACTTGTCCCGCTTAGGCCCTGAGGTCACTCCTAGTGAAGAGCTCCCAATTTATGATTCTTTCCCATATGATCAACTACTTTCCATTTCTCACCAAGCCACCCCATGGTATGCAGATTTGGTGAATTTCAAGGTGTGTGGGGGTACTGCCTCCTGGATTATCTTATCAACAGAGGAAGAAATTCCTTTCTGATGCTAATTATTATGTGTGGGAGGGATATGTATTCCCTTAGCCAACTCTTTTGTGAAATTGAAAAGAAAAAACAAAATGAAAAAAAGAATAAACAAAAAAGAAAAAAAGAACCAAAAAAAAGGGAAGTGTTGGTGTTGTTTGGATTGTACAAAGTGTATTTGGCTTTCAACTCTTTTTCTCTTCATTTGAATGTCAAAGGGGATGTATTTGTTATTGAATTGTATAGGTTTGAGGAAAGTGTTGCATAAGCACATTGGAAGCATTTAGCTCTTAGTCTATGGCTTCTAGCTCCACAGTTCCAAAATATTCATTCCCCTGTTATCTTTACCCATGGCCCCGTTACAACCTCATAAAGTCCTCATGATTGTATGATATGTATTGCACACTAGTGATGGTGAATTAGCGAGTCTTAATAAGCTTATGGTAGAACTGAGTCTATGGAATGAGCATTGAGGGAACCTTTCTACATTTTTTCAAACACATGTGTGATGAGTGCCACATGACTACAGTGAGGTTCTACTAGTATTACTAGCTCCAATTATTTCATATATCAATGGGATTGTATTTAATGTTTTTGGGGGAGGTTTATTCAAACTTGACATTGTGGTCTATCACTAATTTCAAAAACTTCATTTCCTTGCCTATTTGTTAAATGATTTTGGCGCTTTTGGGCTAACTTTGGATTGGCTTTTCCATTAAGTTGCTACCAATGTCTATCCTGAGGAGGTTGTAAATAATCTTTGGTCTTAGTGTTGCTTAAGGACAAGCAACGGTTCAAGCATGGGGGAGTTTGATAAGTTCTTCTTTATACTTCATTTTTTGGGACATTTTGTAGCACTTTTTCAGGATTTCATGGGCTTTACGTTATAATTTATGCTCCTATTCTCATTTATGCTTGGATATGGTTCTCTGGTGATTTTTACAGGATTTTCGACCATTTGACCCAGCTATTGACCCTCATTTCAGTGCTTAATGCGTCACCACGGAGGTACCCCAAGTCCCATGCCCCTGGAGCAAGGGAAGAGTAGAAGATTTCGGTTCCAGCCAGCACCATGGATAGACCGTGGTAAGCCTATAACAGCTAACCTCTTCATCTTCTTTCGTTGTACGGCCTAGGATGCTCTGTTTTGGTGCTTAAAAGGCGTGTTTAAAGGCTGTAGAAAAGAGAATTCAACACCCATCACCACCTCACCACTACTCTCACATCCATCTCTCTTTTAGCCAGAGTTTAGTTTAGTTTATTTTTGGGAGTAAAAGGAGAATTGAAGGGAGAAGCTTTGCTCTTGGAGGCTTGAAGATTGTGGCACCATTGAAGGGCTTCCATTGTTGTAAAGTTTTCTTTCCCTCTGAATTTATTCTTAAACTCTTGTGTTAGTTGAATTAGAAATATGAGTGAGTAGTTTTATTCAATCTAGGGATTTGTTAGCCATAGTATTGCAGTTTCATCCTTTATTTTTACAATCTTGTGCTTACTTTGTGATTGGAATGATTTACTTCTATCTTGATATTGAAATGTTGTGAGTAGAATTTGCCAATTTTGCTTGCTTATATTAGGTAGTGCAATGAAGTACTGAAAAGTAAAACCCACAACTAGATCACCTTGATAGAACTTGACCTAGCAAAACTCGAGAGAGAATTGCATGTTAAGAGGAGACTTAGCATTCATAGATCTTCAACCTCGACTAAATCAAAGACTCCTGAAAAAGGGTTAGTTGAATTTGTTTGGGCAATTTAATTTATTTCGAAAAAAAGGATTAAACTTAACTCGATTGCAATTCCTTGAATCATCCAATCCACAAAAAGTGCATGCTTAATTCTATGATCCAACTCTTTACTTGGCGAATCGAATTCCTAGATGCTTTACCTTGATTGAATTTCCAATTAGATAATTAATATATTTAAATTGACTCATTGAAAAGATTGATTGCTTAGCAATTTTTAATAAGACATTAGCTCGGTATATTACTTTGGTCCCTGAGGACGACCATTTAATTTAAACTAACACACCCGTGCACTTGCGGACGTGTTACACATTGATGGCTTGTCATCAGTATTAGAGGTGCAACCTTCCATCATGGAAAAAATTAAGGCAAGTCAAAAGGATGTTGCTGAGCTAGAGAAGCTTAGACTCAATGTCGCATAGGGGAAATCGCCCAGTTTCATAATACATGAGGATGGAACCTTGAGGTTTCAAAATGGACTGTGTGTACCCAATAAGGAGGAATTAAAAAGATAGATTTTAGAAGAAGCCCATAATACCCGTTGCTCAGTGCACCCAAGATGAACAAAAATGTAAAGAGATTTAGGGCAACTCTTCTAGTGGGATAACCTGAAGAGAGAGATTCCAGAGTATGTAGATAAATGTCTGATGTCTCAAAAGGGGAAAGCTGAACATCAATGCCCAATAGGCAAATTAAGGCCTTTAGAGATTCCTACCTGAAAGTAGGATTCAATTTCAATGGATTTTATTATGGGATTACCGCTTTCAGCTTCAAAGAAGAATGTTATTTGGGTCATTGTGGACAGACTTTACCAAATCTACCCATTTTATACCAATTCATAACACTTGGGGTGTAGAGAGACTAGCACAGTTTTATGTCAAAGAAATAGTTTGACTACACGGCTTACTAAAGGACATAGTGTCTAATAGAGACCGAAGGTTTTAAACTCGGTCTTGGCAAGCTCTGCAAAAAGCTTTTGAAACAAATTTAAATTTGAGTAGCTCATACCACCCTGAGATTAATAGCTAAACTGAGAGAGTGAATCAAATCCTTAAAGGATATGCTTAGGGCCTGTGTGCTTGACTTTTGGGAAAAGTAGGAAGATTATTTATGATTGGGGGCATTCTCTTATAATAACAACTATCAATCCACCATTAAGATAGCCCCTTTTGAAGCATTGCACAGGAAGAAGTGCAGAACACCACTGTGTTGGAGTGATCTCGATGAAGCATTAACCATAGAACCTAAGTCGATTCAAGGGACCACGGAAATGATAAGGAAGATTCAAGAACGTATTAAAGCGACCTAGAGCTGACAGAAAAATATGCAAATAAAAAGATAAGACTAATATAGTTTCAAGTGGGAGATAAAGTGCTTTTAAAGGTATCACCAGTTAAAGGAGTAAGAAGATTTAATATTAAGGCAAACTGAGCCCTAGATATATCGGGCCATATGAAATCATCAAGAGGTTAAACTCTGCGGCTTACAAATTTGATGTACCAGCGGAACTTAAGCATGTGCACAACGTTTTTCACATTTCACAGCTCAGAAAGTATGTTCCAGATCCAAATCATGTCATCACGACAGATCCAGTAGAGGTTGCTAAGAATGTAATGTACGAGGAGCGTCTGTAAAACCCTGACCCCTCCCAAGTCATGAACAATTACCATGAACGGCTTCATGGATCGTCAACTGGCCCCACAAATCACCACAAGCGTTTCTGGCGTGCTTCATGCTCGGTCACACACTGCATAGGAAATTTCCCAGGAGGTCACTCATCCCAAGATTGCTCCCCAACAAGCATGCTTAACTGTGGAGTTCTTAAGAATGGGCTTCCTGAAAAGAAATGTGCACATTGTGGTGATATAAGTAGTCACTTCGATCCCTTTTAAGCCACAATTGATGTGTTACAATCATCCCCACTTGAAGCGAACAACATCCTCGTTGTGCCTCACTAACCCACCGACTCAGGAGTCCTCTTGGCCAGCGATCCACACCCAGTATCTTTGCTCCGCTAGGTGACTGTCCATGGGCTCTCCATCCACTGGCGTAGCTCAAGGTCGCGACTCAGCTCTGATACCATCTATGACGCCCCGACCCCTCCCAGGTCGTGAACAGTTACCATGAACAGCTTCAATGATCGTCGACTGGCCCTACAAATCACCACAAGCCTTTCCGGCATGCTTCGTCCTTGCTCACACGCTGCCTGGGAAACTTCCCAAGAGGTCACCCATCCCAAGATTGCTCCCTAGCAAGCACGCTTAATTGTGGAGTTCTTAAGAATGGGCTTCCAAAAAGAAAGGTGCACCTTCTGGTGATATAACTAGTCACTTCGGTCCCTTTAAGCCACACTTGGGGTGTTACAGTCTTGTGCAAATATTAGATTACAGAGTTAAACAGCTCTGGAACAAAAGCATTCCTCTCGTTAAGGTCCTGTGGGCCAACCGTACTCCATCTAAGGCTACCTGGAGACTGAGGAGGACATGAGAAACAAATACCAATACTATTTGGCGCATAGTCAATATTCCTTTTAAATCTGCAAGTTTTGAGAACGAAACTTATTTTAAGTGGGGACGAGTGTAACAGCCCAAACCTTAAATCATGATACTTACCTTGCATTATATTCATCATAAATTAACCAAGTAAGGTGTCGCACTTCAATTTAGTACTTTATATATGTGTTTCTATTTATGCAATTGCAGGTTGGAATGATAGAGTGGCCTTAAAATGAGTTTCATTCCACTCACAAATAACTCATTCGAATGTTAATAAAGATTTGAGTCATAACTAAATAAAAATCTGCCAAATTATTAAATTGGTAATTTTTATTTAAAAAATGTATACAATAAGAATACATATATATAAATGCATAAATGTAGCAATAATGCAACCATAATAATAAGTAATATGTATAAAAGAAAGCAAGGAGTAATAATTTAAAATGAAAATGTCTTCTTTCAAATTTTACACCCAAAGGGTATGCAACCTAATTCATTAACTCTAGCCTGAAAACATAACCCATATATCCACTTATGCATATGTATATGACTAGGATTAATATGAAAATGATCTAGATATATTAGGTGCTAATAGAATAAAAAGAGGTAGAAGAAAAAAAAAAGGAAAAGTAAAACTCAATCTAACAAAACAAGCCAAAAAAAAAAAGCCAAACAAAATCCCACAATTCTCCCTCCATCCCCCAACCGAACAGACCCCCCTATTTTTCTTCCTTCGTTGCTAGCACACACACGCCCTAGCCTTCGTTGTTCGTCGACCATCCCAGTGCTGCTGGTTCACCGCCACCCCCCGCCGATTCTTCGTTGTGCCAACCGCCCCCTTTTCCACCTTTTGGTGTGTGTTTGAGTGGGTTAAGAGCTAAAGCCCTAACTCTCCCTTAATTGAATTTTTGATGTTTTATGATTGATTTTAGTGGTAAACGGTGTAATTGGCCTTGATGAGTACTAATTCATAAATTTCTTGAATTATTTTGAATGTTGGATTAAGTTGTATGTTTGGAGATTGAGGGAGAGGGTGGTGAGTGAGGGGCTAGGGTTGATGTGAATTTCAATTTGATTTTGTTTGGTTAATGATGTGTAAATGAATTTTTATGAGTATTTGAAAGAAATTGATGAGACATACATAGGTTGATTGGTTGTACAGTTGTCATGGATATAGTGGTTGGGCGTTTAGAGTTGGGTGAAGTTTAAGCTAAATTATATTGATTTGATAATGTTTAAATAAGTTGTTTTGTAATAAATATCACTTAAATGTATGAGGTTGCTGTATTGGATTCGTGTATGCAAGTGTTCATGTCATGGGCATGGTGATTGAGGGTTAGGGTTTAGATAGAAAATAAAATTAAACTTCATTGGGTTGGTAAAGTCTAAGTGAGCTCCATCAACGGTGGAATGAACTAGGCATAAAGTATGTGTGTGATCTGTATGGGGGTGAGTATGAATTGTGGAGAAAGAATAAGGGAGGGCATAACTAATTAAAAGTTTGAATTTATTAACCCAATATGCCTAGCAGGTTTTGTTACAACTTATGAATATTCGTATGAGTGGGACTCGATTTAAATCTGTGCCCAAGCTTGAGATACAACCCTAAACCGTATCGCAATCAAATGGGTAGGCATAGTGACAATTAATAGCAATGTGACTAATTAAAGAAGAAAATCATAACCACAATAATGATGTTACTAATAAGAATAATCACAAATCTAATAATAATAATAATAATAATAATAATAATAATAATAATAATAGCAGCAATAATAATAATAATAATAATATTAATAATATTAATAATATTAATATTAATAATAATAATAATAATAATAATAATAATAATATCATTTAATAATGGCGCTCAAACTAACAAGTGTGACTAAATAACAACATCAATAAACACAAGACGAGTCACACCATTACACTATTACAACACCCATTAAAAGAATAACAACAGTATGAAGGAGAGGAATTTAAATTATTTTTCAAGTTAGGAAATTTAATAAAACTTATTAATCTTGCACTAATCATTAAAATTACAAATTTCAAGCAAAAGTGAGGTCACCTCTGTCGCTTCAAGCTGCCAGCAAACGATTTTCACTAAAAAGGAGATAAACGTGCAAAGGCCAGGTACATACATTGCATGTACTCGTCAAAAATTCATATGTTCCTCAAACTATACAAATCAATAATGTTTATACAATGAATGATTTGAAGCAATGTTTTGTCACCTAAACAAGTGGCCCCATCAATTATCAATCATCAGGGCTTATACCCTTCAATTTACACGCATGGCTACAACTCAGGCTTCTCGATCGGCCTGGGAGGCGTGCACCTATCTCAAGATCGCTTCAGACATCAATCAGGGTACCCTTCCAGATAATAACCGAAAACCAACATTACTTGCACATTCTCTCTCCTTTTTGCAAAACAAAATGTTTAGAAATGCAGGTGCCCAACTAATTGAATACAATACTTATTTTTATGGCATAGGGATGTGCGTACTGAGCTTGGGCACATTACTCGAATGTTTTTATGTTTTATGTTTTAAGTAAGGGATCAGTGAACAGCCTCATCCTAACAACTCAGAAGGTAGCAAGAAATAAACAAGTGATGCAGTTTCTTCTGCTAAAGATTCGCTAGCCATGTGCTCACGGTGATTTACAGGGTAGCTCCTTAAGCACTTGCTGAATTTGTAATTCTTTTGGACTTTGGGATTTTTACGGCTTGGTATTTGTATGCTAAGTTATCATATGTAATATTGGAAAAACAAGTGGTCAACTGTATGTTCTGTTTACAAAGTTTAATAAATCAAGTGATTGTGTAAGTGACATAGTATCACAATAGTCCTAATTAGCGTTGTTCCATCATGGAACAAGGGTAATGCCTCCAGTAAAGCGAATTTCGCTACGACCGTAACGAAATATGCTACTAGGTTAGAATAATTAGGCATTAGGGAATGAGGGCGTTACAAAACCCAACTCATTTTTCTAGAGACGTCCCGCCATACCGAATCACTCATGATCCTTTGGCAACACACTGAGATAACAAAACATTGAATTGAGTCTCAAGCCACTTATTGGAGTCCTAAGGGTACAAATACAAGGCCATAAAGTTATAAGGTCTCACACAAATATAAGCTGAGATCTAACTTATATTAACCTAATTGATCGTCTCCTACACACATGCTATGAAACCTATGCTACAACATTCTCTCCTTCCCCATAGAGCGTGTGTCTTTTCGTTCTTTAACCAAAATACTATACACACGATATTTGGACACATATTGTCAAAATTGAATTCCCAAATCTACTCATTAATGTGATCTGTCTGGCCTCTTCGAGGTAAACTAAGTAAAGCTCATTTCTACCCATATGTTATGATGACCTTCTGTCATTATCAAGTCAACATTCATGATTTGAAGTTGACAAGTTCTCATAATTATCCTTCTAATAATCATAGTTAAAATCTTATCTCATCACCCATCGATGCTCAAATCAATGGAGGCAGTTACCCGCTTGAGAGGGCTAACCTAAAGTCTACCCGACATACTTTTCATATTAAAGAATGCACAAGAAGCATCCATGGATAAGAGTTCATATTCAAATATTCTAATAAGTGTGCATAAGATAACTTATTTGAATTTCACAATATTAGACAATCACTTTGTGAACGTTGGAAAAACAATCAATGAACAACATGTCAAGGCATAGTTGTCATCTATGAAGATCGTTAAGCTCTTATGTGCTTGACAAGCACATCCCCTTACCAAGGCTAGCTCAATGGCTTTACAGCCATTTCCTTCATAGAAAAATACTTTGCATTCATTATCTTTGTGTGCCACCATGTCATTTACAAAATTCAACGTTATGTCCAATTTGTTTGGTCTTATGATAATACTCAAGGTTCATGGTACATGTGATCACAACTTGTCCTAGTAAACCATTACTGGACAGTATTATTCATTCTATCAACCAAATAATCCAAGTACCTCTTCAACCAAACAGACTCTTGCACTTTTTAGGATAAAAGTCATAAACTCTTCTTATAACAAGACAACATATGATAGGTTTTTGCCACTTTAGCACTATTGCCAAGTTGGAAGACATACTTTGAGGTTCATTTCTCATCTAAACCTGCCACAGTTAAGACTATTGCATCCTTTTGATGCAAGTTGTTGCCTATGTATCAAAAGTTATAACGCCCCCAAAATGCTAATGACATGATTCATAGAAAACTGCACCGGAAGACTTAATGATGGAAGGCGCTACCGCCGTCCTAATACGGACAAGGCTCACTGAAACTATTTGATCTTGCGACTCATGTTTACAATCACCATATCTATTAAACTGAAACACTCCAACACCAAAGTCCATAATAGTTCAACTTCAATACAAGCGATTTAATCACACCATGTACTAACTCGCACTCCACAGTCCATAAGTATATTAAATATAGACCTAACTTGACCCTGAGGTCGATCCCAATATTTAGGTTATGCTGAATCCACTGTGAGCATCTGATGACCTCCAAAAGGGCTTACTAAATGGAGAAACATGTGATACTTCATCACCTAAAATGAAAAACATGAAAACAATTCAAAAATGTGAGCTAACACTCAGTACATGCATTCCTGTATTGTAAAATGAGCGTAAAAATACTGTTGATCGGTATCCGCTTTTGCAATTCATTTAGTTCGCAATAACAATGAAAATGAAAACAATATGAAACTGAATTGCTCATTATTCTCTGGATGTAAACCCCCTGCAATGATATGATCTATACATAGGTGTACACCTGCCAATCCGATCAAGACTTGGCCTGAAGTCGCACGGGTAAATGATGGGTTGACGCCCTATCGATGATAACTGACAGGGTCACAAGTTAAATGGAAAATCACTGTATAAATTGATTCATTGATAAACTCATTAAGAGTTGTAACTTAATAAACATGTTCTGCTTCCTGAAGATACAAGCAATGGACGTACCTTGAGTCCTTAAAAATGTCATCAGACTTGATAAAAGTCAGTTGTTTCATAAATGTCATCTGACTTCATAAATATGTTCTGACTTAATAACACTTATGCATAACGGGGAATGATAACTAGGCCTCGACTCTGTTTTATAAATGTCATTGCAGGTATGTGTAGTCAATAAATGATCCTTACTCACATAATAGACTAAGTAAAAGTATGTGTAATAGAAATTGAGTAATTATATGGTATACATAACTTGGGCATTTCAATATAACTTCAAAACTCAATTAATGAAAGTAATTAAATCCAATACAAAGTAAATGAAAGTAAAATAGATCACAATGAGATAAATGACATTACAAAGGAAAAGGCCTTGATGGTGACAAATGGGACAGTGGTTTTGGCATTTTCAGAAATAGGTTGCTGATACAGGTTTAAGACTCGCTGATGCATAGCTTGATTCAAGATAATAGTGAGTACACTAGATTGGCTTGATAAATACATTTGATACATTCTGAATTGAGTACATAATAAAGGTTTGAGGCCAAGAGAGATATATCCTGGTTCAAAATAATATAAACTGTAATAAATTGGTCTAATAAATATGGTTTCTAAGTCAAAAATTCTCCCCACTTCTCATATTTCATTTATAAATCCATTAGATATAGAATTTCACCCCAAATGAATCATTGAACTCAATAGAAGCTATTAAGTTCACTAAACTTGGTATTTTCTTTATAAAATTCATAATTGATTCAAAGCTCATATACAAGCTCCCAAATTGTATACTTGTCTTCTTCTTTCTCATTAATCAAGCTAAAAGCTCCATGAAAGTCCATGAATATTCATTTCCTCCTCAAATGACCTTACTTGGCCCGAAATACATAAAATGAGTGCATGATCAATCTCACTCAATCTTTATTATTACATTTTATACAATTACTCAAAATGCTTCCAAAAATCTTTAAACTCAAAATACTCAATCAAAATTCATGAAATATTAAAGGAAATTTGAAAATAATATGGACAATCTATAGTACAATTTTCAGAAATTTTCCTCCAAGTATACGCTGCACAGAAATTGCAATAATAGCCCAATTTGCACCAAAGCGGGTCAGTTTACTTTAAAAATTCATAACTTTCACCCTTGATGTCAAACGAAGACCTAGAACCCCAATATGGAAAGAATAAGAAGTCCTGAAAAACTTTCATTTACAATACAAAATGTAATTCCCACGATAGGGTTCCCAAAATGGGCCTAGAACACAAGTGCGTCAGTTTTGATTGAACCTGCGCAGTTCTAGCAAATAGCCATAACTTTGTCCATAGAACTCCTATTAAGGTGATTCATAAGCCATTAGAAAGATAACTCATTGATCCAACTCCCCACCAAAATTCATAACTTTTTGATAAGCCACACATTACCAGTTTTCCCCCAAACAAACCCCTGTTTTCGGGCCCTTCACAGCTTGCTACCTACTTTAATATCCTCCTTTTTAACATAATTACCCTCTAAAATCACTTGTTGAAATTACCAAACCATGGGGTGACCCTCAATATCACTTTAGACAGCCATAATCAATAATTTTTACTTTATAATCATCCAAGATTCATTTTCAATCCGATAACATATCCAACATCATAAATCACATCTAGTGATCCAGATGAAAATATTTAATACAAAAACTCACTTAAATCAAGCATGATCATGAAAACTCTAATTCTTGCTCATTCAGGTGAGCATCCAAATAACCATAATTGGCTTCAAAATGATCATCTAACATCATATTTTTTATGATTTAAAACACAAATCACAACAAGATACAAAAACAAGATCAAACTCATACTTGTTTAATTTCAAGTCACTTGATCATGTTCTTGATCAAATACCAATAACTCCAAACATCTCTAAACTCAATAAATATTGCAAAATAACTATCAATTTGATCATATAAACAATAATCATAACTAAAACAACCCCAAAAACTCAAAATAGAACAAGTTAAGGTTTGGGTATACCTTACTTTAGGCTTGAATTGGAGGGGGGGCTGCTTTGAGTGATTTTGGTGTTTTGGCATGATAACTGGCAGCAAGGGGAAGTCAGGGCAATCGGAAGGTGGTCGAAAAAGGGACGGTAAACCACTAAAAATTGTGGCACAAGGGGCAGCAGCAGTTGTCCCTGTTTTCTGCACAAAGGGGCGTGAGGTAGAGAGCGAAAACGGAGGTTGGGTTTTGTTATTTTTGCTGAATTTTTGTGTGTAAAGATTGTTAATTATTAGCTAGATGTGGCTGCAAATTTTCAACCCAAAAAGTAGCTTTTTGCTAATTAAAATTAGGTGATAAAATGAGCAATTAGTGAAATAACAAAGTTAGCAAGGTTATAAGCTTTTGTTTTGGGCCCAACAAGCTAAGTTTGGGCTTGAAAATTTTTTCGAAGTGTTTGGAAAATTTTTTGCTGCTCGGGATTAAAGTTTACCGAAGGTAAGAAAATAATTAGTCACTAAATTATACTTACAGAGGCCTAATATCAATTCACCCGATATTTGCTCAATCAATGAAACTTGAATCGCAAAGTGGGTCCCAAATGAAATATCTCCCAACCGGGATGATTAGATACGATGAATGAAAGCGAAAATTTTAAATAAGGTAATTCGGTAAATATATAAATTGAGCGCAATTGAACCAATAAACATGATTTGGTTAAACAAATAACCATGAATGATTAAATCAATAAGAATGATTAATTAAATGAATAAGCATGATTAATTAAATAAATAAATATGATTTAAACAAATAAATATGGGTTAGGGTTTGGTTATTATAGCCTTCCCCCCCCCCCTTGAAGAGTTTCATCCTCAAAACTTATGATTTTGATCATGTATGCAATGCTACCTCAAGTATGGATAGTTGGTTTTCACTACTTCCCTCCAATAAGGTATGATTAGCCCAAAGTGCATAGCTACTTATATACTGCAATCAAGTATCTCGATCCTCAACGACTTTATTGGCTCAGTTACTTTGGTTCAAAATTGATATTTTCTTCAAAAGAAAAACTTGTTACTGCAATGGAGGTATTCTACTCTACTGGTTCTCTGTCTTGACCACTTATAAGTATGGAAACCATTGCATTTCCTATTAAGTACTCTGATACCGACTCATAAAGCCCAATGTAACGAGGACTCAATTATCTATAATATCTAGTCTCTTGACACCCTTGACTAGAGAAGCCCTTTGGAATACTTTATGTCTCATCTAAACTTTGATTGTCTCCTTCTTTGGTCAATAAGACCATATGACTCTTGTGTAGTCCTTGTGTCACCTTAGTATGTACTTGAACTGGCTCATTATTCTCGATGTTTCTTCTAGCTTACTCTAATACCGCTAGATATTGATTGAGATTTTGCCCTTATGAAAAAGTCCTCATCTGATGTTCTTAATGCATCACATGATCTTCCCTCATCAGAGTAGTCTAAGATCTGCTCTAAGTCCAAATTAGACACTAGAATAAACATGGTCAGAGATGAAAATGATGGAATCGGTAGTCAAGTGAGTCATTAGGAATAAAAGAAATTAACAATGAGACTAGAAAAGATTTACAAAGGAGGGATTAAAATGGGGTGGTTAGAATAAAGATAACCATAGGTGTATCATGAATTCTGAAATATAATTCCATAAGAATTATGATTTATAAATATGGATCATAAATGGTCCAATAAGTAATCAACCAAGGAGAAAGATGGTCTGGTTATACTCGGGTTTAATTGATGAATTGGAAACCAGATGACAAGCGACTGAGCTTCAACGAGATGACTTTATAGCCACAAGCAACAAGATAAGTGCAATAGATAGATGGGACAAGCAATGTGCAATAAATTGATAGATAGAGTGGATAAGCAAAGTGCAATAGATAGACAAATAGATTGGACAAGCAAAGTGTAATGGACAGATAAATGGATTGGACGAGCAAAGTGCCAATGGATAGATAAATAGATTGAACAAGTTACAATAGGAGCATGCCTTTGCTCATATGAAGCCAATTTGAGTATAACAATAAGATTAAATAGAGAATGCGGAAGTTTATTTATCAGAATGTAACATATATGTGTAGGAGTTGATGTTCAAAATAAAGAGAGTAAGGGAATTATGACAATCGCAATCACCCACACCAATGAGAGTTGAATTACGTTATGAATTCAGAACAAGTTATACAAGCTTATCATTATGAATAAATGAGATGTTAGGTAAATGTGTGAATCAACTCTCAGCGGAATGAACTACAACCCATGATCATGAAATAAAGATGCTGAAGGTCGAGAGCACTGGAATGTTGACAACCATATAAGGTCGAATAAAAATGTATTGCACATTTAAAAATGGGTTTACAAAGACATGAAAAATCACGCTAATAGGAAATATCGGGTTGCCATGCAAGGGAGATTGAACAATATTGGATAGTATCAAGTTTTGAAGATGAGACAAGCAAACAATTACAAGAATTACTATAAAAGGGCATTCTTGAAAAAGATAAACTATGGTTGCATGTTTTAGGTGTGATATTCGGACCTCAAATCACTCCTGGAAAAGACATCTGTTGTTAGTAGTTACACCCATAAATCATCTATAGGTAACTAGAGTGCAAATGCCCTATAGTGATAACTGACGGGATCATTAATTAGGTGACAAATGAATAAATTAATTCATTGATATACTTATAAAAATATTATAACTTTGATAATTACATTCTGATTTCTAAAGATACAGGCGATGGACATACCTGGAATGTTTAAATGCAATCTCACTAGATAATATTTTGCACAAAAGGGAAAAAACATATTTGTTGTATTTCAAGTTCAATAACTCTAACTGATTTAATTTATTATTTGAAATGCACAAGTTATGTATCCTATTTTATTACTCAATTTTTGTTACACATATTTTTACTTACTCAATTAGGCGAGTAAGGATCATTTACTGACTACACATACTTACAATGACATTTATGAAACAGAGTTGAGGCCTAGTTATCGTTTCCATTGTGCATAAGTATTATCAAGTGAAATATCATTTTAAAGACATCAGGTATGTCCATTTCCTGTATCTTTAGAAATCAGAGTGTATTTATCAACGTTATCATGTTTTGGTAAGTACATCAATGAATCAGTTTACACAGTGATTTATCAGTTAATTAGTGACCCCATCAGTTATCATCTACAGGGCATTCGCCCTTCAGTTACCCACTCGGCTTCAGGCCAGGTCCCCGATCGGCTTGGCAGGTGTACACCTATCCATAGATCGTAACAGTATCAAGGGGTTCACTATCAGATAATAACTAGCAATACAGTTTTACATTTATTTCATTCACTGTTTTAACTTAAAATGAATTACAAAGTGGGCCCAATCAGTGTTCAATGATCATTTAACAATTCAGGAACGCATGTACTGAGCTTCGGCTCACAGTTCAAAATGTTTTTCATGTTTTGTTTTAAGCAAATGCTCAGAGTACTACCCTCATGCCAGCAAATCAGCTGAAGAGAATAAGTGAAGCAGGAAAATCCAGATGGATCAGAAGTAATGCCGTATATGCAAACTTTAACGTTGTATTTTGAATTCTTCTGTGGATGAAGATGTAGATTACATGGTGAATTATCTTACTATGGTTTATAAACCTTACATTGGTTAACACTTGATTGTGAATGGATGATCATGTGTGAATGTGTATGGTTGAGATTATGCTTAATTGTGTTATATATAGCACTCATGTTTCAAGCCTTGTCCTTTTGGACGGCGGTAATGCCCTTATCATTGGATTCATCAAATTACAATTGAGTGATTTATTAAGGAGAATATGAACAATAAAACATGTTTAATTTAGGGCGTTACAGATTTGGTATCAGAGCCATGTTGATGTTTTCTTTATGGGATATAGAGTATGAGTTAAGATACTGAGAAATTGGTTAGTGAGGACTGAGGATTATTATGATATCCTTAGAGATTTGTGGCACTGGTAATGTCTGCTTATCTCACACATATTCTTCTTTGTCAGATGGATCCATACAAAGTACATATATTTTGATCTCAAGCAGCAGATTTGATTGAGATTTTGAATAACAAGTTGAAGGTGCTCCAATGCATTTAGGTAAGTATGGTCATATGAGCCACCCATCTGAATGGTATGACATCCGTTTAGCTAGAATTGTTTATTTTTGAGATGTAAACTCTTGTACTCCGGGCATGTGGCCCGTAGAGTTGTGGTCTCCGGTGTGTAGCCGTTGCGCTTGATTTTATATTCTTTTATACTTCTAGTCAATGCAGGGGATGTGATGTAAGGCTTTAAGCCTGGAAAATGGCCAGTTTGTAGGTGAAACTCTGCTCGTTTCGCCGCAGAAATTTAAGAATCACTAACACTCCTAGCCATAGGGTTGGGGGTTGTTAGAAATGTGTCCTATGAAAGGCCCTTGACTCATTTTGAGGTTAAATATATAGGGAAAACCAAGTATGGGCATAATACACAAGTTCAATCAACTTGGCAGTTTTGATCAGTGCACAATGACCGATCTTGAAGTAACTTTTGTCCATGATCACCATGATTTACGCGAGGATTTTCCATCCTGAGTTTAAGTTTAAGGAGATATCTTTCATATGAAACAAGTTTCAAGTGGATTAGAGATCATGTGGTCATTCAAAACTATTAGACAAGTCAAAGTCTACAAACTGGGCAGAATCCTAATGCAAAAGGCCTGAGTTTAGCTCACTTGCAGCTTATGCATTCCATCAGATATGGATGTTTTGGTTAGTCCATGTCAAAGGACAGGAAGTAAGTCTTCCAATGACCCATATTGCAGCACATTTAGAGACTAGTGGTTAATGAAATTCAGCCTAGAAGTCTGATGGCACAGTCTGTTCAAGTTAGTGGATACATACAATTTTGAGCTTATATTTCCTCATCATATGGGTGCCATTTTGTGTGCTTCTCGAATCCAATGGCAATTGCTTCAATATGCCTCATTGATTGCAGATATTTTCTTTTGTAACTCAGGGATTTCATCTGAGTGAGCTATGTGGGGTTTCTTGATGTAGTATCCCCTGAATTGTAGGATTTGGGAGAGGCGTGTTCTATGGTACATAAGTTTTAAAACCATTAACTATCAATGATTCCATATAAGAGAAACCAAGGACACTTGAGAGAGACACTTTTCTTCAATCTATTGCAATTCAAGACTTGCTTACATTGCCCAAACTCTTGCCAGCAGTCCATTAACTCCACCTCCATCCGTGAAGGAGACATTACTCTTGAAAATATTTCACTGCATTTTCTGGTAACTTACCATCTACCATTGTCCTTGTTGGATTAGCAACTGTTGAATACTCCTCACTTTGACCAGGGGCTTCATCTTTTTGTCTTCATGGCATCTCCCCATTAAGTTTGCATTATCATTTACTCTCATGTCACATCTTCATCAGTTTTGGTCACTTTCTTCTGCTTTTAAGAGCCCAATTGCTGCTAATAGCTGTTTTATGATTAGGATGCACCCATGTCAATAGATAATAATTTTGTAGCACGCCTGAACAGAAGGTAGATTTTAACTACGCTTTGTATAGCGGTTGATTGTTGTCAAATTTCTAGAATCCATTGCTAAGGGAAACGTGACGTGTCTACCCATTTTTGGCTGATTCAATCTAAGTTTCCTTCGAAAGATCACTTACATAAACCTTAAGTTTGACTATCAAAATATTTGCCATGCATTTGGACTGCGTCAGTAAGAAATTTTGATGGGTTACTACCCCGTGAAAAAATGTCTTCAGTTGATTCATACTAAAGGACTCTAGAGTGGAAAGTATGACCCAATGGAACCTTAAGAATGGATTCGAGGAGTGGAGAAAGTTTCACTGTAATAGAGCTCCCAGGAGATAAAAGGGTGAACATTGGAACATTTTATCTAACTGGTGAAACTAATATTTGGTGGAACATTGTTAAAATAGGCTCTTAGGGCCTAACTTCACTTCGAGTCACTCTGGATTGCTAAGTGGGAACTAACAAATGCACATGGTGCGGTAGCCCAGAGCACCCGATCGCTGCCTGTTCCCGAAAACTGAAGGCTGTAGAGAAGGGCTCTCACTTTCAAGGCGCGCAACTGTAGGAAAGGCTTATGTGTTGAGCAAGAAGGAAGTTGCCATCTCTGGTGCAGTAGTTACTGAAGCTCTCTTTTAATTTCGAAACCCCCTTTGTCCATTGATTGATTCAGTTGCCACTCATTCATTTATGGACTCAAGTTATCCAATGACTTTAGAGTCGAGTGTTCTATCCTTCATAAACTTGTTTCAATTACTATTGGTGGGATAGTATTCCCTAGAGTTCTGATTCAATTTGACTCATCAGACGTCGATATTGTTGAGATCGTGAGTATTCTACCACAAGAGGGGGGGTGAATTGTGGTGTCTGATTTTCGCGTTGTAAATAACAAACACCCTTGTGACTTGTTTGCAGAGGGTGTTCTCAACTATTACAAATGCGAAAATCACCAAGATAAATGCGGAAAATAAAGCACACACAATTTTTACGTGGAAAACACCTCTAGCCCAACTGAGGTCTGAAAAACCACGACCTACCTCGTGTAGGATTTAACCACTTTCACTATCGGGCTTCAAACGTTACAAATGCAACACACCTTGTTACAACTTGCAACCACGTAACCTCCTTCTCTAAGACAGGTTACACCACGTCCAAATCTCACCAGATTGGACACGTCCAAAGTCCACACGACTAGGACACACTTTCTCACTTTCGACTGATCTGAGATCAAGGTCAACAAACACCGTACTGGGGGTGCTTCTTACTAAGCAGATGTAAGGTACAATGCGAATCCTATTATGCCAATATATTGAAAGCTTAGTTTAAACACAACTTGTGTCGATTTTCTTTTCTCAAGTGTAGCTCGAAAAATTTTTCTCACTAGAAAACCACTTTTGAAATTTTCCTTTTTGCGTATGTTGTGTGTTTCTAGTTTTTCTCTTGCTTTCTTTTCTTGCTCCTTGTGGGAGTGAAAGAACTGAGATTTTATACACAAAAATCCAACGGTCAAGACCAAAAGAATCAACTAAGCATGGAAAACGATTTTCAAGAAAAAATACTCCCCAACGGCTACTGACAAGTTTTTCCCAAAGTATAAGGGGTTTGTTATCTTAAGAGATAACCCTTATCTTCCCATAGCCGTGAAGAGGATTCAAAAAAAGCAACCAGAAATCTTCAGCTTTTGAAACTTTATCATATCCGAAAATATAGGCAAAGGGAATCTTTTAGTTTTGGCAAATCTCCCAAAACCTATTTTCGCAAATCTACCATAATATTTTCAAGAAATATCCTTTCCAGAAAAATAGTAATCTTGGAGTTTAAATAAAGTATTCTGGAGATCTTGGCCAACCGAAATGAATTTTCAAAGATAACCGGGTATGGCAACTTCAGTTCAGAAACACCCTAGGCACCCTGTTTGCAGGGTTGTTCGCAACTGGTGTTCTGAAGCACTTAGCGCAAATACCGATTCAAGAGGTGTTTAAAAAGTGTTTTCAATATTGGCATATTAACAAGAGTCTAAATAAATAAAACCTATATACCCAAGACTTCTTGTTTTGAACCAGTCATCTTGTCCAAGATTTGTAGAGCTGCTGTGAACATCAAGGCCACCTTGTTTGCTAGGGTTGTTCTTTGCATTGCTAGAGTTCAAGAACATGCCTTACAATCAACTGTCGAGATGGCGTTCTTGACTTAATATAGAATCACCAAGTAAAACCTGTTTTAAGGACATGTTCTCACATGTAGCAAACCGGTTAACACAATGAAGATTATAAACACCAGTTAGGCCTGTTTGGAGATCGTGTTTGGAGCAACATTACTTGGACAAATTTTTACACTTGGATTTGTTATCATCAAAACTTAAATATAATAACTCAACAGATATCATGCTGAAAATGAACTGGTTGTATACTTATGGGGTCAAGATGGATTGTGATGACCCTAAGGTTATTACATGAGATGAACAAGGGAGAGAACTATGTTTCATGGTCACATAGAGGAAAAAAAAAACCCCCTTATCCTTTAAAGTTTGTCACGAAAACAAGTGAGCTCTTATGACAAGGATATGTGTGTATTGGTGTTATGCTATTAACATTCATGATCAAAGATTATTTCAACCTAAGGAAAACAGTTACCAGGACTGCTCCGTAAAGAGAAATTGATTATACGAGTGAATTAATCCTTGAGGCTCAATCTATCTCCAAAACCCCATATCGTATGGCCCCAATTGAGCCTAAAGAATTGAAGTTTCAGTTAGAGGAGTTATCGTAGAAGAGATTTATCAAACCATCAAAGTGTGTCATCATGGGATGCCTATTTCTATTTATAAAGAGGAAGAATGAAACCTTGTGGTTAGGTATTGTTTTTTAGAGTTGAACAAGAGCACCATCAAAAACACAAACCCATCGCCCCAAGTAGATGGCTTATTGAATCAACCGCAAGGAGCAGGAGTATCTTCTAAAATCGATTTGAGGTCAGGGTACCATCAACTTAGGATTATACCTGAAGACATTACCAAAACCACGCTACGGATCATGTATGGGTCATGATGACTTCACTGTGATGCCTTTGGCCTAATCTAATCAATGGCCCCGCGGCCTTTACGGATCTTATGAATAGAATTTCATACCATATCTAGACAAGTTGTGGCGGTGTTTATAAAAAAAAAGATATCTTGAAATACTCCAAGGATAAAGATGAGCATATTGTTCATTTGATGACAGTATGATATAGACCTTAAAAGAGCATCAATTACATAATAAATACAAGAAGCATGAATATTGTTAGAAGCAATGATATTTTTGGAACATATGGTTTCAAAGGAAGAAATTAAGGTTGATTTGCAAAAGTTGAAAGCAGTTACGAAGTGCTCAAGACCCACCAATGCACTGAGATTACAAACAGTTTGAGTTTAGCAGGGAATTATCAAGTTCAAAAACGATTGTCAAATATCATCTTCCCTGACCAATTTGTTGAAGAAAGCTATAAAGTTAGCAAGAAGTTAAACTGGTGGCTTATGCCTCCCAACAACTCAAGCCTTATGAGAAGAATTACCCTACCCATTTCTGTAGTTTTTGCATTGCAAAGTTGGAGACATTACTTATATGGGGTACCGTGCAGAATCAATACTGATCATCAAAGCTTGAAGTACATCTTCTCTCAAAAGAAGCTCAGTCTACATAAAACATCAGTTGTGGTAGATCAAATGCCAATCAAGAAAGAGAAATATTGTGGCAGATGCCCTAAAAAGGAAGACACAACATACCTTGAACACTGTAGTAAATACTCAACTGAATCTCTTGAGAGAGCTTGGGGACTTGCACATTCAATTAGCGTCGCACAGGAACGTGAATGTTCAATTGCTGGCACTTATCTTACAGCCCTCCCTAATGGAGGAACCTAGAGTGAGTGAAGATAGCGATCCTGAGCTCCATAGAGTAAATCAAAAATCAAAATCTGAAGAGAGCAAAGCTTAGAGGAGGCTCACGACACTTACTATTCGGTGCATCCAGGGGATACCAAGATGTGTAGAGATCTAAGGCAATATTTTTGGTGTAATAATATAAAAAGAGCAATTGCAAAATATGTGGGCGAATGACTAATTTGCTAAAAAGCCAAAGCAGAACACCAACGCACCATAGGTGAATTGAGACCTTTAGAAATCCCCACTTGGAACTGTGATTCAACTTCAATGAATTTTATCATAGGATTCCCTCATATATAGTGTCTGACAGAGATCAGAGATTTCAAGCCTGTTTGGCATGCACTTCAAGGAGCCTTTTGAACTAAATTGAACTTTAGCAGTTCTTATCATCCCAAGCATCTAAAAATATCAATGGATCCAACTCTTCTATGTTAACGCCTGTCGTGCTTCACGACCAACATCGCATTTGAAGAAAGTATGGAACTTCCAGCAGTCAACGTTGTGATAGCACTAGCAGAGAATCCTTCATTAAACATTAGGACAAAATGACGACAGATATTGACAACAAATCATCTTATGGGTCATGAAGATCTTCTTCAGCATTGCATACGGTGGCATAACTCAGAAGACTCTTGAAAGCATACCATTGGAACCGACAGAAAAGCTATGTTGATAAAAGAAGGATATTTCTGGAATTTTCGGTATATGATAGGTTTTCAGAAAGTCTCACCAACTAAGGG
Source organism: Selenicereus undatus (assembly GCA_017589665.1). Lineage (NCBI taxonomy): Eukaryota > Viridiplantae > Streptophyta > Magnoliopsida > Caryophyllales > Cactaceae > Selenicereus > Selenicereus undatus. Next base: position 18,277,227 of record JACYFF010002017.1, read on the forward strand.
TGTAAGGAGGTTGCACTGCAACCTAAATTGAGGCCAAGATCTTTTGGATCATATCAGTTCATTGAAAGGTCAGATTCCATGACTTGTCTACCAGATCTGCCTATATAACTCAAACATGTGCATAACATGTTCCGTATTTCTTACCTTACAACTCAGGTAATACATTTCAGATCCTGACCATGCCGTCATAATCAAATCCGTTGTAGTCATTGAGGGTCTTGTGTTTCAAGGGCATCTAATTCAGATATTGGATCACAGGGTTAAGCAGTTCAGCATCAAGCAGATACCTTAAATCAAATTACTTTGGGCAAATAATACCTCCTCAGAAACTACTTGAAAAACTGAGGATCAAGTGAAAGTCACGTACCCATATTTATTTGGGATAACCTTGCATCTATTAGTAAAGTTCATAAATTTCGAGGACGAAACTCTTTAAGGGGGGAAGGCTGTAATAGCCCGACCCTAAATCATATTTATTTATTTAATTAAGCGATGTTATTTATTTTTCACATTTATTTATCTCATTGAATCATCCCAGTTAAAAAAAAATTCATTTCGGGCTCCACTTTGCAATTCGAGTTTCATTTACCGAAAATAATTTTTCGGATAAATTGATATTAGGCCTCAATAATTATGATTTAAATGATTAAATTAATTTTCATGGCATCATATTAAAAAAAAAAATTAATTATCGCACCCGGTTTGACATTTTTTTTCCAACCCGAGCTCATTTAAGCCCAATTTCGGCCTAACAAGTTCCTAACCCATTTGCTTATCTAATTACCATCATTAAGCCTTAATCATCATTAGCAAAAGCTGATTTTTTGTGCTTAATTTTCAGCCAAGTAATTTATTTGCCTAAGGTTCATTTTACACCAAGTAATTTTCAAAGCACTTTCTCTCTCTTCTTCTCTCCTCCTTCTCTCTACCCACAGCAGCAGCCCCCACCAGCTTTTATGGTGTTTTCCGGCCACTTTCCGGCCACTCTCCGGCAAGGATTTCAATCCCCAACCACCTCCCTCCACCGGCTATCATCTTTCACTCTCAAAATCACCAAATACCATCTCCACCTCCACTTATTTCAAGCTCAAAGTAAGTGACTTCAATCTTGTTCTTTGAATTTTTTGTTTTTGCTTCTTGTTTTGGTTATTTTGATGATGGATCATGTACCCTTATCATTGGATTCATCAAATTACAATTAAGTGATTTATTAAGGAGAATATGAACAATGAAACATGTTTAATTTGGGGCGTTACACCCTTGCCCCATGGTAAGAGCATTACATCGCCAAAGTCCTTTGAAAGGACTCTTAAGGCTAAAGATAAGACAATTCTTCTTTAATAGTGGATATTTTTTTTAAAACAAAGAGCTTAATGCTCTATCTATGAAGTCCAAAAGAACTAGACTTTAGGCCCTCCCGACCGTATATTACAATGGGGTCCTCATGACCCTCAACAAAATATGTGAGTCTTGGTGGAGGCCACCAAGGCCGATTCAGAGCATCTACTACATGCACCAAAATGTTATAATTTACTAATGTTACATTACAGTCTAATTACATAAAGGCAATGCATGCAAGTTACAAAAGGTTCATCTCCAAATCCAACCATCGGTCTCCAAAAGACACGTCATGCCACCTACCTTAATCTTGTTGAGAATTTGAAAGGGAAAATTTTGGAAGATAGTGAGCAACCATGGCTTAGAAGGAGTTCTCGCCCCCCAAGACCAAAATAGTTTTTACACACAACAAGTCATAGTACTAATATTAATATTAATAGCAATATTATCACAAATGCATAAATCTTTCCAATCATCGCAAATCTTTTTTTTCTAAGGACAAATAATGCGGTATTAAAATCCTAAGGAACATCACAATTAGGCTTGAGAAGCTAGAAAGAAAGGAAATGTACAAATTTCTCACATGAATAGACTTTTTCTCAAAATCTAAATTCCTTTCGGACTAGAGATTTGCTAAGTACACACTATTCGCCAAAGTCTATTCTTCCGCAAGTGAAAGCAAGATAGGAAATGACCTTGATTAAAAGGCTGCCTACCCGGGAGGACTAACGTCTAAGGGATGGGGAACTGATACTCTGGTTAGGGTAAAACACTGCCATCTTTTTGAGTGAAAAACTGTCACTCTGCGAAATCTACCGCTATGTGAAAAATTAGACAATAGTCGGAATATGCCGACAAATCCCCAATTTGGACGTACGTAATGGCCTGTCTCTTTAGATACTAGTTTATTCAAGTCCGACACCAAAAATCAAACTCAGTGGCTTTATAACCTAAATGTTCATATGCTCTTTGGTATCAAACTAAGACCATTTCACATGATGTCATGTGCAAATCTTAATAATTTTTGTTCACTAATTTTCTCAACTCAATTAAAAGGATATTTGGGGGCCTATAAAAATAATCTTTCAACTAGGACTTTTTCTTTGTGAACGAAACGCGCTAAATAATTACTATAAGGTCATACCAAATATTATATAAAATACTACTTGCTCAAGTGTCACAACTTGGTTTTATAGTCTTTTTTTTTTTGTGCATGAATGTTGCTATTATTATGCCTCTACTATGTGTATTTTTCTTCCTAACACAATCAAGTAACACCCCATTATTTAATTACTAACGATTTCTCACTTTTTTTCCTTTAACAATCTTGGGGATTCTATGCTCAATTTTTTTTTCAAGCATAATATTACACCACCACCACATCAAGAGTACATAAATAAGTTTATAACAATGCTAAACTATCATTTTCTTTACACATATTTAACTAATTTTCAAGAGAATACTTTAACTATTTAACTCATCCAAAAAAAACATGCCAAAACCACAATATAGCGAATCAATTTCTAAAACATCTCCTAATATCACAACCCATAGAAAAATCGGTTACAAAAGTTGTGTGATAACATATAACCCAATAACACTTCATGTATTTTTCAACATTGCAAAATCATAATCTCCGTGTCTAGTAAGGTAACCAAGTAATTATATCATTCTAATTTATTAACCATAACATCATGCCAAGTCTACTTTTCACAACCATTAACTCAAATATTTACCAATACCACCATTTACGCAAGATAACTTAGAAAAGCAACTTCAAAGAATATATCTCAACAATCACGACATATATCTTAGTAAGACATGGCATGCATAACTTAAAATGCCACTCTTAAAGTCGCTTAGTAAGCTAACCATATAAAGAAACACTCTAACTCATGTAAATCGATAAAATAATCATACAAAATAATAAAACATTTTAACTTTAAAAATAATTTTTATATAAGGGATTAAGAGAACCCACACCTTAAAGTCGCTTCTTAATGTCCTTTTAGTGCCTTGATCCTTAGGAAAAACCCAAAGCAAGTTGGATTGGCTCTACTTTGAGTAAAATTCCCACCTAGCACTTTCCTTTTTCTCTCTGTAGTTTCCTTGGTAAAGTAGTAAAAATGAGAGGAAAAGGTGGAAAAGACGAGCATAAGAGGAACAAAAAAAAATAACTCCTACCCCCCTTTTCCTTAGCCAGCCACCCTCACCCATCTTCATCATCATTTTTTTTTTATGTGTTTGTGTGTCCTTCTTGCTTTTCCAAATGGGAAAAAGAAATAGGGCATGGGTGAAGTAGAATAGGTGTATGGATCAGCAAGCCACTCCCTATTGTTGGTTACCCATACTTTCCCCTAAAAAAATACCTATATTAGCTAATTAGTAGGATTTTTATTAAGCAAACCTAATTAGCAAAAATTATTCCTAGTCATCACATTCCCCCCCCCCTTAAAAGAAGTTTCGTCCTCGAAACTTACATACCTGCTACATAAAGGTTAGGATGCTTCTCCCGCATCTCATGCTCTGGCTCCAATGTCGCCTTTGCAACTTCGTGATGCTTCCATACGACTTTGACATAAGGAATTGTCTTTATCCTTAGTCGACGCTCATATCGTTCAACTATCCGATTCAGTTTTTTAGGAAAGCTAAGGTCACTTCTAATCTCTGTCAGTTCGTACTCAATGAAGTGATCAGGATCCGAGAGATATTTCCTCAAATTTGACACATGAAACAACTCATGTATCCCTTTCAAAGAAGGAAGGAGTGTTATTCTATATGCTACGAGACCTATCCTCACGATTATCTGAAATGATCTTATGTATATGGGATTAAGTTTCCTTCTTTGGCCAAATCGAACACTCCCTTTAAGTGGGGATACCTTAATGAAGACATGGTCTCCTTCTTCGAATTCCTTCTCTTTAGGTCTACATACCTCTTTTGTCTACTCTGGGCTGCTCGAATTCTTTCTCTGATAATCTTGACCTTGTCTACCACTTCATTAATCAAATTTACCTTTGAGATTCTTCTTTCCCTAACTTTGTGCTAGCAAAAAGGTGATCTACAACGTCGTCCGTAGAGTGCCTTGTATGGTGCCATTCTAATGCTTTCTTAGTAGCTATTATTGTATGCAAATTCAATGAGCAGTAAGTAGTGATCCCAGCTTCCCTTAAAGTCCAAAGCACATGCTTGCAACATATCCTCCATTATTTGGATGGTTCTTTCGACCTGTCCATCAGTTTGAGGGTGAAAGAAGTGCTGACGTTGAGTTTTGTTCCGATGACCTCCTGAAAGCCTCTCCAAAACTTTGACATGAACTTGGAATCACAGTCCGAGATGATACTTAATGGTGCACCATGAAGCCGAACAATTTCTTGAATGTATAGTTCTGCTAACTTCTCCGAAGTATAGGTGATCTTAACTGCTAGAAAGTGAGCGGATTTAGTCAATTTATCAATGATTACCCACACCGAGTCATGTTTTTTCACTATTCTTGGTAGACCTGTGATGAAGTCCATGCTTATGTGTTCCCACTTCCATTCTGGAATTGGTAAAGGTTAGAGAAGTCCTCCTAGTTTTTAGTGCTCAGCCTTCGCATGTTGGCATGTGAGGCATTGGGACACAACCTTAGCCACATCTCTTTTCATTCCACCCTACCAACAATTTTCCTTAAGGTCATGGTACATCCTAGTACCACCAGCGTGACTAGCATATACTGAGAGGTGTGCTTCACAAAGCAGATTCTTTCTGATTTCTTCCACATTAGGTACACATAATCTCCCTCTGAACCTAAGCACACCATTAACTAGTTTAAAATCTTTTATCCTCTCCTTCTCTACACTTCCCTTAATTTTACCAATTCTGGATCCTCAAATTGGGTGCTTTTTATTTTCTCAACAAGAGAGGTAATTTGTATGGCAGCTATCATGCTTGCCTTTGAAGGCAACACCACTTCGATCTACATGTCCTCCATCTCCTTCAACAACCACTTATTCAAGGCAATGAGGCATGCCACAGAGCCAATCGACTTTCGACTAAGGGCATCTGCTACCACATTTTCCTTCCTAGGGTGGTAGTGAATTTCTAAGTCATAGTCCTTTATCAGCTCTAACCACCGTCTTTGCCTCATATTCAACTCCTTTTGACCGAACAAGTATTTAAGGCTCTTATAATCTATTTAGATCTCACATTTGGTGCCATAAAGATAGTGGCTCCATATTTTTGGTGCAAATACCACGGTGGCTAACTCTAAATCATGTGTCGGATAGTTCGCTTCATACGGCTTGAGTTGTCGTGGTGCATAGGTGATGACTCTTCCATTTTGCATAAGCACATATCTAAGTCCCTTCTTAGATGCATCACTATAAATGACGAACCCTTCATCGCCATCGGGCAGTGCTAGGACAGGTGCAGTGACTAGCTTGTTTTCAATTCCTGGAAACTCCTTTCGCATTCATCCAACCATTCAAATTTGGTGTTTTTTCGAATAAGTCTTGTGATTGGCGAAGCAATCTTGGAAAAGCCTTCAACGAACCTTCTGTAGTAGCTAGCCATTCCTAAGAAGCTTCACACCTCAATTAAGTTGGTCAATCTTGGCCAGTTCACTATAGCCTCTATTTTTATATTGTCAACCGAAATATCCTCATTTGAATTACATGACCAAGGAAATTGACCATGTCGGCCTAAAATTCACACTTCTTGAGTTTAGCGTACAATTGATGCTTTTTAAGGGTCTCCAAGACAATTCTGAGATGCTTATCGTTCTCATTTTCACTCTTTGAATAGATCAAGATGTCATCAATGAAAACTCCAACAAACTTGTCATCAATAGAAACGCAATTGATGAGATCCATAAATGTTATGGGGGCATTAGTGAGACCAAAGGGTAATACAAGGAATTCATAATGGCCATATCGGGTCCTAAATGCTGTCTTGGGAACATCTTCTAGCCTGATTTTCAGCTGGTGGTACCCCGTCTTTAAGTCAATCTTAGCTTGTAAGTTAGCCGAACAAATCCTCTATTCTTGGAAGAGGGTACTTGTTCTTGATTGTCACCTTGTTAAGCTTCTAGAAATTGATGCATAGTCGGAGATGACCATCCTTTTTCTTCACAAATAGAATCGGGGCTTCGCATGGTAAAACACTTTGGCGTATTTGCCCCTTGTCAAGCATGTCTTGGAGTTGTACCTTGAGTTTGTCCAACTCAACTGGTGCCATTCGATATGGTGCTTTAGTGATCGGTGTAGTCCCGGGTATGAGATCGATTGCAAACTCTATCTCATGATCAGGTGGTAGTCTTGGGACTTCGGCAAACACTTCTGGAAACTCACAACCAACAGGGATTACATCACGTTTGATGCATCCTTTTCTCAGAAATTTGCACGCTTCCATCGCAAAGATAATTGGAGTTGCATTTCAAATTCTGTTGCCATGATAAACTAATTCTTCACCATCTAGTGGCTTGATGGAAACTTCTTTTTTATGGCAATCGACTAAGACCTGATGCCTAGCTAACTAGTCCATCCCTAGTATGATGTCAAAATCCTTAACTTCCATACGAACTAGATTAGTAGGAAACTGATGTATATTTTTGGGAGCAATCAAAGCAAGCCAAATCAGATTGTA
>JACYFF010002017.1:18309189-18379598 GCA_017589665.1 Selenicereus undatus
CGAGCCAAACATACAACCAAGCTCAGTAAATTCCCCCCACGGTCCAGACCCTAAAAAAAATATATAATAATAATACTAATAAAATTCGGGCCAAGAACTACGTCAATTCGATCCCACTAAGGGTACGTAGGAAACCCATAAATAAATTTCGGGTGCCGTCGCAAGTTAAACAAAATTAATAGACCAACCCCATTAAAGGTTAAGTCAGCAAATAAAAAAAATCATGAAGTAGCTAAAAATATAACTTAGTCGAGGTGCGAGCAAGTTAACCTTACGTTCATAGTCTGCTTCTAATCACTATGCTATTATTTCAAGGGAGATCATGGAGCGTGCCAAAAATAGAAGCTTCGCTAATTACCAAGTCTAATTTACATATTAATTATGTGTGCCAAAAACAATAGCCGGTTTGATTGGAAGTCATGAGTCCATCTAATCACTATGCTAAAAAATTAACTTCAGGGCCCCTAAGGATTTAGTTGATGTGCGAACAAGTTGACCTGAAAACCCTTGGTCATAAAAAAAGTCAGTGTACCGAAACTAAATCAAAAATTATCCTAACATAAATAACTTAACCAAGATAAAAAAAAAGATAAATTAAATCAAATAAAATCAAAGAACTACGACTGGTTTGATCCTCTATAAAAGAGGTACGTAGGCAGCTCACGATAAATAAATGGGTGCAACCCAAATTCTAAATTAAATTAAATCGCCCGTGTCCTAACCTGCACATGAAAAAGATGTACGTGTAGTACCCTTCCTAGAAGGTGCCTATACGGACACTATCTGATGCAATTAAGTTTGGATAACATGTGACCCGGCATACAATATACATGTCGACCCAAATTATATAAAGTCTTATTAATGCCAAAGAAAAAAAAAAAGAAGAGAAAAACAAACAAAGAAGGAAAATAATAAAATAGAACGAATCGGAATCAAAAGATGGCCTCCCGAAAGGGGGATGTAATTAAAGAGGTTTATCCTCTTGAATAGGGTCGTACTCAAAATAAACCGATGTACATTTTTGCACGTCGGAAAATTGTGTTGTGCATATTATTTTTTTTTATTAAATTTTTGCTCAACACCACTATGACTTAAAAGGTGGTGATGGCTGCTAGTTTAGCTAGTACGTTGTACTATACCTGGATAGCAAGGTGTAACAAAAGCTTTGCGAGAAACAGATGTAATTACATCAAATTATCAGATAGATCAAATGGGAATTGGCTGCTAGTTTGAGCATTTGTGATAGGAGCAATATCAAAGTTGTGGATAGAACATGGATGGGCAGTTTAAAGCTGTAAACTGTTACATGTTCTCATGATAGAAGCTGGGTTATTTCTATTGGATATTTGATCTAAAACTAGCTTGCAAAAGTTAGGTATGCGACAACATTGCTTCACTTTAACCCACACCCCTCCCCCCCCCCCCAACTCAAAAAGGGGGGAAAAGACTAAAGAGGAAGAAAAACCACTCTCCACGGACCTTTTTTTTTTGTGATAGTGCTCTTCCCTATGGCAAATATTCCCCTCATATCATCTTTAGTTGGAAAAGGAAAATTTGACCCGAACTTTTTATGTAGCGTGGAAAACCTTCACTGAAATGAGCCTTGAACAAATATGAGCTCACATGGGGGGGAGAGAAATACATCAAGAAGCTTAAAAACTAACAACCCCATCCAGACCAAACCCAAAAATAATGGAGGGGGTAGTCAATTGAATCAAACAGGCTGCACTGATCAGGGACAAAATAAAAAATTGTTTAGTTTCAAGACAAAAATCAATCCACATCTGCTGCACCATCATTAAAAATTTAAAACGTAACACTGCATATTTCACACATCCAGCATGAGAAAACCATGAACGTATCCATAGACCCAACTATGCATCAAACTAACAGTCTAAAAAACACGCTACAAGATGCAATCAAAAACATGCATTGGCACCTGCAATCAAAAGTACCACCCCTCCACCCCAGAAAGCAAAATCCAGAGACCAGAAGAAAAAAGGTAAAAGAACAAGATAATCAATACAAGGACATACTGTATGTGGAGGTGTCAATCTGCTCAGGAAGCTCCTTGATATCCACCTCAAACCTGTCCTGGACCTACACATACGACCCCTTTAAAGTTTGAGCATGCGATTCGAGAACAATAAACCAAAGCACACAAATCCATGAGGTTTGAGCTTCAAATCATTCAAACACAAGCGAGATAAAGTATCAGACCTGATTAAGTACATCAGAGTCCGACGCAGAAGAAACGAATGTGATAGCAAGACCTTTAGTGCCAAACCTCCCAGCCCTACCAACCTGCAGGAATTTAAGGATAAAATGTCCCGAAAGGTGGTTAAAACATTGATGACAAGTATTGTCAGAAATCAGCTCGCACAAAACTACCTACCCGATGCAGGTATGTGTCTGCACAATCTGGCATATCATAATTGATAACTATGTTTACCCGCTCAATGTCAATCCCTCTCCCAACCAAATCTGTTGCAACAAGAATCCTTTGCTTCCCATCTTTGAAGCCCTTGTAACATGCCAATCTAGCATAAACACAGTTCATTGACATCAATGCTGTAAATAAGACTACAGTGATGCAAAATATCACAGTGAATAAGAATACATGGAGATGGATATAACAATGCAATCTTAATAAAGTTGAAGCATCCATTTTTTTTGGACAGCAGTGATCTATTAGAAACCTACTATATTTTTGCCTCCTAGCACAAACAGCAAAATTAAGCGCAGACTACCCCTGCAATCACGATCCTTTGAAATGCAACGGTTATGGTTTAGGAAGGTTACTGGATACCTAAAAGGGCAACAAAGATTACTTTATATCTATCTCTTGTATATCCATGTCAAAGTAAATGCATCTTTTAGAACCACTGTGCATGTATGGTTCCAGTGGCATACACCAGAAAGAAGTTACAGACACATTAGAGTAAAATTGTCTAGATACGTTAAAATGTTCATGCGATGACAAACTGCATAGATAAAACCCACAATTTAAACCTTCAGCACATAGCTCGCATTTAGACTAGTTTTTCTTTGGAGAAGAAACAATGGAAGACATGATAAAGGGTTATTCCAAAGACTACCACCAAGAAGAAGAATCAGACAAATGATTGCCTGAAGACAGAAAGCAGAAATCTCTAAATGACAAAGCAGGCACAATCACAGAAAACGCACACAAAAAGTACAATCCAGCATCAAAAAGGCACAAACCTCTGTTCCTGGGACATTCCAGAATGTATACAGATCAAAGGAAAGTTGCATTCCAGCAGCAGCTTGTTCAGCTCAGCAGCCCCACTTACACTCTTTACAAAGATAACAACCTGATTAAAGTCCAGAGCATCCAAGAGGTCATTTAACTTGCGGTTTTTCTCCAACTCGGTCAATTTGATGTAGTGCTGTAACACAAATCAACAGAAGTCAGATATCAAGCAGACTGGCTGAAGTTCATTCAAAAGAAAACTTCAACAATAATCTCATACCTGTACCAAACCATGAAGGGTCAACTTCGCTTCATCATCCACATATATTTCCATCGGCTGAAATGAAGAAATGCCACAGTAAAGCACATTAGGGCCTTCCTCAATTGAAAGGAATCGGTCATCAAATGAAGGTGGCCGAAGATCCCTCTCAGATCGAGCAATGCCTCCTTGAAGATAAGAGTCACACAGAACTACCACACCGTTGTTTTATGGCCAAATTACTAACCAATCTTGGACCACAACAGCACCTATAAAGCTAAGCTTCTTCCAAAGTTCTGCAGATATGACCCAAGATAAGGAACTCTTAACAAGCAAAGCTCACAAATTCCCATCACACATGACTCAAAGCAAGGGCTAGTAATAGCCAAAACCCAGAAAACAAAAACCCAACCCCTGAAAAAACCATTGATCAGAAAAACACAACCCTCCATACAGGCCTAAGTTACAGTCACCAATCGTCCATCTCCCCCGAAAAATAGGAACAGTGTTCATCAGTACAATGTAAGGGCAACCTCCAATCATAACATCTATAAAGTTAGACAGGTATCCTCTGCAGAGAGTTGGCATAATGGAAGACTTCAAAATCAATAACCGGCCATGGGACATTACATCTTGCATAAATTTCTTGCAAACAGGATGGATTGCCTTGGTAAGAGTTGCCGAGAACATCATTACTTGCTTATCATGAGGGGTCATCTTGAAGATCTCCTGCACATCCCTCCTCATGTCTGCAGTTATCAACGAAACCAAAAGCCATTCAGAGGCAAAGTATGCCATGAAATGTGACGATTAGAAAAAGGAAAATACATCAACTATAAGCATAACAGAACACAAAACTAAAAACATACCAAGAGATTCTAGCATCTTGTCACACTCATCAAGTATGAAATGTCTGACATTCTTCAATGATAGGTCTTTGTCCCTTGCCAATGCAAGTATCCTCCCAGGCGTGCCCACAACAATGTGAGGGCATTCATTTTCAAGCAGGTCCTTGTGAATTTTGATGTTGACACCACCATAGAAAACAGCGACCTTGACATCAGGCAAATATGTACTGAACCTCTCAAACTCATGACAGATCTGGGCAAATTCCTGGCGATAATTAGGTTTCAAAAGTGTAACACTTACGGAAAGAAACATGCTCAAGGAAAACAACAGAACAATGCTACCAAAAGAAACTGTATCATTGGTCTTGTACCTGATAAGCTAACTCTCTGGTATGACAGAGAATCAGCGCAGAAACATGCCCAGCCACTGGATCGATCTGCTGTAAAGTTGACAGCACAAAAACAGCTGTCTTCCCCATACCAGACTTGGCTTGGCATATGACATCCATTCCCAATATAGCTTGGGGAATACATTCATGTTGCACTGAAGAAATACCCAAAAACAAAATGGTGCGAAGTAAACCACAGTAAGTAAAATATGACCTCCTGGTCCTTGCAATTGAAAGGTTTACCAGACCATCTTACTTCACCAAGTTGAACCGTGAAAGTGAATTACCTGGAAGAGCATGAAACCTTAGTAATAGCAAAGATAGCTAACAAGAATCACGATCAAAAGCAATAGGTAAATATTGAACATGGGATCGGGCCCAATGGCAAGAGCTATGAAGCCAGCAACCTTAGTGATAAAATAGAAGAGCTCATCATGTACCAATGCAGTATGTCAATAAGCATAGCAGGAGCTACCTAAAGCCATCATCAATAACTGCTCTACTATGCCACCATTCCCATGATGCTATGGCAACAACACAACCACTGACATCTCCATATCAGAAGGAATTATATTCCTCGAACAAAGGAACCAAAGGAAACATGGAACACTTGCCTTCAGAAGGATGCTCAAATCCTGAGTCAACAATTGCACGCAACAGCTCCGGCTTCAACAGGAAGTCTCTGAATCCTGAACTATGGATGCTAGTGTATCCCCTATATACAAATAATACAAGTTAGGAGAACTACTACACCGGTTGAAAAGCAGGTGTGAGAACCGACAATGTCAGCAAACATCAAACAGAAACAGATAACTATCCAATCAAGGAAAACATTATTGAAACTCATGGCCCTAGAATTGTAGATGATGAGCCCTAGAATCCCAGAAACAGATAAGCATTTCTTTGAGTTCCAGCCAAACTAGACTTAACAGCTATTCCTGGTTTCTTCCAATTATGTTATTTCCAGTCCAACAAAACAAGCCCTAGAATCCTAAAGCAGAACACCTGGAAACAATCCCCGCACAAATGGTAATTTCTGATGTACCACTATTAACTCAAATTATGTAGTTCCACCAAGCTACGGATCCATACCTAAATACCAGAAAACACACGGGGAAAAAAAAACCAAAACTAACATGAAATCGGCAAACCCACACCAAAACAGCATAAACTTTTCCGATTATTGACGATACAACAAAGAAACTAGAAACAAACATAGGACGCCAGGAGATTAAGGGACCGACCTTTTGCCAGCCTCGCCGTTGGCTTTAGTGGCGACGGGATCTGAAAATTTTTCCTCCTCCTCCTCGTCATAATCAAGGAGCTCCTCCGCGTATGCTTTGTTATCACTGGTATCTCCCATAACCTACACTCAAGGAGGGGGTGCACAATCATTAATCAATGAGACGATACGATCTGAAAAGAAAACAGCATTGCAAGATTAAACTGAAAAATTAAAAAAAATGTCACCAAGCTAGGGAAGATGGATATCATACCTTAGAGCGTTTAATTGACAGGTGCGGATTACGGTTTACTTCCTGGTTGCAAAGGAAATGGGCTAAGAAGGGGGTAAATCGGAAAGAAACGGAGAGACAGAAACTCGACAAACAATAGAATAACAGTTAGGTATCTCTTGGCGGAGACGGCCTATGGGAGCTAAAACGTGGATAGAATGGTAAATAAGAAGCAAACAACGGCTCAGATTATTCGAGCTGTTCACAGATGAAAAAGCTTAACAGTTAAAAAAACCCTGGAAAGTTTGAGAATGATTAACGAAAAAAATGTGCGCACCTGGTAAGGGTTAAGTCGGTGGCCTTCTAAGCATTAAAACCATCGATTGCGCCGGTATTAATTTTATAGCCTAAATGAGTGCAATTGAAAACATTACATTGTGTCATATATGGATATTTCCTCATTAGGCCCTGTTCTTTTAAGTGAAAAATGAAAAGTGTTAAATGGGTGATTGTGAAAAAAGGAGGGAATGAGAGGATGAGTGTGATTTTTTTTTTTAAGTGTGGAAAAAAGTGGGTGAGTGTGGGTGAAAGTTGAATGTAATTGAATGAAGTTGAAGCATTAGTTATTAATATTTTTTTGTTTTATAATGTAATAATTTTATTGTGATAGTAATTAATGATGATGAATTTTTTTGTTTTCGTTTATTCTGTTTTGTTCTATTTTATTTTGTTTATTTTTTATTTTTGTTTTTTTGTATTTGTAATTTTTTTTTTTTAATTTTTTTTTTTTTATTTTATTTTTTATTTTTTATTTTTTTATTATTTTTTTTATTTTCTTTATTTTTTATTTTTAAAATTTTTAAATTTTTAATTTTTAATTTTTAATTTTTTAAATTTTTTAATTTTTTAAATTTTAATTTTTTAATTTTAATTTTTAAATTTTTTAAATTTTTTTTATTTTTATTTTCATTTTAATTTTTTTGTTTTAATTTTTATATTTTTTTGTATTTATTTTTTATTTTCTTATTTTTTATTTTTGTATAAATTTTTTTATTATTTATTTTTTTGGAATTTTTCGTTGGTTGTTTTTCTGAAATAAAAAAATAAAAAAATAAAAAAAAATAAAAAATACAAAAAAAATTATAATTTAAATTTTTTTTAAAAAAATATAAATAAATACAAAAAAATTAAAAATTAAAAATTAAAAATTAAAAAATAAAAAATAAATACAAAAAAATTAAAAATTAAAAAATTAAAAAATTAAAAATTAAAAAATAGAATCAAAAAATAAAAAATTAATGAAAAAGAAAAAAAATAAAACTGTTCCATAACATCCGAAAAATTAAAAAATTAAAAATTAAAAAATTAAAAATTAAAAATTAAAAATAAAAACAAAAAAAATTAAAAATTAAAAAATTAAAAATTAGAATTAAAAAATTAAAAAAAAATTCAAAATTAAAAACTTAATGAAAAAGAAAAAAACTAAAACTGTTCCATAACATCCGAAAAATTAAAACTGCTCATAATTGCTATCAGATTATTCGTATACACAATTACGTAAATTATAAAAAAAATTCAAATATGAGAAATGGTTGTTTTATGTAGATATGGAAAGGAGTTGGTGAATGTGGGAAGGAGTAGTATTTTTTTTTAAGTGTGGGAAAGAGTGGGAAGAGGGGGGAAGAAGTGGGTGGGTATGGGTTGGGTCAATTTCCCAACGAAAAGAACAGGGCCTTAAACACTTTGAATTGTATTTATGCTGATCTTGATTCTATAATCCAAATGAGTGTGACTCTACTAGCTTTAAAGACATGCCATGATTTTATTTTTATTTTTTTAATCAAGCGATTTGTCTTGATTAGCAAGTTTGTAACTTTTCAGCCATTTAGTTGACTATTTTCATAGAATGTTTCTATTTTTGGCTTTCTTTAACAATTGAACATGTAAGATATTTATCAAGATTATTATGATGTGTGATATTAAAGACAAACGATACAACATGTCTATCATGGGTCATCACATTATTTGAATTCATTAAAGATGACTTAGGAAAGTTAATAAGCTGCTCAAAATTCTAGCAAAATTTATTCAGGACATTGTTTAAGTTCTTGGCAAGATTGTAAATTTGTTATGCAAAAGAAAATACTATCATCGACAAAAAGTAAACATATGATGTCCTCCCTTGGGGAAATTTTAATATGAATCCCACGTTTTCTTCAACAGACTGCTTTTCGAATGGCCCAAGTAAGTACTTTCACATAGATAATAAGTAAGGAGAAAGTGGATCTCCTTGATGAATGCCTCTAGTTGGCTTCAAAATCCACCAACATCATTATTGATGATAAGTGAACAGGATATTGTAGACATGCATTCTTTCATCCATTCAATTCATTTGGGATGGAACCCTAAATTATGTAGTGTAGTGAATTAAAAAATTTCATTCCACTTGATCCAAGTCTTTTCCATATCCAGTCTACTAGCAATCCACATTTTTTTTCTTTCTTGTTTTTAAATTTATTCATAATTTCACATGTGAGGAACATATTATCATGATTAGACTGCTTTGGGACAAAGGCACTTTGGACAAAATCAATTTATTTTCTCAAAATTGGCCACAGTCAGTTAGCTAAAATCTTTGAAATAATTTTACAAAAATTATTCCAAAGACTAATTGGGTGGAATTGATTAGTTGATTTGGGATGATTCACTTTCGGAATTATTGCAGTAAGTGTATGAGTAATTTGATTAAGAAGTTTACCATCCTTGAAAAATGATGGAACAAGGTTCCATATTTCTTTATGAATCATATGCCAATAATCTTGAAAAAAGTTGCCCTAAAACCATCAGTTCTAAAGCTTTGAATTTATGCATTTGGAAGACTAGCTCTTTGACTCCTGAATCTTGAATAGGTTTTAGAAGCAATTCATTAACTTCTTCAATGACCATATTACTCATTTCTACACCCATACTAGTGATATCAACTTGGGTTTTTGACTTAAACCTAGCGGCGAAATCATTAAGAAACATGCTTTCAACTTGGGTGGATTCATCCACCTGAACTCCTGAAGCATTTTAAATCTTTAAAATTCTAATTCTTGCCTTCATAGTTTGATGGAAGTTTCATGAGTTTCGATATCATTGAGAAGCTATTCTTTTCTTGCCATTTTTCTCTAATATTTCTTATTAATCAAGTGCATTTTTTCTCTTTGCGTTATTAGTCTAAGATGCCAATTATTTGGCTAGGCAATGTTTGGATTCTATATTAGTTTTGTTTCAACGTAAAGGGGTTTTTCAACATTTCTTTCAAGTTTATTTTTGAAGTTGTCAAAAGCATTCTTACTACAGGACTTAAGATCAAATTAAACTTCGTCTTCTTCAACTTCTTAATCACTCAATACATGGGAGTGCCTTGAATTCTAGTATTTAGTTGTCCTTAACTATAGTATATGATCCTCTGTTTTGGAATAATACAAAAGACGACAATCATTCAGAGACAGAGGAAATATACTATATGTTTTAGAATGATAGCGATTACCCAATCTGTTTGACTTCATTTTTATTTTCTTTATCCGTGACCAAGTTTTGTCCTTGTAAATCTCCAAGACATGTAACCAACTTCTTCATATTCATTGTCCTCATATTCATCATCTACAATTATTTCAACTATTTCTTATTATTTTTTAATTAAATGTATAAAGTTTCATCTTCAGGAAGCTGAAAAGAATCTAAACTTGTTAATGTCTCTATTAGCTTGTTGTTCCTTATACTTTTGAATTCATTGCATATTGTGTTGTTTCCTAGCATGTCTAACAATTACAACTATTTTTTTCAGCAAGACAGTAACCAACTTTTGTGAAGAATCTTTTGTTTTTGGAGATTGATGCATTAAAATACTTTCTTTTGCATTTTTCGCTTCTTTGTTTGTTAAAGCTCTTTTTATTATAAAATGTTTTCTTTCTTTCTTTTCAACTTCCTTTCCCCATTGTTGTGTAGTATCCCTCCATGCTAGGAATTGTCTCTTTATTTTCTTTTGATTTTCTTCTAGTATCTAGACATTAATTATTAATCCATTTTCTTAAATAGGAAATTCTAGTACCTAAGGGATCCCTAACATTTGCCTTTTCAAGTTACGTGACATATATCTCATTGATTATAGAATTTATAGGAGGGGGTAACTTGTCATAGCGCATTCCAACATTTGGCTTATTATGACCAATTTTGTAATAATATTGGCTAAATTTAGCAATATAGTTTTAATTTCTAATACCTGACGTGCTAGAGTTCTATATTATTAACTTTTTATTGTCATTCTCTCGGTTTTTTTTTCCTTAGACAAACCAAGTTTTGTTCCAATGAATTCGATTTCTATTTTTGAGCCTAATTTTTGAAATATAGCTTCTAGTGATTCCATCATTCTTCATGCCCCCAATTCATCGTCTAGTAAATTATACTCATTAACCACAATGCTAGAAAATATATAATTTCGGAAATTGCTTGTAGTATACATAGTATTTACATTCAGCACACTGTTCATTCCTCTCTCACAATGTCGCAATGTTTCCTCTTTGTTACAAGTTCCATCAATATTGAGGGGCTATTTGGTGATATAAAATGCAATGAAATTTGAACTCGCAGCTGTCTTATGTATTAAGTTCCACTCTTTTATATTTGGTGAGCATTTTAAGGGGATTGAACTCTCCCCACCGTTAAGGAACTTCAGCTCTCCCGTTTTCAAGGGGGTTCAAGTCCCCAACTCCCTGCAATCAAAATCAGCATCATCATCATCACCATCATCATCATCAATTAATAATAATGATTGTAAATGTTGATAATTAATAATAATTATTATTAATGTTAATAATTAATAATAATTATTATTGATATTAATAATCATTAATAATATAAATTATTATTATGATTACTAATAATTATTATTATTACTAATATTAATCAATAAATACTAAATCTAATTCTAATTACTAATTATTAATAATAATAGTTATTAATAATATTAATAATTAGTACTATTATTAATTAATAATAATAATTAATACTAATATTAATAATATTTATTTTAATAATTATTATTATTAATTATTAATTACTATTATTTATTTATTAATTATTAATTATTAATTATTACTAATTAATTACTATTATTAACAATTATTATTAGTAGTAATAATGTTTATTATTAGTAGTAATTAGGGGTTTAGCTGGAGTGACCCCCATAGAGGAGAAGATGAGGGAAGCGAGACTCAGATGGTTCGGCCATGTGAAGAGGAGAAGCGTGGCCGCCCCGGTGCGAAGGTGCGAGAGTATCAACCCCTCCGGTGGTAAGAGAGAGAGGGGTAGGCCGAAGAAGAGCCTAGAAGAGGTGGTTAGAGAGGACCTGCGAGTTGTCGGTCTCATGAAGGACATGACTCAGGATAGGAGTTTGTGGCGGGGTAGGATTAAGGTCCCTGATTGTAGGGGACCAGCTCCGTAGGTGGCAGTAGCTTAGGCGGTGTGGGGTGGGGTGGGGTGGGTAGGGTTTTGGTTTGCTTGTCTGGAGGTCGTGCTTTCCCGGGATGTCACGGCACCAAGCGCCCCTGGTTTGTTGAGGTATGTCTCCGCTCCCTATCTATTCGCTTATCCATAACCTTTTCCCCCCTTTTCTCTTACGTCGGTCAATGGTTTTGCAATCGTTTTCTCTTCAAACCTTTTTCTCAAAGCTATTTTGTGGGTCTTATGGAATCAACCTCTCTATGGGTAGGAATACCGATAGAGGTAAGGTTGCCTACAGTTGGATCTCCCCAGACCCCGTGAAAGCGGGACCCACATTGGGAGTTTGTTGTTGTTGTTGTTGTTGTACTATTATTATAACTATTATTATGACTAATCACTATTATTCTTTTTAGAATAAAATAGATTTGATTCCATCCCATAATTCAGAGCCAAATAACAAGGATTGGAACTTGGTTTTATTCATTTTTCTCCCTAAACATGAGTTTAGGATTCAAATTTCACCGTTCATCCCTCATGAATCATTCCTTGATTCCATTTCATTCCATTTTTACTCACCAAATAGGGCATGAGGATGTTTCTAGTTTGGCTGATAAGAATGAAATAAATGAATTTGTTTTCCTTAGGATGAATCCAAAACAAAAGTTGTTTATTCATCTGTCTAGAATGTACATAGGTCACATAAATGAGTGTTTCCTCATGAAGACTCACCTAACTCTTCAACTTTAAGAATCACATACTAAACATATTGGACTCTAAGTCATCGATATTGACTTCTTCTCTATTTTCTTGATTTCGCTTTCAATCACCAATTTTTCATATTTTTAGGCAAATTTCTTTTTACTTCTTCTATAATATAACATTCATGTATTCTAGTTTAGTTAGATTCATTTATTGATAGAATTCTTCTCCAATTAGTCATGATGTGTCTCTTAATTGTCATCAATTAATACTTTTGTTTATCTATTGTTGCTTTTGTAATCT
Source organism: Selenicereus undatus (assembly GCA_017589665.1). Taxonomy (NCBI): domain Eukaryota; kingdom Viridiplantae; phylum Streptophyta; class Magnoliopsida; order Caryophyllales; family Cactaceae; genus Selenicereus; species Selenicereus undatus. The sequence goes on from JACYFF010002017.1 coordinate 18,321,843, forward strand.
TATTTAACTCATCTGAATTTTGCTTTTTATCAAATATTTTTTTATAGCTCATTTAACTCATAAAGATTATACTCCATCCTTCTTTCCTCTTCCTTTTTTTGGTTGCTCCTCTTTAGTGGTTATTTCTACTACTGTTTCCATTTTAAACCTTTATTATAATAAAAATAGACTTTTTCTTAAGGATTTGAAGATGATATTTATGTTTAAAATGAATAGTAATACCTAAATGAAATCTACCACTATGTCCAACTTCATTTATTAAAGACATATGGATAACTTTTATGTTATTTTTTTTTATCTCCTTTGGTTTTAGTTTATTCCAAACATGCTTTTAAATCCAAACTGACAATAGTTCAATTGAGGAACAGGGGATGTAGATTTTGAAGGAGTATGCATGACACAAGAATAATTTGGTGCATGGCAAATTTTTGATGATTCAAGCAAAAAAATTAATGCATGTGGCTCTAATACTAGGTCAAGCAAGCCCATAAAAAATATTAATGAACATTTCAAAATATTTGCTTGATTTTGGAACAAGTTGCAATTATCTTTGCTTGATTTTGGATAACGGGGTGAGACATGTAAATAATAGAAATTTACAGTACTTAGTTTAAGTAAAAAAAATTAATTTTGCTCAAAATTGATTCTAGAAATTACTTAGATGAAGTTGGATGGACAAAAGATATTTCCTGAGATAGCCAAACTAGAAAAAAATATTTGCCTTAACCTCGATGAACCGAGAGCAAAAAATTTTCCATAATACAAATTATTTGTTTTGCTACTTAGTAGTTTGTTATAGAAGGAATTTGAACAGAAAGAAAGCTAGAATATCTTGTCATGAGCTTATTTGAAAGGGACCTAGGGTTTCTGTAAATTTATGTCAAGTATCGCAATGAAATGGTGGGTTGTGACTCACATATGAGCAGCTAGCTAATGTGGAGGGGTAAGTTACTATGTTTTTTTTTTTTTCCTGTTGCTCACAAAAGTAGATTCCTAAAATTTCTATTTCAAAGATTAACTGAGATAGTAAGCAACATTTTCATAGTGTGGCTATACTCAATCAAAAGGTTGGAAAATATATTTTTCTAGCAACCTAATGCCTTACACATTCCTCCATAAAATATTAAATAACAAAGATTCTATCCATTCTTCAGTGTAAGAATATCAATTTAGTTTTGACTTTAAAAATACAATATTTGTGTTTCATGAACTAATTTCAATGCTAGGATTGCATTGGGCCAACAGGTAGAACTCATATTTGTGCAAAAGTACAAGGCATAGATGCTAAAAGATACCATGGTTAAAAAGAGTACCCTACCCAAAAGTTGCTAGGTTTGTGCACTTTTATCTTGAAATTTACAAATATGTTACGGTTAAAAAGAGTACCCTACCCAAAACTTGCTAGGTTTGTGCACTTTTTTGTCTTGAAATTTACAAATATGTAGCTTGGCTGGGTCTTGGATTCTAGAAACCTAATGAATACTTTGGTAAGGAGTTATTTGCTTAAAATTCTTCAAATTTTTATCTAATCTTATATTTATTTTCTAAAAAAATGACATTTATTATGAAAGTATATTTTAAAGTATTGTTAAACAAAATGGTAATCCCTCCGTGAGACTTCTCTGAAGAGCGACTCTTTTGGGTTTCTTAGTGAAGCGGCGCTACCTATTGCCCTTGTGTTGCTCATCCTCTTGTGATCACGCCTTTGTGGGGTGTTTTGGATCAAGTGTATTCTCGTAGTATGGATTCCCCGTTAATGAACACATGGAAATATCTGCGCTTAACGGAGGAGGAGGAGAAGATTATTGATTGTTCTAATACAAGAGACGAAGGCTTTTCAACGAGGGCTTTACTTGCCCTGGCTGGAAAGGTTATGTCCGATAAACCCTGTCGAGTTTCTGACTTGTTTGCCTTTCTATGGCATGTTTGGAAGGTTCGGAAGGCTTTTGGAATACGTGAGATGGGGGACAACTTATATGTGTTTTAATTCTATACGGTGGAGGACAAGGCACAGGTTCTTCAGGGAGGAACAAGGATTTTTGACAAACAAATAATACTATTGGCAGATATTCAAGATAGTGTGGCACCATCAGAGATCAAATTCTCCCACATTAACTTCTGGGTCAGGAGGTATGATATCCCTTTTGGTAGTATTTCTAAGGAGACGGCTAAGGCTCTGGCTGCAAATTTTGGGGGTTTGGTGGATTATAAGGATGATGATGACTTAGGGTGGAGCCGCTACATGGCCTTTCGTGCAATGGTCAATATTTCAGAGCCTCTTTCACGAGGTGCTATTACGTCCTTTGGAGATGCCGGAGCAAAATGGGTTCCTTTTAAAATTGAGAAATTGCCCAATTTCTGCTATCGGTGCAAACGCCTTGGTCACATTAAGGAAGATTGTGAGCAGCATGAGGACAAAGATACAAAAGGTCAATATGGAGATTGGTTGAGAGCGTTGCCGATTGAAGTGTTTCGGAGCAATAAAAATAAGCATGGTGGTACGGAGGGCCGTAGTTTCACAGAGTTAGTGGAGAAGAGTGACAATAAGGGAGAGCCCAAGGGGAGAGGGGAAGAACCACACAAACCTGCAGCACGCCGGTCATTGAAGGACATCTTAGCTACTGCAAATTCAGAGTCCAGGAACTACCTCACTGAGTCGAGAGCTGAAGGAAGAGGGGGAAGAGAAGTAACTTCAGCTGCAAGAAAGGGAGGGCCTCGGGTAGCTCAGCAACAAGGGGGAGCGGGGCATGGGGCCTCAACCCATAATCAAGAGGCTACGTTACTACAGAAAGAGGTGGTTGCAGACAATGGAAGGGAAATGGGGCGAGGCTTGCGTCCTGATAATGGAAAGAAGCCAATGCATGGCACTGTTACTAATATGCATGAGTTTAATCCCAAAGACTCTAAGAAGGGCTCATGGAAAAGACAGAAAACGATTAATGCAAGCAAATCTAAGGTCTTCGACAGAGTGCAAGGGAGCAATAAGGGCAAAAGGAAGGTGGGTGAAGAGGGGGACCTGTTGGACGAACTGAATCTAATGGACATGGAAGTAAGGGGAAAAAAAGGGTGACTGAATGACATAGTTATGGTTGACCTAGACAAAGCGGCGAGAGTGGGTGCAACCCACTCCAGCCGAGAGCCATGAAAATCCTTAGTTACAACTGCCGAGGGTTGGGGAGGCTTGCGGCAGTTGACTCCCTCTGCATTTTAGTGTGGAGAATCTCCCCGGATGTGGTCTTCTTAATGGAGACCAAATGCTACGCTCCCGAGATGGAGTGTGTTCGGATACAGTGTGCATTGTCTGGGTGTTTTGTTGTTCCTCCCAAGGGTAGAGGAGGGGGACTAGCATTGTTGTGGAAGAAAGGGATGGATGTGCTTATTCGATCTTTTACACCTCACCATATCGATGCAATATGGATTGTTGATGGTAAGGGTGGGGGTGATAGTTTTGATTTTCGAGAGGCTGCTGATTTCAAGCAACTACTGGATAGGAGGGCCTGAAGGATATAGGATACTGTGGTTATAGGTATACGTGGAGTAATAGGCAGGAGGAAGAGGAGCATATCGAGGAACGACTGGATTGTTTTTTATGTAACGAAGGGTGGTATGAGGTGTGGCCAGCAAGCTAGGTACGCAATATTATTTGGGAATGGTCGGATCATTACCCCATTCTTCTAAATACTGATCCTAAGGAGACCCCCCGTGAAGAATAGGAGAATCCTTGAAAGTTTGAGGCCCTTTGGACCCACGATGATCAGCTTTGGGAGGTTGTTTTGGAGAGTTGGAATGACTCAAGTGGTAAGTATGAAAATTTGGCGAATAGACTGCAAGGATGTGGAGAAGACTTTAGAATGTGGAGTGATGGAAAATTTGGGGCATTACCAGAAAAAGCAAAATTTCTAACAAAGAGGTTTCAAGACCTATGCAGAGCGACTCCCTCTTCTCAAAACATCCAAGCCATCCGCAAATCGAGATCGAGCTAATGGAGGTGGAGAGATTGAATGAGATATACTGTGTGCAATGAGCACACCATTCAGCACTCAAGGATGGGGATCGTAATATGGCATATTTTCAAGCTAGAGTTCAGCAGAGACGAAAGAAGAATACGTTCAAGTCACTGGAGGATAGGGATGGCGTTGTGAGGACAGGTCAAGCGACGGTTGAGGAGATTATGTCTGATTATTTTTCTGAAATCTTTAAGACTTTAGATCCCAACTTAGGAGGGATTAGCTTCCCTGATTTACACGGGAGGGTCTCAACCGATGATAGGGATAGCCTCATGAGACCTTTTATGAGAAGCGAGATTGAGATTGATCTTTGACAAGCAAATGGCCCCAACAAAAGCCCCGAGATCGGATGGTGTTTGTGCTTTGTTTTTCCAGAAATATTGGGATATTGTGGGGGATGAGGTTGATCTTTGATAATATTATGGCGACGTACGAGGCTTTTCATTTTATGAAGAAGAAGGGGGCGAAGAAGGGGTGGATGGCCACAAAACTCGATATGAGCAAGGCCTATGACAGAGTCGAATGGGGGTTCATGGAGCTTATCATGCGTGAGATGCGATTTCCAGAGGGGTGGGTGAGACTCGTTATGAAGTGCATTGGTATGGTTTCCTTCTCGTTTCGCGTAAATGCGAATATTGTAGGCATGATAAAACCGAGCAAAGGACTTCAATAAGGGGGCCCACTCTCCTCGTATCTTTTCCTATTGGTCTCGGAGGGGTTGTCTTTGTTCTTAAGGAAAGTAGGAGCGGATGGTAAATTGCATGGGATTCGGGTGTGTAGAGGGGCTCCTGAGATTACCAATCTTCTGTTTGCCAACGACAGCCTCATGTTTATGGAAGCTAATGAGAGTGAGGCCAATGCTTTGAAGAGTTTGATTGGTAGATTTGAGGCTATCTCAGGACAGCAAGTTAATATTGATAAATCTGAAGTTTTCTTTAGTGCTAATGTATGTGAGGAAGAGAAGGAAAAGCCGCTTCAAGCCTTAGGGATAACGGAGATGGGTGGCCAAAAAAATACTTAGGCTTGCCTGTGTGTTTAGAAAGATCAAAGAAGGCTACATTTGAGCTTACTAAGCAACGAATCTGGAATAGGGCTAATGGGTGGAAGGAGAAGCTTTTGTCTCAAGCGGGAGAGAGGTGTTGATTAAGTCGGTTTTGCAAGCTATCCCTTCGTATGCAATGAGTATTTTCAAGTTACCCTCTTCCTTTTGTGATGATGTAAGGGGCATTCTTAGTCACGTCTGGTGGTCTGGAGACGTGGAGAGGAAGGACATCTATTGGGTGAGATGGGCTAAACTGTGTAATGCAAAGAAAAATGGCGGGCTCGATTTTAGAGATTTGGAATATTTCAACGTGGCAATGTTAGCTGCGTAGGTTTGGAGGATTGCTAATAATCCTGACTCTTTCGTAGCAAAGCTGTTGAAGATTCGCTACTTCCCAAACCGTGACATCTTTGCAACAACGGAAGGGCACTACCCGAGCTTTACTTGGAGGAGCCTGTTGGTGGGACGTGATCTTCTTAAAAAGGGCACGACTTGGGTGGCGGGCAATGGTGAGAAAGTTTATATTTGGAAACATAAATGGCTTACTATCTCGGGCAATTACTTTATGGGGATTGCGCCGACAGGGTGTGAGGATTGGGTGGTATAACGACCTTTAATCGAGGGTCAGGCTGAGTGGAATGAACCTTTGGTAAGGCATATCTTTGAGCCAAACATGGCTGAGATGGTGTTGTCTGTACCGCTCAGTTGGCGCCTACCGGAGGATCAGTTGAGACGGGTTTTCACAAACGATGGAGAATATTCCGTGCGATCGGGATATCACTTAGCGAGGTCATGTTGGGAGCCCTCTTCATCGGCGTCTTCGATGGGCATGAATTTGTGAAAGAAAATATGGAGCCTTCAGGTCCACTCCCGACTTAGTAATTTCCTTTGGCTGTTTTGTTGCAATATTCTGCCCACTAAACACAATTTATGTGTGCGAAAATCCATCCAATCTGATGAGTGTAGCATCTGTGGCAAAGGGGGGGAGACTCTCAAACATGCTTTTCTTGAATGTGAACAGGTGGGGGAGGTTTGGAAGGGGCTGGGGCTGGAGGATTTGTTGGTTGTTCACGGAGGGGAGGTCAAGGAATGGGTACTGAACGCTTTGGACAAATTAGGGGATAATAAAATGGCACTTGGAGGGTACGGGCTGTGGAGTATTTGGTGGAGTCAAAATGAGCTCATCTTCAATAGAAGATGTATTGATTCATCTATGGTGATGGAGCAGGTTGGGAAATGCTACAAGGATTATATGGAAACTATGCGGGTTGAGGGGGAACGAGGGGCTATGGAGGGGATGGGGTGGAGAGGAGTGGAGGGACATGTCAAGATAAACTGTGACGCGACACTGGCAACAAGGAGGGGGTTAGTGGGTGTGGGGTGCGTGGTGAGGAGGAGTGATGGGGGTTTCCTTTGGGTAGTCTATAACAAGTTTGTGGCTTGATGGCCTCCTAATGCGGCAGAGGTGAAAGCAGTCTCGTTTGCTATTGAGATGGCAGAGGCAAGAGGGGTGGACAACTACTGGGTGGAGAACGACTCACAGGGTCTGGTTAATGCTTTGAATAAGGAGGAGGTGGGGTGAGATCCGTTCAGGTTTCAGTTTGAATATTTACTGGCCCATATCAAATCAAGCAAAATGAGGCACTTGACTTGGACGAGGCGTACTGGGAACGAGACTGCACATCGAATTGCTAAGTGGAGCTTAAATGGAGATGGGCTCTTGGTCTTGGAGGGGGTTTCCCCAGTTGGGCTCTGTGATTGTCTTCAAGAAGATATGTGTTAGTTTGGGTTTTGTGCAATGAGTGATAAATTTGTTATTTGGAATGCAAGAAAAAAATAAAAATTTTAAAGTATTGTTTTCTTTTTAGGAAAATTCTATCTTTTAAATGTGGGTTTGTATAATCAATAGGGAACTAGTTACTTTGTACATATCTACATGTTATCAATTGAAAGATTACTCTAAGAACCCTCTCCCCTATACCCCCTTCCCCACCCTGCCAACAAAACCCTTGGGAGAGTAGTTGGAGTACATACTCAAGAAGCGATTTAATGTCATCGAGCGCGAATGCACCTCTTGTTAGAGTGGAAGCACAAAAGAAGATGATTCTTGCTACTTGTCTATACAATTACTTAATGGGGCTGACCCCAATGCAAACCTTATTCAAGCAGTAAATGAAGAACTGGCAATTGTACATGATGAAACCAATATGCTAACACAAACTTAAATAATGATGATGGTAAAGAGAGCGCGACAAAACAAGGGACGACAACCTCAATGTAGTTGCACTAGAAAGCAATATAAAATATTTTCTTCATCTTATTTTTGACAACTGTTTATATTTCATTTGACGGAACTTACTATAATCTTCAAGAGTGTATGCTACTAGCTTGTTTTTATTAAGCACTTACCAATAACTTGTATCTCAAAGGCACTCCTTTTCTGTTATTTGCAATTGTTCTATATGTAATAGAGCCTTCTTGTTATTAAATTTTTGGGTAACAAGTGATATCTAATAATTCTTAGATTTTGCTAGTGGATACCATGTGAAAAAGAAAAGAGACACTACTACTGCCAATGCCAACTGATTATACTATTCAGGAGGACTTACATTTTTGGAGAAAAAGCCATCGATGAAGTTTGCTTGATGCTTTCATTCCCTAAGATAAGTTAGGAAATTGCCTTGTTGGTACCTTTTCCTCAACAACTAATAAAAAAAAAGCAACTTAAGTTGACGGAAAGTTGAGTTGAAAGAAAGTCTCTAGATTCATAAAAGGCTTCTAATCATTTTCAAACAAGGAAAAAATAAATAAATTGGACCATGGTATCATGTTTGGAAATGGTCTTACTAAGTTTGCTTATGATCCTATCACTTGCATGTGGGATGTAGAGCATGAAGTTTAGGACAAGTTAATTGAGCTTGGCTTTATGACTTCTAAATCTCAATGCCTAGTTCAAATGAGTTGATTGCACATGTCTATCTGTGTCTTTGCTCATGACAAGTTGATTACATATGTTTGTTTGGGGGCAACTTAACTATCCATTCATTTCCCTTAGCCATAAAATAGGAAGAAAAAGTGACTAAGAATTAAGTAGACTATTGAATTAACATTATCGTTCCTTAATAAATTAATGGTTTTAATGTTGAAGTCAGCGAGTACGAAGTTAGTTTAAGCATGTTTGGTTCTAGACATTAAGAGTAGAAGAATTGCTTAAGGCTTGTCGTCTTTACTACATTAGTGGATCACCTTTTGAATTTTGACTATCGGTGTCATTCGTCTTTTTTTTTTTTAGTCTTGGATCGTCCATTTCATTGGAGTCGAGCTACTATTGGCCCAATAATTTACATATTTAACAAAATTATAAAAATACATTTTTTTTGAAAAATTTCAATGTCCTCTCACCTAACTTATTTAGGGAGGGCATATATATGACTTTTATATGCAATTTGAATGTTAAAATATGTGAAACATATTATCATAATATGCAACATACTTTTCATGAATTTCAATCAAACATGTATACTCATTATATATCAACTGAGCAAAAATATTATAGAGATTTCACATAATATTTTCAATCAAAATAATCATGATATTAAACAAATATGCTCATCTTTCTTATGAAATTCAATGGAATGAAATATTCTCAAATAAAAGATTCTTTAAGAGTCATATAATATTTCATTCTCTAAACAATGATATCAAGCATCATAAATATATACTCTTAAAAAGAATATTGAAGGATTTAACATTATGCTTTACCAATTGATAATAAAGATTTTCATACTATGAAATCTTTCAAAAAGAAAAGCCCAAAAAATAAAACATAAGTTAACCTTTGTGATCAATTAATCAACCATTTGGCCAATAAGTTAACCCACTTGGTCAACCATAGTCAACAATGTAGCCTGGTCACAATCAAGCCCTCTTTGACCCTTTTGAGAAAAAAAGGTTGCCAAAAAAAAAGAAAAAAGGAAAAAGGGCCTCAGGGTCACGTGCACAGTTCGTGACGTAGAGGGCTGTCAACCCTAACCCCTGAGCTGTGACCTGAAATAGAGGAAAACAGGGTCATCGACCCGAAGTAAAATTCGGATCTCACAAATGCTTTTTTTGCACAAATTCATCCAAATTGCCCATTAAAACTCGTCCTAAATAGGGATGCCAATGGACCGGGTCTGGATCGGATATGCTAAGATCCAGATCCATTTTCTGGACCTGGATTCAGATCCGATCCAAATTTGCAGGATCTATAAAATTTGGATCTAGGCCTGGATCCTCTGGATCTAAATGGTCTAGCGGGTCCTTAATTGGTCATGCTACTTTGAATCACTTTTTTCTCACTTTCTTATTTTTCTCAACAAAACAAAAGTTTATGCATAAAATTTTGTAATATAATTGACTTCTCCGCCATAATACATAGCAAAATACTTAATTTAAGTAGAAATTACTGACAGTGGTCTACTACCTCTATTAAGTCACTACACATAAACTAAATAAGTTGTCTAATATCCATACATACCATACCAATTACCAAACACTGAATTGTGGTCGCTGGGAAGAGGGAGAAGGCCGACGTGAAGGCCCTTGGACTCTGGAGAACGAGTATGTTGGAGATGAGATAGAGAGGAGTGATGGACGGTAGAGGAGATGAGGTCGCTGGAGCTTGAAGACTAGTGAGGAAGAGAGGCGCGAGAGGAGTGAGAATTGAGAAATGAGATATCTGAGACCAAATCTAAAAACCCTAAGTCGCCTATAGTATAATACGAGCAGCAAAAAAAAAAAAAAAACAGTCTGTATATGGGTCGTGGGCAAGGTCTGGGTCTCCAAGTCTCAGGTCCAGATCCAGATCCGACCCATATTCAATAGGACCTAGATCCTCTAAAAAACCAACGAGTCCAGAATTTTTGAATCCAGATCCTTAAAAATGGATGGTGTCTGATCGATCTGGATCGAGTTCAGAATCCACTGCCATTCCTAGTCCTAAACATACTTTAGGATTGATTTGGAGCACAAATTGTGGAACATTATATTGAGTTCTAATAACTGACTGGAGCCGCACGTTGCAGATGACGTTTTTGCCCAAATCCGGCCAATTTTGGCGCATTGGTGCAGATTTTAGAGGGTTCTTTTATTAGAACTTCATATGCACAAATAAGTTGGAAAAAATAATGACAAAAAACGGATCAAAATTGAGTTCAAATTGTGAATCCTAACTTTAGAAATTTTCGGTGGCATTTTGCTAAATGTCGGCGAAATTCCGACAGGTATTGCAAAATGGTTTGAGCGCTTTTGCTCATAAGGATGTTGCAAACCTTTTTCATAAATCAATTGCTTGAATTAATTGCCCAAATGTATCAAAATCAAATTGGAACTTTCGACTCAAAACCCTAGTTAATATCGCGACTATTTTGTGAAAATTAGGGGCTGATCTTTGGTCAAATCGATTAGAATTCAGAGGGCTTTTACCCACTACAAATTGGATATTAAAAGGCATAAAGCAATTGAAGAAAGACATTGGCCAAAACTAATAAAAAATCGATCGAAAGGGATTCGAAAACATAAACCCTAACCTCGAGTTCGACGTAGACCCGTTCTCGAAATTCGGGCAAAAATGAGTTGAATTGAATCAAATTTTTGAGGGGTTTTAGTCCAAATCTAATGCGAAAGTTATTCCATGAATCAATTTCAAATAATGTTGAACAAAATCAACAATTCAAGATGATATAGTAGGGTTTCATATGCAGGGAACCCTAGAAATTCAATTCAAAATTACTCATAAAATACCTAGCCAAATCAAGCGTATAATATATGAAATTAAAGCTCTCCTCAAGCTCTATCAGAATCCCGAATTTCACAAAGGCTCATAAAGATATTGGACATGAAATAATGGCATGAAGTTTCGCGTTTATTCGCAATGAATATAAATATAAAGATAATTTCTTTTGCACGAATTTGAAGAGATCTTACAAGCAATCTAACCAAGAAACACGCTGATTGGCTCTTATATCAATGAAAGAATTAATATAACTAAGTGTAAATGAATTTACTTAATCCTACAATGGAAGGCAATCAAACATTGGCTTGAATCCCTGGTCGACGAAGGAACTCACATTTAGGAGAACCTTCACAATCCCATAACCTAAGAGTCTTAGGGTTTTGTGCAAAAAACTCACAGAACCCTCGATGTTACTCTGATGTCTCTCCTCTTACATTAATTACCTTTTCATATTAGATGGACCAGTAAGGGAACTAGGGTTTCTGAGGTGGTTAAGTCATCAACTTATAATGTGGATTGGGCATGCACCCCTTATTGGTGTATCATGCCCTAAATCCAACAGCTCCCAAGTAAGGTAAGGAGAGTAACAACTCTTTCTAATTTTCTTTAATTCCTTGTTTACTCTACTTCCAAACAAGCGCTAGGAATCAAATACAAGCAAGAGTGTAACATCCCCAAATAAGTGCGATTCACTGTTTGTAATTTTTTTAATTAAACCCCTTAATTAGAACTGATAGACCTGATGATCGAGGCGTTACCGCCATCCAGAAGGATGAGGCTTTACGTAAATGTGCAAGATATAATATAGCCGAGCATATTTAACAATCATACCCATTTAAACATTGTCAAGTCATAAACAGGAGGCTACTAAAACCACAAGGTTACAGAGCATAATAAAATAATTCTCCATAAAGTTTACAATTCTAGTAACTGAAGATTTCAAAGTACATCTCCCAAAATAACCATGAACTGACATCACTACTAATGCATCCAAGTTTCCCTCGCTTACTTATTATCTTCAGCTAACTTGCTAGCATGAGGGCGATTCACTTAGCAATTGCCTAAACCAAAACATAACAAACATTTTGAAATATGAGGCGAAGCTCACTACATATATTCCTGTATTGTTAAATGATCATTGAAAAATGGGTTTGGCCCACTTTGCAATTCATTTTAGTTTAAAACAGGGAATGAGATGAATGTAAAATTATATTGCTAGTTATTATCTGGTAGTGAACCCCTGACAAGTATTGCGATCTATGGATAGGTGTAGACCTATCAAGTCGATCGGGGGACCTGGCCTGAGGCCGCACGGGTAACTGAGGGCAAACTCCTTATATTGATAACTGACGGGATCACCAATTAGGTGATAAATCACTCAATAAACTGATTCATTGATATACTTACCAAAATATTATAAATTTGATAAATACATTCTGATTTCTAAAGATACTGGTGATGGGCGTACCTGAAACGTTTAAATGCAATCTCGTAGGATAATATTTATGCACAAAAGGGGAAAAATGATAGACCAGGCCCTTATTATGTTTTAGAATTTCGTTGTAGATATATTTAGTTAGTAAATAAAAACTCACGCTCATAACTAGTAACTTTAATAGAAATTTATTAACTAAATGGCACTCAAAACTTCAATGAATCAATATAAGGTAGGTTACACTAAAATAATTTCAAAACTAAATAGATTAAGGCAATCTAACTCAAGGTAAAATAATTTAGAGTAAAATAGACCAAAGTAAATAATTGAGGTTATAATGGAATGCTTTGATGGGTATAAATAGGATAGGGGATTTTTTAATATTTTTGAGATGGATAATAAAATGCTTAAGCCCAAGAGGGTATTATTAGGTTTCGGATAGTTTAAATCACCCTAGCTTAGCCCAAAAACCACAGTTATTCAGTAATTATTCTTCTCACTTCTCAAATTTCATTCTCGTGCCTATTTAAGTCGGCTTTCCAACCAAAGTAAGCTTCTAAGCACAATCAAAGTTGTTGAAGTCACTAAATTTTGTATTTTTTTTACAATATCCATAATTAGTTATAAACGTTTTAATTAAACTTTGTAAATTCGTGGGTTCATTCTTTCTCTCATAAATCAAGCTCAATGCTTCTTTAAAGACCGTTAAACTTTGTTTTCTTTATGTAATTACCTTGCTCTAGCTAAACACTCAAAAATTACACCATGGTTAACCTTACACCTTTTCTTAATATTTTTCTTCACATAATCACTCAAAATGCTCCCTCAAACTCACTTACTTGTATTAATAGTTTAAACAACCTCTTTTAGTCACTTATGAGGTTTTTCATAACCTATTAATTTTGGCAAAACTCATATAACATTATTCTTTTAAGTTAATAACACATCCAACCTACAAATTTTACCTAATTCAATCCAAATAACATACTTGATTCAAAAATCAAACTAAATAATGCATGGTAAAAAAACCCTAAGTCATGCTCAATTGAAATTCACATCCAAACTTGTAACGCCTCCAAATATACATAGTTCACTGTTTGCATTTTCTTCGTTAGTTTCATCAATTAGAAGTAATACCCCAAATGATTAGGGCGTTACCGCCATCCAAAAAGGACAATGCTTTGCTTGTACATGATAAATTTTGCAATGATAATTAATGTTTACCATAAAAGGGCATTCAAACAATCACAACCCATCAGACCATTTAGATAAATATAGAAACTGTTCTAACATCAAAACCATTCAACCATCTCAAGGATTACACCAAAATATAGAATTCTGATAAAATATATAGTTTTAACACCAAAATATATCACAATACGGTGTTATAAGCATCTCAACACTAATACCCACCATTCCATATAGACTTCCTGGCTCACTTATCATCTTCAGCCGTCCTGCCCGCCTGAGGGCGATTCACTAAGCACTTTCCTAAAACAAAACAAGAAAACTGTGAGCTGAAGCTCAGTACATGCATTCCTATGTTGTTAAACATTCATGGAAAAACTGGTTGAGCCCGCATTGCAATTCATTTTTAATTAAAAACAAGGATGAGATAAATATGAAACTGCATTGTCAATTATCATCTGATAGTGAACGCCTAGTAACTGTTACAATCTGAAGATAGGTGTACACTTGCCAAGTCGATCGGGGGACCTGACCGGAAGCCGTGCGGGTAACTGAAAGGCAACACCCTATAACTGATAACTAATGGGGTCACTAATTATGTGATAAATCATTGATTAAACTGATTCATTGATGTACTTACCAAAATATTATAAATTTTGATAAATACGTGTTGATTTTTAAAGATACATGCAATGAACGTATCTAGAATTTTTAAATGTAAGCTCACTGAATAATATTATGGACAAAAGTGGAAGGAATGATAGATTAGGCACTGATTCTGCTCAAAAGGCCATTTTAGAAACAAATAAATAGCAATTATTCTTATTATCACAGTTAATAATTTAGTAAAATAAAAGTACGAACATAACAGGGGCTTAGAAAGAATGACACGTAACTTAGTCATCTGACCTCTGATTGAGACTCAAAACCCCAATATAGAAAACTTAGTAAGTCCCAAAAAACCTTCATTTTGAACACTAAGCTCGATTCCCACAATCAGATCCCCAAAATGAGTATAGAACACAAGCATGTCAGTTTTGGTCTATTCTGCACAGGTTTGGTAAAACAACCATAATTTTTCCACAAACCTTGGATTAAGGCGATTCAAAAGGCATTTGAAAGATAACACATTGAACTATCTATCCACCAAAAATTATAATTTTTCAATGGGCCGATCATTAGCAATTTAATCCCAAAATCTGTCATGTTTTCCTAAAATTTCCAGCCCCTACTATTTTAGCTTTCCCCCCTCTTTTCTCACAAATCCTCTACTTAAATCATTCCGCAAAAGCCTATAAATAAGGTTTGATCCATCCCAACATCATACAAAACCACCACACTCAATTTCACATTATAATCATATCCAACAAAGATCATTTTTCAATCAAATACACACACAAGCTAAGCTTAATGCTAGTTTAATCCAAACCATACATTACTTGCCAAAACCCTAGTTTATGGCCAACTTGGACTCACTCCAACTCATTTCAAATCACCAAAAACATCATCATAAACACTAATAGGTTAGAAGATGACCAAATCAAAGAAAAATAATCAAAATCCAACACTTTAACATTAAGCTTGCATGATTAAGGATTAACCCTAACCCTAGCATGATCCAACCTCAACTCCACCGTGATCAACACCAAAATAACTCTTATTTCTTATCAAAGCATCATGATCAACAACCATAAATAGCAAAACAAGAATCAAAACCAAAAATCCAAAGAGACAAGTTTAGGGTTACTCACTTTGATTTTGAAGGAAGGAGAGATAGAGGTGATATTTGATGGTTTGAGGATGGAGGATGGTGGCTAGAGGTGTTGGGGTGTTGGGGGAGGTCGGAGGTGGCCAGAAGCTGGCCGAAACTAGCTGGAACAGTGGTTGGCCGTGTAGAGAGAGAGAGAGGGGACAGAAAGGAGAGAGAAGATGGGTTTGGAGTTTTGGTTGTAAATTTTTGACTTATCAAACACTTGGCTCAAATTTTATCTAGCAAAGTGACTTTTTGGCTAACAATGGTTAAACTTAATCATGGTAATTAGTTAGGTTAAGAAGAAAACATGTTGGGCTTTAAATTGGGCCGAAGAAAGTTGGATTCAGGAATAAAACGCTTCGTAACGATAACGTTTTTGCGTAGAAAACAAAATAAATTCCTTAGATTAAACTTGTTAGGGCCTACTATCAACTCTTCCAAAGTTTTCGTTAATAATTAAATAAATAAAACTCGAATTGCCAAGTGAGGACCCAAATAATTTTTTTTCCACTGGGATGAATAAATGCGATAAATAAATATGAGAAGAATCATTAACATAAGGTAATTAATTAAATAAAAATAATTTAGGGTTGGGCTATTATAGCCTTCCCTCGTTAAAGAGTTTCGCCCTCGAAACTTATGAACTTTACCATGTCATGCAAGATTACCTCAAATAAATGTGGGTGCTTGGCTTTCATTTCCTCTTCAGTCTCGCAAGTGGATTCTTGAGAGGGATGGTTTGCCCAAAGTACTTTGACTAAAGGTATCTGCTTGCTGCGCAACTGCTTAATCCTGCGATCTAGTATTTAAATTGGACACTCTTCGTACACTAGATCCTCAGTGATCTCAATAGGTTCAGATACAATGGTGTGGTTTGGATCTGAAATATACTTCCTGAGCTGAGAGATGTGAAACACATTATGCACGTGTTCTAGCTCTACCTGCAGATCCAGTCGATACGCTATGGGATTTAACTTTTCAATGATTTCATAAGGTCCAATATATCTTGGACTCAATTTGCCTCGTACCCTAAACCTCTTGATACCCTTAGTTGGCAATACTTTCAGAAAAACTTTATCGCCTACTTGAAACTCCAAAGACCTCCTTCTCTTGTCCGCATAACTCTTTTGCCGACTCTGGGCAACCATAATGTGCTCCCGAATCCTTCTTATTGTTTCCACGGTTTCCTGGATCATTTCAGGGCCTATAATCAATGTCTCATCCAAATCACTCCAACACAACGGGGTTCTACACTTTCTCCCATATAAAGCCTCAAATGGGGTCATTTTGATGGTGGACTGGTAGCTATTGTTATAAGAAAACTCCACCAAAGGTAAATAATCCACCTATTTCCCTTGGAACTCCAATACACAAGAACCTAACATGTCCTCTAGAATTTGATTCACTCTTTCAGTTTGCCCATCTGTCTCAGGGTGATAAGAGCTGCTAAAGTTCAATTTGGTCCCAAAGGCCTTTTGAAGTGCTTGCCAAAAACGGGCTTGGAATCTTTGATCCCTATCTGATACTCTGTTTAACGGGAACTCGTGCAGACGGATTATCTCCTTCGCATACAGTTGGGATATTTTTCAACTCCCCAAGTATCCTAATTGGCAGAAAATGTGCCGACTTGGTGAGTCGATCAACTATCACCGAGATAGCATTCTTCTTCGAGGCAAAAAGGGGTAAACCCATAACAAAGTCCATTGAGATCGAATCCTACTTTCAAGTGGAAATTTCTAGGGGTCGTAGTTCACCCATGAGTCGCTGATGCTCTGCTTTAACTTTCTGGTAGGTCGGACACTTGTCTACGTATTCCGCAATCTCCTTCTTCATATTATTCCACCATAAGTATTATCTTAAGTCTCTGTACATCTTGGTGTCTCCTGGATGCACTGAGTAGAGAGTATTGTGAGCCTCCTCTAGGTCCTGTTTCCTTAATTCCTCATTTCGGGGTACGCATAGGCGATTCTGGAATCGCAAGGTCCCATCCTTGTGTACTACAAACCCAGGAGATTTTCCTTTCTCTAAATTTTGCTTTATTCTTTGGAGTTCAGGATCACTTTTCTGGTTCACTTGAATTTCCTCCACTATAAAAGGATGTAAGGTAAGTGCTGATAATTAAACATGTGCTTACCCATAGGACACTAGTTGAATTCCCAAGTCCTCAAGCTCTTTCAAGAGACTTAACTGGGCAATCACCATAGTGCTTGAGCTATGTTGCATTTTCCTACTCAGGGCATTTGCTACAACATTTGCTTTTCCTGAATGATATTGAATCTGTAAATCATTATCCTTAAGCAACTCAACCTAACCCCATTGCCTCAAGTTGAGCTCCTTCTAGGTGAAGATATACTTCAAACTTTGATGGTCAGTGTAAATCTTGCATGGTACTCCATATAAGTAATGTCTCCAAATTTGCAGTGCAAAGACCACAACTACTAACTCCAAGTCATGGGTAGGATAGTTTTTCTCATAAGGCTTGAGCTGTCGAGAGGCATAAGCTAGTACCTTGTCTTCCTGCATCAAAACACACCCCAAATCGTTTTGTTAAAGCATCACTATAGATGGTATACTCCTTACCTTCCACTGGTAGCGTTAGGATTGGAGTTGTAGTTAATCGTTGCCTTAAGTCTAGAAAGGCTCTTTTACATTTCTCTGTCCACTCAAATTTATTCACTTTCTTCGGTAGATTGGTTAGGGGTGAAGCTATTTTCAAAAAGTCCTTGATGAACCTTTGATAATAGCCTGCTAAACCCATAAAACTTCTAATCTCAGTGATGTTAGTAGGCCTTGACCATTCCGTGATTGCCTTCACCTTCTGGGGGTTAACTTTGATTCCTTCTTTTGTAACCACATGACCCAAGAACACCAATTCTTCCAACCAAAATTCACACTTCTTTAATTTTTCATAAAGTTGATGCTCCCTCAGGGTTTGTAACACCATCCTCAAATGATCAGCATGTTCATCTCTGTCCTTAGAATAGATAAGGATGTCATCTATGAATACCACTACAAACTTGTCTAAGTAGGGTTTGAAGACTCTGTTCATAAGATCCATAAAGGCTGCGGGAGCATTGGTAAGATCAAATGGCATCATTGTAAACTCATAATAACCATACCTAGTTCTAAACGCAGTCTTGGAGATGTCTTCTGATTTAATCCTAAGCTGATGATACCTTGACCTCAAATCAATCTTATAGAAGACTCCTACACCTTGCAATTGATCAAACAAGTCATCTATTCGTGGCAAAAGATATTTATTTTTGATGGTGATCTTGTTTAACTCCCTGTAGTCAATACACAACCTTAAAGTTCCATCCTTTTTCTTTACGAACAACACTAGGGCACCCCATGGTGACACACTTAGCCTAATAAAGCCCTTCTGCAATAGCTCATCTAACTGAATCTTCAGTTCCTTAAGCTGAGTTTGGGTCATATGATATGGGGCTTTGGAAATAGGTTGGGCATCAGGGATTAATTCAATTCCAAAATCAATTTCCCTCTGCGGGGGTAATCTTGGTAATTCTTCAGGAAAAACATCCTCAAATTCACAAACGACAAGAATATTTTCTGCTTTCTCTTCTTTTGTTTGGGTGTCAATAGTATAACACCAATATCCAATACACTCTTCACATAATAGCTTACTTGCATTCATATCAGAAATCAAGGGATAATATTTTTCCTCTCTCTGCCCATAGAAGAATACTTCTCTCTCTTTTTCATCCTTCAAAACAACCTTAAGATCCTCACAGTCAATCTTAACTCCACACGTGTGCAACCAATTCATTCCCAGAATGATGTCAAAATCAGACAAATCAAATTGAATCAAATCCACAGGGAAGATGATTCCACCAATGGTAATGGGAACAAGTTTATAGGATATGGGACATTCAATCACATAATCATTGGGTAGCTTGATCTTATAATTGGTTTCCGTCCTCCTATCCTCCAGGTTCAATTGCATGGCAGATCGGGTGGATATAAATGAATGAGTAGCACCACAATCAAATAATACACAAAATGAATTTGAAGTTAAAAAGAGAGTTTCCGTGACTACCGTACCGGAGGTAGCAGCTTCCTTCTTGCTTATTACATATGCTCGTCCTATTATAGCAGGCCTTGGTGGTGGGGCCAAGGGTTTTACTGCACCTTTGTCTACAGCCTTTAGCCTTTGGGAGCATGCAGCAATAAGGTGTTCAGGGCTTCCACACCACATGCACTTATTAGTTCCTACTTAGCATTCAGGGGTGGTGTGATTTGTTCTTCCGCATTTCACATAGGGCTCTGTCGAGCCTGTAGGACGACTCTTGGGTGGAGCGGGAAAAGGTTTCTTCTGGTTCACACTCTCACTCGAAGTTCCTCGCTCAAACCCCTTTCTCTTTTGGTTGATTGGATTCAGGGCTCTCAACTCTGTCTTTGCTCGCTCCACTTTAGCTGGTCGCTCATATAGTTCTTGGTAAGTCAAAATTGGTTGCCCGGCTAACTGATTCCGAATATAGAAGGCCAAACCCTCTTCAAACCTTCTCATTTTCCACCTTTCAGATGATACAAACTCAGGAACAAACATGGATAATTCTGTGAACTTACTGGCATACTGCATCACAGTCATGTTGCCACTTTTTTTCAGCTCCATAAACTTTTTCTCCTTTTTGCCTTTGGACCACAACTGGGTAAAATTTTGCCCTTAACTCACTCAGGAATTTACTCCATGTGAATTCAGGCCCTGCGAGCTTATCCTTAACAGTATTCTACCAAATATCAGCTTCACAATCAAATAATATGTCACAATGTTTACTTTCTTTTCTTCTGGCACTTCTACTAATGTAAAGGTTTCTCCATTCCCCTTACCCATTCCTCCAATACTACTGGATCATGAGTTCCATCATACACTTTAGGGTTGCATCGTGCTACCTTATAAGCTAATTTATCCTCTTTAGGAGGGGTTTCAGTAGGTACTTGGAGAATCCGCTTCATCAATTCAGCTACTAAGGCCAGCTAGTAGTTTGGGTCCCCAATGTCATTAGCGAACTCAGGGGGATTTGGTGGCACATGATGTGAGGCTTGTTCACCCGATCCCTGGCCATGATCCGAGATTTCCTCTACATGAACCTCTGCATGGCTATGCACTAATTTGGACATTCTGATCATACATTAAATGAAACAATTCAATCACTAGAATACCCAAACATGTAAGATAAGCATGCCCAACAAATACATTTAATATGGCTCAAATATCATTAAAAACAAAACCCAAAGCTTCATTATATCATTTCAACTGTTTGTTTACATACATAGCTGCTTGTTATACACAAGATCCCCAAAATAAAGTCACATCTAGCTGACTAACTATGGTTAGCTCTTACTTCTACCCTAACTAAAACACTAGCTAGCCCCAAAAACCCTAAATCCGTCACATGCCCAAAAAGAGAAACGGATTTAGGTCCTACAGTCGGAAGGATCTAACTGACTATATACAATGTCATATACTACACAAAATACATCCATCCAAACCTACCATGCTATATACAAACAGGGCTCAAACAAAAGAAGTCTACTGACACCAACCCCTAGAACCACCTAACGATCCCTAAATGGATCGTAATCCAGGTCGGACTCATCATCAGGCTCTTCGCCTGAATCGAAGCTACTAGTCGATGCCTCTGACTCGGCATCACCAACCTCCTGCTCATGTTGCTGCTCTACTACTGCTTCATCCATCTCCTGCTCTAGCTGTTGCTCCACCATTGCCTCATCAATGTCCTGATCTTCCCTGGGATCATCCTCCTCCTCCGGATGGCCCTCGTCCTCATAACTAACCACCACTATCTCTGGTGTATTAGGGAGGTTCATCACCATATGAGCCTCCCCAGCACTGTCGGGCATCGGTGGGGTACTTAGTGTGGGCGGGGAGGGTGGTCGTTGTGCTGGTGCTGGGGCTGCAGGCGGGGGATACACCTAATGTAATGGAAAGACATGCTGAAGAGTCTCCATAGTAATCTCCCTCTGCTCAAACTCCTCCCTCAACAACAACTCTGTAGTGATAGTCGTCCAAGCCCCCTGGGCCTGAAACCTAGGTCCTTCCCAACCCGGGTTCCCTATTATCATAAAATGATGATAACGGAGCATGAACTCTACCCATGGATCAACTGTGGGTAAGGACCAGAGCAGTCTATGTGTATGGACCGTAATATTGTGAAACTCAGATAAAGGGTCCTGTGCATGAGCCTCTATACTAGCATGCAGTAGCGCGACATGAGCTGCCATAGATGCACCCAACATCATGTTAATGCCATAAGGGTCCATCTAACAAGGAAAACATTTATGAAAGGCATACATAACCATAATTAAGGAACATACAAATCTAAGTGACCTGCATTTCTAATATCATTACTACACTTCTAATATCACTCTAGCAGTATACAATGGCCCTCACTACCAACCATTCTCACCCTCTTATTTCAACTCCATATTCCACAAAGAAAATCTAAACCTGGCTCTGATACCAAATCTGTAACGCCCCCAAATGTACATAGCTCACTGTTTGCGTTCTCTTCGTAAGTTTCATCTATGAGAAGTAATATGCCAAATGATCAAGGTGTTACCGCCGTCCAAAAAGGACAAGGCTTTGCTTGTACATGATAAATTTTGCAATGATAATCAATGTTTACCATCAAAGGGCACTCACACCATCACAACCCATCAGACCATTTACATAAATACAGAAACTGTTCTAACATCAAAATCATTTAGCCATCTCAAGGATTACACCAAAATATAGAATTCTGATAAAATATACAATTTTAACACCAAAAAATATCACAATATGTTGTTATAACCATCTTAACACTAATACACCACAATTCCATATAGACCTCCTGGCTCATGTATCATCTTCAGCTGTCCTGCCCACTTGAGGGCGATTCACTGAACACTTTCCTAAAACAAAACATGAAAACATTTCAAACTGTGAGCCAAAACTCAGTACATGCATTCCTGTATTGTTAAACGTCCATGGGAAAACTAATTGGGCCCGTATTGCAATTCATTTTTAATTCAAAACAGGAAATGAGATAAATATGAAACTGCATTGTCAATTATTATCTGTTAGTGAACCCCTAGTAACTGTTACAATATGAAGATAAGTGTGCACCTGCGAAGTCGATCGGGGGACCTAACCTGAAGCCAAGCGGGTAACTAAAGGGCAATGCCCTATAATTGATAACTGATGAGGTTACTAATTATGTGGTAAATCACTGATTAAACTGATTCATTGATGTACTATCCAAAACATTATAAATTTTGATAAATACGTATTGATTTCTAAAGATACACAGGCAACGAACGTACCTGAAATTTTTAAATGTTAGCTCACTGAATAATATTACGTGTAAAAGTGGAAGGAATGATAGATTAGGCCCTAATTATGCTCAAAATACAATTTTAGAAACACATAATTAGCAATTATTTTTATTATCATAGTTAATAATTTAGTAAAAGAAAAATAAGAGCATAACAGGAGCTTAGAAAGAATGATTCGTAACTTAGCCATCCGGCCTCTGATTGAGACTCAAAATGCCAAGATATAGAAAGCTTAGGAAGTCCTAAAAAACTTTCATTTAGAACACCAAGCTTGATTCCCACAATAGGATTCCCAAAATGACGCTAGGACACAAGCATGTCAATTTTGGTCCATTCTGCACAGTTTTGGTAAAACGATCATAAATTTTTCCACATACCTCAGATTAAGGTGATTCAAAATTCATTTGAAAGCTGACACACTGAAATATCTACCCACTAAAAATCACAATTTTCCAATTGGCGGATCATTACCAGTTTAATCCCGAAATTTGTCCTGCTTTCTTGAAATTTTTAGCCCCTACTGTTTTAGATTTTCCCCCTCTTTTCACACAAATCTTCTGCTTAAATCATTCCATAAAATCCTATAAATAAGCTTTGCTCCATCCCAACATCATACAAAACCACCACACTCAATTTCACTTTATAATCATATCCAACAAATATAATTTTTTAATCAAATACACACACAAACTAAGCTTAATGCTAATTTAATCCAAACCATACATTACTTGCCAAAACCCTTGTTTATGGCCAACCTGGACTTACTCCAACTCATTTCAAATCACAAAAAATATAATCATAAACACTAATAGGTTAGAAGATGACCAAATCAATGGTAAAATAATCAAAATTCAACACTTTAACATTAAGCTTGCATGATTAAGGATTAACCCTAACCCTAGCATGATCCAACCTCAACTCCACCGTGATCAACACCAAAATAACTCTTATTTCTTATCAAAACATCATGATCAACAGCCACAAATAGCAAAACAAGAATGAAAACCAAAAATCCAAAGAGACAAGTTTAGGGTTACTCACTTTGAATTTGAAGGAAGTAGAGATGGAGGTGATATTTGATTGTTTGAGGATGGAGGATGGTGGCTAGAGGTGTTAGGGTGTTGTGGGTGGTCGGAGTTGGTTGGAAAATGGCTGAAAATTGGTCAGAATTGGCCAAAACAGTGGTTGGCCGTGTAGAGAGAGAGAGAGAGAGAGAGAGAGAGAGAGATAGGAGAGATAGAGGAGAGAGAAGATGAGTTTGGAGTTTTGGTTGTAAATTTTTGACTTATCAAACACTTGGCTGAGTTTTTATATAGTAAAGTGACTTTTTGGCTAACCATAGTTAAGCTTAATCATGGTAATTAGTTAGGTTAAGAAGCAAACATGTTAGGCTTTAAATTGGGCCGAAGAAATTTGGATTCAGGAATAAAACGCTTCGTAACGATAACGTTTTTGCGTACTCAAATTTAAATTTTCATAATGTTACGGAAAAAAAAATAAATTCCTTAGATTAAACTTGTTAGGGCCTACTGTCAACTCTTCCAAAGTTTTCATTAATAATTAAATAAATAAATAAAACCTGAATTGCCAAGTGAGGACCCAAATAAATTTCTTTTTCCACCAGGATGAATAAATGCGATAAATAAATATGAGAAAAATCGTTAACATGAGGTCATTAATTAAATCAACATAATTTAGGGTTGGGATATTACAAAACTCATCCAAAATCAGCTTACCCGACATCATACTTACTCTTTATGCTAAAGATTGAAAAATTAGAACATAAAATCTAAAATCGATCTATCTTATACATAAGCTTGCATGATTATGCATGGATTCAACTTTACACATAACTTACACACTTCCATACTTAACTACTCAATAAAACATCAAACTAACACTTACTTTTGTCAAGATAACATGACTTATAAACAAATCCATCATAAAAACCAATCATTAAACAAGATGAGGCTAGGGTTTTACCTCACTCATGCTTGAATATAAGAAGGTGGTGGTGGTGTTTGATGGTTGTAGGAGTTGGGGTGGCAGCTAGTGGTGTTAGGGGTGGTGGCCGGCTGGATGGTGGTGGCTGGGAGTGGTGACAGCTAGTTGGGCAAAAATAGGGGGCAGTCGTGGGTCAGAGGGAGAAGAGGAGGAATGAAGTGATATTTTACTTGGTTGTAAATTTTTGGCTTGAATCAAATACTTGGCTAATTTTTTTCCTCCATAAAGTGGCTTTTTGCTTATTATAATTAGGCATAAATAATTATAGTTAGCTAAATTCAATTATGACAACTTGTTGGGCATCAATTAGGCCTAAATGAATTAGACTCAGAAATAAAACACTTCGTTGCTATCAGATTTATTCGTAGCTCGAAATTAATTTTTTTGTGATGTTGCGGAGAATAATTTAATCACTTGAATCATATTTATCGGGGCCAACTATCGATTCACCTGAAACTTTACTATAATTAAAACCTGAATTACAAAGTGGGGGCCAAATGAATTTTTCTCAATCAGACTGATTAAATGCGATAGATAAATGCGAGGACATTAATAGCATGGCTTAATTAAAGAAATAAATATAATTTGCGGTCATGCTATTACAAAGAGTGGGACAATGTCCAAATCTTGTCATCGAACAAGGTGGGACTATGGGAGCATAAAAAAGAAAGTATGCAAGTTGGACTATTTTGACTAGTTCAGTACTTACAGCAAATCAACACGAAGATTATGTTGCAAAAATTTGAACTTTCTACATGATCAAAATAAGGGGAAACTGACACTAATAATGTGAACTATTAGGGGTCCTGACGCTAATAGTCTAACCTGAGAAAATTATAGCAAACAATCTTATCTTTGACCATAATTTCTGTAAGTATACAAGTAATGAGTTTGGGAAAGGTTGACTTACTTGTGCGTTAACGTGGAATTCTCAAATAAGACTATTTATAAAAAATAGGGTCAAAGATCTGACTCTTCAATGTAGCTTTCTGATGTCAGCCTGTTTTTGTTGATGCTCCCAATAGTGTAAATTATTGGCACCATTTCCCCTTAAAATAATAACAATTCTCAATGCAATGAAACCCACTTATACATTGCAAATTGCATCCTAATTTCATCCATGTCGCAGTTGGGGGCCCTGATGTTTAGTTTGAAAATTTTTGGCTAAAACAAAGCGCCTCTTTTTTTTGGTAGGATATTACAAGACATATAATAACAAGGAAAAAGGGATGTCTATGAACTGAGCAAGACGTAAACTGGCATCCTCTAACTATAGTTTGGAGAACTTAACTACATAACGATAAGCAAGTCCACAGCCTATCTTTCCTCCAAGTTGACATGTTATTCTCTTTCTGATGATGAATTGTTCAACCTCCATATTTATTTCTTCAAACTTCGTCTTTTTTGCACACTAGCAAGACTAAGATCATTTGATTACACTTGAGGGTTGTTGCTATGGACCTAACATTTAAACCTCTTTCCCAGGTTGCAATCCTCCCTGCACCAATTAAAAGAATTAGAATCAATTATTGGAAAATCACACTCTGTGTTAACTCTGCCTTTCTCCTTGGCCTACTTCCCTAGTCTCTCTTTTTGTCGTGATGAATATTTCCTTATCCTATATTTGCTTCCCAATTTCTGGCTCTTTGGTGCTGATGTTGAGAATTAGAAAACAATGAGTGGATCATCACATCCTGAGTGAACCGCTTGCATATCTGCCGCTTGCATATCTGCATCAATCGAATTCGTGATGCTTATCGCATCGTCCATTGCAGACCTTTAGCCATCTTAACAAAAAAAAAAAAACACACGTTTCACCGTGCATATTCCGTCGAGAGGCTTAGCACGAACAATTACGTAGGACATTGAGTGTTGATTAAAGAACTCAATCTTTCTTCCTTGCTTAAGCAATTTCTAAACTGGATAAGGCAAACAAAGAGGGCTAGGAAGCCACATTTTTTTAGCTCCTCTTGCGAAGTGTTATACAATATTTGGGAACTTGTCATTTCCTAGTAAAGAAAATGTCGCAGATCTGGTCAGACTAGCTATATTCCTACCTTTCAAGCTTGCCATGAAAGTTAAGTTGGAATTAGAATCCATATTGCATTTATCAATCCATATCTGAAACAGTTTCGCTGCCATCTCCCCTTTTACTTCTAGTGCCCAGTTCATCAATCATCATGTTTTGAGCTGGATTGTTCTGATCTAGATTATCTCCTGTATTCAAAAGTAAATGTTTATAAATGGGATCTACCACACAATGCCCCATAGGCGACGCTTTAGCTCCAAGAGTTGTATGCAGTTTCTCTACTGCAACACACGATGGCCATCACACACTGCTGACATCTCCATGTCTTGCTCCTTGGGATTGAATCCTTTTTACCAACTGCAACTTGCATCTTGTAACATCGCAAATGTATATAATTCACTGTTTGCATTCTCTTCATTAGATTCACCAATTAGAAATATTATCCCAAATGATCAGGGCATTACCGCCGTCCAAAAAGGATAAGGCTTTGTTGTAAACAACAAATATAGTAATGCTAAACAACGATTACCATCACAAGGCATTCACACAATCACAACCCTTTAAACAATATATAATAAGTTCTAGCATCAAACCATTCAACTATTGCAAGGTTTACACCAAAATATAGTAATCTTGTAGATTATACAGTTTCAATATCAAAATATTTCACGATAGAGTGCTCAAAACATTTCATCACTAAAACACCACTATTCCTTTTAGACTTTCTCACTCATTTATCTTCTCGAGTCAGCCTGAGGATGATTCACTGAATATTTCCCTAAAACAAAATATGAAAATATTTTGAACTGTGAGCCGAAGCTCAGTACATGCATTTCTGTATTGTTAAGTGTTCACTGAAAAACTAGTCGGGTGCGCATTGCAATTTATTTTAATTTAAAACAGGGAATGAGATGAATATAAAATTGCATTGTCAATTATTATCTGATAGTGAACCCCTAATAACTGCTACGACGTGAATATAGGTATATACCTGCCAAGCCGATCAGGGACCTAACCTGAAGTTGCGCGAGTAACTGAAGGGTAATGCCCTGTAACTGATAACTGATGGGGTCACTAATTATGTGATGAATCACTGATTAAACTGATTCATTGATGTACTTACCAAAACATTATAATTTTGATAAATACGTGCTGATTTCTAAAGATACAGACAATGAACGTACCTGGTACTTTTAATGAAATTTCACTGAGTATGACTATGCACAAAACAAGAGGAAATGATAGATTAGGGCCTAATTTTGTGCAAAAATATTGTTATAGCAACATATAGTTAGCAAACGTATTTATTTTCATAGTTAATACTTTAATAAAAGAAAAAGCAAAGCATAATAGGGGCTAAAGTAAATGACTCGCAACCTAATCTCCCAGCCTCCATTTGAGACCTAATTCCCCAATATAGAAATCTTAAGAAGTCCCGAAAAACTTTCATTTAGAACACAAAACATGATTCCCACAATAGGGTTCCCAAAATGGGGCTAGAACACAAGTATGCCAGGTTTGGTCGAACCTGCGTAGTTCTAGAAAAATGCCTATAACTTTTTCAACGGAACTCGGATTAAGGCCATTCAAAAGGAATTTGAAAGCTAACACATTTATCTATCTATTCATCAAAAATCATAATTTTGGATAGGGGCGATCATTACCGGTTTATTGACAAAGCTTGTCCTGTTACCTGTCATTTTCCAGCCCTCACTGTCATTGCTTTCTCCTCTTTTTTTGCACAAATCCTCATCTAAAATCACTCCGTAAAACCATATGAGAAAGTTTTGGTCATTCCCATCACCATACAAAATCACCATACTCAATTTCAGTTCATAATCATATACATCAAAGATTCATTTCTCAATTAAATATACACAAATAACATGCTTGCTATGAAAGGAAAGCTAAACCTTGCATAATCATTAAAACCCTAACTTTTGGGCCACTTGGGTTCACCTTTAACTCAATCGAAACCATCCAAAACTGAAACTGCTCCATCATAATTATTAATAATGCTAAAGATCACCAAATCAAATACAAATCAATCCATAAACATGGTTTTAACTTAAGCTTGCATGAACATGATCAACCTCAACCTTTACTTACTTTCCAACTTATCCAACAATTAAAACATCCAAAATAACTCTTATTTCTATCAGAACAGCATGATCAACCACCAAAAATAACAAAAACAAGAATCAAAACTAAGATATAGGCAAAATCAACAAGAACAAGCTTAGGGTTTACTCACTTTGCATGAGAAAAATAGGTGAAACTGATGTTAGGTGCTTGAGGGCGGTGTGGGGATGGTTGGTGGATGCCTTGGTGGCCAGAGGGTGGCTGATGGGTGGCGGCAACAGTACAAAACAGCAGCAGTGAGGGCTGAGCAGCCGCGTAGAGAGAAGGAGATGAGAGAGAAAGAAGCTCTTGATATTTGTGAGTGTTTTTACTTGAATAAAAATGAGCCCAAATTTACTTGGCCAAGTTTTTAAGCTTCAAAAAGCATCTTTTTACTAATGATAATTAAGCATAATTGGGGATAATTAGCCAAGCAATTGAGTAGTAACTTGTTGGGCCGAAATTGGGCCTAAATAACTTTAGGCCCGTAAGTGAATACACTATATGCGATTGAAATCTTACGTAGCTCAGAATTAAATTTTGGGCCGTTATGAAAATAATTTAATCTTTTAAAAAATATTTATCAAGGCCAGTTATCGATTCTCACGAAATTTCATCATAATAGAGAAAAAAACGAATTGCGAGGTGAGGCCTAAATGAAATTTTCCCACTCGGGATGTTTAAATGCGATAATTAATGTGAGAAAACAATTAACATGAGATAACTAAATAAATAAAAATGATTTAGATTTGGAGTATGGCACGTCTCCTGGCACAATGGTTGCTTCCCTTTTAGCAAACAATGGGAGGAAACTCCATCACTGACTCGTTGCTAGCCTGTCCTTCATCATGCTTTGCTAAACCTTATTCAGGCTGCTTCTGGAAATAGTTCTTAATCCTTCCCTGCCACATCCGAACTCATCAAGTCGTGTATAACTTGAAGTCTCCCCCCATTCCTTGGCCCCAAATGCCTGTAGAAGCTTCTTTCAACATAGCACTGTTACTTGGCTCAATTGTATTAAGGCAAAATGTTGCGCTCTTGTCGGACCCAAAGTGATCACACGTGCACCACATGATTAAATTTTAATTCAATAATTCCCCCTTACATTTCGACACCGACCATGCATATGATGAATTTTATAAGGATTGTAGGGAGATTTGATGGTACGATGGAACTGTCAAAAGGCCAATGTAGTACTAAGCCAAGAATTTGCTTTAAGCATATAAATGTTAGCATTATGGTATACCAAATAACAAGGCACGAGATCAACAATGCATGACAAATCATTAATAATATGCATCTACTCTGCAACATCGCCAATGTGCAGGACGCCTCCATGCAAAATGGCGTGAATTAAGTACTACACCGTTATTAGAATATAGGGGAAAATATTTTAACGAAAACCTGCACACAATTATTAAGATTCCTTTCCTACCCATTAGAGAATTGATTAAAAAAAATAGACCAAGTCAATGAGGTCTTCACCTAGTGACGAGGACTGAGGCTTTGAATATATTAAGTTTCAGATTCAATTCTCTCCTCCCCTGTTGTATTATAATTACATTGCGTTGCCCGTTGTTGTACCTTTAAACCAAAAAATAAAATTATAAACAAGACCATATATCTCAAAAAGTCTTCGCCCAAAACAAATTCGAGTGAAAATCGAAACAATACGGACTATTTTGGGACTTTATGATATCTCTAAAGATGACGTGAGAACAGAGCGGGCTTACGTGATGGCAGGAATCTGCACGTCTGGCAATCCACTCCATGAGTGTTAACCTGCAAAAAGGGTAACCTCGGATTGGGATCCAAGGAACGCCTCTCCAACGGTCAAGTCAGTGTGGGGTCCCAAGAAGAGAGAATACAGGAAAGACAAATATAGAGGTGCGGGTCCTTTTAGGGTTTATGACGAATCTTTCTTAGTTCTGAGTGAGCGTAGTGAATGATCCCCCTTCCCGAGGTGGGTATTTATAATCCTTACTGCCAAGGGTGAAATCATAATTTCATTCGAGGTGCATCCCTAATGGGCCGCAAGACGGTTTCCCTTGGTGAGCCCAAGAATCTCGAGACCTAGGCCCACGAGTGTACTTTGTGGAGCCCACATAGGGTCCCCACTCTTTCCCGAATCAGTTATCCCCTCACATTTTGCTTGTATGCCTAGTCGAACGGGTGGACAGGTAGGATGTGGAGCAAGTTTCAGTTGAAGTGACTACTTGCAGACCCTAAAAGGTGGCTTTTCATCATAATTGGCTTATCAGTAGTGGACACATGTACCTTAAACTTGGTGCGAGGGGTTTCCCAAGGTTCGAATGCTACATTAGGAGACTCCCCATTTTGTACATAAAATGGGGTTTGCTTAGCGACGTGCGTATCTATTTTTGTCTAGTTTTCCTCTAGTTAAAAGTTTCCCAATTATGGTTTTTCCTTACTATATCGATAAGGAGGAAATGGCTCTTTTTGTGTGGGAGACCCTCAACTAGCGTTTGAGGAGCATAGCCCGGCCTCCCTTACCGCTTTTGGATGATTATCGTGACTTATGTCCTGACTTTGTCCTAGCTGACGCCGAGGAAGCAGCCCGTGACTTTCGTATTCCTGAACTGGTTCAGGTCACTTTTAACGTTATGGTGGTCAATGAGGCCCTAGAACTGGGTGTACTGTCTAGAGGCACGACTGCACTTCTAAAGTCTGCCCTAACGGGCCTACGGTGGTCTTCCTTTGGAAGCTGGCTATAGTGATACAAGGATAGCCTCTTAAGATCTCATTGGCCTGGTGCTACGGCAACGAGAGTGGGGTCAGATCCCTCAAGCAACCCAGAGGAGAGTACCAGCTCCAATGAGGCTCCGTCTGCGTCTGATGATGAAGATGATTAGTGGCCTTAGGCTTTGGGATCGTGTCTCCTCTTCTCTTTTGTTTTCTATCTTTTTTTTTGTACAGTCGCCATGTAATCATTTGTACTGGAAATGAAGGTGGCTTTTTCGTTCAGTGACTTTGGTTTCTATTGATGCTCTTATGTACTTGTCAGCTGCGAGGTCACATTTCCTATCCGCTGAGCACAAAGGAGTGTCATGAAGGGTGTGGCGACCGGCCTGAGGCCGACCTATTGCCTACTGGCTCTAGGCCGTGCATTATAGTGACCGACCTTGAGCCGTGCTATGAGACCCGTAGCCCTTTAGGGGCTAAAAGTCTAGCGACCGGCCTGAGGCCATGCTATGAGACCCTTAGCCCCTTGGGGCCTGAAGGTGTATCGACCGACCTAAGGCCTTGCTATGAGACCTTTAGCCCCTTGGGGGCTAAATGTATAGCAACCGACCATCGGCATGAGGATGCGCAATTTATGATCGGCCTTAGGTCGTGTGTTATAATGATCGGACTTGGGCCATGCTCTGAAACCCTCAGCCCTACGGGGGACAAAGGGCATAGGGACCGGCCTGAGGTAGGGCTAGGAGACCCTTCGCCCCTTGGGGGATAAAAGTGTAGCGACCGGCCTAAGGCTGTGCTAGGTGCCACAGACCGCTCTAGAATGCCCTGGATTTCTCTATATTTCTCTAAAGTGTGTTCTAGAGTGTTCTATAGTGTTCTACACAACTGTAGAGTTGTCGAGTATGTTAGAGAATTGTATAGAATATTCTGGATGTACGATCTTAGCTATAGGATCAAACAAATCTCCACCATCCATTAAGGAGGTAGGTGTGTATATACACCCCAAGCGGGAGCTCAGTTGGACACCAAGCATTCCCAAGTGCAATATACAAGCATTCTCCCAAACTCTCTCTCTACTTTCTCTCTCTAACTTTGTCTTTGAGAGTGTGTGTGCTTACTTAGCCATCCAATCCTAAGTTAAGCATCACTTACACTACAAAAAAGGCGCCTATGGAAACGGATTTAAGAAACCAAGTGGAGTGGGTGTCAAAATAAGCGTTTAGAAACCGAATTTAGAAACTAACTATCTCGGTTTCTAATTTTGATTCCGAATACAGCTCGGTTACTCAATTTGAAACTGAAATATTATATCAGTTTCAAAATTGGAAACTCGAAAGTAATTCGGTTTCAGAATTGCTACCAAGTCTCTGGTAGTTTCTAAACAATGAAACAAAACCCTAATTTTTACTCCATCTATCAAGCCCTCCCTCTCTAGGTAAAACATCTTCCTCTGGCTCTCCATTCTCATAGTCACATTCGCATGCATCGATTCCTGCTCCATCGATTCTTCGTTGCTGGCAAGCTGAAACCTCTCCCTTTCCATTCTTGCTGCCATCGATTCTTGCTCCATAATCGGGTTGTTTGAGGACTTGGCGATGGCGACCTTCGTGGACTATGAAAGAGGGGTCAAATTTTGATTAATTGATTGCAGGTTCTCAGGTTTCTCTTTCCCTTTTCTTTATATGAAATTTGAGTGACTAGAGCTTGTTTTTCATGGGTTGCTTAACTGATGTGGTGGAAACCCTAATTGAATTTGCTTTAGGATTCCTTAAATAATCACGGGTATAATTTTTGTTGGGATTTCATGGATTTTCGGGGTTGAAGATTGTTGATGCTTAAATACTAGCACAGAGATGCAATTCATGGTGATTGTACTTTTTATTTAACTTCCTGCTTTGGTTCTTTCTCATATTCAATCCATGTTTTTTTTCATTTGTAAAATTGATGTGTGTGAGTATTCTGGATCTTGATTGTGTGAAAGGAATTTGGGTTAGTTGATATGTGGGTTCTCACGTTTCTCTAATTTTATGAATAATTTGTGTCGAAGGAATTGGTGATGATTACCCAGATTAGGAAAACAACCTTGATTCATTGCTCAATGTTAAGTTCCGGTCTCCAATGGGTTGCCATTTCTTTGTGTAAACCACAATCAATTTGATCAAAGCTCCATAAGCAACTAAAGTAGGCCCAAACTAATGAGCTCTAGAGAAATAGAGCTCTAGTCAAGCCTCTTATTTTTTGGGTGTGCTATGGCTCTGCAGTGTGGTGTGTTTTGTATCTGACATGCACCTCTTTGGCTTTTGGCACTAAGAATCGAGGGGGAAAAACAAAGAACGGACATATTGCATAGCCATGTTGATACTGTGTTTCTTGGTTTTATGGTGATAGTCCTTGAGCTACAGTGCTACCCTAGTTATGCTGATTAGGACATCAACAAGGGTAGATCCCTATATGCTAGATCCCTGTAGGCTGTTATTAGACCCCAAATATGAGAATCTAAGTTAATTCTTTCCTGTATTTGTTACTTTTCAGCTAGTTAATTTATTTACAAAATTTCTACATATATAATTGCAGGACAAGTGTCAACGACTTAAGATTGGAAAACAAGGGCCCACGTCCCAGGAAGATGATGGTCTTTTCCTTGAGGCAAGCAGGGGATGGAGTGAGAACGGCACCATTTATGGATTAGGTAATGCAGTAGAACATTTCTATAAGAGGCCCACTGTTGGGACCTCCTCTAAAAACCCTTCATACACCTCCTATTATCTCACAGCTCCAAAGTAAGCTAGATTCCATAAAGGCCGAGTTGAACTCCACAAAAAATGAACTACAAGAGCAACGTCAATCTGTGGAGAACCAACAATGAATGATGGAGGAGTAACATCGCCAACTAGAGAAGCAACAAAAGATGATGGAGGAGCAAAGACAAATGTTATTAGCCATGCAAGGCCAAATGAAGCTCATGTCACAGTTGCAAGATCAATTGCCAATTTGATGCACTCATCCACAAGCTCTTCACTTTTGTGTGTACATATTGTGCAGCACAGTACATATGCAGATCAAGCATGCTTTTGCATTTTGAAAATGCACAAGAGCTGTCGGTTAAAGCTTTTGGGTTTGTAACCATCATTGTGTAGTAGCTCTAACTTTGGACAACTTTGTTGTAGAAGCTATATTATCATATATATGCTTTAGTTGTAATAGTTTGAGCATATATGGTGCCCCCATTGTGTTCTGAAATGCAAACAGAGTATGAGGTTGATGTTAGTTGGTGTATACGTCATTGGCAATGATGAAAAAGAAAATATTGTGTTCAGACTAAAGTTACAGCTTTGAGTGCATCATTGGCAACAAGAAAAATCAATTGAAGATTCTAAACTTGAATGTTGAAATTCAGTTTCAAAATTTTGAAACTGAATGGCATAATTTGGTTTTGAAGATTTTGAAACTGAATGGCACAATTCGGTTTCAAGATTTTGAAACCGACTTTAACCATCTGTTTCAAAATTTGAAACCGAACAACACTATGGAATTGGAAAGTGGCTTCAAAATTCTAAAACCGAATCACATATCGGTTTCAAAGATTAAAACCGACAATAGTTCAGTTTCAAAACAATTTAGAGACTGCTACTCCAGAAACGAACATCATTCGGTTTCTATTCAGTTTCTAAAAACTCTTTGAAACCGACTTTCTTATTTTGAAACAGAATAATTCGGTTTCTAAAGGCGAGTTGTTTTGTAGTGTTAAGGCTTACTAATAAACAAAGCAAGAGTTCTAAGCAAAGTTTGCTCGGCCGCACGGGCTTGAGTTTGAGTGAAGTTATCAAACCGTGACAGTTGGTATCAGAGCCAAGTTCTAGTTTGGGAGATCATGGCTTCAAGTGTGACCAATGCCAACCCTCAACAAGGTGGCAAGAAGGGAAAGGACTAGAACAAGGACGTGATGGGCCTTGTCGAAGAACAACTTACGGAGATCAACAACACCATGTCGGCCCTAACGGGTAGGGTGGATGATATGGACCGATGCATCGAGGCGCTTGAGTCCGAGGTGGACATAGAACAACTTCGAGAGGTGATGCAAGTGGCTATGACCTCCATAGTGGTCGACTTCAAGGAGTTTAAAGCCCTTCAAGAATCTGAGGCCACCATGGATGGCAAACTCCAAGTTTACAAGGCCGAGGTTGAGGCTTGTAAGGTTGAGGTGGAGACATACAAGGAAAGGGTCGAGGCCCTTGAAGCCCAAATCAAAGTGTGCATGGCTGCGGTATCCAATAGTGGGTCCATCCAAGTACCCAACGCTCAAAAGGCAAATGCCTCAAGGCCT
Source organism: Selenicereus undatus (assembly GCA_017589665.1). Taxonomy (NCBI): domain Eukaryota; kingdom Viridiplantae; phylum Streptophyta; class Magnoliopsida; order Caryophyllales; family Cactaceae; genus Selenicereus; species Selenicereus undatus. The sequence goes on from JACYFF010002017.1 coordinate 18,357,584, forward strand.
CCTGCCTTCCATGGAGTCAGGAATGAAAGGGAGATCGACAACTTCCTGTGGGGACTTGAGGCATACTTCAGGGCAATGGGCATCGAAGACGAAGCTCAAAAGCTGAGTAATGCTACCCTCTCACTAAAAGACATTGCTCTTGTTTGGTGGCGTCGTAGGTGTGGCGATGTTCCTAGAGCATCCAATCACATCAATATATGGGATGAGTTTAAGAGGCAACTTAAAAAGCAATTCTATCTCGATGATGCCGAGAATGAACAAGTGCTGATAAATTGATTTTAGAGTATTTGGTGATATGAGATGATATGATCGCTTGAGCTGCTACAATTTTGCATCTCTGGTTGGTCGATCATGAAATTTGATGGCATGGCCATTGAGGTTGCTAGTGGCTGATTACGGAGCAGATATCACTTACGGGGAGGAAATCATCGACCATAAGTTTATCAAGTGCGAGCGTCGAATCAATGGTTCGTCTTGTGCTCTATGCCGCTCAGTTAAGCCCCAGAAATTATAAAGTTTCGTTTTTGATTGTGTTAGTGCCTGCCAGACTACTTGGGGACTACTGACTTTTTGGAGAAAGGGTCCGAAAGCGTGATGTTTAGAACCTGAGGAGCGGAATCGAGTGGTGTTTCAAATTGGGACCTCTGATGCTATCAGGGCTCTTAAGGCTGCTCAGCTTGTGTATGTCAAACACTCAAACCCCTCCCCCTGCGAATTTGTTAGCAACATCAAATGCAAAAACTCAAATGTGGTTATTGATTATCTATCACTTTTCGGCGCCCGGGGGGATGGATTTCATTATATTGATTTGATTGCAGAATAGATGATGGTATGTTATTGCTTTTCATGATCAGATTGGCTGTGTTCTTTTATGTTTCAACCCCGTCTTATTGGAGGGTCTAGAGACAGAATGTCTAGTGCCCCCTTCCACATATACATCTTAATTGAAGTGATAACACCTTAAAAGGATTGGCAATAAAGAAACTTTTCGAACAAATTGTCAGCCATTTGATTGTTTATTGTTGCTTAGTAATTGATACCGACTGCAGTGATATCCATTTCTTGCAGGCACATTGTCTTAGATCTTGATTTACTAAATTCTGAATATGTAATTCTCAGCCTTCCACTGCCCCCCATCATGACTAATGTTTATGAATCTTCAGCTTGGATTTATTGGAGTCAAGATATAATATTGATAATTCTGAGTGGCAGATAAAATACCAATCAGTTGGGAGTTCTCTTGATACTTTGTGCAGTTGGGTAATATTATTTAAGATTTGATCGTTTGGTGAATTCTTTCTTGCCAAGTCCTTCATTCCATTTGTTCTGAGAATTGAACAGAGTTTTTTCTACGCTGTTGTTATTCTTGTGGAGTAAACAAACGGCCAATGTTTGATTAGTCAGATCATTGTTGGGCAAAAATTTAATAAAAATAAATAATATGCACAACACAACTTTCCGACGTATATGTAAAAAAAAAATAAAAAAAAATATATATACATCGGTTTATTTTGAGTACGACCCTATTCAAGAGGATAAACCTCCTTAATTACGTCTCCCGTCTCGGAGACCACCTTTTGATTCCGATTCGTTCTATTTTATTATTTTTTTTCTTTGTTTGTTTTATTTTGTATTAATAAGACTTTATACAATTTGGATCGACATGTATATTGTATGCCGGGTCACCTGTTATCCAAACTTGATTGCATCAGATAGTGTCCGTATAGGCACCTTCTAGGAAGGGTACTACATGTACACATTCTTCATGTGCAAGTTAGGATACAGGCGATTTAATTTAATTTGGAATTTGGGTTGTACGCACTTATTTATTGTGAGCTGCCTACGTACCTCTTTTATAGAGGATCAAACTAGTTGTAGTTCTTTGTCAAATTTTTATTATTATTATTATTATTATTATTATTATTATTATTTTTTTTTTTATTTTTTTTTTAGGACCTGGACCGTGGGGGGAATTTACTGAGCTTGGTTGTATGTTTGGCTCGGGCACGGTCCATTTTGCCATACTTATTATTTTTTTAACAAGGCTTCGACTTTTTGAAAAACTCCCATTTAATTTGTTTTGGTTATGTAATGTGTAACGAAAAGTTACAGAACTGTAACTTTAACCTTTTAGAGAGAGGAAAAATAAAAAAGGCTTATTTTGGTCCATTTCATAGACTTGAAAATTTGAGGGGGGTCGGTTTGAGCCCGTTTGAGGACTTCGATTTAGACTGAAACTCGACAAAATTTTATATCGAGCTTCCTACGTATCTTTAGTGGAATCAAGTCATCGTAGTTCTAACGTATAGAGTAGGAGCGAAAAATTTACTTATACTCAGTGATGACTTATGAGCCCAGCTCTTTTGGATTTAATTTAATGATCAGAGACTTTGTGATCTAATTTTGTTGGGCTTCAACCCCCCCCCCCCCCTTTTTTTTTTAACCCAAAGAACAAAACAGAGGCACTAGGAAACGAGGTATTCTTGAGGCTACAGATTGAGTTGCATTTGGGACTAAACTCTCTGGCAAACGAAAAGTCCAAAAAATAACAATTGAGGCACACTTTGCTTGTTTGGCCCCTGATACAATTCTCGTTCTGCTAAACTTTTCAAACCAAAGCCCCATCTCTTCTTTTTTTGTATTAAAATTTAATGATGTAGTCAACTTGGAATATCCATTTATTTGGATTGTTATCCCAACCGTATATACACTTCTTTTTTTTTTGTTTTGAAGATAATGAATAAATTATATCTTTTTTTTTTTGTTTTGAAGATAATGAATAAGTTACGATTTCATGATTTATAAATATCGCCTCTCTCCTTCATCACCTCACTCCGTACTCCTATTTAATGGGACTTTACTCCCCCCTTTTTTTTGTTTGGAACCCAACGAAAGGTATGATAATATAGACAGATTATGTATCATCCTTATTTTCTATTTTTCATCGTTTCTTTTTTCTTCACGAAACCTTTTGGGGCTACTGATGAGGAGCATGAGTGATTAACAATTTCAGCCTCTGATCAAGAATGGCCTTGAGTTGAGCACATACATGGCAGTGGCACACAAAATTATGTTTAGGGAAAAGGCCATCAACTACTTTAGGCCAAGTAATTAATTTGGTATTAACAACGGCACTGTATTTTATCTACAAGAAGTCTTCCTTTGATTCTTGCTTTGAGTGGAATACTCTCTTGCCGCATTAAACCATGCATATCCATAAGAACCATGTTACTGTAACTAATGAAAAGCACCAATCATCTGGAAACGATATTGCTTTCACTTGGTTCCTCTTTTTTTTTTTTTTTACTCAATTCACGTTTCTTTCACAGAAATATGACAAATACAATTTTCTTAGCCAAAATACATATTGATCTTTGTTTTCAAAGAACAGGAACAAGGATCCCACAGGATCTGTCATTTAATGATTCCGGCAGGATCCAAATTTCGGTAGTTCCGACCAGAACCGGGCCCTAGCATGATCTCAAATATCTGATTAAAACTTGAACTTGTGTTGAGGCCTTAATCCCTTTACTAGATCTAGACACTCTTTTGATTAATTGTGACAAACTTGGACATACAAGATGGAGGTTCGAAATGAATTAAAGCATCCATACTCCATTTTTTGTATTACCTTGAACTTGTTGGCTTGAAATTATCGAGAGGAGTATTTAGCCCCTTTGAATCAATTTTCTTCAGTTCTTCAATTCTTCAATTCTTCCGTCGTGTTTCTTCTTGCTCACAGTATTTTATGGCCTCTGTCTTCTGTATTCTCTTTTCTTTTGTGCTCTGTTTCTTTTTTTTTGATGATGCAGAACCCCCTTTTCTCTCTCCTCTTCCCTCTTTTTATAATTAGTAGGAAATGATCAGTTAAAAGCCAATTGATGGTTAAACGTGGGCAGCCCACTACCTCTTTAACTCCCATCTTTTTTTTTTTTTGGTTGGTTTATTGTCATCCACACAATCACTTTTGCCTTTTGCTTTTGAGAGTTCACAAACCCACGTGACTTTGCTGCTACAATCACTTTAACCCCTTATTTTATATATATATATATATATATATATATATATATATATATATATATATATATTTGATTTGGGCTGATATTGATCGCGCCGGAAGTCGACGCATGCACATATTTTTCTAGTTTCCGTAGCTCGTATCTAGTCATGGCATCCATTTTTTTTAATGGAGCTATTTTGAAATGAATATTAATTTTGCTAAATCTAAATTATTAAAATTCCGCCTTCAACAATCATGTTTGACATTTATAGGTCTTGCCAATAATGCTGGGCTTCTGCTGTTCAGTGGCTTACTTCTTGCCTATCAAGCTGTCTTCTGTTTGTGAGGAACATTTTGAACATCATTGACATTTTCTTCCAGGTGATGACTTTTTGTAATTCTTCTTTATGGCTTGGCTGTGTTTGCATTCCCTCACGATACTCTAAGGTGGTGTCTGCCCTTTAGCTGCCTAAGGCCTTATAGCAGTGGCTGCTTTTGGCCTTTTTTTCCCTGTTCTTTTTCCTGTTCAATTTTATAGTAATCACAAAGTCTTCCGTAAGTTTAGGATTGAACTAATGGGGTAATTAAATACTGAGCAATGAAGAATAATAGTTCTCAAGTGCACTGAAGTAAAATCATTGGTTTGGTTGGCCATCGTTTTGTATTATCCCCTTTACTTTCTTGTAGGTCCTATCTTCATGTACATAAATCACCAGCACTTAATCATATGGTTGTTGAATTGTAAAACCTTTGTACTAGGACACTAACTACTAACTAGTTCCCTTGAACATGGAAGGGCACTAACTTTTGTTCTCATCTCATAAGATGCAAAGATGATCCAAATGTATCCTGTGCAGTTACGCATGATGGCATTATACATTGAGCTGGATTCTCTTGTTCAGATGCAAAGATGTTACTGCTGTTGATGTCAATATGGGCTGTCCTAAGTCATTTTCTATAAGCGGAGGCATGGGTGCTGCACTGTTGTCCAAGCCAGAAACTATTCATGATGTATGACATCTTTTCTTGAAGACTTTATTTTGCTTGTTTTGTTTCATGAAACTAGTTTACCTTTACACTGTATAGATATCATATAATTTATCTTTCAAAATAATTTTATGTATTTTGTTTCCTTCTCTTCCTGTGGCTTCCTTTGTGTTGTTTAATCGCTTCTCTGGTATATGTTTCAAATTTAATTCCACCCTCTCATGGCTCAGATATTGACTACGTTGAAGAGGAATCTGGATATACCAGTCACATGTAAAATACGACTTCTGAAAACATGTCCTTATACAGTAGAACTGGCCAGAAGAATTGAGAAAACAGGTGTCTCTGCTCTTGCTGTCCATGGACGGTATGTTTTCCTCTATTGTGTAGCTTATTCATCCTAGATGTGTGGATTTACTTTCATACTTCTTTTCAGGCTGCATTACACATGTTGCTTATACCTTAGATCAAAGTATTACAATATTTTCATGTATTTTCTTGGTATTGGACTTCTGCATTTCCTCTTGATTGTAATCTTTTCCCCCTTTTCAGTGTCTTTGGAACATAATATTGCAGACGAGTTCCAGATAGGCCAAGAGATTTTCCTAAGTGGAATGATATTGGCCAAGAGATTTTGCTAAGTGGAATGAGATTGCTGATGTGGTTGCAGCGTTATCAATTCCTGTAATAGCAAATGGGGATGTCTTTGATTATGAAGACATTCAAGGGATTTAAGAAGCCACAAGTGCCCCAAAAGAACTTGGCTGCAATGTTATTTGACAACATAATCAACTCCTCCGCGGGGCGGCCCCCCCCCCCCCCCCCCCCCCCCCCAAAAAAAACCCACCCAAAAAGAACCCAAGCCTTTGTTAAAATTCAGTACAGCAATTCTCTAGGTGTAGTGCTGCTAATCTGCTTCTGGCCTTTTTTTTAACAATTCACTTGTTTTTAGTCACTCTGTGTTGATCTTACAGGTGCCACATCTGTGATGGTTGCAAGAGGTGCCCTTTCGAATGTGTCAGTTTTCTCTCCTCATGGAAAACTTCTGTGGGAAGATGTGACAAGGAAATATGTCAGGAAGGTAATTTCTAGAATTTAATGGATCTCAATCTCCTTTGTTATTCATTATCCCCTCAAAAAGCAAAAGAAAATGGAGAGATTACTAAAGGACGCAGAAATTAGTGCTATGTTTGATTGTCTCATGTTATAATGAAACACCTCCCCCGTCTAGGTTCAGTGGAAACAACCTCTAGTCAATTCAGTTTAGTGGTCAGATGCATCCATATGAACGCCCCCTCCCTCCCCCCCCCCCCCCCCAAATCTTTTGGTCGGGAATCCTGGTTTTGATTTGGTTTATTTGATGTTGAAACACCAGCAGCTTGTACATTAACATACTTAAACATATAACTTCAGAGCATCTTGTGGGATCATAATGTCAAAAGCACAAAGCACACCTTAAAGGACATGATAATGCATCATTCTTGCCTTGAGTTACCTGAAGGGAAGGCTGTGATTAAGTCAGAGAGCTTGGTGGATATTTTGTAAGTTTTTAGATTTCTGTCTCACTATCCTGAGAGTTAATGTTGTGGTTAGAGCCTTGAAGTTATTGCTAAATTTATTTCAGTTTGCTTATTTGCCCTCAGTCAGTTAAAACATGCTTGGCACCTGGATTGTCACCGTCAGATCCAAAAATTTTGAATTATTTTCGGTATAATCTGTTAGGGATTCTACTCTTTCAAATATTGGAAGATGGTTGAGGAGTGACTGACTAGTAACATCTTGAAGAACACCCCCCCAAGAAAAGAGAGAGAAAATAGCCTGATAAACAAAGAGAGTAGGAAGACACCTTTCATTTATTTAATCTCTCCATTATCCCATTGCATTCTTGGGTTAAGAACAGCTCCTCATAGGAAGATTGATGACTGCAATAAACGATTTACCTCATTAGACTCTGCAATGGGGGCTCCAGCTACATTCTTTAAACTACCATGCATGGCTTGAAAACATTTTTGCTTCTTTTTCTGTTCATGAAGATCTGCATTTAAATTGTGTTAGTAATTTTTGTTTACACCCCCCCCCCCAAAAAGGAAGTCCATTTTGTTTTTGGCTGTCGGTGAACAAAGTGATTCCTTTAGATGTTTCTCGATGGTTCCGGCCTCCTGACTGGTAGCATGTTAATTAAGCATTCTAATGTCTATTTGATGCAGGCGACTCTATGGGGAAGTGGAGTATTTTCAATTTGTTCACAAAACCAGGATATTTCTGAATGGAAACAGATGACTTGTAGGGCCTTGTTGATGATGTAAAATGAAATACAAGTGAGTTTTTCCTGTTCTCTATACATCTGGTTTTCTGGAGCATTATATGTTTCCCATGCTTATTCACTCCTGCCCCGGGCCCGGCGCCCGCCCCCCCCCCCCCCCCAAAAAAGAAAAGAGAATAGAAGAAAAAGCTAAGCATACACATGCATAGAGCTAGGCTTACATTGCTGATGGTATTTATGTGAACTTTGTAGGCGTGCAGGTGAACCTCTCCAGCCTGTATTTTTGAGGACTTGGGGAGTCTGTTAGCTTAGGAGAAACGAGCAAAATCCTGAACCGATACACTTGATATTGGACCAATTGTTGTTGATTATATAGGGGAAGTTATGAACACTACCCCCTTCACTTTGAGGAATTATTTCCTTTAGGAGGGTCAGTTAGGAAAAGTAATCTTATCAGAATGTCGTATTGTATCCATGGGAGGTCTTATTATTAGTGGTGGTGTGAGAGGCACTATGGTAATGGCATGGTAACTGTTGGCCACCAGCTATGGTAACTGATTGAGCAGCTACAGATTCTACAGATTCTAGTCTGCATCCCAGCTTTTGGGCAAGAGCTTCATCCAAGAAATTGTAGGTACTACCTGAATCTATAAGGATATGCAAGGTTCATTTTCCCACGTGTCCATTGACTCTCATTGTATGGAAGCCAGTACTCCCATTCATTGCATTCATGGAAATTTGGGGTATTATTTCCCCTTGTCAAATTCCACCTCCCCAGTAAAGTCCCCTGTGTCAACCTCCCCAGTAAATTTTCCCGAGTCAGTAACTTCATCTTCTTCTCCCATAACTTCCACCAGGAATAACTGCTTCCCTTTATTCCCACACTTATGTCCCCTCTCAAATGGTTGATCACAATAGTAACATAGACCCTTAGCCATCTTTTCGGCCCTTTCTGAGGCTGGTATAAACTTGGGGGGTTTTTGACAATTTTGGCTGTTAATGGGAGATTTGTAGCTGCCACTGGTATTCCATATCATTTTGGAAAAAGGAGCAGGTGTGGGTAATATAGGTTTGGAGTGAATTGGGAGTGATTTTGGGGGTCTATCAGGGGTTATTTTCAAAGCCTGAATAGCCTCTTGCTGATACTTGGCATAATCCAAGGGAGCACTCAAAGTTTGTGGGTTAAAAGCCCTCACAGGAAGCTTTACAGCAGCAGTTAATCTACCAATAAAGCTCTCTAGGAAGTAGGAATCTGGCATAGTGGGATTTCTTACCAGTAAGAGAGCCTTTAGCTCTTCAAATTTGACTAAGTAATCGTCTAGGGACCCAGTCTGATGTAGTTTATTAAAGTCCAACACCTAGCTGCCCAAGTAGTTATCTCTGAACCTTGAACAAATATCCACTATAAACTCATCCCATGTCACATTTCTTCTTCCAATGATGTAGCTCCCAAACCAAATCTCAGCTGGCCCCTTGAAATGCAAGGTAACTAAATCAACCTTCTGGTCCTTATTGATCCTGCAAAGGCCAAAATACCTTGTACACTTCTTGATCCAACCCTTAGGGTCTTTGCCATCGAAACTTGGAAATTCCACTTTGGGGTCGAACTGTAAGTTATTCCTTGGTATCATCTCCAGACCACCACCATTGTTGAACCTTTCCTCAAGAGGTCGTAGCTGAGCCAAGATCTGATTCATCATTTGCTGATGTTGTTGATTAATTTGCTGCTGTTGATTCAACATTTTCTGTTGTTGTTTTGCAATCCTTTTATTCTGCTCCGCGATTTGCTGTTGGAGCCATTGTTTTTTTTCTCTTCCATGAGAGCTTTGATTGCCTCTTCCATGCCCGATATGCTTTGAGTTGGCGCCAAATTAGTAGATCCTTGTGCAGCTTCCCAGGTCAAGGCTCTGATAGCAATGACGCAGCTACAAGGAATTCACCCAAAAATGGAGAAAGGGGAATTCGATGAAGCTATAAACTTAGCTATTTTGGGGATTTTTGGAGAAAGGGGAAGAGAGTGGGAGAATGCAAATAGAATCAAAATTCAGGCTATCCTTTCCCATTTCCTCTAGTTGCTATGTATAGCACTGTTGCATTGAGATATCTCCTCCTAATACTCTCGGGCATGACCAGCTCTTGCCAGCTCATCATTCCTATAACAACCAGGAATTATCTTGCCAAAACCAGAAATAAGTAAATAGAAATATTGCAAAAACAAAATGCTGAAAATGATCACTGTAAAAATAATGCCAAGAGTAAATTCCCCTGTATCAAACAAGGGGGAGTAGAGAGTATAGTTGTCTTCTAGTTTCAATTCTTCGTTTTCGTTTTCCAGTTTTAGATCTTGTTTTTGATTTCTCAAATTAGTGTAATTAGACTCTGGATTTCGAATTTCAAGTGGAAGTTTGGATATTGATGTTGAAATTACAAGCTTTCGGATTGAATTTTCTGATACGGGTTCCCCTTTTGGTGTCATTTTGAGACTCTGTTATTATGGTCTGTTCTGCTCTGTTCTCTATTCTCGTTTTGCCTCTATTGCGTTTATGGTTCGTGTTCTTGTGTGACTCAGTAGTAACCCAACCAATGACTGGTTGTGACGAATTATTGCTTGGTTATTCCTTGGTCTGGGTAATTGGTTTTCATCTCTTCAATTTTGGCTTCTTCGCTTTTTTCCCCTTTGCCAGGAATCTATTTGTTTTATTTGCTTATACGTTAATTTTTTCGATGAGTTAGGTAAAAGTAGGCATATAATGTTTTCTTATGACCACCTTGAGCTTTTACATGAGGTTACAAGAAGTTTGGGTTACTTTAGCGTTTAATGTTTTGGAATTGGACTATATATTTTGGCGTGTGAAAGTTCCATTAGTATTCCATGTTAGGCCATGTTCTCTTTGTTGGTAAATTCAAATTTACCAACCTCAACTAACTTTAATCAACCTCAATTCATTTTCACTCATTTCCCACTATTTTAACAAACTTGTACCGATCATACAAAAAAGAATTTAACCAACTTTAACCAACTTAAACCTATTTCAATCAATGTTTATCAATTTTAATCAACGTTACTCATTTACTAACTCATATTTCTCAACGAAAAGAACATGCTCTTAATGTGCTTAAGAGTCGGTACTTAATTGCTTCATTTAATGTATATTTTAGTTTAGTTACTTTTCTTAGTATGTTAGATTCTTAGTTTATTGTGTTGTGACTTAATTTCAACCCTATCCCTGTGGACTGGCCCTCAAGTATTACGACGTAAGATGTGTACTTGTGGAAAATCACAAGAAGTTTTTGGCGCAACTGCTGGGAATGAGAACTATGAAATTAGGTTGCAAATTGAGTCTTAATTTTTTTAATTTGGTCATTTTGTTAATTTTGATTTTGTGTTAGAGTAGATTTCAGTCTTTGTTACTCTTAAGAAAAAAGAAAGAGTGAAAAATTTGGTGTCTTAACTTTCTATTTTTAGTTTCTATTTTTTAAAATTTTATTTAGTATTTATTAGTCAGCCTTCTATCAAAGTGAAAAAAATAAAAAAAGTCAAAACTGTGAACAGTAAAATCAGATTGGAATTGGAACTAAGCCACGCATGTTTTGTGTAGTTTTTAGGTCTCGATTTTTCTATGCTTATTTAGTGTTTATTTTGCTTTTCTAATATTTTTAGTACATTTCCAGGGCTATTTATAGTTTAGGAAAAATTTTGTGGAATTTTCTAGAATTTCTAGAATTTTCTACAATTTTCTGAACATTTTTTTGTGCCTTTTTAAATAAATTTTTCGCAGTTTTCTATTTTTACATTTCTGCATTATGTTTGGTATGAAAAAAAATGAGAAAAAAAAATCTGAGCATGTTATGCTTGATTTTGCTGAATTTTGAGTATATACAATTTTGAGCTTGCAGTTTTGTTAAATTTGCCATTTATTTTTATTTTAGGTTTTTGTTTTTCATTTTTTCTGTCTTTTCAGTTTTTGTGTTTAAAAAATCCAAAAAATAAGCAAAAGAAAAAGGCCAAAAAAGGGGGTTTCAAGAATGTCAATTTTCAATTTCTCTTAACTTGAGCATGAATCTTTTTAGAGTTATCTATTAATACTTAATGATTATCGTTTTCAACTGAATCAAAATTTTAAAAATAGAAAAATTTGTGAGATCATTGTTGTAGGTTTTAATGCTAACTTTCTTGGCCATATTGGGTCAATGTGTCCAAGGGGTTGACAAGAATTGTTGTTTAAAACTCAAGATGAGATATTATCTTGTGACCTAATTTCAACTTTGTCTATATGGACTATCTCTCAAGTATTACGACATAAACCGTGCACTTATAGAAAAGAACAATACAGTCTTCATCTACTGTTTTTAAAATGTCATCCCAAAGAGAGGTCCCTACCAACCACACCTCATTGGGTACAGAAGAAATGATAATAGACTCGAAGATACCGAAGTGGATCTCCAGTCCCAAAGATCAGCATTTTGAAGCTAGAGTTCAAAGGAACTGCGGAAACTCCTAGAAAAGAAATGGCAAAAAAACTGAAGAAACTCGAATTAAAAGATAAAACTTCAGTGCTTCAAAATTTGATGTCTAATTTTGATAGTGAAAATTGATACCTATTGCCAAAATTAGGGTAATGAATCTCCTGTTTTTGGAAGGAAAAAACCCTAAGGACACTCAATGTCTAATCAAATAATGTCTTGAAATCAGATCAACCCACTATTAACTGGTGAGAAGATGATAAGCTAGGCCAACAAGTAGGTAAATAAATTATCGATAAGTGGAGGCAGGAGATCTCAAGGAAATAGATCCTTGTTGCCGATGAGACGTTTCCAATTATATAGAAAAAAATTCGGTTAGGAATTTTAGTCCCACATCTAAGTTTTGCTTGTCTTCGAATAAAATAAAAACTAAAAATCCTAGAAAAATAAATAAAGTCATGACTCAATTTCGTAGGACTTGCTGTTGCACTTAGCTTGTATATTAAGCCCTTTAAACCCCCAGGTTACCCTTAGTGGACGAGCAAGGTCTCGTGAGGGTTTGCAGAAGATGTACCCACAAAATCTATAAAAGAAAACAAAAACAGAAAATTGAGATCTTTTTGAATTTTTTTTCATAAAAATTAATATGTACAAAATTGGGGAAAGATATATACACATTCTAATAAACCATATCACTCAAGTAACCAAAGAATTAGATCGCATACGAACGCAATGTACACATCAAGAAACCTTAATCCCCATTGATGGCAACTATAACAGGGCTCACTCAATTCTCTTCCAATCAAACAAACTACCATAGGCTTGATAAGATTCTTAATTCTCTGTCACTAAAATGTAATATACATAACAATAATCAATAGGACTTTTCCAGGGTTAATGGGGCTAAAGGTTAAAGGTAAGAGAGGGACAAATGATTTTGGAAATGAGGAGCTAAAAGCCAAAGCTAATGAGCAACTGCACTTACACCAATTACAATGAGCACACACTCTCAAAATACAAAATAAGAACACACCCCACTAAAATTGACCATTGGAAATGAGTATACATGATGACAACATTCATGTCAAACACTCTTATTCATAACTCTTTTTTTTTGAATTTTTGAGAGATACCTCAACTTTTTTTTCATCATTTTTCCATTTGAAATTTTTTCCACTTTTTTCATCTTTCTTGCTTTTTTTTTCCTTTTTTTTCCTAGAAGAAAATGAATGAATTATACAAGAGCAATACGACTTAATTTCCAAATGAACACATGATGCATCCCCAACATACTAAAACCAACCACCAAATACATAAAATATTCAAAAATTACCCATCAAATAGTGAAGTGTTGTCTCATTAGCCTTGGCTTAGGGGTAGGAAATGTGTCTAGGCCAAGGGTTAAAATGAAGGGTTCACAACAAAAAGATAAGGCTCAAAGGGATTAACAAATGGTAAAAACATATTCAAATTCGGGTGACAATTTGGCTATGTAGCTTACACAAACAAAGAATGCCTCTGTCATATTATCATAATGCATATGCTAAATGTGATTTCAAAGAGAATCAAAGTAAGTTCTAGAGATATAATCATGGAAGAGACATACATGAAAGAAAAATGGGAGACTAAAAATGATGAATTAGTTTTGAAGGCTCAAAATCTCACGGGTTCATCTACCAAAGTTAAGCTTGTTTAGAATAATGTCGGGGGTTAGGATTGTATACAAACTTCACACTTTAGGACTAAGTTCTATCAGTGTACACCACATTTATATACAATCTAACACTAATGTACAAGAGAACATAGCCAATTAGAAAAAGCATATAAATTCCCCAAAACAAAACAAAAATCTTGTTGGATTTTCAAATTTTCAATTTTTTTTTCAAATTGTCCTCTTTTTTTTTTTTTTTTTTGAAACCTAGTTTCCCCACTCTCACATCTAAATCTCACAATGTCCTCATTGAGATTGAAAGGTAACATAAAACACAAAACTAACACTAAAGAAAAATAAATATACAAAATGAAAAGGAAAACTTAAAACTAAAGAAAAAGACAAGACTTTAAAGTTTAAAAGAAAACAAAAATAAAATAAAGCCACAAAAATATATACAAAAGAAAACATATTGAAAAGAAAAATAGAGAGGAACGAGTATACTAGGTTAGGTGCAGAATTACACCTAAGCTATAGCTTCTTGAACTATGTTCAGTTAGAGGTCTATGGAGCATCAGCCACTCCATATCAAGCTGAAAAGTGCTACTCAAATTAAAACCCATTAGCGCATGAAGTAGCTTATCAAACAGACAAGCACAACTCTCTATAAAATGAAGACATTGAACATGAAAGAGTTGATGCCAAATAGAGTACATCCATAATATCAATGCAGCATAAGTAAGGGCCCGTTTCAACTTGTCAAACTGTTGAGCCCAATTAGGAAATAGATGGACATACTTAACACCAGCCAACACGTAGGTCATTTGCTTAGAAGTTGTGTCATCTTGAATGAGCGGTCTAGGCAACATAGTGGGTCCAAAGTTCACAAGTCTCCTATTATCAGAATGTGCAGGAGTCTTCTAAAAATCTAAATTATACAGTCCATTAGGAGATAGTTTTGGACGACTCTTTAGTAAGAAGTTAACGTTTGTAAAGGGAACTAAAACCAAACTTGAGATGCAGAGTATTTGGGGGAACTCCAGAAGTGGGCATACTTCTAAAGTGGTATGTAGGCTATGCGAAGCCATCTAGGTTGAAGTCAAGATGATTTATTAATCAACTGAACCTTAAGAGGCAAATGATTAAGATAGAATCAAGCAAACTAGGCCCAAGATGTTGACCCACAGGTGAAGCCTGATTGGAGAAACCTGAATTATTTAAGAAGCTCTCTCCTTTAGGCCTTGAATTTTGCTCCGAGGGGAGGCTAAGTGAAACTTGGCCCAATATCCCACAAAACCATTTTTACCTAGCATGCTTAGGGAAAAGGGGATAAGATTATAATCTCAGTTGAATCTCCTGGAAAGAGTCAAAAATCTTGTAGATAAAGTATAAAGAAAGGAAATATAATTCAACTAGGACTAGAATTCTAGTACAAAATCCCTAATAGATTTCCTTGGAACCTCTACATAAGCAACACTAGGATCCTTGCCAAGGGTATAACGCAATTCTACTAGCAAATTTTTTTATTGTATTTGCTTAGGCATTTCTATTCTTAATTCTCTTTTTTACTTAGATGTTGAAGGCTCTTGAAAGGGGAAATATCACCTCCTCTTTATTGAGTTTTTTGCACAACTTCATAGCAGGCAACACTTCTTTATAGGGTTCACCACTCTCTCAGCTAGGTAAGCACTCTATTTTGGGCTAAAATAACTACCATTAATCATCTTATGCTAGCTATATCAGCTCTAGTAAAGAGCAATAAATCATCAGCAAAACTCAAAGACATAGTTGAATACCCTTACAGCCTGGATGGAATTGAAAATCCTCTTGCTAAACAATACCTTGCCAAACAGCTCTAGATGAATACTCCATGATAAGCGCAAAGAGCAATGGTAACATTAGATCACCTTACGTTAAGCCCCTGGTGCTGCCAAAGTAGCCAAACATCCCCTCATGGAACTTCACAAAGGACTTTGCAGTTGTAACCCATGTCATTCTTAGGCTAATAAATTTGTGTATGGACCACGACCCGGAAATCGGGTGCGGTCTCCCAGGAATGGTTTGACCTATTTGCCATTGGGTTTTATTTTGCGAATTCTTTTTTTTATTTTCAATAAAACAAGCCAAATTATAGCAAAACTGAAGCTTAGCCCAGAGACCTGGGCTGTAACCTTGATCTAGGAACCCCACTAGGTTCTTGCGCTAGAGCTAGCTCCAATTTTCTGGCTGGTTCCACGCACTAATGCCTATCTGGTCCAACAAACTGGGCAGTAGCCCTGATGTTCCTAAACTAGAAATGGGCCCATTTCCTAGTCAAGATAGTGTTACTGTCGAGAGATCGAACCCATTCTGCCCCAATCCAAAAAGTTCTAATGAAAATAAAATTGAATAAAGTAAATTTAATTAATAGAGTCGTCATTGCGTTTTTAGAAAAACTTACAAACTGAATGTACTTTCTAAAGTGAATCATAAACTAGACAAAGAGATTTGTTTAAAAAGGTTTTTGTAAAGCCCCTAGGCAACCTTGAAGTGGGGACTGCTTGACTCCATTAGCTTAAACTGAGGGTCTAGATTTGGGGCGATGGTTATGAGATGATGGAGTACATCAGCTCACTACCTGTCATCCAAACTAGGGGCGATGGTACAATGTTAGTTAAAAGGAATTCAAAGAAAACAATTACAGGGGAATGGGTATAAGCTAATTAAAAATTATATCTTTAATCACCCAAGACTGAATAAAGCAATAGAAAGAAGGAATCATGGTTAAAACGATGCCCTTAGGATGATCCACCTAATCTATTAGCGAATCCAATAGATTCATGCCTCTTTCGTAAATGACCAATTTCTCACCTTCATTGCCTCTAAATGGTCTCAGCATATGACGTGTTTCTCTCAATATTTTTCATTTTCTTTCACTCCAATTTTCGAGCATTCTTGTATCAATTTTCTTTGTGTCTAAACTTTAGGGTAACCCACATTTATATAGTGCTTAGAGGGTGACATGAGCTGATTAGAAAAAGGAGACCTGATCCCACTCTTAATAGGCTTAATTCGAATGGACAAACCAATCCAAATGAAACAGTGCCTACTGAAACATGTCTCAGAAGGGGACTGAAGAACCTTGTGGGATTCTTGGCCAGAGCAGCTAGCCGGGTTACCAGCCGATTTAGGCCATTGGGTCGACCTATCCTTTCTCCCCCTTTTTGCTTCTTTTTTCCTTATTTTTTTCCTTTTTGGATTCGAATTAAGGATTAATGTGCTGGGCCCCTAACTACACAGATTGGGGCACAAATTTCATCATTGGGCATTTTAGAAAAATTGAGATGCATTTTTATGCATCTACAATTTGCGAGGAAACCCATAACATACTAACAGCTTCTCTAAACACTCTTATTTAGTAGTATCATAAGCTTTCTCAAGATCCAATTTCATAAAACATCTAGAAGAGACCTTTCTCATACGATAAAACTTAACTAAGATATCACAAAATTAGAACATTAGGTAAGACATATGTCCCCTTAACAAAAGCTCTCTACAATCCATAATTAACTAGGGCAGGACAAAAGATTTATCCTTTCACAAATAAGCTTAGCAATGTGCTTATATATTACATTACCACAAGCTATCAGTATGAAAATAGTAGGACAAATAGGGCTAGTTATCATACGAATCATGGGCAAAGTACTAGCACTAACATGAGCTAAGAGCTTTCCTAAGTTTAGTTATTCATTGTTGCACTCACATCTTGACCTACGAAACTCCAGGTTTTCTTAAAAAAGAAATTTCCATAACCATCAAGTCCAAGGCTTTTATTATTACTAATACTAAATATTACCCCTTTAATAGCCTCAATAAAAAATGGCATCATAGCTTGCTGTTGCTGAGTGGTAAGACAATGACCTTGTAAAATCATCTCAAAAGGGGGGGCTACATGTATCAATCTTAGCTGCCAAAAATTTAGAGAAATGATTAATCAAATTGACCAGAATGGGGATATTGATGAAGATATTAACCAGCGCATAAAAGTGGGTTGGCATAAATGGAAGTATGCTTCAGGTGTGTTGTGTGATAAGAGGATGCCTGTAGGATTAGAAGGCAAAGTCTATTGTATGGTAGTTAGACCGGCTGTACTGTATGGATCGGAGTGTTGGCCTGTAAAAAAGATATAGGTCCAAAGATTGATGGTAGCAAAGATGAGGATGATTAGGTGGATGTATGGTTGTACGAGAATGGATAGAATTAGAAATGTGGTAATTAGAGATTTAGTTAAAGTGGCTCCTATAGAAGACAAGATGAGAGAAACAAGACTTAGATAGTTTGGCTATGTGAAAAGAAGGAGTGTGGACGTTGTAGTGAGGAGATGCCAGAGGATTAACGTCCCCGAAGGTAAAAGAGGGAGAGGACGACCAAAGAAGAGTTTGGACGAGGTGACTAAAGAGGATTTGAAAGTTGTAGGATTGATGGAGGACATGGCTCAGGATAGGAGACTATGTCGGGATAGGATTAGGATCTTAGATCATAGAGAGTTGCCACTTGATTTGGTTGTGATTTTTTTTTCATATGTCGTGTTTGTATGCAGGTAGTACATACGTCTGGAAAAAGACATTGTTTGCCTACATCTATTTTTTAAGGTATAGTACCTTTCTCTACTTTGTTGTACGTATGTTGTATGTATATTTAAATAGTTATGGCTATATGATTTGTTAGTATTTCCTAGTTCATTCCCTACTGCGAATCCCTAGTTTTTTTCATTAATATTTCCGAAAAATCCTTCTTTTATAAAATGTTTTCACAAAATCATTGTTTTTGTGGATCTCTTGGATTCTGTTTCTCTACGGGTAGGGATGCTAGTAGAGGTAAAACTGCCTACATCTGGATCTCCCCTGGCCCCGCAAAAGTGGGATCCACACTGGGAGGTGTTGTTGTTGTTGTTGTATCAATCAAATTGACCCAATAGGTTGTTGATTGCAAACTAGTTTTGTCTAAATATGTGTAGCTTTAATAGAGTTGTAGTGTTCATGAGTCAAACTAGCATAAAAGAAAGTTGAATTATGATCCCCCTTCTATAGCCAAGTCTCTTTAGCTTTTTGTTATAAAAAGATCTTTATACTCTTATAGTAAAAATATTTTCGTTCATAGAAATTTTCTCCTGCTCATATACATTTGCAACCAAAGGATTATCATGAATGTTAAACTAAATCAAATTTAATTTTTGTTCAGCCTCTAGAACCTATTAATGTATATGGCTAAAGTTATCATTATTTAGTGTCATGAGATGAGGCTTTAAAGCCTTTAGCCTAGAGACCAACCTATTGAATAAGGTTCTACAACTTATTACTGTAATTTTCTCTTGTGTAGGCCACAAGCCTTAGCTACCTAATGGAGAAATCCACCAAAATAAGCCAGCATATTGAAAAATTTAAAGTGAGACATCCTCTTATTTTGCGGTTGTTTCAGATGCAATAAGAGTTGATAGTGACCAGAAATATCATTAGTTGGTACCTTGTAATAGATAGCTAGGAAATAAGAAAGCGCTTCCCCATTCATTAAAACTCTGTCAAGCTTTGAAAACGCTTTAGTACTTCCCTGCTTAATGCTCTATGTAAAAGAAGACCCCACATATTGAACCTGTTGACATTGTGTTCAATATCTTTTGCAGTGAGAAAAAAAAGGAGCGTTGCTCTATGAGATGATGGTGGATTAACCTAGTTTTTGTCTAACTTATGAAAAAGGTTTTAGTATTGTTAGCTAACTAAATTACTTTAAAACACAAATACAGACAAACTATACTACAAATGAAAGCTCAAATTTAACACAAATAAGTGAATCTAAACTAACATATCTATCATGAAAAAAGGTAACAAGCATTTGACACTTAGCAAATCAAACGGGGATCAACGAGGCTCAACTTGACCTGGCTCGTGACACGACATGACCACCAACATTTTTCAACATTTCCTCAAGGATCACCCAAAAAGAAAAACTATTCTAAAGTTAACTACTAATTAATATAACAATAAGCAATAAAAGTGAGGAGATTGGAAGTTACCCACAAATCAATTTCACTTGATGATGGATTTTCATGATCAATGTTCTTCCGTTCAACAATGAATCATTATAAAACAGTAATGAAGCCCAATTTCAACTTCCATTGATGATCCTTGAACCTTGAAATGCCAAACTCATAATTGAAACAATGATGAAGAGGATTGAAAAGGGGATTTTAAAAGAAAGGATCATTAAGTTTTGAGCAGTAGATTAAGGTTCTAAATCCATTAGGATTGATCCAATAATCTCCCCATAGCCCCTAATTCATCAAACCCATGGTTTGGGGGTGAGATTGAATGCCTAAAAACAGAGAACTATGAGGAATTTAGGAGAGAGAAAGTGAATTTAGATGCTAATGAGAGAAGAATATCAAGAAAATACTAGAATTGAATCAAAGATTAACCCAGTAATGGAGATGAAGCGTCTATAATAGCTCACTAGAGAGAGAAAAGCTACTATTCAAAAGATAAAACCCCCCAAAAAAATCTCCCCCTTTCCATTAGGCTAATAGCATTTAAATACAAAGGGGGTCCATACTTTGGCACAGGAGTGCCATGTGGCATGACCTACTAGTGCCAAATTCTCTTCCTGCCTAATCATGTCCTCTATAGCTTCTTGAAAACAAGGGTCGCATGGGTAGCCTGTGCCAGTTCTCTAAGGTCCTCTTTTTTTGTTGTTTTCTGGGTTTGGCACGGTCTAGACTTCCTTGGTACGCCTAAGTTACTTTTTGGCATGTTCTCGTCCTTTAGGATTCTAAGTGGGCTGAAAATTGCTCAAATTTGGGACTTCTTCACATCTAATCTTATAAGACATAAAATACTAATAAATCACTACATTAATAGTTATTTGTGAGCTAAAATTGAGTTCGAGGGATGTCAAAACTTTGTCTATTGGAAACTGAACAAAGGCCCCCACACTTATATTTTACTCATCCTCGACCAAAACACGAGGAAAAACACCTTTCCGCAGGCGCAATAGTTGCATTTAGCATATGCAGTAAGCTCTTTAAATCCCTTGGCCCCCCAAGTAGATGAGTGTGGTCTCATTAGGGTTTGTGGAAGACATACCCACAAATTCTTTGAAAAAGAAATAGAAAAGAGAAAAAAAAATAGAAAATCTTTTTGGCTTTAGAAAAATAGAAAATCTTTTTGGGTTTTTCATAAATTTTTCCAAAGCAACATCCATGAGGTAATAATACACTCCTCAAATCAACAACTCACCCTAATCACAAAAAGACCATAACACATGCATATGGTACACAATCGAGAACCTTGATCCTCTTAAATGACAATCATGCAATCATACCAACCCTTTTCAATGATGAGAAAGCAATGGTTAGTTCACTTTAGGTTATGTGATGCTCTCTTCTCAAGTGTTTGAAAAAATGATATGGTTCCACTCATGCTCGATCCAAAAGATGCCTTCTTCCATAAGTTTGACCTAGTTTTCATTCTCCACCACTAGAATGCACAAGCAAGTTGATGATCAAGAGGACTTTTGTGGTTTATAACGAGGCTTGGGTCAAGGATTGGGAAATGGACTAATGCTTTGGGAAATGAGAAGCTAATTAGCCAAAACTAAAAAGCTACCGCACCTCGCACCATCAATCACCATCCCTTATTTAAAGCACAATGCACCAAATCCTCCCAAAATATGAAGTGGTGACTTGAGTGAGTTAGACGCAAAATGAAACTTCCATACAACAAAACAACAACAACACCTCCCCACATGTGTCCTGCTTTTACAGGGTCTTGGGATATCCAGATGTATGCAATCTTATCTCTACAGGCATCCTTGCCCGTAGAGAGACTTCTATTCCAACTTTTTTCTTTTTGCTTTTTTTGTTTTTTTAATGTATTTTTGCTGCTCATTTTTACTTTTGTTTTTGAACCTAAAACACTTGACATGGAGATTTTGCACTCAATTAACTCCTTCTCAAGCTGCAAACAACTCAAGTAAACCTTCAAACATCATTCTTTTCTTTATTTATATCACACGCTAAGAAGTGCTCTCCCCCACATAATCCCGTAACCCCCTTTCAAAGTGATACTCCTTGGTCTTAAGTAAGAACATTATTTTAGGCCAAGATTCGAAAGAGTGGCTCACAAAAAGAATGGTGACAATTACAACTCAAAGGGTTAACAAGGGATACAATTATGCAAATAGTAAGATTTTTTTGGCAAATGTAGCTTCATACTTGCACAGAGAATGCCTCTTTCCTTTCATCATCCATGCAAATACATTGTGTAGTTTCAAAAAGATTAGGGCAAATTGTTTAGAGTAGCAATTTTGAATCAGCCTGTAATAACCCAACCCTAACTCATATTTATTTTTTTTAAATCATATTTATTTATTTCATTAATCATGTTTATTCATTGACTTTACCATGTTTATTGACTTAATCACTTATGGTTATTTGTTTAACCAAATCATATTCATTAAATTCAATTACGCTCCATTTATTTATTTAACGAGTTCCATCATGTTATTTCAATTTTTCACCTTCATTCATCGTATTTAATCTTCCCGGTTGGGAGATATTTCATTTTGGGTACCACTTTGCAACTCAAGCTTCATTGATTGATTAAATATCGGGTGAATC
>JACYFF010002017.1:18379608-18435672 GCA_017589665.1 Selenicereus undatus
TCTTTCGCTGCAATTATCAGTAATCATGTCATTAGTATTTTGGGGGCGTTACACAGCCTCTCATGAAAGAAAGCATACAACCACAAGTAATGAAGTGACCCAATTAGGCTTAAAACCTCACGGGTTCACTTACCATGTTACTCTCATCTATTCGGTCGAAAAAAACATGAGTTACCACAAATTTGGACCTAATATTCGTCAAATCCACCCTAATTACATGCCATTTGAATCCAAGTCAAAAGGGATCATTATTGACCAAAGTTACAAATTTTCTCCGCAAAAACTCACTATTTACAAGAAAAATTGGAAAATTAAAATTTGTGAAATGTTTTTTTTCTCTTTTTTTATTTTTCAAAAATTTAAAAGGAACAACCTCCTTACCCCCACACTTAAAATTTACAATGTCTTGATCATGGGAATAGGAGTCCTAAAGAGGAAAAGAAAAGAAAAGGAAAAGGGAAAGAAAAATACCTTGAAAAGAAGGGCATGAGACCACTAAGCATGGATGACTATTTACAATGCAATGCAATAACTAACCTAAATGCAGCTATGTACATTGGCTTTGTGCCTAAGAGCCCATTAATGATGCACTCAAATCCCATAACTCATGAACATCAAACTCACAACCAAACCACACAAATTCCTTAAGAACATGGGAAATCACAACTAAAGTTCACCTTAAATGGGCTCATCATCAACTCAATATCACAACATGGGAGAGCAAGGGGTGGGGGAAAGGAGATACACACAAGAAAACCATGTACCCTGCATGAGATATCCCCATTCAAATATTCACATGCAATCCCCCCCCAATTTGTTATGATGCTATGAAGAGTAAGGGAGGGGTGGGAGATGTAACTCACGATTGTTGGGCCCTATCAGGCTGGAGTGGTAGATAAAAATGTGGAGGAAAAATGAAGAATGAGGATAAACTCCTATGATCGCCCATGAAAGCATGATGTCGCTTTTCTAATTGCCAAATGGCTTCCGCTTGTCACCAAATGGGTTCATTTATTCTCCTCCACTCCTCCAATTCTTGGGCTTTTCATGTGGCTCCTTCATCTTCTTGCCTCATTCTCCTCTACTCTCTCTCCTCTTGTTGATCAACAAAACCTCTAAAATGTGTGACAACCTCCTCAATAAATCCATATGCCCGACCATATGATGAATATCACGCCTCATCGCAATCTACCACTCTTTTAGGCTAGCCACCTTTACTTGGAGGTCAGAGAAAGATTGTAGGAATGCACTATCAAAGGATGCAGGAGTCGAGGAAGAGGAGTTGACCATCCTAAATGGAGGTGGTTGTTGGAATTGGGGTTGTTGTGTTGGCTGATCCTCGACTTGTGTCTCATTACCCTAAATGCCTTCATGCCCTTTATGCTTCCCTTCTTCACCTTCGCTCTCATCATTATCAAGCCCCTTATCACTATCTTGATTCATCGCCTCTTCATGGGACGCCACCCCATCACAAGACCAATTACTCTTATTGGCTATTGTTGTATACCCCACATTGGGGAAAGTGAAGAGTATTTGTTTTTGGTGGGGGTATTTGTAAGAGCCACCCTTAGTATTAATATCCTCATGTGGCTTAAGATGGTGAGGTCAAGACTCCATCCTAAGAAATGGGGCTTAAGAGACCCTAGCTTCCCACCATTATTCAATGCTTGGGCTATGACAGTGATAGTGCCCCTAATGCCAATGGCATTTTGGTGGTTCATTTTGGCCATCTTCACAAGATGGTGAATGATGAAGGCGCCTATGTTCACATGTTTCCTGTTCAAGGCACACTAAATAGTAAACAACCGTGCTTTTCTACACATGTTTTGGCTATCATGGTGCCTAAAGATAATGTTTGCCATTAAACGTTATAATAAGTAGCAAATGTTGATATTACATATGTCCGCAACCTTTGCCTTATTAGAGTCAAGTACCCGAGGTCTACCCCACTTGTCAATATAAATCTTGTGTTTGGAACAAGTGATGCTTCACTAAGAGTAGTCAGGTTTCCACGTAGTGAGAACATCCCTAAAGCCATTGGCATGAACTTGGAGGTGAAGATGTTCATTGAAACCTCACAAACTCATTTTGTGATCAACATTAAACATGTGAAATGTAATCAACCCGCCTTATTAAGATAATACCGGACCCAGTTAACATGAAGGGCAATTCAAACACTAGCCTACTATGACACATACTTTATGTTTATATAATTAAGCCACCACATATTATCAAGTAGAGTACCCACATCTTCCAATATCCCCAAAGTCTTTAATGTATCCATATGCCAAAATTTTTGTTCAGTAGTCATCCTGGAACTCAATTGCTCATATGTAACTCTTTGTTCCTTATTAACAAATTGTAAACCTCGATTGGAGAAAGAACCAAAGGGATGACATTGAATTGACCTTTTTGTGGTTGGTTTGGAAGAAGAAGAAGCCCTTCTTGACTTCTTTGGGAGGAGGATATTGCAGAAGCTTCACCCACTCTCTTTTTACCCATGGTTTGAATGCTTGAATGAATGAGTTGATGAATTATGCTCCTTGTACTCCAAATTGCCTTTTTAAATTTGATTTTGTGTTAGTATGGGTGCAAGAAAAAAACTTTATTTTTGTACCACCTTTAACCTCAACAATGGTGGTTAGGGTTTTAGAGAGATAAAGTGGGTGAATGCGGTGGAAGAAATGGATGAGTTTGGTGTGAAATTCTTGTGGGAGACTAGTTGATTATGATTGGAATTAAATTTTTTTTGTTAGAAATTAAGAGAACATGGTGGGATTTGAGTGAGGAATGAGTGAGAAATTAGAGAGATGTGAGAGGTTATTTTGCGTAGAGAGACACAGGAGGAGGAGGATTAAATGAAAATGGAGAAAATTGGGGGTTGTGGTTGGCATGGGGTGGCACTGGCCTACCTAGTGGGCTATATTTCTATGTTTATCACTGCTGGGAAATTAATTTGGCATAGTCCTACCGTATGGCATGGACCCATCGTGCCGAATCGATATTTCTTTGTTTTTCTTTGCTTGATATGGCACGAGAGTGCCACTTGGCATGGGCTCCTGGTGCCATTTGTTGAGTTATTATATTTAAGTTTTGATGATAACAAATCCAAGTGTAAAAATTTGTCCAAGTAATGTTGCTCCAAACACGATCTCCAAACAGGCCTAACTGGTGTTTGTAATCTTTATTGTATTAACTGGTTTGCTACATGTGAGAACAAGTCTTCAAAACAGGTTTTAATTGGTGATTCTATATTAAGTCAAGAACGCCATCTCGACAGTTGATTGTAAGGCATGTTCCTGAACTCTAGCAATGCAAAGAACAACCCCAGCAAACAAGGTGGCCTTGGTGTTCACAGCAGCTCTACAAATCTTGGACAAGATGACTGGTTCAAAACAAGAAGTCTTGGGTATATAAGTTTTATTTATTTAGACTCTTGTTAATATGCCAATATTGAAAACGCTTTTTAAACACCTCTTGAATCGGTATTTGCGCTAAGTGCTTCAGAACACCAGTTGCGAACAACCCTGCAAACAGGGTGCCTATGGTGTTTCTGAACTGAAGTGGCCATACCCGGTTATCTTTGAAAATTTATTTCGGTTGGCCAAGATCTCCAGAATACTTTCTTTAAACTCCAAGATTGCTATTTTTCTGGAAAGGATATTTCTTGAAAATATTATGGGAGATTTGCGAAAATAGGTTTTGGGAGATTTGCCAAAACTAAAAGATTCCCTTTGCCTATATTTTCGGATATGATAAAATTTCAAAAGCTGAAGATTTCTGGTTGCCTTTTGAATCTTCTTCACGGCTATGGGAAGATAAGGGTTATCCCTTAAGATAACAAATCCCTTATACTTTGGGAAAAGTTTATCACTAGCCGTTGGGGAGTATCTTTGCTTGAAAATCGTTTTCCATACTTAGCTGATTCTTTGGTCTTGACCGTTGGATTTTTGTGTATAAAATCTCAGTTTTTTCACTCCCATTGAGAGAGAAAAAATAGCAAGAGAGAAAAACGAGAAACGCACAACATACGCAAAAAGGAAAATTTCAAAAGTGGTTTTTCTAGTGAGAAGAATTTTTCGAGCTACACTTAAGAAAAGAAAGACCAACACAAGTTGTGTTTAAACTGAGCTTTCAATATATTGGCATAATAGGATTTTCATTGTACCTTACATCTGCTTAGTAAGAAGCACCCCCAGTAAGGTGTTTGTTGACTTTGATCCTAGATCAGTCGAAAGTGAGTGAGTGTGTCCTAGTCGTGTGGACTTTGGACGTATCCAATCTGGTGAGATTTGGATGTGGTGTAACCTGTCTTAGAGAAGGAGGTTACGTGGTTGCAAGTTGTAACAAGGTGTGTTACATTTGTAACGAGTTAAGCCCGGTTTAGTGAAGTGGTTAAATCCTACATGAGGTAGGTCGTGGTTTTTCACACCTCAGTTGGGCTAGAGGTGTTGTCCACGTAAAAATTGTGTGTACTTTATTTTCCGCATTTATCTTGGTGATTTTTGCATTTGCAATATTTGAGAACACCCTCTGCAAACAAGTCACAAGGGTGTTTGTTATTCACAACGCGAAAATCAGACACCATAATTCACCCCCCCTCTTGTGGTAGAATACTCACGAACTTAACACCATTTTTCTATTCTACTTTTTCATCATGTAAGCTCTTTTTTTCCCTCTCTTTTCTTCCTGCTCTTTTGTTTTACACATTTTATTGTACTCAACACTTGTTCTGTTTTTTCCTTTCTCATTTTTAAAAATTTTCACTTTATGATTTTTTGCGTTTTTTATATATAACACACATAAACACACAACTCACATATATTCACAATTATACACAAGTATAAATGAAAACATGACCTTGACTACTCAAGTTGAGGAGGTTTTGTGGAGCAAGAGACACTCCATGTCCTCTTCACTATTCATTTCCAAGAAGCGATTCAATCTATATCCGCTGACCTTAAATGTGCGGTCTTTAGTGGGATACTTTATCTCGATGACTCCGTAGGGAAACGCCTTCACCACAACAAAGTGATCGGTCCACCTAGAGCTAAGCTTTCTGGGAAATAGGTGAATTCTAGAGTCATATAGAAGAATTTTTATCCTGGAGAGAACTCCTTTTTATTGATGCGTTTATCATGGAAAATTTTGGCTGTCTCCTTACTCAACATAGTGTTCTCATATGCCTCCCTTATCTCCTCTAGTTCTTTCAAACTCAACCTCCTCTCTTCACTGGCGATGTTCATATTACAATTGAGGATCCTACTAACTTACCAAGCTCGACACTCAAGCTCAACGGGTAAATGGCAAGGGCGACCATAGACCACCCTATAAGGCGACATGCCTAGGAGAGTCTTAAAATCCATCTAGTAGGCCTATAAAGCATCAATCAATTTATCTACCAAATGTTTCCTATTTTTGGTCACAGTCTTCTCTATGATTTACTTGATTTGTTGATTAGACACTTCCTCTTAATCGTCTATTTGAGGGTGGTATGGGGTATCAAGTTGATGGATGATAAAGTACTTTCTTAACAAGGCATCAAAGGACCTATTGTAAAATGAATCCCTTGGTCACTTATGACAACACAAGGCATCCTATAATGGGCAAAGATGTTCTCTCGTAAGAATCTAATGACCACTCTAGTTTCATTTGTCCTTATGGGGTTGCCTCAACCCACTTGGATAGATAATCAACACACACAAGAATACACTCGTTTCCAAACAAATTGAAAAATGACCACGTAAAATCAATCCCTTACACATCAAATATATCAAACATAATAATGGCAGTAAGGGGCATCATGTTCTTGATACTAAGTTTGCCTAATTATTAATAATGCATGCAATGTTTACAATATTCATGGGCATCCTTAAACAAGGTTGACCAATAGAAACTGCATTGGAGAATTTTCATGGTGGTTTTCCTTCCACTAAAGTGTCCCCCACATGCGTGGTCATGACAAAAGGATAGGACACTAAGAAATTGGTCATTGGGCACACATATCCTAATGATTTGGTCTTTGGAAATACTAAACAAATAGGGATCATTCCATATGAAAAATCCTAACCAATGCAAGGAAGCATGTCCTATCATTTTTAGTCCATTCCCTAGGCATTTCTCCTATAGCCAAGTGATTTCCAATATCAGCATATCATGGCTCCAATTGAGCCCAAAAATGTCGTGCACCCGGAAAACACTACAAAATAGTGGTCTCAAATGCATCATCAATCAAAATCCTAGAAAGATGGACCGCTACCAAGTTTTGAAGCCCTTTTTATCTTTAATTTCACAATCAAACTCTTGAAGTAGCATGATCCATCGAATGAGTCTAGGTTTTCCATCATTTTTATCAGGTGTTTCAAAGCAGTATGATTAGCAAAAAATAACTAAATGAGACCCTATAAGATAGGGTCTAAACCTTTCAAATCCAAAGACAACTATTAGAAAATCCTTCTCGATCACGGTGTAGTTTACTTGCGCTTCATTCAAAGTATGACTCACATAGTAAATTACATGAGATTTCTTATCAATTCTTTGACCCAAAACTAGCCCTACCACATAATCGAATGCATCACACTTAAATTCAAATTATTCTCCCCAAATGAAAGGATGCAAGATAGGGGCAGAGGCAAATGCCTCCTTAAGCTTTATAAATGCCACTTCACACTCCTCGGAGAAGTAGAATGGCACATCCTTGGCTAGGAGCGAGGACAAGGGCTTAGCAATCTTGTTAAAGTCCTTAATAAATCTCCGATAGAAACTAGCATGTCCAAGAAAAGAGCATATGTCTTTCATACAAGTGGGGAGTGGAAGGTTTGCAATTAAATCCACCTTGGTCTTATCTACCTCTATCCCCTTATTTAAAATGATGTGACCCCAAGCAGTCCACATTTTAACCTTACAGGGACATTTTCCCAATTAAGAGTCACATGCTTGTCTTAACATCTTCTTAAGATTTTTCCAAATTAGTCAAGCAATCATCATAAAAGTATCTATAAATGGAGAATTCGTCCATGAAAATTTCAAGAAATTACTCAACTAAATAAGAAAATATGGATATCATGCACCTTTAAAAGGTGGCCTGAGCATTGCATAGACCAAATGACATCTTCCTAAAGGCATGAGTGCTAAATAGGCATGTAAATGTGGTCTTTTCTTAGTCTTCAAGGACAATAAGGACTTGGGTATAGTCGGCATAACCGTTGAGGAAGCAATAAAAAGCTGGCTCGGCTAAGCTTTCTAGCATTTGGCCTAGGAAGGGTAGAGGGAAGTGATCCTTTATAATGGTGGAATTCAATTTTTGATAGTCAATGCATGCCCTCCATCAGGGCTGGATTCTTATGGGAATAAGCTCATCCTTATTGTTCTTAATTACTGTGATGCCGATCTTTTTAGGAACAACTGGAACAAGACTTACCCTTTGACTATCTGATGATATGAGGTAAGCAATGTAATGATCCAACCACTTAAGAATTTCATTCCTCACCACCAACACTCATATGCTTGGACAAAGCATTGCCTTTAATGCAAGTGGTAGGGATGGGGAAGAAATAAAAAGCACTAGAAAGGAGGGGAAGATGGAGGGTTGGGTCAGTCGTGGGAGATGTGCCAACCTCACCAAGTCTCTAAATAAGCTCTAAAGTCCTGCAAGTATTGATTTTAGGAGGCAATCATCCCACATACGTCATCATGCCTCTCCTGAACAAAGTCATAGAGGGCGGCATTCTCAGTTTGCACATAAGCTTGCAGGGATGCTTGCTTTTCTTGGATGGACCTAAGGGTAGCATGCATATCATCAAGATCATAGGAGAAGGACGGTTGGTAAGAACTAGAGGCTCCATGCTGAGGGGGGTGCAGGTTGTACCACCTCTTCATCACCAGCTTCCATCTTATACAATTTCATTTGCTCAAAAGCTTCCATTTTCATCTACTCCGACCTGGAATTATATCATCGGGATTAGGGTCAATGCTAACCGACCTCTCTTACATTTGGCATCTAAATTAACATAATATAAGAGATCAAAATGATTCTTCATTAATTAGCAAGATCAATAATTGCCCAAAACTTGACAATGTCATGTAATTACCTAGATTTCACTATTCATTTGTTTAACCCTCATAGAGGCCATCATTGAATGGGCGATATCAGTGGATGGATTAGTATTCCTACCACTAGTTGTATCTTCACCCTCGAACCCTGCTTTCGGCTAGTTGCCCCAGACTCAAGTTGTTCCCTATCTAGGATCATGGAGTTTTTTTTGAAATTTTTTTTTCTAAAAGGTTTTCTTAAATTATGGTGGTGATTTCATTTCTTACTTTAAACCCCAACATTCATAAAACAAACCCAAAAGAATGATCGCTTATGTGACGATGGTATTGAGGGCCTCAGGCTGTGACGACCTCAATCGGGACTCTACTAGGAATGTTTAAGAGGGTGAGACTAAAAAGGTTATAATTGAATAGTGATCTCTAAAAATTCAAACAATATTTTTAAGGCATATTCCACTATACTAGAGGTTCGATCAATGTCATAAAAGGCTTAGTGCCTAACATAGTTTGCATAAGATTTTTGAACATTTACCTTCAGCCCACCTTCAGCCACTAGAAAGCCCTTGGATACATTGTTTGCCCCATTCAGTTGGACATTGCCTTTACAAGTAATCCCACTTGTCACACTTTGGCTTAGTTGGAAGAACCGAGTATTGTATAAACCCATCCTATACTAAGGAGGGAGATAAAATCTCAGCTTATAAGCCCCTATCAATCAAAACCCTAAGGTTAACGCAACACTCCTCAAACCCTAAAACCATACTTAAGAAACCTCATATGTGTGCTTGATGTATGAATACTTGTGACCCATATTTGCTCAATAATTATGTGATCCATGGACATATTTTTAATATCTCAAATTTGTCATCCATGCATTCATATAGAACACCCTGCATGTAGGTTCGACATCTTACATATATAGGTTTGTGTTAGAAGAAGAGAATAAAATATAGTAAAAAAAAATCATGCATTCATAGGAGGTCATCTACTTTGCTTTGCACATGGGATTCCATGAAAAAAATAATAAAGAAATATAAAAAAACAAATAAGAAAAGGCAAGAAGAAGGGACTGAAAAAAATACAGGAAACCACCCCAGGAGGTATATCTTTGGGTGCTACCAGCACCTAACAGCCACCCTCGTTGAAATCGCCTGATAGAATGATGGCCCCGCAGGGGAGGATATAAAGGAAGGAAGAGGTTTGAGCTTCTCGAGGTTTAACATGCTTTATGTTCCATTTGTGGCCAGCCTTTTCAAGGGAGGGGGATGCATCACGGGGGCTTTCTCACAGTGTTGTTCAATGTTTAAATGTAATAGTAAGAAATGATGCTTAATTTGCCATTTTTTGTGCAGCTTTTTCTAAGGGTTATCACCTTGTTGGTTGCGCGGATGGAAGGAAAGGTTAGTGCGCATAGTGGGATTGGTGAGGATGGTGGACGTAAGCCAATGTCCACATGGGGTAAGGAATCTAATCTGGGAATGATTAGAACAATATTCCTTAAAACACTTAAGGAAATCAACACCTAAGAGGATGTTGCAAGTAGCGTCTTTGGGAGCTTGAATGACTACTGTGGGTAGAGGCATAATTTTATGCATCCCTGTAGTAGTGTGACGAATGGCGATGAATTGGCCAAAAACTGCTTTGGTTAGTTTGGTAATTTAACCGGAGGCAACAACCACTTGAAGGGGTTTGCGAAGGTCTTTCCAATACCGTTCTGGGTAGGAATGGGCTGAGACCATTATGACATCGGAACTGGTGTCAGTCATGGTATGAAACCATTCAGGCTTGTGATACCTGTAAAGAAGCTCTACTTTGATATAAGGAACCCTAATAATTGGTTCGAACGACTTGAATGAGTGTACCATTGAGTTTAATAATTAACACCTTTTCAGTTAGTGTATAGGTGGTTTCTACTAGGAATCTCATTCCTAATTAGAGGTCTACCTTTGTATCCAAAGGTTCAAGCTCAATGTGAATAATTCTTTCAATGGAACTGAAAAGAATAGGAACATAAGAGATTTTATGTTCTTGGATTTGTGGATGCAGGTCTCGTCCAACATAATTTTGTTGTAGAGAGGGGTTGATCCAAATTAAACCATCATGCCATTTAGCGATGTAGATTTTTGTTACTAGCTGGTAGATGGCTAGTTTGGAGAATGACGATCTTTCTACAGTGTGCGTAGGGTGAGATATGAGGATAGTCCCATCGACAGAATATCTTCAAGGGAAGCTAAGCCGTCTATCAATGAGGGCTTTTGCTGAATATCGATTTCCCATTCTGGGTGTAATCTGGGAAGGAAGGAATGTGATACTTGTTGTACCTCGCAAACATCAGAAAAGATGTCATCAATCTCGATATCTTCTTTATCAAGAAATCAATCAATCATGTGGGTGTTACTTAGCATGTAACTAACCATTGTATAGATGGTAAAAGGTGAATGATGCAAACTGTCTAATAGATCAGTTCTTTGGAAATTATAACGATTTAAGGCACGGTTTGTGTCTAAATCTCGGATAGGAATACCATAGCCATATATGTGGTAATTCCTAAGTTCTGGTACATTAGGTTTCCTTTGAGGATACCAATTAAGGCTTCTGCTCGATTAGCTATGCGGTTATGCATGAGGGTAAGGATGATAGGGGTATCTAGTCCTTTTTGGAAACTAGCTTTGATATGAATGCGAACTGCACCGAAATGAATATAACCGATTTTATGTCGGTCTTTTTCGGGTATACTCCTTAATTTCCGTTTTACCTGTTCTAAGGTAATAAGGGGTAACTCAACCTGACCGGTTGCAGTATCTCCAGGGATAGGTTGTTCCTGTACGTTAGTACCAAAATATTGAATATTCTTTCTTTTGAATATTTCTAAGAAAGTTTTTCGAAATCCTTCGTGAGAATCAATCTTCATATTCTTCTGAATGATTTTTTGATACTTCTTTTGATCAAAAAGTATTTCTTTTGAGTACGTACCTGAAGCTTCGGCTTCCTCATTTTGTTCATGAGCTTCCGTCGGATTCGTCTTCGTCCGAGCTGCTTAAATAAGTAAAGACGAGGATTTTGTCTTCTGAGTCAATCTCAGAGTATGATACTTCCTCGTATCCTGCAATTTGCTCAAATAATTCCTTAGAATATATTCTAGCATAATTCATTTGTTTAGGGAATTCATTAGCGAAATGTCCTTTTTCATTACAGTTCCAGCATTTGCAATCTTGTTTTTGTATCTGCTTTGATGCAGGCTTCGTAGTTTCCTTTTTGTTGGATTTGTTCTTTTTCTTAAAGAATTTTTTCTTTTTCTTGAATGGCTTTGAAGATTTCTTAATCGTTTTACCCTTTTTTGTCTTAGCCTTGAACTTTTTCTTTTTCTTTGACTTATCTGGGTAGCAACCAAATTTACTGGGAAAATACATTTGGTCTTTGCATTTCAACTTCTTTTGGTCCTTCTGAAGTCTTCGTCCTTTGAATTCCTTTTTCACATTCATATGCCAAAGTAATTCTGGCGAATTTGATACGTGCTCCTAACCTATCTGTTCTTTTAGGTCTGTCTGACACTTTCCATCTACTGAAGAGTAGACCCCTCCATGGATATGGCAGCTTGGTGAAGAACATGTCATTATGGAAATTTAACGAGTGCTGGGTTGCTGAAGCAAGTTCAGCCTTGTAATAATATTTTTCAAATTCACAAATATAAGCATCAAAATAGTTGATATCACATATTTGTAAATTGTAAAGCATCGTTAGATACTTTTGTTTTTTAATGCGCTTTTCATTTAAGTGATGTTCAGCATAGTCTTCTCCGGGAAACTCTCGTCGAATTTCATTCTCAATCGTATTGATGATGGTCTTCGCATCGTTTATTGTTGTACCGCCTAAGTACTGGCCTTTGGTTTCTTTAGGCAGTGCCGTAAACCAATCTGCAAATTTTCCATTTAGTGTTAATGGAATGAATGTCTTTAAAGAATCCCCTTCAGATCTTGTTACTTCTTGATAAATGAGTAGTCCCTTCACCCATTCTTTAATGACTTCATCGGTGTTCGACAAGCGGTCGATATTCAATACCGCTCCTACATTTGTTAGTGGATATGCATGTCTGGGATGGGGGAATAAATGTCTTCCACCTATTCTTCTAGTTCTGGTAGGTTCATGTCTGTACCTATATCGTTGTGACTCACTACTTGCCATGTGGCTATCATAGTTCGTCTGAGTCTCTAGATGGGCTGCGGGTGTACCACTTCCTGATGCTACTGAATCCTGAACTATTAACGGTTGTTGGGATTCTCCTGATGTCTCCATATTACATTGTAATTGGAGTTAATTGATCCTTTCTAGAATCTCTTCTTCCTCCTCAAAATTGGCTTGGTCATACTCCTTTTCTAATTCTTCTAAAGAATAGAAGGTTCTAACCATGTTGCTAATAGAAGGATACCCTAGTTTGGTAGGGTCACAAGACGGGTTGAAGTGTACTCTTCTACGTACAATTCTTTGCTCGTCTTTGGGTTTCGTCCTTTCCAAGACTAACTTCTGGATTTCCCCTAATCCTTCATAG
The DNA here is from genome assembly GCA_017589665.1 of Selenicereus undatus. Taxonomy (NCBI): domain Eukaryota; kingdom Viridiplantae; phylum Streptophyta; class Magnoliopsida; order Caryophyllales; family Cactaceae; genus Selenicereus; species Selenicereus undatus. Next base: position 18,392,207 of record JACYFF010002017.1, read on the forward strand.
ATGTTATCTAACTTTGCATAAATAGTTTGTCCAACTAAGGGCGTTTTCTATAACTCTTTGTGTGGAACTTCAGTACTTGTGTTGGCTTTATCCATCACTAAGCCCGGATAAAGAATCTCTAGCAGGGTCTACTAGTTCAGGTTTAACATGCCATACTTCATTGGCGAGTTCCGCTTGTCCCAAAATATAATTCCAAGCGTCTTGATACGTCTCGTTGGCTCTAAGACATGGGATATGGCTCTGATACCATTTGCAAAAATTTATATTTCACTCTTCCATGCAATTAGTGTGTTTAATGAATTAGTCTTATTTAGCAATTGATCTTAAAAATAATTGAAATGTAGAAGTGAAGAATAAATTTGGGTCGCTAGCTCATTATGAACATATTTACATATTATGAGCAAGAATGTAAGCATGAAGCAAATGATCATAGAGGAACAAACAAGAACATCCTGAAGAAGATAAGAGTTAAAGAAAGTGATAGATTATATTATTGTCTTAAGTTTATGGCCCTCAGGACGTACGTCAATCTGAGTAAAGTAACAAAGCAATGTTTCTTAGTCTCTTTTCCTACCAAGTGAGTTAGGGTAGAATCTAACTAGTCCTTTTCAAAATAAGAATCTTTTTGCAAAAATTTTGGGTGATGAATTTGCTAGAGTTTCTTTACAACCAAGTTTTGCAAAAGGTTTTGTATATGGGAAGAGTGAGGAAGGGTTTACTCTAAGTGAATGTGTGTATGAGAAGAGAAAATCATATGATCTAGCTAGGCGGTGAGAGTGTTATGAAAATGAAGGGTCCATGCCTCTATTTATAGGCCTAGCAATGTGACTTTGCCAAGCAAGAAATAATTCAAAAATATTTATCAAATCATTTTTATTCTTAAATATCATAACATGTTGTAGAATTGGGTTGGCTTGCATGCAGTAAGCCAAATATCTATCCTTGATTAGCTTGATTGCAGTAACTAACAATATAATCACATATCATTTTTGGAGTGGAGTAACCTGAAACAGGACCTAACAACAATGTTTATTATGCTAATAGTCCATTCCTCTACTTTAGGGGAACTATTTCTAAGGATTGTATTGGGAGGAAATGTGGCAGTCCATTAGTTATAATCTCACTCACTCATGTTAAAAGTCTTGGGTTCAACCCCCATGCTACCAAATCTTGCAAACCTTAAGCTTTTTACCCTTTTTGCAATTATTTTTGAACCTTTTGAGTTTTAAATATGTTTAAACTTTTTAGGAATTTTGACGCACCAAGAAAACATTTTATTTATGGACTGATTATTAAGAATCAAAATATTACCCCTGATGGATTAAGTAATTATCATCACTGGGCGACAATGCATTGTAACTTACAACCTTGTAGTTAGCCTAGAATCCTGCAATACCAATTTGGTGCTTGTTGGAGCACCCACTTTGTTAGAGGTCGTTAGGGCTAAGGGCTAAGTATGCAAATGTCATATAGGATGTATGCAAATGCAATAGTGAGTATAAGAGCACTTTTAGGGACAAATCCTTATCCTAGGAACAGTAACCTCGTTTGAGGAAAAGAATTTTGATAAGAAAAGGAGATTTTGAAAGGTTTCGGGTGCAGCCCGAAGAGGCAAATATTTTGACGCTTGACAGTCTCCATTAGTTTTAAAATTTGAGTTTGATGGTGTCTATGGGTTTAAAATTTGGAGGCTTAACAATCTCGCACTGATAAAAATTTGTAGCTTGACAACTTCCATCGATTTAAACAATTTGAGGCTTGACAGTCACCGCTGGTTTAAAAAAATTGAATGTTGATGGTCTCCATTGTTAAAATTTTTAAGGTTAAGGATCTCCATTGATTTAAAAATTTAAGACTTGATGGTTTCTACCAGTTTACAAAATTTTAGGCTTGACAATCTCTATCGGTTTAGGAAAAAAAAAAATCCTTGATAGTCTCAACTATTCTTAGAAAATTTGATGCTTCCTAATCTCCACTGGTTTTAATATTTAGGGCTGGGTGATCTCACAAGTTTAAAAACTTGAGGTTTGACAATTTCCTCAAGTTTAAAAGTTTTAGGCCTGATGGTCTTTACTAGTTTAAGACTTTAAGGATTGTTTTTTTCTTAAAAAGAAAACTTCGATAAAGAAGATTACAAGTGGTTGTGGGGCCGAATTTAATGCACGTGATAGATGTCACTCATGCTCGAGCAAACAAATCATCCCTTTTTTGGAAATCAGGACCTAGTGGCATAACTGGGGCATCTGTTAGGTCAAATGATGAGATAACAACATGATTCAGTATGCTGCCAAACATCAGTAGCATGATTTGGCACCTTAAAAGATGTTGCTTTTTCTTCCATCTTAATTTTGCACCTAGATTTCGTTCTCTCCTCTCTAAAAACACCATCATTGGTGGCTCCAAGCTTTACAAGTCTTCAATTTTACTCAAATTTGAAAGTTAGTTGTCATGTTATTATTGTTTATTTTCACATTATTTGCTTAATTGTTGGTAATTTGATTTGAAAATTTGAATTTCATGTCCATTTTAGTGGACTTGAGGTTTTGCTTGGTTTGGTGTTTTTGACTTGAAATCATCCCTTTTTTGAATGCTATAAGGGATTTGAACTCCATGCTTCTGGCATGTAAACTGAATTTTGATATTTTGTAAGTATATTATGGCTAGCGCATAATCTCCCCCTTCCCATCATCGAGGTAACAACTGGGTACTTGAGGATGATTATAGGGTTAGTTCTTGGACCCCTATAGTTTGATTGACACTTCTATCCTCATGTGCTCGGAAGACATGCACCAACACGTCTCCACCATTGCTTAGCAGGGTGTGGTAAGTTCTATCTTTTGGTGGGCTAATGCTTGCTATTTTTTGACAATCCTTAAATTTTCTTTGAAGTTGATCTGACAATATTGCTGTATGAATTTATTTTTTTAGAACTAGGAATTTGTGAAGGGCTAAGAGAATTTGTAGGACATTAAGTGCATCCATAGAAGGGTTCCAGGAGCTGTCAAGATTAGTGATGCACATCGACTCCAACCCTTGATTAGTATTTATGGGGCCTAGAAAGTAACTGATTGTTTGTCACCTCAAGGGTTTGATAGAGAACATTTTGGGTACTACCAAGACCTTTCACTTTCCCCTTAGGGAGATTATGATCACCCTTATAGATTTTTGAAAGTTGACCGGGGTTCCCTTTAAGTTGAACCCACAAAGTATTGTGTACACTTCAAGTTAGAAAGGCATTGGCTTGTAGAGTTGTTCGGGTCCTCAGTTTAGAGATGGCCTCTTTGGTCCAACTCCACCTAGTACTCTATAATCAAGGAGGTCATGGAGAGATCTTTGGATGGCTTCTCTTATGAGCAAATCTTTCTCCTTTTTATGGGGTATTTATTAGCTAGGTCCCTTCGTCAACAAGGGAAACCGATGCCATCTTCATTGGATGGCCAACATAGTGGACATTGTCGTGGTGGGTAGCTTTGATTGGGGCATCACAACTTTTGCCACCCTCTTTAAGTATATGAAGGCAGCTGGTTAGTGGGATGGGAAGAATTGCTCCGCGGTCACCTTAAGGAGATTTTAGAAGGTGCTTGAGCCAAGCTTTTCTTGCTTGTTTTGTTTATGCATTGAAGTGTTTCATCCCACCATCCTGATGTTTTCTATTTTCTTTTGCAACCTTGGCTTCAGGAGCATTTCCTCAAGATTACTCCTAGTACTAATGGTGTTAGGCGATTGTCTTCCATTATACGGTGGGCTCGAGCAACTGCATGAGTGAAGCACTTGTGCTAAAGGACATTAATAGTTTAGGGTATACTTAAATTGTCAAACCATTAAGGATGTAAGCATACTTCCCTTCGCTAGTTGCTTAGATGTCTTTACTTTTGATTCTTTGAAGTATTGACTTTCTGCTTTGTTTCAGGTGGTTTGGGAACCTTAGGTGGATGCTGTAAGAGTCCCTACATTCTATTATGCTGGAAGCCAGAGGTTGTCCCATTATGCAGCGAGCGAACGATTTTCCCATTGTGCAAGGAGCAACAGTATCAAAATGTCCCATTGTTCTGGGAGCCTGCGGTGAACCTTAGTGGTGTGGATGCTTAAAGATTGATTACTGAGATACCACATATTCATGTTTGACCTTTTTGCAGCTTGGGCATGGAAGGCATCTCCTTCTTATGAGACATTGCTGAATGCTAAAATATCCTAATGTTGAGGCGTCCTTATATGTTAAGATAAAAAGGATAAGGTTTCCTATGTGGTTAGATCCTCTTAGGCTTTGTTACTTGATAACTTGAAGTTGGGTTGATATCCTTTCTATAAGCATGCTTGCACAAAGCCTTCTTTGAGGATGGATCCCTCACTTTGACTAAGTCTGATTGAGGTGAGGGTCAAGGTATAAATGTCTTCTATAATAGCTGGTGACATCGTCCTGAGAAATTTTGATGTAGATTCATGGCCAAGTAGGATTATGTGCACTTTCTTATAGGGTCATTGTGAATGCTGATTGCTCTTTTCTTCAATATAGGGTCCCCAATTGATCAAGGAAGAGGGAGGTTTAGTAAATAGGTTAAAGACCGATGTGCAATTGCTAGCGTAGGTTAGACTATGCATGTTTGCTGACTATGCAGACTTATTTATGCTAACTGTGCTGACTGTGTAGACACATGATGACCTAACCTTGTATGCAAGTAGGTAAAGGTCTTATGGTTAGTTGGGGTCCATTGGATATGGCCTAATTAAGGTATAGGTGATTGATGGGCTAGGCCTAATAACAATCTATAACTTAAGATGAGGGGTAAAAAGTTAAGTGACTACTAGGTTAGCATAGGTTATGGGGTATGAATTACCCAGTATTAGAAATCTTTTTTAATGGAGGAGTGCCTTTTGATTATGTATTAAAGTGCTTATATTATGATGAATCTCCCTAATTTTTGGTTTGTGAAATAGAAGCCCTAGATGTCTAGGGATAGTGAAAGCCAAAGATGCGTATGTTAATTTTAATTAGAGTAGCCCCCAGTCTGGTAGAGCAAATGTGATCCTTCCTATTAGTTGGCAAACCTTAGTTATGTAGGGATGTGGCAGACAAACTTGCCTTTGTTAGTGCTACCTAGAGTAGCATCCATCTTGGTATAGAGAATACGATTACGTTCTTGGTGGGAAATGATTACCGTGATGGAAACCCTAATTGGCTAGCAAAACGTATGGGGGCCCCCTGTCTTGCATGATGGGTAAGTGTACACTTAAAAAGGCTAGGAATGTATAGCGAGTATCTACTCTTTAGTTGTAGTGATGGATGAGGTAATGAGTATTGACTTTTAGCATGGAGATGAAATTGGAGGCTATGATGGTTGCGAGGTAATGGTTTGTCCAATTCTGATTCGATGAATGCGGGCAATGGAATGGTTCTCTATCCTCTGAAAACCAAGGTTCTATTTTCACTCTCCTTTTGCATGGTCCACCTTTTCGGGTCTTCGGGCCAACCAATCTCCTTTTTTTTTAGAGGCTAAAGGATTCAGTTTAGATGTTTCTTCATGGAAAAGAATCTATGTGGCTAGGACTCAAAAGGGTTAACTATGTATCCTATGTGGAATTAGGCCAGTCACAGTTTAAGGATAAGAACATCTAGCTTAGGAGGGATGCCTCTAGAAGGATTTTTTAAGCTAGGCTTTAGGATCAGGGTGCTAAAGGAAGGGAGTCGGTGTGAATGCTCAAATAAACCTTATAAAATCCTCAAGTGTGCGTAGATGATGAAGTTAGTGTGAATCAACAACTTCTTTCTTTTTTTATCTTTCTTGTTTTCAAACTCTTTTCTTCTTCTTTTCAAGATCTCTCTTTTTTCTTCTTTTCTGTCCCTTTTTCACTCTTTGGGAAGGACCATTTGGTCCAAACTTTTCTTTTCTTTTTTTTTGTCCCATCGTCTTCTAACTCTCATCTAGTCTAGCTTGTATTTTTTCCATTATCTTCATGAGTTGAGCTAGTTTGTTACCCCCTGCCATCGGGATTGGTAAAGTATTGGACTATGACTTGAATTTTGACTTTGACCCGATTGTTAGAGTTCCCTTGGACTCTTCTCAAGATAGAAGTCTCTAGGTTTGTAGACTTTGCTCGTATACCTTCTTAGTTTTCCCTATCCTAATCAATAAGGTGATAGTTGAAAGAGGTGGAGTATTATGAGTGGTCAACCATGCTGCCTTATAATTTAAAGAGAGAGACAATGGCTTGATGGGCTTGAAGGTTTAGAGCGAAATGGGGTTACGACATGGGGTTTTATGATAAAATCGGGCCTCATCCTTGATTAGGTCGTAAGTTGGGCTTAGAGAGTTGACATATGAGCCTTAGTTGGACTGAAGTCTTTCTTAGTTAATCGTAGGCTTATATTGACCTAAGTATGACTGGGACTTGGTCTACCTAGAATGGGCTAATTTTGGAATATGGGTGGATCTAGGTGGACTCATGCATGGATCTTAGACATAGGGAGTGGATGCATGATGCATGTACCATAGAGGAATGCATGGATCAACTATAAGATGCATGATTGGGTGTGATCTAGAATGAACTAGGACACTAAAGGCCTAATGGGCTACATTATGGACTTTAGGCCTAGATGGACTCATGGATTATGCATGATAAGACTAAATGATGCATGACTGTTGAACTAAAATCTAACATTTAGAGCTCAGAATATGGACTTCAAGCCATGAATGCAGACCTATGAAAAACTTAAGGGCATAGACTAGACCTTTTTTATAAGCCTGATGTACATGGTGAATCCTAGTTAAGATCTAATGCACTCAAAATGGACCCAATCTTGCCTATTTTCTTCAACATAGACTGACATGTTAATGACATGTCCTTTTTTTTAATTTATAAGAATCTTGCTGGGTTTCTCCCCCTTTCTTGGACTAAAATTGGGATGACCTAAACTAGAACAAGAAGCAATTCAAATTTGGGGTTAACAGTCCTTTTAGGATTCAATTGGCCCAAAAGTGGCTTTGGTCCCTAATCTAGTTACTTGGCTCGACCGTCCCTTATTTGAGCTTCTAGACACAATGATGACTTTATGAACCCCAAAGCATCAATCCATTGGTCTTTAGGAAAAGGTTATTTCAAATTATCAATTAGAGTTCTAACCATTAACAGAATCATGCGTGCGCATGGGTTCCATCCTGAGCAAGAGTTTTATGTTATAAGGGGTAGGTATGGTTTAGAATAGTCCTTCTCGTGACCCTAATGCTTCATCATCCATGAGGTGTATGGCAAGCCTAGATCCTTCAATTGCTTCCCGTCTCACATGGACCAGGAAACTTTATCACTAGTGGGTGAAGTAATTGCCCGCTTAGCTGAAAGTCGAGTAGACCCATTGTGAAACCAATTATTTTCCCATGGGAAATAGTAGGGTTTGGCCTAGAGGCGTTGTTGATCCCCAATAGACAACACCTATATGGCAAGAATGCCTAATGCAAGTGTAACTAAAATAATTTCCCATGTTGAAATTTAAAACTCGCCTCTTTTAAAAATACATACCTAGTGTTGTCGCCCCTGTAAGGATTCATCTCCCCAAGGGCATGATTTTGAATGATTGGTTTGACTTCCCCTTTGCGAGGGTTTTTATATTTTATTTTTTTATTTTAAAATTTAAAATTGGCAATTTTATAGAAAAGGATCAAGAAACTCTATCCTAACCTTGATCCAAGAACCCAGCTGGGTTCCCAGGCCAGAGTAGGGCCTAATTCTTGGTTCAGACAGGTACACTATCTTCGATTAGAATGGTTCTCTCGAAAATAAAAAAGAATGAAAAATAAAAAGAATAAAAAGACAAAACAACAATTATACATCATGTAGAATAGGGGTGAGCAAAAAACCAAAACCGAAAAACCGAACTGTAAAACTGAAAAATCAGTTAATTGGTTTGATTTTTCTGAAAAAATCGGTTTGATTAACCTTATCGGAAAAATTTTACGGTTTCGGTTTCAGTTTCGTTCTCGGTTCGGTCATTTGAGATTCGGTTAACCGCATGGTTGACCGACGGTTAACTGAAATCAAAACTTACACTTATTTAAAAAAAAAACTAAATTTTATATTGGTTAAGTGTAGATTTTATAATTGTTGAAGATAAAACTGAACACACAATAATGTGTAAATTAATACTTGGCGTCTTAAATAGTTAAATTACTTAAAAAAAGAAGTGAAAATAAAAAATTAACAATTTAAATTAGCGGCTAACTGGTAACTGAACTAAAAATTTGGTTAATCGAATGAAAAATCTGGTTAATTGAGTTTTTCAATCTGATTACAATTCACATTTTTGCTAAACCGAAAAATTCAGTCAACTGATTTTCAGTTAACTGAAAGTTTCAGCTCGGTTTTCTTTCCCCAATTTTTGTAAACTGATTTTCTGATTAACCGATTTCTGGTTAGCCGAAGTTTTGGTTAACCAGTTTTGATCACCCTTAGGTAGAGTCGCTAGTGAATGTTGGTGAAATTTAGAGTGATAAACTGAAAGAAAAAGCCACAAGCGTACGATTGACGTCGTAGTACTTGAGGGTCGAATCCTCAGGGACAATGGAAAAGATTTAGGTCACAAAAAGGGTGAATTACTAATTAACTACACTAAATCAAATGACAATATTCAAAGAGTACTAATACCCCAAATCAACTAAGCTTATCTAAACTACTGAATCGATTAGTTCTACTAAATCAACTTAAACTTCAAAATCAGAATACTACTTAGAACTAAATCAAAATCAGAAACAAAGCTGCATAATCGAACTGAACTTTGAAGCAAACAGAGTAGCAAAAATATGATAATCAACCACCTATGAATCCAACAATCAAATTCCTAGAAGAACAACCTCCATAATCAAGCCAAACTAACTACGCTTACAAACCAACAGGGGGGGAACGAAAGCAGCACACAACCACCATTATCAACAACGAGCAACGATCACCCCTTCAACCAAAACTATCAGAAAGTAGACAAATTAACTAAAAGAATTGCACTATCATCACTTTCGAACTAACAAACAGAGGAAGGGGACGAACAGGCAGATTCAGGGGAGGGGGAGTTTCGGATATTTCAGCAACTTTTAACTAAAGAATTGCAAAAGATTAAGCGAAAAAATCAAACCCAATTTGTCCACGAACATGAAGAACTGGCAACGCAGTAGATCGAAACAAAACATGAACTTGAAGACCACCATGAGCAGGGGGAGGGAAATTCGAGTTTACTCAACATTACCCAGAAGTCGTCGTAATTCATGAATGAAAATTCGAAATCAAAACTCAATTACATGGAATTAAATGCTGAAAAAGAACCTAAGATCGAAAACATAATCGAACCCTAAATTTTGAATACAAAAACAAAAACAAAATTAAACTAAACTAACTCTAAAACTGAGTTTAAATCCTAACCTAACCCTAAAATTACCTACTTAATCCCCTTGAATGGCGTCTGCAAGCGTCGATTTATACCTGAACCACCACGATTCTCAATCGTTAGGTTGGGGGTAGTCGTGGACGGTGGAGATGAGGGACAACGAAGGTGGTGTCGTGGCAATGGTAGGGTGAATCGCGGTTGTTCGAAGAGAGAGAAAGAGGAGATAAGATGGAGGATGGGGATGAAAGTCGAAAAAGATGGTGAGGCAGGACATGGGGGTTTCTGTGGGTTGGTTTCGGGGTTCTGGGGTGGTCTCGGGTTCCAGGGGTCGAGTGAGGAGGAGAGAGAAGAAGAAGAAGGGGAGGGGTATTAAGGGTCACGCGTGAGGCACGTGAGGGCGGGGGAAGGAACTGGACTGGTTTTCTTAATTAAATTCCTTGGGCCGGTTGTTTTTTCCAATTCTTCGGCCGGCTAATGTCAGTTTAGCCCTGTTCTTCAATTTTCGACATTTTTCACCATTTTTCTCGCATATTCCTGCATTTTTCTAAAATTATTCAAAACCTACAAAACAAAATAAAATCAGTTAAAAACCTTAAAAATACAATTAACGCGAGCATAAAATAGGTGTAAAAGTACCTTTAAAATAGCTCATTTGTGGTTCGAACAAATACTCCCACACCAAGATGTTGTTCGTCCTCGAGTAAAACAAACTAACTAACTAAAAGAAAATGAAAAATAAGAGAAGAAAATCCTAACTCACTGTTGTAGGAATCACGATTGCATTTAGTGTATGCAACATGCGCTTTAAACCCCTTGGACTCCCAAGTGGACGAGTGAGGACTCGTAAGGGTTTCCAAGTGAAAATATCCACAAAATTATTTCAAAAAGAAAATCTTTTTAGGTTTTTCTCAAAACTGATATGTACAAAATTTAGAAAACATATGCACACATTCTAATAAGCTAAATCACCCATGTACTCAATTATTGACCTGTGTATGCATAAAATATACTTGAAAGCCCTCTACCTCGTAAATGACATCAAAGCGCTAATGTTTCACCCATTGATCATCAAGATTTCGAATCCATCCCGGTGCTCGTGTGCAAGTGTATCATCATCCACAGGACTCAGATTTACCAGAATTAGACTCAATCCCACTTGGTTGACACAACTACATTATTATCATACTGACTTTGGAAGCAAGCTTTCCCAGTAGCAATATTGCCTCAAAGGGTAACACGCAGTAGCACGTGCCTCAAAGGGTAACGCCCAGTAGCGCATGCCTCAAAGGGATACTTGTCATTCCAAATTTTATTCTATTTCTTTTTCTTTCTTTTTCTTTATTCATAATACACTTTTTCAAATTTTTTTTTCAAACTAATCGTGCCATAAGCTAGTGGGATAATCATTCATGGAAACCTAAGACCTAAAGATAATGATGAAGGAATAAATAAGGACTGGATTACACAACCTATAACAAACAACTGGAGTTAGAATTAGGGCTTAGAATATCACATTGAGGTTGAAGACCTATCACACACATCCTACTTATATACAAGCTAATAATCAAAGTACAGGGGATTCAAAATAATCAGAAAAAAGTACATACGTCCCCAAAAACAACCAAAAAATCTTCAAAAAATTTTCAAAAATGGGCACCTCACCCCCACACCAAAACCTCACAATGTCCTCATTGTGGGAACTAAGGAACTAAAAAGCAAGTTCATCAGCTAAAAAACCGTAAAACCATATATATCTATACAGTTAGAAGGCCACCAAAACTCAAAAACAAAACCAAAACCAAAACAAAACACACATATTTACAAAAGTCAAGAAAAACAAAATCACAAAAGAAAGCCAAAATCGACACTAAAATCAAAACAAACACACATATTTACAAAAACAAACACAAAACCAAAATCAAGGATCTAATAAATCCCAAACCAAACCAAAAGAAACCTAAAACAGGAAAAAAAACAAAACAAAACAAAAGAAAAACAAAAGGAAAGACAAAAACAAAGTCACTAAAACATCAAAAGGGAACTTAAAGAAACTATTAAACAAAAAATGAAACCAAAGAAAAACCAAAACTTGCTAAGCTGAAGAAACAAAACAAAGCACTAAAGAAACACAGAAACTAAAGCACCCATATATTCACAATCCTGAATATTTACAACTAAGTACAAAAAAGAAAGAAATGAAATGAAAAAGAGAAGAAGATTAGAACGATCATACCAGGTTGGATACAGATTGTACCCAAGCTATGAAGCTTATGGAGCATCAGTCACTCCATATTAAGCTAAAAACTGCTACTCAAATCAAAACTCGTTAGAACACGTAACAGCTTATCAAACAAAGATGCCCAACTCTCTTTAATATAGTAACAATGAAAAGCAGTGAGTTGGATCCAGGAAGAGTACATCCACTTAGCCAGTAAAGCATAGGTAAGAGCCCGTTTCGACTTATCAAAAATTGGGCCCAATCAGGAAGAAAATGAACATACTCAAAAGGAGCCAGTGGTGAGGTCACAGGCCTAGAAACTATGTCAGCATAAACGAGCAATCTAGGCAAAATAGGGGGTGCAAATTTCACAAGTCTGTTTAGTCCAGTACACATATGAGTCTGTACTAAAGTAAAATTCTTAGTAACAATGATCTCAGACTCAACATAATCAGACTTGCAATAGTAAAAAAAGAAGTCAGTTTGGATGGAGTCAAAAGAGAATGGCTCATAATCAGCACAAAAACCATCATTACAAATTCCATGGATATCAAACTCACCAGAAAAAGATTCGTATTCTACATGCAGAATATTATCATCTAATTTAAACAGAAGGTCAGGAATGATGGGATCAAAAGAGAATGATTCAAATTCAACATGAAAACCCACATCAAAACCTTCAGTAACATCAATCCCATATGAAAAAGATTCATATTCTGTACAAAGAATATCTTCATCAAAGTTAAAAATAGTGGGTGCAGTCGCCTCACCACATAACTCCTGTGAAATATCTTTTGAATCATCTAAATCATGAAGCTCAATTCCTGGTACGTTGCTTATTTCTAACTCACTATCAAGAACGGATCCTTTACCCACTTCTAATTCACAAAAGTTGTTCAAAGTGGTGGGTAAGTCGACTAAAATATCTTCAGTGACATCTTCCGGTGAGCTAGTGTAGGGTGCAAGATCTGTGGATAAAGACTTAGGGAGGTCATTTTCTTATTTTAAGTTAGGCAAAGGCATAGATTCTTTCAAATCAGGCCTAGTAAAATAAGAAGGTTCAGAATCCTCGTAAAGACTAATGTCAGGTTTAGGAGATCCTAAACTAGAATTAATCTCAATAGAAGTCTCCCTATTTTGGGTAAAATATTGAGAATATTCAGCAATTCTAAATTTCATAGTCTCTATCATTTGATCAGTCATGTCATTAATTTTCTTTTCAAAACTTGCACAATTAGCATCAATGTAATCACTATAAGGACAAGTATAAGCATCATGATAAGGGGATTCACAATAATCACACAGCAGAGGAAGCATATGAGAGTGAAATGAATAATAGGAATTCATAAATGATCTGAAGCGTAAGAATTAACATAAAAATCATACTCTCCATGAGTCAGGTATCTAAAAGACTCGTTAGCTTGTTCAAACGCATAGGTTTCCCAAGCTAATTTTTCAAAGAAATCGCACACTTCATTTTGAGTTTTAGATAACAATTCTATTAAACCTCCAGGACAAAGTGACTCAATATAACTCCTTGACTCAACATTTAAACCCAAAGCAATGACCTCACATATTTCCCATTTTGCAAAATTATGATTCAGTTGAGCATGATAATCATTAAGCCTTAAAAAGTAATTCCAAAAAGGTTCGTGCTTATATGCGGGAAATTAAAAACTGGCATTTTGAAAATTTTAAAGTTTTTCAATTTTTAGGGGTTTTCAAAATTTTCAATTTTTTTGGGTTTTTAGATTTTTTTCAATTTTTTTGTGGTTTTCAAATTTTTCAAATGTTTTTGGATTTTTTGGGTTTTGTGAAGAAACAATAGCTAAGTAACAATTGATAAAGAAATTAACCAAACAAATCACAACAACTAATTAAGCAACTTCACAGCTAATAATGAAATAAACGGAACAAAGCACGAAAGAGAGTAGCTACGGAAACAAAAAGATGACCAAATCTCATGCTGTCGTCCCCGACAACGGCGCCAAAAATTGTTGGTGAAATTTAGAGTGATAAACTGAAAGAAAAAGCCGCAAGCGTACGACTGACGTCGTAGTACTTGAGGGTAGAATCCTCAGGGACGATGGAGAAGATTTAGGTCACAAAAAGGGTGAATTACTAATTAACTACACTAAATCAAATGACACCATTCAAAGAGTACTAATACCCCAAATCAACTAAGCTCATCTAAACTATTGAATCGATTAATTCTACTAAATCGACTTAAACTTCAAAATCAGAATACTACTCAGAACTAAATCAAAATCAGAAACAAAGCTGCATAATCGAACTGAACTTTGAAGCAAACAGAGTAGCAAAATTATGATAATCAACCACCTACGAATCCAACAATCAAATTCCTAGAAGAACAATCTCCATAATCAAGCCAAACTAATTACGCTTACAAACCAACAGGGGGGGAATGAAAGAAGCACACAACCACCATTATCAACAGCGAGCAACGACCACCCCTTCAACCAAAAATATCATAAAGTAGACAAATTAACTAAAAGAATTGCACCATCATCACTTTCGAACTAACAAACAGAGGAAGGGGACGAACAAGCAGATTCAGTGGAGGGGGGTTTCGGATATTTCAGCAACTTTTAACTAAAGAATTGCAAAAGATTAAGCGAAGAAATCAAACCCAATTTGTCCACAAACATGAAGAACTGGCAACGTAGCAGATCGAAACAGAACATGAACTTGAAGACCACCATGAGCACGAAGAGGGAAATTCGAGTTTACTCAACATTACCCAGAAATCGTTGTAATTCATGAATGAAAATTCGAAATCAAAACTTAATTACATGGAATTAAATGCTGATAACGAACCTAAGATCGAAAACCTAATCGAACCCTAAATTTTGAATACAAAAACAAAAACGAAATTAAAGTAAACTAACCCTAAAACTGAGTTTAAATCCTAACCTAACCCTAAAATTACCTACTTAATCCCCTTGAATGGCGTCTGCAAGCATCGATTTATACCTGAACCACCACGATTCTCAATCGTTAGGTTGGGGGTAGTCGTGGACAGTGGAGATGAGGGACAACGAAGGTGGTGTCGTGGCAATGGCAGGGTGAATCGCGGTTGTTCGAAGAGAGAGAAAGAGGAGATAAGATGGAGGATGGGGATGAACGTCGAAAAAGATGGTGAGGCAAGACATGGGGGTTTTTGTGGGTTGATTTCGGGGTTCTGGGGTGGTCTCGGGTTCCAGGGGTCGAGTGAGGAGGAGAGAGAAGAAGAAGAAGGGGAGGGGTATTAAGGGTCACGCGCGAGGCACGTGAGGGCGGGGGAAGGAACTGGACTGGTTTTCTTAATTAAATTCCTTGGGCCGGTTTTTTTTCCAATTCTTGGGCCGACTATTGTCAGTTTGGCCCAGTTCTTCAATTTCCGACATTTTTCACCATTTTTCTCGCATATTTCGGCATTTTTCCAAAATTATTCAAAACCTACAAAACAAAATAAAATCAATTAAAAACCTTAAAAATACGATTAACACGAGCATAAAACAGGTGTAAAAGTACCTTAAAAATAGCTCATTTTTGTTTCGAACATTGAGTTTTAGGAAAGACTTACAAACCATATCATTTTTGGAAGCAAATCATACCAATAGGGGAACCGAACGGGACAATTGATTTTGCTTCCAAAAAGGTTTTCGAAAGGCCCCCAAGTAATCCCTTGTATGGGGACCACTTGGACTCCTTAGTCTTGAACCAAGGATCTAGATTTAGGGGCAATGGTACCGTGATGTGATGGGATGGAAGACATCACCACCCGTCATCACTGATGGTGTCTACTATTCAATATGAGAAATCAAACTTCTAATCATAGTAATGCATATTCATGCAATATATTAGTATAAATCACAGTAAATCATGCTAAAGGTACAAACTTTAGTCCAATGCAGACAAAAGTAAAGTGAATAAGTTACAGTGGATGAGGAACTACCTAAACATTACATCTTTGGAAATTCAGAATAAAAAATCATCAAAGAATGGAGTAGAAGAGTGAAGGAAGATAGAGTTTTTATCCTTAGGAAAACCCACCTGATTTTCTTGGGAATCCAGCAGAGTGATGCCTTTGTAATAGGTGACCAAATTCTCTCTCTCCCAATGCCTCCAATGTCTAAAGTATTTCTCTTCTAAGTTTTAATACTCTCTTCTCCTTAATTGTTTTTGAGATGTGTTTTGATGGCAATTTGCTTTGATGCCAACTGACTGATGGAAATTGTTTGCTGATGCCCCTTACCTAGAGAGGTAGCACCCTATTTATAGTGGTTGAGGGGATAGCCTAAATTGATTTAGAGAAAGGAGACCTAATTCTAGTACCGTTAAGGTTAATTTAAACCGGTGCACTAGTTCAACTAGGATTTTGACTAATTAGATTGGGTAAACTAATAAGCTCGGTATTCTAGTTAATTACTCCTATTTGGGTAGAAGAGGAATCAAAAAAATAGAGAAAATTACGGAGCTCGACTGGGTTCCCAGCCAGAGGACCTAACTCGATTCTATGTCTGGTCAAGTCGTATTAAACAAGAACAGAGCTAGGTTCCTAGGCTGGGCCACAGACAACCCTATTTGTTTTCAACATAAGTTTCACGTCTAACCTCTATTTTGAGTGATTGTTTTTTATTTCCAGAAAGATTATCGAGTTTAGTTTCTACTGAAGCTAATTTTGTAATTTTTAGATAAGTGTGGAACAAGATATAAGCAAAATAGTGAACTAGTGCCATTTTTAGAATAAGCCAAACTATTTGACATATATCTTTTCCATTGCTTATCGGACTTTGGGGTGTAATATGCCATTAGAATGATTATTCAATGAAGAATGTTAATACCTAATCTCAATAATTCTGTGCTCCTTAGAGTAGATCTCAACTAGATGCCGAACACTGTTAATTTTGTGCCTATTTTTGGGCTTTTTTAGCGTTTCTTTCTGACTTGAATCAAGGATTACTCTGCTGGGACCCTAGACACACAGGTTGGGGCATAATTTTGCCATTGCGCATTATATAAAATTTGAGATGTCATTTTTAGGGTTCTCCATTTTTTTCTTACCCTCCTCTTGAACGATGGCAGACTCATCTACTTCTTGAACCTTAATCTTCTCTTGAATAAGAATATGTTCGTCTTTCCAGGGTGTTTCTTCCAAGAGTTGATCTAGGTTGAATCTTTCATCCGTATAGGACTTGGGCCAAGTCCACGTCTTGATTCTAGGCTTCCTTGAAGAACTCTCTCCTCACAAGGCATTTAAACCAATATTGGACATAACCTTGGAGTTTTCGAGTAGCTGTTGTGAAACTCTCTTCATTCGATGTCCTTTAGCATCAAAGTAATCTTGAAGTGTTTGAACCCATCTTAAATAGATGGTAGGATCCAAACTCATACCATAAAATTAAGAAGGTTCTTTCATGACCTTTTTCATTGAGATATTTTCTGGTTGAGCTTCCTTACTTGGTCTTAAAACTCAAGGATGACTTTCCCTCATCTCATTTCATGGGCTCGTTCAAGCGGAATGCCCTTAGAATAAGAGGGATCTCCTTTATTGGCCATGAGTGGTAGTGGCTGAGAGTAAGAAGAAGGAAGAAAAATGCTGAAAATAGGTGTAGCATGGTTGTGCTAAGGGTAGCATGGTCTGAAAACAACAAAATGGAGGGTGGCATGGCCATGTTGGTTGGGATGGCCTGGCTATGCCAAATCTTTGGCTGACTTTTCTTAAATAGTATGGTCGTGCCAAACTCTTTTGTTGTATTTTTTGAAGGCTTTTTATGTAGTTTAGGTATGTGTTTGGGTTGGGGATTGTGCTTAAGATAATTGGGGGGTTCTTTCAGGGATAATGAGGATTGATTAAGGTGGATGAGTGAAGAAAAATTTTGAAGAGCCAAGGTGTAGATTTTTTGGGGGGTGAAATTGAGAAAATAGTGATGGTTTTTGATTGAATCAATGAAGTTGATGGTTTTGATACAACAATTAACCACGAAGAGCTCTAACTTTGGTACATGTAACGCCCCCAAAATGCTAATGACTTGATTTATGGAAAACTGCAGCGGAAGAATTAATGATTGAAGGCGCTATTGCCGTCCCAAATAGGACAAGGCTAACTGAGACTACTCATTACTGCTAACTTACGGTCACAAACACAAGAAACATTAAACTTAAAGTACTCTAAGTCAAAAACCACAGTGGTCTAACTTCAATACCATGAACATATTCAAGCAAAGGGCCATCCTACACTCCACATTAAACATGTACATCGAGAATAAACTTGTCTTGTCCTTGAGGTTGTACCTAACCTTCATGCTATGCTTAATGCACTGTGAGCAACTAATAGCTCCCAAAGGGGCTTGCTAAATGGAGGTATAAGTGCGGCTTCATCACCTAAAATTAAAAATAGGAAAATATTTCAAGAAATGTAAGCTAAAGCTCAATACATACATCCCCATATGGGTAAATGAACATTAAAACCTTGCTGGTGGGTACCCACTTTTTGCAATTCATTTAGTTCGCAATAACGATGAAAATGAAAGTAATATAAAACTGAAGTGCTCATTATTATCTAGATGTGAACCTGTTGCAATGATATGATCTACATATAGGTATACATCTGCCAATCTGATCAAGACTTGGCCTGAAGCCTTATGGGTAAATGATGGGCAGACGCCCTATAGATGATAACTGACGGGGTCACAAGTTAAATGGCAAATTACTGTATGAACTGATTCAATGATAAACTCATTAAGAGTTGCAACTTGGTAAACAAGTTCTGCTTTCTAAACATACAGCAATTGACGCACCTTGATTCTCTAAAAATGTCATTTGATTTGATGAATATGTTCTAACTTGATAACACTTATGCTTAATAGGGAATGATAACTAGGCATCGACTTTGTTTCATAAATATCATTGTAGGCATGTGTAGTCAGTAAATGATCCTTACTCACATAATTGAGTAAGTAAAAGTATGTGTAATAGAAATTAAGTAATTAAATGGTATACATAACTTGGGTATTTCAATATAACTTCAAAACTAAATTAATGAAAGTAATTAAACCCAATATAAAGTAAATGAAAGTAAAATAGACCACAATGAGATAAATGAGATTATAAAGGAAAAGGCCTTGATGGTGACAAATGGGAGAGTGGTTTTGGCCTTTTCTGAGATAGGTTGCCGATAAGGGTTCAAGGCTCGCTGCTGTATAGCTTGATTGAAGATATCAGCGAGTACACTAGATTGGCTTGATAAATACATATGATACATTCTGAATTGAGTAAGTAAGAAAGGTTTGAGGCCAAGAGAGATATATCTTGGTTCAAAATAGCATAAATTGCGATAAATTAGTCTGACAAATATGGTTTATGAGTCAAAATTCTCCCCACTTTTTATATTTCATTCACAAGTCCATTAAATACAGTTTTTTTTTTACCCCAAATAGATTATTGATCCCAATGAAAGCTATTAAGCTCCCCAAACTTGGTACTTTCTTTGTAATATTCATACGTGGTTCAAAACTCATAATTAAGCCCCTAAAATGCATGCTTCTCTTCTTTTCTCTCATGAATCGAGCTGAAAACCCCAATAAAATTTGTGAATATTTGTTTCCCCCTTATAATAGCCTTACTTTGGCTAAAATGCTCAAAAATCACTCCATGATAAACCTTACAAAAGTTTTTAATATATTTCTTTGCATCAATGTCCACAATCTCCTAATAAATTCATTTACCTACATAATTAGTCCAATCAACCTCTCTTGGTCACAAATGGGACTTTCCATGATTCACCAATTTAGCCAAAAATTTGTATAACATCCATTTTGAAGCCATTAACATATCCAAACTCCAAAGAACTTCGTTTATACATAATTATATAATTCGTATCAAAAAAGAGGGCAATTTTCTTCAAAATTTCATAACTCACTAATTACACCTCTAAAATTCATGAAATTTTGCCAAAAACTCCCAAATATTATAGAGAATCTACTGTACAAGTTTTAGAATTTTTGGACAACCCCATACTTCCCAGAATTCCGACAGTGGGCAATTCAACAAGCCGACTCGCGCATGATCATAAAATCCTAGGTTATGCCCAAGTCTAGGCTTCCTTCAAACCTCCACAAATGAGTTCAAAATCATCATTCACAATATTAAATCCACTTTTTATATCAAAGATCAAAACAAGCAAGTAAAACAAGCTCAATTTCAACCTTTCTTGCTTTCAACCATCATGATCAAACTCAAGCTCAAAACCAATAAATTTAATCATCTCCAAACACAAGGAAAATGACATGATAACACTTATTTTGATCAGATAAACACATATTACAATGAAAACAATAACAAAAACTCAAAATCACACAAGATGAAGGTGAGGGTTTATCTTTTGACAAGCTTGGAGGGGAGGCTGTTTGAGTGGGGGTGGGGGTGGCCAGGGTCAGGGGGAGCTACTGGTGGTGATCCCTAGTCGGTGTTAGGTGGCTGGCTGGCTGGTGGAGCACCCGACAATAGCTGCCCAGAGAGGGGAAGGGGCTGCCATGGGTAGGAGAGAGAGAGAAGAGGGAGGAGTGTGGAGTTTTCAAGTGAGCTTTTAATTGGTTGAGATTGCTTTGCTTGGAGATAAATACTTAGCAAATACTTGGCTGATTTTTAAGCCTCCAAAAATATCTTTTTGCTAATTAAAATTAGGCATAAATGATAGCAATTAACTTAATTTAATTGCACAAAAATTTTCGGGCCATAATTCGAGCCCAATGGAATTGGGCCATAATTTGGGCTCAATGAATTGGGTCAAAATAAATGAATTCAGGCCCAAATTTTTGCGTAGCCAAAACTTAAAATTTTGTGACGTTATAGAAAATAGTTTAACGCTCAATCATAATTATGAAGGCCTACAATTCAGCTGAAATTTTACGATAATTGAAACTCGAAGTGCAAAATGGGACCCAAAATTGTAATTTGCTAAATAAATAAATTGGGTGTATTTGAATTAATAAACATGATTTGGTTAAATATATAACCATGAAAATAAAGATGATTTAAATAAATATGGGTTAGGATTGGGATATTACAATACAACTTGATGTGTATGGTTCCTCAAACTCCTAAGATCAACATTCATAAGAAAACCACAACGAAAATGGTGCTCCTCTATTCAATCCCAAATAATCAATGAGATTGTGAGATTTGTGCCCAAAAATAAGATCCTATTGATGGATTGAAACTTTCCACCAAATCTATCTCCTAAACGGCTTAGGCCACCAAAGAGAAAGAATAAGGGAAGCACTCTAAATCGCCAGTCTAAAATCGAGATAAAGATTAAGAGATTTTTGAGACAGAAAAATGACATATGGCCCTTCAATTCATTCGTTCATCAAATCTGAGTCCACATTGAGGGAAAGGGGTCTTTAAATATCCAAAGTGAGGGTCTAAGATAATACATTATTGGGGCAAGTAGACCCATAGAAGTCCTACGAATTATCTTAGAAGATTGAATCAAAATTCTAAGATAATAGCAACCATTGTGAGCTGTAATTTTCCAGGATTCTCTTCCCCATTCTAAGAAGCTTGTAGAAGGCTTTACTTAACCAATGCATGTTCCGCCACTTGCAGCCTCTTCCTTGGTGGGTGTAGATTCATTTCATGTTGAATACTAGGGAATACAACTATAACCACCTCAAAAAAGGCCAAAATCCATATTGCTTCAAAATCGAATTTTCACGCACACTTCTTTTATTTTGATCATTTCTCCTAAATTTGAAGTCCAATGCCAAATTGAGGTAAAACATCTTAGAGAATTAGCAAAACTAGGATTTGCATCGATTGGGCCTCATTAGGTAGGATCCAAACTTAACCTAAATTCAGTAAGTTTATCGAGTGAGAACTTGTACTGCTGTAACGATGTTTTCAAATGCAAACATATACTAAAAATATTTATAGATCAAAACCATAGACTCGATCACCATTCTAATGAGCGATAGATCATTAATTTTTGAGCTCATTTGATTGGTGAAATATCTTTTCAAATTCGGCCCAAGTGTTAAAAATTTAGGGCCAAGTGACTTTTAGGTTGATGCATCCATCTCTTTATTTTGGGGCAAATTCAAGGGGTTTTGATATGCATCAGGCCTTCTCGACACTATCACTAAGAGAGGCTTCGTCTAGTCGGGGGCTGTGGATCTCTCCCGACTTTTTGGGGCAAGCCACCGTGACGACTTTTGCTTTCGGGGCTCTCGAGTTTCTTGAGACGTCATCATCCCTAGGGGTACTACCCACAACTCATTGTGGAGGGCAATAAAATCAAGCTTGATTTGCATACTGGCAACAAGGACATCATGCCCTTAGGGCATGCCGAGTGGGGAAGGCTCATATTTCTCAGCCCCCACCACCGCTGTGCTATGGTGTCTACCTAGGTTCTGGCACGGGGTTCTAGTAGGGACTCAACTATATTTCACTTTTCGGCTAGTTCGTGATACTACGACACTCATGGGCGAGTTTTTCCCAACATCATGCATTTAGGTTTAAGCTCCCACGACACTGGGTAGATCCTCACCTGCTAGGTTCCAATTTCTCTGGCTTCTTTGCGCTACTCGGAGTCCAGATCATAAAAGAACCTTCGGAGGAGGAAGGCAGGGGTAAGGAGTAGCAGGAAAATGCCCCTATTTTTTTGATGTTTTGTTTAGACAGTTGCATACATTATGATTTGCCTTTCGACAATGTGTTTTGTTTTTGTTTGCACATTTTGTGATTATGATTCTTTTCCATTTCTTTTGACTGATTGCTTTTTTTTTATGTTGCCAAGATCAAGCTCGACGGTGGAGAATTTGTGCTTTAAGTGTTTGCACTTAGAATTTTCTAGATATTAGAGTGTTAGTATTAGGTGTGAGATCGAGTGGATTAATAAGAGAACTAAAATTTTAAAAAAATCTTATGAGTAAAAAACTAATAATATTAAAACACAATTGCCACCTAAATTTTGTAAAAATTCTTACTCAATTAATAAAATTCTATTTGGATTTAGGAGGTGAATATCCCAAAATTTTTCACTGAGAAGGAAAAAGGATAAAGGATCTCGTCAATCAGAGAACTGTTAATTTAGTAACATGATTGCCCTTGAATCATGTGGTCCGATGCTTATTAAATTTTAAGTAGTTTAAGGTGTTTTTGACATTGTTTTCCATTTCCTTAAAGCACCAAACTTTCTTAGACTTATCCTCCAAATCCTCATGGCCCCTTATGGTGGTCTTTTAGACACTTGCAGGTGTTACCAAAGCAAGGCTTTGTTGTCTTAATTTGTTAGCGCAAGTGCACGGTGCCAGTTGTAGCTAGTAATGGAAAGTACGGGTCGTATCCATAGGGAACTTGCTTTCAATCACCAAATCGACTCGCGACACTCAATTTAGGCAAAAGCCCACTTAAGTTGATTTATACTAAGTATAGTTCTAATATGTTGAAAACTAGTGAAATTGTCTAATTCAATGATAACAAAAGTCCTAGATTGGGATTCACTGCACTATTATGGTCTTTGGGCTATAAACTAGATCATGCGAATCTGCCCATGCAAGTGATTGAAATAAAATAGTTACAAATTGAATTACGCCTACATCGAAGATCACTAAATTGGCTAAGCAATCGTAGTTATCTATTTTCATGAAACTAGATTCACAGAGCCACAGGATCGAGTAACCCGTAATTTCCAATTGAAACCCTAACTATTTTAATGTTAAGAAATCCAATTCCTCACAAAGTAGCTGTGACCAGAGGATTTAACTTTCGTTAATCTCCTAAACCCCAATTAAGAACATGAATACATACCCTTTCAGGCAATTCATCGAACACATGGCGTATTTAGTGAGATTTCAAATCACAACCATGGGCATAATTCGTAAAAACCTAGAACATGATCCAATTTTGCATAATAGGGGCTACTCCCAATCCAAGACTAAGAATTTAGCCTCTAATCATATTGAGTAAAATAATCCCAACATTCAAATCAAATCTCATGAACAAGAAGAAGAACTAGAAGAATAACAACAAAAGAACGAGTAAGAAAGAACAAACTTAGGTTAATCAATTGTGAAATCCACGTCTTGACCAATCTTCAATTCAACCAACAATCAAATCTAACTTAGCCCTAAAAGTTCACCCTAAAAGTTTTTTGAGAGGTTTTTACAAGCCAAAAATCGCGTAACCCCCAAAAATAAGACGATTAGGAATAAAAGGGGAAAAGACAGGGCCTAGCGACGGCCTGCCCGGTTCTTGGGGGGAATGTCATGATGTTGGCGATGGATGGCCTTGCCACTTCCTGGAATCTTGCTGCACTTTTCTAGGGTGACGTTGGCCAGGCCGTCCACTGTACAACGACTGTCGTCTCCCCTGCACCTTGAACTCTTGCTTTTCTTGCCCTCTTGCCTCCCTCGAGGTCTTCGTGTGACCTTCTTTGCTTTTACTATTCCTTGTTGACACATTTAGCTTCTCCTCTTTCGTCAATAACTTAGAAAATAGCTACAAAAGAGTTGAAACTGAACTAGAAGAAGGAAATAGGCTTGGAGGGGACACAACTTGATCAAATCCCACTATATTAAAGGGAAAATAAGGGAAAATGAACCAAGGAAAGGGTTCAGAAAGAGTCAAATTTGAGGTTTATCAAGCTCATATTTGTATGTTGGAGTCTCATGGACTGAATATTGTTCATTCCTTCAAGTAGGTTAAGATTGATGATGGATTGTTGATGGCGGTGTAATCCAACTGGTTTAGTAGCCTACATGTCTTCCACTTCCCCACCGGGAATGTATATCCTATAGTTGAGGAGTTTAAAGCCATTTTGGGCTTCTCTTAGGGGAAAAAACAACCCGTTGTCCCTCAACTAAAGGACTCCTATATGGAGGACCTACAGTCCCTTTTTAGGTTATCACCTAAGGAGGTTGAAAGATTCTATGATGGTAATACCATATTTCTCTCCTGCATGAGAAGCCATTTCATGCTAAGTCACTAGGGAGAGTGTTTTAGCACGGAGGCCTAATAGGCTTACATCTTCTTCTTGCTACATCATTTTTATTTCCATAGTGAGAAAGGTTTAACATGCCTAGCCTTCTTTATTAGGTAATTGCTTTTAAAAAGTCTTTGCTTCCATGGTGTTCACTGAAAGCATTTTTGGTTTTAATGAATTGGAAAATGATAATCAACACACCTTCTATAGGTGCGATATGCTCTTGCATCAAGTAGTTTGTTCAATTTTTTTTTATTTTCCCTATCTTTTTTTAATCTTTATGCTATTTCCTGATATATTCATTTTTCTTTGTAGATATAGTCCATGGAGCATTTAAAGCTTGTAGTGCCTCCTGTCAAAGTAAAGATCTACAGTGCTTTGGCCTACTAGATTCGTACATAAGTGCAAGATCCTAACCAGGCGCTTAGGGTGTACCAGAGTAGAGTGAATTCTTGGAGAGTCTTTAAATTTGTTGGATCGTTCCTTGGTGGAAGTTCAAGGTTTTTCGGGTTCCATATAAAGGGGTTAAATATTTAACCCTTCTTGGTTTCAATGATGCAAGCTTCATCTTCGGTGCCCATATTGTTCATCAAATTGGGGTAAAGATGTAAGGTTCACTTTGATACCTTTATTCCCAAGCTACCCTACCTTTATCCCAAGGTCATCTTATCTTGAAAGGCGATGTGGGGGAAAACCTTTTGGTTTCCAGCCTTGAAAGCCACCCACTAAAAATGTGGAGGGCTAATGCTATTCTAGGTACCCATACAAGGCTAAGTGTGAGAAGTGAAAGTAAGAACACTGAAAGAAACATGCCATTTGCCTAAAGAGCATGGTGTGAAAGACAGTAGATGATGGAGATACGTCTATTCTACCCCTATGGAAAATGGAGACTATCCTTCCCATTAATTCTTATGTGAAGTGATAAGCCCCTAAGTTTTCGGCATTATGTTCTTTTCTTAAAAAAATTTATCCCCTGGAATTGACACTTAATGAAATTAAGGAATTAATATAATTCTATCTCTTTTGTATTTTTTGTTTCTTTGTTTTATAATCAGTTTTTCATTGCTATACTTTGATTACTTTTTGATTATTTGCAATGTTGGATTGGATGTACGGTTAAAGCCATGTTAGTTTTTCCTTTTATATGCATGACCTCTCATTTGTTTTCTCTTTTCTCCTTTTATGCTCGAAGAGCTACAGTGGCTGGGCATTACTAGGACCTAGCAGCATGCTAATGATGTTGCTAGGTCCTACTGACAACATTGTTATGCCACTGGGTACTAGCAAAACATATTTTATGTTGCAGGGTTTCAACAGTAGTAGGTTTTATGCCTCATGTCTGTTAACTCTTTCCTTTGACTTCTTCAAAAGTAAAACTTCTTCAATTAGTCTAAGTTGGTAAATTATGAAATTCACATCCGTCTATATCCATAAAATTCACGCCCCCTGCCTGGAAGTAGCTCTTTTACATTGTAGGGGCCAGTCTAATGAAGCCTGAATTTTTGTCGTAGGTTTGTGATAGGTACTCAAGTGGCCTTTACCATTGCATCTCCTACCCTAATATTTCAAGGACGCACGTTCAAGTCAAAATCCCTTTCCATTTTTTGTTGGTACTTTTGGAGATGATGTAGGACTTGCAGCCTTTTTCATTAATGCCTACTAATTCTTTGTTTGATTTTAGAAAGTTATATTTCTAGGGTAAGCCCTAATGATGGAGTTTTTATTTCTATGGCTAGCCCAACTTCCATTCCTTGCACAAGAGGGAATGGTGTTGCTCTCGAGAATAGTCAATAGTGTTGCTCTCGAGAATAATCTCATGGTTATTCAGTATCACCATGAAGCAAATGTGATTTTATTTGTGCAATCTTTGTAGTTTTTCGTCATCTTAATTAACATGTTCTTCATATTTTTATTGACTGCTTCTACTGCTTTGTTTATTTATGGTTTGTAGGAAGTAGGCTTTCAGTGTTGTATTTTGTACCGCTCTAACAATTTCGTGGTCTTATATTCAAAATGAGATCTAAGATCACTTATCAGCTCGTGCGATACTCTATTACGACAAATGATTTCAGTTGTTATGAAACGTGCAACCCCTTAAGAGGTGAGGGTGGAATCCGATACTATTTCCACCAACGTTTTGAAATAATTCATGGCCATTTGGCCCCCTTTGAGGTGATTTAACGTATTATGCCATTCCCTGAATGAAAAACGACTATGGTGAGGTAAGTGTGTATAGTGGTGATGGAGGCATGTGTGGGGTTGGGATGTACTTTTGACAATTTTCACACATTGGAGCAAGGAAAAATCAGTATTGCTCCATTATGTATGGTAGTAGCCTTGTCTTTCTATCTTCTTGGATAGGATGTCTACTCATGTGAGTTCCACAATCACTCTCATGGATATCCTTTATAAGGAATATGCCTCCTTGGCATTTACCCATCATAAGTTAATGTCATAACTTATTTTCTTTTCAAGTATGCCATTATCCTTTATGAATTACAAGGCTAAACGATGAAGTGTTGTTGAAGCTCGTTTTGAGGAATCAAGAGGATACTTCTATTTTTAGTGGTATGTTGGTATGTTTGTGTACCACAGGGATGCTTCTTCATCCTCCTCTATTTCTAGACAATAATCCGACTCGCCTCCTCTATCTATTGTGATAGTCATTTTGGATTCTAAATCCTGTGCGACAATCATGGATGCAAATGTTGTCAATGCATCAACACATTGGTTTTCTTCCCTCGGGAGGTAGATGAACCTTAACTCGTCAAAATGGTGTGTTATTTTTTCCAAATGAGATTGGTAAGTATCAAAATCTCACTTTTCACTTTCCATTGTCCAGTGGTCTAGTTTTTAATCAAATTTGAGTCCCACAGGCATTTGAAGTTTTGATTTGCATAGCTCAGGCGACTTGCATTCTTATACTACAAACTTCATACTCAACTGCATTATTTGCTACCTTGTAGTCTAACTTAGTGGAGATTGGGATATATGTCCCTAATGGTTATACTATTAGGATGCCAACCCCGCAAACCTTATGGTTAGATTCATCATTGAAATACATTTGCCAACTTTTATCTACGACTAAGATGATATCTTCATTACCAAGATTGCAATTTCCTTCCTTTTAGCTTGCGACATGGTCAACCAGCAAATTCAACACTGCTATTTTTGTTATGGATTTTTGTTCATGAAACTCCACATGGAATTTGGAGAGCAGTACAACCCACTGAGAAATCCTCCAATGTAGAACGGTTGGGACATAAGATGTTTAAAGGAATCCACTTTGGTTAATACCTTGACTTTGTTATTGAGCATGTAGTTCCTTAACATTTTTTTTAGCCTATACAAGGGCTATGCACACCTTTTCAATCTAAATGTGCCGAACCTTGTAATTGAGAAATTTCTTGCTTGAGTAATGTATTAAATATTCTTTTCCTTCGTTTTCTTAGGCTAGCATCACACCCATTTTTATTTCTACTGCTATTTAATAAAGTAACAAAAACAGATGCTCTTTGGTGGTAGTAGAATGGGTGGGTGTGTCAAATATTCTTTCATTATGTTGAATGCCTTTTGATAAGGCTCATCCCATTCTATCTATGAAATTTTCCTCCACATTTTAAGAATTGGATGATAAATCATTGCCATTTTTGAGATGAAATGACTAATCTCAGGGAGACCTTGGATTTACTTATCTCTCTTGCAAGGTGACATTTCGATGATGGCCTTAATCTTGGGTGGGTGAACCTTGATCCCTCTTGAGCAGACTATGTACCCTAGAGGCTTGCCTGAGTTTACCACAAAAGTGCACTTTTATTTGTTTTAGCGCATGCACTACATTTTTGTAGTATTTTAAAGAATCTTCTAAGAGCAAGGACATATCCTTCCCTGGTCTTTGATTCCCTTACTTTGTGCAACATATCATGCAACAACATTTGGATCATTCTTTTATAGGTGGCTCCAGTGCTTTTTAAGCTAAAAGTGATCATGTTGTAGCAAAAGGTTCCCCATAGTGTGGTGAAAGTGGTTTTTTTCTTTACGTTATCTAGCCATTTTAATTTGGTTATGCCCTGTATAATCATCCATGAATGACAAAAGGTGATGTGCCACTGTGATGTCAAGTAGCAAGTTGATATGAGGCAATCGAAATTCATCCATTGGGATTCCTTTGTGTAAGTCTCAAAAGTCCATGCACATGCATGTCCATTCATCTTTCTAAGGCACTGGAATGATGTTGGCTATCCATTTGCGATAATTGGATGCCCTAGGAAAGCTATATCTAATTATTTTTGTACTATTATTTTTAAGGCCAATTTGGGTTTCATTTGCCAATTTTTTTTTTATACAAGCTTCTCATACAAACATTTTGTATCTTTGTCTGTTTCTCATTCTATTTCGGGCATATCTTTGTAAGAGTATGTGATGACATCTATAAATTCTTTTAGGAGGCGAGGAAGTTGCTCCTCCTACTCGAAAGCCAAGCATGAATCCAATTTGAGCCTCTTTAGTTCTTTGTTGGTTTCAACATTTCTTTTATTTGTTTCTTCAATGATAACAGTTTTTTTATAATTTTGTTCATTACTCTTTAAGCATTTTATTTGGGGGGAGGGGGACAAATTATTCATTGGTGCAAACACCAGAACCATAGTCGAAAAGACTCATTTTATGGGAATTTTGAATGGGTGCATTAGTTTAAGCACAAATTCAAACGAGAAAATAGGGAGACTCCCCCTATCTAGAAAGTAAGTGTTTGCCTCAAAATGGAAGTCTTTATTAGGCTCAACAATAAAGGCCTTGGTCTTTCCGACTATCAACTTTACCCATTTCTTCATGCTGTTAGTGGTCACATTACATCAGTATGTGTCCTTTCATTTGTAGTTGGTGATAATCTCCGTAGGATAGAACCCTTTGCCTGCCACTGATAGCACCCATCTCGAGTCTCCGTGCTTTCTTTTTTTTTGGCCTGAATGGCAACCTGATGTGGTGTCGACTACCCTCATAGGCCCAACTTGCTTTGAACTAGGTGTTTTTAGTAAAGTACGCCTCTTTCTCGGGAGAGTGCAATCCATGAGAGATGTCAAACCCTAGGAGGATTTCCTAAAGCCATGGGATGTACTTTAGTTCAGGGAACTAATAATAGGGTGCATATTCTCATTCTTTATAAATGCCCCATTAAGGAGTGGAGGTAAATAGGAATGTTGTATGAATAGATCCCTTGTTATGTAAAGGCCTTTTGTGTTTCTCCTTGTAAATCTTTAGGTGAAGCGATCTTATGGAGTGTGCCTGTAGCCTATGCCATAAAGGTGAGCCAAAGGGTTCACTTTAGGAAGGGGGTGTATTCCCTACCTTTTCCCTAGTGGGTTCTAAGGAAGTAGCCTATGTTCCTTATTATAACTTTTATCTTCCAATTTAAGGAGGGATCAAAGTGGAAAAGACGCTTCAACTTTTGAGTGGATGATGACGTATTCATTAACTATAATGTCCAAAATTTCTACATCATCATCATCATGCTGAACTTACTTTTTAATTGTTGCGATCGTTGGATTAACATTTATAATTACCAGAACCACTTACTATCATCCCAACCTTCTGATTAAGGGTTGAGGGTGCCGCCTATTGGTCATACAACCATGGGTGACCAAGAAAGAGATTAAAGGTAGCCTAAATGCCTATAGCATGGAATTATACTTTTCTTTCTATTATGCCAATTGCTTTGTTAAGGGTTATACACCAAAAAGGTCTTATGAGTACTACCATTGGCTCGTATGCCTTGGGTTGAAGGGGTTATAAACGCTTTTGTTATGCTCGATATCTTTGTTGTTCTTAGTGGGCATACATTAACTGAAGACTTATTATCCACTAGGCTCATGGATATGAACTTACTTTACAAGGTTATGCTTGATATAAAGCCTTGTTGTGTTTTACACCTTCAGGGGAAAGGTTAAAAAACAGTGATTGAAGGGGACCTTTCAGCGGAAAAGAAGCCTGCCAACCCTTAAGCATAGTCTGTATCGAAACTTTTATCCCCACAAGGGCCTTCAAGAAGGCCTTTTGATGATTAATAGAGGAAGCTAAGAGTTTTCACATGGTAATGTTAGCCTTGGTCTTTTAACATGGAGAGGACGGGGTTCTCTTCGGATTCTTGTGGTATGATTAGACTTGGTTCTACCCCTTCTTAAATCAAGTGTAGAGGTCTACAGCATCTCTCATTACAAGTGAGATGTTAAACTTCCTCCTCTTCATTCCATTCCACCTACTCGATTTTAATTTGGATGAGTGGAGACATCTAAGTGTCTTCTTGGTCAACTCCCCAGATTATGTTGTTTTCATCATCAATGAAGGGTAAATGGTCAATTACTCCTTCCGCAGCAACAACCGTATTTGGGATGGGAGGGTTCCATTATCTATCAGATCTTATATGGCATGTTTTAAAGGCAAGGTGGAATGACCTTTCTCATGATGGTAGTTGTAGTAAACCTTGAAATCATATTTCTCACCCTATGTTCTAATACATCAGGTGTCCACTCGACGGGCTTAAGGAGTCCTTCACTTTCAAGTCCTTTCATATCTTTTATGAATTTCTTTGGGCCTTTTTGCATGTCTTCCTGCACCGACATCCTGAGATCATGTAGTTGTATGAATGTGTTCAATGGTGAGAACCATAGATGTTAGTGATAAATGGGCCATAGGTTTCAAATACCACGTGGACTTGTTCTTTCTCCTCAAGATGGCTTAGCACCAAACATGCTTTTGTCCTTGAAAACACTAGAAAGTTTAGGAAATGTTCTTTTCCCCCTTATTTTAGTAATTCCAGGTTACGGAGTTTGGCAAGCAGCTCATTATCATAAGAATATTGTTATAATAATTCCTTAGTTAAACTTTTCCAAGTGCTGAGCTATTTTGAGTGAAGGGAATGAAACAAGCTACTCACTGTTTCCCCCAAAGTGAGAGCAATTACTTGAGGGAAAAGGGCGTTGCCTATGCCCTTTAGACACATAAAGCTAATAAAATTCATCAAATAAGAGAACATATTACCTAGGCCTGTAAATTTTAATTTTCAAGGAAGGGTAGACTTGGCAGGCAATTTTCATTATGGAATTAGTGAATAAAGGGTTGCGTCTATAGATTGATTCCCAAATAATTACATTTTAAAAACATCTCCAATTTGTTAATCCCTGGATCCATTGGTGGTAGCTCATCCTCATGCACCAAATGAATAGAGTAAACATCATCATCTCTTTTATTTTCAGTTTCCAGTCTCGTGCTGGTGCATCTTTTTGGCAAGGTCACTTAATAGTTTTTGTTTCTAATATAATTTATCCCCTAAGCGGGTTTCATTTTGGTCTATCAAATCAACCATATAGGCTACAATTCGTTCGTTACTATCAACAACTTTCTTGTGATGGTTGTTGCTCACATCATTCCTTACAATGGGATCGAAGCTTGTTGACGGAGGTCTTACTAAGTAATACTGATGGTATGTTCTCTAAGGGCCTGTTTTGCCTTCACATTTCACAAAATAAGAGATTTTAGGAAAAGGGAATATCTTTTTTTTGGGCGAAAGAATAAAACTGCCACCATATTTTGATTTTGTAAAAAGCCATGGGAATGGAAGAAAAGGAATCTTGAGCCATCCTTAAAAATCTCAAGGTTCCCTTAAAGTATAAGCAGATAGGGAGAAAGCACCAGAGATTCAGCGTGACTTTGTCGGTTCATTGACTTCCTCCCAATCGTTAGTGCTATAAAATGCATGACTGCTAAGTTTTAATGGTATCCTTATTGAAACTGTTGTGGTCAAATTTGAACCACTGCCAGCATGAATATGACTGTTGATGGGTTCTATCCACAAGTTCCTAACTAGGACACCATGCATTTTTAGTAGGACTTTGGTCCTTAGTCGAAAAGGCTAAAAGACATGAATTTGATTTGGAAAAAAGCACTCTCTAGTTACAACCAAAAGGATATAACAAGGGACACCTAGCATGTATTTGAGGTAATCATTCACATGAGGTTTGATCATAAATATATGTCGAAATGGTGCGTAATAGAGTCGGTGGTTGTGGTGTGCAAGTGAGACGAAGTTAACTTTTTTTATCTTCAAAGTTGAATGCTCATAAAGTTGCAAGGTGGTTTTACATATAGACATCGGCGCAATCAAATGGGAAGGGCTAACTATAGTTAGGAGTTAAATTATTTTGGTGGTAGAAGATAATCCTAGGGACATGCTTTATTAGGGGCCACTTGATAAATTGTGTGCAACAAGCCCGAGCACATTATGCAAAATGACTATATGTGATACAAATTTTGCATTGGAAAATAAAAATTTTAATTGTAGAAATTTCTTTCAATTCTTAGCCTCTTACCTATATATCCTCAGTGGAGTCGCGTGGGAGACCAATGGGCCCACGTGGATGGGGGAAGAAAGGAATGTAGTTGGGGTCTTCGAGGGTCAACTGGCTTTCCTATCCATGTCTCCACCCACGTTACAATGGAGTTTTGAGAAATGTTTTTATAAGGGAAGAGTGAGGTAGAGTTTCCTCCAAATCTATGTGCATAAGAGGAGTGAAAAAAGGTATAGTTTTCGCAGGTGATGGAATTTATGAAAATTAGGGTTGCATGCCTCTACTTATAGGGCTAGCGAGGTGACCTTGCCAAGTAAGAAATAGTTCAAGAATATTTATGAAATCAGTTTTATTCTCAAATCTTGTTAAATGCAACAGAATTCGTTTTTTTTTCGTGCAATTAGTGAAGGCAACCATTGATTAGCTTGATTGCAATAGTCAACTATATAATCACATGTGATTTTAGGAGTGACCTACTTCAGACCAACGGTAATTGTTAGGTGGCAAACATTTACTGCTGGGTCCCAGTGGCAGTGTTAATCATGTCACTGATCCCTACTTCCACTTTAAGAGAATCATTTGTGAAAGCATTATAGCGAGGCAATGTGCCACCCGCTAGTTACAATCTCACTTATGCTGAGGCTATCGTGTTCAAGCCACCATGCTAGCGAATCGGAAAAACCCTTAGCTTTTTACTTTTTTCAGAAACTTTGGGTTTTAAG
Source organism: Selenicereus undatus (assembly GCA_017589665.1). Lineage (NCBI taxonomy): Eukaryota > Viridiplantae > Streptophyta > Magnoliopsida > Caryophyllales > Cactaceae > Selenicereus > Selenicereus undatus. Next base: position 18,425,841 of record JACYFF010002017.1, read on the forward strand.
TAGTTCTAAAACTTTTTAGAAATTTTTATGACCAAGAGAGCATTTCATTTGCAGACTGATAATCAGGAATCCCAGTATTTGTGTTGCTTTATCATTTGGTTAGGCAATTATCATCACCGAACAACAATGCAATAGACTCGTATGCATGTGGTCACTGTAGAATCCTGCAAACACCAATTTAGTGCTTACAACTACACTGTGTTGAGTGCCACTAAGATGGGTTCATATAATGATCCATTTCTTTTAGTCCCAATCGGAAGTGTCTAATGCCCACTTCTAGCCATGTAAAAAGAAAAGAAAAGAAAAGATAAATATCATGCACAGCCCATCCTAATCAATACACCCATTTAGGGTTGCTCGACATTCACATGTAAGTCCATACATATTACATTATTACTCATGTAGGACATTTTGTCTTGCATGTAACATAGCTCATGTTCGCTTGCATCCTAACTCATCAACAGAACAATCCATGTGTCCATGTACCATTTATCTTCGTTTATACAATCATGACGTATAACTCACACATATATAGCCCATGATTCATCTTGAATACACTCCTTAGCCATTGTGTAAGCCCCATCACAAAAGTATTAGCTCAACATAGGATAATCCATACTCACCATATGACCTTTTCCATTTAGTCCACTTTAAACAACTCTAATTGTATACATATTATCCTGCACATGGTGGGACCTCATACACATTAGTGAGGCCCGTTGAGCATCATCTACCCCAGAGCCAATGCATTAGACTTGCATTACAAACAAAGAGTTAAAACTAAACCTACATGTCATCTAAGCCAGTTCCAAGCCCTTCGCAGCAAAACTCCTAGTCCATGACTTAGGCTCTCAACCTAAATTATCACGTCACACTCCTTAGATCTCTGTCTCCCGTATTACCCGTTAAGATTACCTTAGCACTTAGTCCAAGCTGTAGCCTCATCTATGCTCCACCTCCAACCTTGATCTTACTATCAGCCTTGGCTTTAAGCTCTGATCTCGTCTGCCCTTAACCATATTCATCAACAACAACGACTAAACATTCACACTTTCCTTAGCCATTGACCTATTGTCCTCACCTTAACTCTCTACCCAGTATAATCCCCTAACTAAGATCTCCAACTTTAAAAGAGCCCACATCCCTCCTTCGATGAGTGACATCTTCCTATTAAAGTCTCCAATCTTATCCCAAAATCCCATATTCTTGCCAAGCCTGTCTACCTTCACAACCTCTTTTCTAAGTATAACCTTTGGCCCACGTCATCAGGAAAGTAGAATACTATCAACATAGAGAGTAAACCACAACCAAATGTTCAAAGTGATCGCTACTCTCACTGCCCATATCAAGCACCAAGCAAGGGGCACACCTCAAGCAAGCGCTCATGCGGGTCCAACTCCAAAGGGCTAATTCAACACCAAACCCCATGTGCATGAGTAACATAAAAAAACTTACTCATATAGACTCCAGTAGGAATAAAAAAGTAGAGTGGACACTCCCCTTGGCATGAAGTTAAGTGAGGCTTTCAAAAATACTTAAAAATCAAGGTCTTATCATGCCCAGTAGACTTATACCCGATACTTCAATGAAACGAAGTTCTAAAGGCTATGACCTTGAGGCTCACTATCCTTGCCACCAAGGATGAGTGCATCACATAGATAAATATCATGGACTCCAAAATGCAATCTAAATAATGATTAAAAGAGGTACAAACTTCACAAGTCCATTAGGGCCTATAATAGACCCACTCCAGGTTGAGAATAGCTTTTGAGAAAGAAAGATTAAGTTCACAATAGGGTAACTTTCAAATAAACTAAGAGCCCAAATTCATCTAAAAAGTGACAACGACAACCCTCCTTACAATAGGATTCAAAGCAAGACCACATGAGCCTCATACCCTATCTTAACCACATGGAAAAAAAGACGGAAGCAACATCCATATCAGTTATAGATAAGTGCTCTAGTTTACCTTGATGTCCATGCTAGGGAGTCCCCTATGTTACTATATCCTTTTAGTCCAAGTCTTGTATTTAAATTTCATATTAGTAAAAGTTCTATTTTTGTCCATGCATTTGAGCATACATGCTTCATTTAGTTTCCCTTTTGGATACTTCTATCCTATGATAATCTAAGTTACAAAATCTAAATAAACGAAATAAGGCCTACTAAGGCTGCAGAAAGAAGAAAGTAACAATAATGCCAAGGATATCGAAAAGTAAGAAAATAAAATCATATGACTAAAAGGACTTGTGTAGGATAGGAGGAATTCTTTGAAAACTCAACATCTTCAACTTGGCCTAAAACTCAAGCTCAGCTTTGAGCAAGTTAAACCTAGCCTTGGAGGAGGCGAAGTGTATAGTGCTTGATATATGCTTAAGTCAAACGACCAACAATCTAGCAAGTAAACAAGGCCCTGAGCTAAAATTGAATAAGTATAAGCTAAAGTTGAATATGCATCAGTGGTGCCCATGTCCTATTTAGGGGGTTGAGCTATGGCACGAGTGGCACTTCATCACCTGGTGTCTTAACTGACAAAGTTTGGATCCATAACTTAGATACTCGCTACATGTGTGATAAGGCTGCAAGCGCATGAGGCGCTGTAGGAAATCAAGGTCGATCCTACCTAAACTAGGTTGATCTATTGGGCTATATTCCCTCAAGATATGCTAAGCGAATCCAATTTTTGATATTGAAATGAAACTATCTAATGTAATGGATAAAAATCAAGGAATTAGCCAAATCAAGTAATTTCCCAATCCAAAAGATCAAACTGGCACTTTTTCATCTAATTGTTATTTTAAAACTGATAATCGAGGTTTCACAACCCTTTTCCAAGGTGAAGTGAAAGATCTAAATCTAACTAATTACCATTTCTCAATGGCTGTCGATTTATTTAGGTTCATTAAGCATGCGATTATCAGATTCATGGTTTCTCAATTGGTAATTCTCTCTCAAGCCATCACATAATCAAGTCAAATCCTAGGATTCCAGTATTAGATTTCACCTTTCAGTTCATCACCCAATATCCACAACATGCAAGAAAGTGACCAAGTCTCTCACAAGGCAATAAGCATCTGCAATTCGATAAAACAATCCAACAAATTGGAGAGTACCAAATGATATCAACACAAGATTAAGAAATCAACAAATGTTTGTATAAATCCAAAATCAAACAACAAAGATAATCAAAATTACAAAACATAAATCTAAATTTAGAGAAGAGAAGAGGAGAGAAGAGAAAAGAGATGCTCAACCATGATCACACTTGAACCGTCGTGCAAGCCTGGAATGGAATCCTTGCAAATTTTCACTTCAACTCACTCTCTCTCCCTCTAATCTAATCTAAATCCTAATCTAATTGATAAAAATGGAATGATGGGATGAAGATTTGTGCTTTCTGTTGCGAAAATGGCCTATTTATAGAGAAACATAATAACCTCAGCCACACAGTGAGGGAAAACAAATAGGCTAGCAGTTGTGCCTCCACCACAGACTGTGACATCCACTACGGGCAGACCGTGTTGCTTGCTAGATCTGAAATCTTCTGCTTTTCTCTTACTCGACAGGCATGTCAACTTAGAGGCATCTGTGAGGGGTCAATATACGCTCAAATGAGCGTCAAATGCTGGGTCAGAATGGTCCAAATTCTTGTAAAGCACATCAAACAATCATACATAAGCATAAATTGCGAATATGAGTGTATATGGTAACTTAAAGAATGTAATTCTCCTAAAAATGCAGCAAAATGACCCTAAAATGATATATATGATAAGCTCTTATGAAACTCGCCCATGCTTAAACCATTACTTGTCCTCAAGCAAACACTAGAGAAAACCGACAAGGGAAGATGCATCTAAGACTTAAAACATAACAACCTCCTAAAAAGTAGGCAAGTCATAGCATATCACAAGCAAGAATACAATCAACAATAACCCCAAGTAGTACGCAAAACATTTCAAAAGTAGGAGGAAAAGAAGGTTTTCGAAAAAGTAAGAGACCACAAGCTTGATATCAAACTTGATCATCCTCAAAGAACTAGAAAGTATCATACAAGTACATGGAATTGATTAGAGCTAAATGGATTGGTAGAACCCCACTTTTGGGATATGTAGAACACTCCCGTCGATGTGTTTGAAATATAGCATAGGTTCACTCATGACTCATTCCAAAGATGCAATATGCCATACGCTTGACAAGGCTCTAAAATTCTCCACTCACTAAAATGCAATGTGCACAAAACAATCAAGAGGACTTTACTTGGATTCTAATGTGGGCTAAAAGGGTTAAGGGAAAGGAGTGGACAAATGAACTTGGGCAATATGGGGCTATGTAGCCATATGACTAGGGATCAACCAACTAGGCACCAAGAAACCATGAAGTTCACCAACACTCCAAACCTCAAAATACAATGAACATATCCTACGAATGAAATAGGAAGTGAGTTGAAAAAGAAAGGAACACAAGCTGCTTGCATGTCTAACGCGAATCATTGAGGTTTTTTTTTCTATTTTCTTTTTTGCTTTTTTCGCCACATGACTTTATCTTCCTTTTTTTATTTCTTCAACATAACTATATTTTTTCTTTTCTTTTTTTCTTTTTGTTTTTTCTTGACGAAATGAAATGAGAATCGCTATTATTGAAAGACATAGGATTACTAACTATCAACTCTCAATCAAATAGATATATACACAACCCAAACAAGAGAGGAATAAATCCAAAATCCAAATGTTCAATAACATCAACCCTCAATAAACCAACATATCAAAGCCACATTAAACTCAATTATCCCCAAAACTGCCCACTACATAAATGAAGTGATGTTCCATAGACTTGGCTTAAAGGTAGGAACATGTGTTTGGCCAATGGCTAATATGAAGGGATCACAACAATGACGGATATAAGCTCAAAGAGGCAAACAAAAGGAATGAACATGTAATACGAGGGATATAATATTTGGCTATGTGGCTAAAATGACTAAAGAAAAAATGCCTCTATCATATCATCAACTATACACACGCTAATGTGATTTTGAACAAGAGTCTAGGCAAGTTCTAGAGATGCAACATGGAAGAGTCGCGCACATAGAAGAAACATGAGACTAAATATAATGAATTAATCCAAATAAGGCTCAAAATCTCACGAAACATCTACCAAAGTCTCAATTAGCTCATAAAATGACTCCTATATACTAACATTAGTGCTAATGACTCCAAGGTATAACAAAGTTCTCAATCAAGACAAGGGTTAAAACAAGAAATATTTATGAAACCTTCACAAATTTTCGCACCAAAAGGGATTACACATCAAAGGTTACTCAAGCTCAGGAAAGTTGACATGCCTAACAAAAACATCATTGGAGGTTATCTCAAACCAATCTACACCATCTCTCCATGCAATCCTATATGCAAATCTAAATGCAACTAAATACAAAACAGTAGTGCAAACAAAAAGAAACCTAAAACTACATGCTCTAACAAGTATGCAAACTGAAAACAAAGAAATTACCCTTCCCCCTTGCTTAGATAAAGCATTATTCAAAGGAAAGAAAGTAAGAGAAGGGAAAGGGAAGAGAAAGTATAACAATCTCACTAGGTTAGGTGTTGGATGTACCTAAGCTAAGGCCTACACGCAATATGGGTCAAATGGAGCATCAGCCACTCCATCACAACTTCAAGACTTGACGCATAAAATCAGACACCGTCAACATGCGTAGGAGCTTATCAAACTCCTAGGACCATAGTTTAGAAAATAAAAGGTAAGAGGTAATAACCAAAATCACACCAAAGATATGACGTATCCTCTCAACCTTATCAATGGCCTCAAAAAAGTCATAAGAAGGATGAAAGAATGTAGTCCACAAGACTTTCTTAGGCAAGTCCTCTAGGCATACACAATAAGGGTTAATGGAGAGATCATATCCTCTAAAGAAACCTAGGGACACATAATTATTAACATTCTCACCAAGCATACTAAACGTGTTATCTACAAAGCCCAAATCAATATTAGTATCACAACTAGGGAAATTGTTAATGGGATCATTAAGTTAATACTCGGGGGATTGAGAGGGTAGTGAACAAAAAGCGAAAGCATTGGAATGCTCAAGGGGATTAGGGAGTGCAACATTATCAAAGCTAAGTCTAGGAGACTCCTCATGCATAAAGACATCATGTGCCCCCTCCAAAGGAGCCTCAGCTAGATCATGCTCCTCATCAAAAGTATCTTCCGACTCAAAACATGCATCAACAACATCAAACCTAGCAACAAACCTAAAAGTCTCACCCACCTCGAGCCCCGTGCACTGAGCTAAAGGAAAGGATGAATCATGTAAGGTCAGGACAACATCAGTATTGTCAGGTTGAGCATAACATGCATAATAAGGACATAAATTAGTAGCACGATGAGAAGAATTACACAACTCACACCAAAAGGAGCATAATAAGATCTAGCTTAGAATGCACAAGGATCAGGAAATGAATATTTAGAAATACAACTAGCCTTCTCAAACTCAAATGAGTCCCAGGCAATCCACTCAAGCAAATACCATGCTTCATCAGCATTTTTACCATGAAAACCCCAATACTCTAAAGGAGCTCAGGTTTTAGTATTCACACCCTCATCAACAATATCTAAAATTTTCCATTTAACCACACAATAATCACATTGAGAAAGAAAGACATTAAATTGCGTAAAATACCTCCAAAATAATTCATGCTCCAATTGGGGGAAATGAAAAATTGCCCTTTTTGTAAAAAAAAAAAAATTCATTTTTAAATTTTCATATTTTTGTTCGGTTTTTTTTCCAGCTTTTGTTTTTTTTTTCAAAAGAAAACAATGTGCTTAGTCAAACCTATCGGGAAAAATCCAATATTCAACACTAGTCCCCGGCAAAAGTGCCAAAAACTTAATATGACCGTAAGCACTCGGTGGCGTTGTAGTAAATAAAGGTCGATCCCATAGAGACTAGGTTGATCTATTGGGATATATTCCCTCAAGATATGCTAAGCAAATCCAATTTTTGAGATTGAAATGAAACTATCTAATGTAATGGATAAAAATCAAGGAAGTAAACAAATCAAGCAATTTCCTAATCCAAAATATTAAACCGACACTTTTTAATCGAATGGTTATTTTAAAACCGATAATCAAAGTTTTACAACCTTCTTTCAAGGTAAAGCACCTAAATCTAACCAATTACCATTTCTTAAGGGCTCTCGATTTATTTAGATTCATTAACCATGCGATTAGCATATTCACGATTTCTCAATTGGTATTTGTCTCTCAAGACATCACACAATAATGTCAAATCCTAGGATTTTAGTATTAGATTTCACCTTTCAGTTCATCATCCAATGACCACAACATGTAAGAAAGTGATCAAATTTCTCACAAGGCAATAAGCATCTGCGATTTGATAAAACAATCCAACAAATTACAAATTATCAAATGATATCAACACAAGATCAAGAAATCAACAAATGTTTACATAAATCCAAAATCAAACAACAAAGTTAATCAAAATTACAAAACAAAAATCTAAATTGAGAGAGGAGAAGAGAAGAGAAGAGAAGAGAAAAGAGATGCTAAGCCAAGATCGCACTTGAACCGTCATGCAAGCTTGGAATGGAATCCTTTCAAATCTTCACTTCAACTCACTCTCTCTCCCTCTAATCTAATCTAAATCCTAATCTAATTGATAAAAATGGAATGATGGAATGATGATTGGTGCTTTCCACTACAAAAATGGCCTTATTTATAGAGAAACGCAATCAACCTCAGCCACACGATAAGGGAAAGTGAACAAGTTAGCAGTTATGCCTCCACCGCTGAATGTGGCATCCACCACAGGTAGACCGTGATGCTTGCTGGATCCGAAATCTTCTGCTTTTCTCTTGCTTCATGGGCATGTTAACTCAGGGGCATCCATGGGGGTCAATATACACTCAAATGAGCATCGAATGCTGCGTCAAAATGGTCCAAATTCTTACAAAACACATCAAACAACCATACCCAAGCATAAATCGAGAATATGATTATAAATGGTAACTTAAAGCATGCAATTCTCCTAAAAATGCAGCAAAATGACCCTAGAATTATATATATGATAAGCAATTATCAATGTATTACATCAACAAAGACATGACAAAAGTCGCAGTTTCCCTTTAAAAAAAAAAGAGACACAAGCAAAAGCAAAAAAGAAAGGGAATAAGGCAAATGGAAAAGGGAAAAAAGGGCAAAAAGAAGAGGACTTAATTATTTTGCAACTTAAAGGAAGCACATCCCCTTGAGTAATCTCTTAAAACAAGTGACCAAAACAAAATGAGATAAAATAACAACAAAGACTGTTTGGACCCATAATAAATTGCATCATATTCACACATATATGCTTAGAAACAAGCTTTGAACCTTCACACCACTTCCACATCATATGATCACCTAAAACCTTTAGCCTTAGCACAAAAAGTCCTTCAAAAGGCAAAATCTTTAAAGTCACACATTAATTAGAACTAAGCTTAGCCTGATTCCATTTGCATATGTAGACAACCATTTTTAAGCGCGATCATCTGATTCAAGGCTAATTAAGACTCTTAGCAAATAAGACTCTAACCTAACAAAGCAAGTCGAATTTATGAGGATTCATGAAGTTTTCCCTCACTAGCCTAACCATTTCTAGGAGTTGGACAACAACAACCTGATTGTACTTCTCACCACTTTCTCTTCACCTTCATATCTCTTCAGAATCTTAAAAAGCCTTTTGACCTAACACACATGATCCTGACAATATATTTCACAACATTCTACCCAAACTCCATATCTTCTCACTATTACTAAAGACTTTTAACCTAACATACTATATCTTGAACATGGTTTTAAACTTGGAATTTTAGTCCATATACACATATGCAAATCACAAACAAAGGCATGATACTTTGTATGAAGAAAATTAGTTCCCTTACCCCAATAGTTAGTGCCTCAAGGATAGAGAAGAACTAACTTTGACTTAGATAACTCAATCTTGCCATTATCTTTGCACCAACACTTAACTACTCGTAGTTGTTGACCTAGTTCACCACCGACACCTATTTCTGTGACCTAACTTAGCTTGCTTTCTACATCCTTTAACTTATCTTGCTAGCCGAACCTAGTTTGCTTTCCATATACTTACACTTATCTCTCCAACTAAGGCTAGTTTAGCCTTCATGTCCTAACTTGGTTTGACCACCATATCCTTATGCGTGTCTCTTTAACCTAACCTGGATTACCTTTCATATCCTAACTTAGTTTCCCTCCCACATCATCAGATATATATTGCAAGCCACGTTCCACACCGTTGTACTTATCTTGCTAGCTTAGCTTGGTTTACCCATTATAGTCTAACCTGGTTCAACCACCATATCCTCACACTTGTCTCTTTAGCCTAACCTGGTTTACATTTAGCATGTTTACATCTTCCCTCCATCCTAATCGAGATTTGCCTTTAATGAGCCTAACCCAGCCTAGCCTTTCCTCTCCCTTGTGAATCCTCATATCCACCGTATCAGCCAAACTTAATATACCCTTCATCTACCTATTCTAGTCTTATCTTAACTCCATCATACATGTCCAAGTTTTTCTAGGTTATCTACTCCCCCTTAACATAACATGCATTAGACCTTAGCCTCATAGTAGTTTACATCCACACAACATGCATTCATACATATATGCTCACATGTGTTCATTCGGATGTACACAAACACACAAACACCCATAGGATTAGGCCTTGTATTTGCTTATATACATACATACATACATATACATACAAATATATATATATATAAATATATATATATATATA